>JAQNCA010000025.1:18381293-18391487 GCA_029783725.1 Acanthurus tractus
TGCATGTTACTCCATTTTTTAATAAATCTTGTTATTGTATTTGGCCACAGTATTGAAGCATTTCAAACAATACACAAGTAGATAGTTATTAGACCCTCATTAATGATTTTTGGAAACTTGGGGAAGCAAATTTGCTATAAACACAATGCAGACACGTCTTTTTAGGGCAAACATACGAAAGAAACGTGAGCAAAAAGATGTCTGCACACATCCATCCATGTATGGAGCAACATTATACTCACGAGGAGCAGTTTTTCTGGTCTTCTAATTAATTACAGCCCAGTTTTCACCCTCTTTTAAACAAAGCTGCTGGCCTGTAACCTCTATAGAGCCTCATATTACTGCTTAAAATGCAAATCGATATATATATTTTAGGCTATTTTCACATTAAAGTCTCAAAAACCGATTGATGTCATATCTTTGTTAGTTTACTAAACTTTCAACAATGTTTGGCTCTAGTTTTTTATTCAGTTTTTACAGTAATTTAGTTTTTAAATTGTGATATTTTTTACATTGTGATATTTTCTTGTGTGTGTTCTGTGTTCATTTACCATCTGGCCTGAAGTCCTCTTTAACTACGCCAGGCCCAGCTTCTCCACTTCAGCTACACTTCTTTGTGTGAAGTATAATGGTTTAAATATATTGTATAGCATACACTGCTCCCACGCAGGGCTCTGACACCGTAGCAAGAATTGGTGAATAACTACTCCGCAACATTAATGGCTCGATAAAGAAAAGATCAGGGCCGAAAAAAGAAGAGCGCAAGAATGAGACTAAAATTGATCAAAGCTGCTTTTTGCACTCAATATGAGTAACACATTCACGTACGCGAACCCAAAGAGACTGACACACACACACACAGAGACACCACCACACCATGACCCAGATGGGGGAAAAAAAAGCTATCTCTGGATCTACATTTGAATCGAGAACAGACAACCCCCCCCCCAAAGAAAACATCAAAAGGTGAGACAACAGAGTGAAAGAGTAACTCCACACCCAAGTAAACCCATGCCCATCTGTTTTCTTTATCCTGCTTTTGTGGCGAAACACACTGAGAGACAGAAAAGGGGGATGAAGTCACAAGGGATGACCATTGTGACAGTAAGCGAGTGCCCCGGCTCTGGCCTCGGCCCCCAGCTTCAGCCCTCAGCTCCACCCTGCCCCGGCACACCAGTGAATAACCGGAGTGGGTGAGGCAAAAGAGATGCCCGGTCCTGGTTGGTACATCTCACATGACGGATGGAGCTGCTGTCCTCCTCATTGATATTCTGCGAGGCTACGGTGCTAGGCTAGGTCCCTGACTCTTAACGGCTATTTGTTGCCCCAGTCTCCTCCTGCCTCTGGGGCACAAAGAGGCTCAGTGTCGGGCAGAAGAGGCTGAATGGAGCTCCCAAGCGGCCCGGGCCTCACAGACCCAGTCAGACAGCCAGACAGCCACAGCTCACATTCCCTCCTTCAAATGGACTGCAGAGCCCAGGGGGCCTCAGGTCAGGTCAGACAGACCCGGGCATACTGAGAGGCAGCTAGGGTGGGCAGAATGGGGGGGGGGGGTATTGTTCCTTTCCCCAGTGTTCCTTTCTCACATCTCTAAACTTCGGCTTGCTTTGCAGAGAAAACAGTCAGAAAAATATCAAATTAAAGTAGCTTTATCTTAATATTTATGTGTTTTGTTTGTTTGTTTGTTTTTTTGCTTATTATTGCTTTCTTTTTACTTCGGTCCAGTGCTTCCTCTGAGGTTCTGGAAATAGCAATGTTACAATGGGAGTTTAAAACCCATCACTAGCCACTGGTCCAAACATCCAAACCAAACCACTGATTGCTAAACACATGTCTCAAGGAGACACATAATAACACCCATTTGTCTCGCTGTGATTGTTTATAGAAAGGGAAAATAATGTTAACATCAACCTCCTCTTTGCGGAAAAGTCATTATATAGTTCTACTTCACAGTTAAAGACAGGACACTGGTTGGGGTTGTTTTGGCCACTCGCACTCACACAATCACAGACACACGCACACTGCATGATTCATTGAGAGTCGATGCCCTCTGGCACGGCTACAACAGTTTTAGTCTCATCTGAAATCCATAGTAAAGCACATTGTTGTCTGCTGGATGCCACTGGCACAAAAAACTGAAGCAGAAACAAAAGTTCACACTCAAACAAGATCCATAGTGTCAAAACAGTGAACAGAATGGCGGAGGGAGACCTTTCACATTTGGCGCTGCAAGCGAAATTGTCTCTTTTTTTTTTTCTTTTTTTTTTAATAATCACCACATGTTCATTTGAGAAGTTTCCCTTTCCTTTGCACCCCTCTCTTTTTTTACCTTACTGTTTGTCCTGTGGTCTCAAAATCAAGCCCTGCGGGTCGTACCACTTGCAGAGCAGAGGGGTGCACCTCAGATTAAGAGCAGAGGGACGGAGACGTGAGGAGAGTTTCCCTCCTCTTTTTCAACTCTCTCTTGGTTTCTTTTCTCTCTGTCTCTCTCTTCAGTCAGCTGAATGACGTCAGAACATTGAATGACAGTGAGAGAGGACAGACAGGGTAAGGTTGGACCGGGACGGTGAGTCTGAGGGGTTGATTTATTCCAGTCTGCTGTTGGAGGGAATGGGTGTTCAGAGAGAGCATGGTGCCAGGGTTCTGCACGTCACCTCACTGGCCACTAGGGGTGCGCTCTCCCATGTTCTTCCCTAGGAGATGGCTAAAGTCAGCCAGTTCTCCCAGCCCTCGAGGCCCGTGCATATCTGGCCTAATGAGGCCCTGACGTTGGGGGTGATAAGGAGCGCCATTGTTGCTGTTGTAGTTGAGTGCCTCGTGACTCCAGCGAGGCTCCCCATAGTCCATGTGGGGAGTGGGAGCAGACACCACCCTACGTCGGTCGGGGGAGTCCTGCGGCGTGGCGGGGTAGATGTATTCTCCCGCTGAGTTCCTCATGGTGCCGCTGGGACGACTGCCACCGTGATCCCCTCTCTGCGTGGCTAGGATCAGGTAGCGCTGACGCTCTGTGTGTGGTGGCAGCATCACCTCCCCCTGGTCATCTATCCGGACCATCCCTCCACCCCCTCCACCTCCATGCAGGAACTTGGAGCTCAGGTAGATGACAGCGTTGTTGGGGCAGGGGGTCCCAACAGCGGTGAGGAAGGTCTGGCTCTGGTCCCAGTCGGTGTCTGGGAGACGCATGGCCCGTTTCTGCTGCAGAGGGGTCTGCTCCGGAGTGGGCAGCAAGCCCGGGTCCATCTCTCCTTTGGGCCAGCCGTTGGGCGTGACGAAGGGGTTGTCTGCCTGTGAACGACGCCTCTCACCACCGCTGGTTCTTGTCACGCTCATTACCGATCCGCTGCGGCCCTGCCCCAGCATGCTCTGCTCTTTGTCACCTTTGCGTCGGGCGCCGTTGGCTCCTGAGCCTCGAGAGTGGCGGTGGCGGTGACTCATGATCCAGCAGACAGTGAGGCCAGAGAGGACGGCTTCTGTTGCAAAGGCTGAAACAGCGGACACCACCAGAAGGTTCACAGACACCAGACCATCGGGTTCGTCCATGAAAGTCTCCTGGAGCAGCATTCCTACAAAAAAAGAGAGACACAATCATGCAAAAAAAAGAAAGCCATCAGCCAACCGGAGGAACCATGTTAATAGCATCAGTATTTCCTGTATTAAACATGTGGGAGTTAACAAACGGTGAGACAAAATGGCCTATTTTCTCTCCCCTCTGTGGGTGGGAATGGTCGTATGCTTTCCAGCCAAGGTAGCTCTGGATAATTGCCTTCATTACGTAAAGTGGATGGTGATTTTAATAGCTGTAATAACTGTCTTCCTGATTAAGAATAGCTCTCAACCCTAACATGTTTCACAACATTAGCTTTGTGGGGAGAGATGCCAAGTCTTGCATTAATTGTGAGTAATAAGTTAAAGATTTCATGATGTTTACCACAGAAATCTTTTATACTTTCCATCGAGATGTTTGTGTTGTATGAACTACTTGAGACTTGCAAGTGTTTTGATTAAAAACAGCAGGTCCATGCATAATAATTGAGTATGGTGGATACTTTGCGATTCAGCTGCATTTCTGATACACAAACACAGCAGACCTGAAACGCCTGAACTTGTCTATGCTTAGAATTTATCAATAAAAAGTGCTCGACTCCTTTCTGCTCAAACAAATATGCTGCTTTTTCTCCCTCGTTGCATCCATATTCCAAGTCTTTGCAAGGATGAACACAAGGCATTGTGTACACAGATAAAGGGTAGCACATTAGCAGACAACACCACGAGTTTCTGTGACTCCTTTATATAAGAACATGAGATGAACTCCCTCTGCGAGAACTGTTTATGAATTATTGAAGATATGAACACAGCAAGAACACAGCGAGGGCTGCCATGGATCAATTAGGAAAATGCCAGAAGAAAAGTTGTTCTTTGCTGCGTGAGCTCCTGGGACCAACACCAAGAAATACAATGAAACCGTGCTGAGGGAAACAGATTGGAGGGAAGCAGAAGAAGGAAAGAGGAGGGTGTTAGAGAGCAGGAGATAGAGAGAGGTTGCCTAAAGCAAACTCGAACATTTGGGGCCTTAGACAAACATAGTAATGGTTGTTAAATTACAACGTCAATAGCAGCAGAGGGAGGACGGTCTCCACAAGGACAGTGAAATAAATCCTCTCTCGCAGAAAATAAATGGATGTCATTAATAGACATTGGGAGCCACTCGCTCACTTGCACACATTTGAGAAAGGAAGCAGAAGGAAGGGCTGGAAAAAGAATGAACATACGAGGAAGACAGAAGCAGGTTTTTTTTTTTTAAACAAACATACTTTATTGTGTAACAAATTCATTTTTAATGGGACAAATGGAATTGGTTGCGGTGTAAATACTTGTAAAGCTCAGCAGTTAATTAATGTGGCCTGTGGCTTGGCTTGGAGTTCCTCTGACATTCAGCTGTGGAAGAAGCCTAATCATTTTGAGAGACCACTAAATTGCTGCACTGAAGGTGAATGTTTGCGCATTAAAAGGTCAGTTGACAAAAAAAGAAAAAGCGTAAAAGTGTTTCTGTTCTTATAACAAGTGCAGTCTATCAAGTTTCCGATATTTCTTTTTTTAGTTTTGGGCATATCTGTCCCGACAAAGCAGAGCTTTAAGTTGTTTTGTGTTGGTTGAGGATCAAAAAAAACAAAAAACTCATTTTTAAAGCTCTACACCTCTCCAAAAAAATGACTCAGCAACACCAGAAAAACTTCAGGCTTTGTTTTTAGCCTTTCCTGCTGTGACAAGATGCTGGCACTTGTGTTTTGGTAAAAATAATTCTCGATGGGGAAAGAAAATGTGTTAATTTTTCTTGGTGGCCGTGTCCCAAAGCCTTTCCAAAGGCACAAATACAATGACCTCACAATGAACAAAGAGAAAGAGCAGGAAAGAAAGCAATTATGGGACTCTGCTAGTGGCTCTTTGCAGTCTGGTCTGAAGGCAAAGTGTGTGATAGATGCACCGATCCACTTGAGGACAGAGTGTGATTGTTTTTTCTCTCACCTAGGGTTAAGGTTAGTATTAGGGTGGTGTATTAACATGCAATACCAGCATGGGTCAACATTTAGAGTGTGGTTTAAACATAGAAGAAAAGATCACAAAAGTCCACCGAGCTGTGAGGGTCAGAGTGGAGCAGATGGTCACATGCTGGACGTTCACACATGAGACCGAGATTTGAATTCTGTGCAGACTTTGTTCAGCGGGCTTTATTTTGAAAGTCTAACTGCATATGGTCTGCTTTGAAACTGGGTCGCTCCTGAGGGGTTTAATGCTAAATGCTAATATCAGCTGGCTTACGATAGTTGTGCTAACAGGTATAGTGTTCAACTGTTTGTTTGGTTGTGGAGTGCTGCAACAGTGGAGTTTCCCAATTTGGGATCAATAAAGTACATCCATCCATCCATCCATCCATCCATCCATCCATCCATCCATCCATCCATCCATCCATCCATCTATCAATAATGAGGTGGTTTGCTATTTTTGTCAGCCTGTAAGCATGCTAATGTTGCTAATTAGAAACATAAAGTAACATAAAGTAAAGCAGAGGCTGATGGAAATTTACTTGGTTTTGCAGGTATTTGGTCATGAAGTATTGGATAAATTATCTTTGTGACAAATTATTGGGCTAAATAAATAGGGATCACCAGAATTAACTCAGTGTATTCTGAGGTGAGGACAAGTGTCTTTGCAAAAATTTTGTGGAAATCCATCTAATAATTGTCAAGACATTTTACTCAAATCAAAAATTCTTCATGGTAACATGAACAGAAAGTCCAAGGAAACACTAAATTCTATGAGGCTCCTCATTCGTCGCCTATGAATGTCTGAACAAAATTCAATGGCAATGTCGGAAATGTGAAATGTTGTTTAATATGAATAAAAGTGATGGACTTACCATCTCATCTTACCATCTCTACAGACACATTGCTATGATCAATAAAACCATTTTGACCTAAATGAAAAGGTTTCATATATGGAGGAAGGATCCCTTTTCATTTACTCAAACGGTTGGTTTATTGCCAGGCTGCAACTTCAAAAACAGTGGCCCTAAAATAAAACTCCACTCTAAAAAGTTCAAGCAACAAATCACCAGAATTAAATTTAACCATTTATCGACCGCTTGTCACTTACAATTTCATCTTAAAGCTCCGGTGATAGATCTTTGACACTATCAATGCAAGGCCACACTTCCAACAATGCAGTTTCCATTGAGTGAAACTTGGCATTAATCAGCTGGCCTTGTTGGTCAATCAATGTCCTTTTCAGCACTAATAAGTCCTTTATCACCAATCCAATAAGCTCACTGATACATGTGGACACTGGCCTTCGTTACAGCTGGTTAATTATGTGACATGCACAGTTCAGTTCGGTTCACCATCAGCAGAATCCTCCCGAATAACCCGGGATCTAAGTTTATCAATGGGGATTGTGTTTGACATTAAAATGTATTTGTTTTTAATTTACTCTTTGTTTGGTTGATGTTGCATCTTCCTCTTCCATCTTCCCAATTACATTTCATTTCCTTTTTTTTCCCTTTGCTCTCCCAATAGTTCATCCCTGCCTCTGAATATTAAGCTCGAATGTTTTCATCTATTATTTCGATCTGAAAATGGGATTGTTGGGAAGAATTTTTTCATTAAACTCTCTCCTGAGGTAATCCCCTGCACATGTGCCTTGAAATATGCATTACAGAGTCTTTACTTAGTTGAGTATTAGGTTAGTTTTGCTCAACAAGATGTAAAAACTTGATTGTTCAATCTCAAAATTGCTCTTAATACAGCTGGCAGACTTCAGGATGTACAGTATCTTTCCTCGCTCTGTTACTTCATGCTGCCACGCAGTCAGCTCGCGGTTACATAGGCTAACGTGCACAGACGTTACCCTTTGTCTACTTGTTTAAACGCCCACATTCTTCTATGTTTAGATTGAATTTTAGAGTTTCTTTTCTCCTTGAACACACTGATGGCATCTCTGTTGCAGCAGCCTTAGCATAACTTTGATTCTTGCTGTATTTATTTTCAAGTTTCGGGGCCAATATTCAATTTGGAGAGACTGCCAGTTTCAATCACATTATTGCTCCTCTCCTCAGTAAAAAGGGTGTTCTTCGGGGCGGCAGATGCGTCACAAAGAAAGGCATTTGGAGGTTATCAGTGTGTTCATCTACAGTGTCCAAACACACACACACACACACACACACATACACACAGCAGGAGTTGGAAAAGTGAGCTAATGAATTGATTCATTTTTTTTTCAATAAACCGCAGCCCTGATGACTTTGTAAACAAAAAAAATAAGCGTTGCAACCACAGAAAATTCAGAGCAAGGCAGAGACATAATGGAGAAAAGCCACAAACGTCCTCTCTGTCTCTCACACACTCACACACACACACACACACACGCACACACATATCACATCTGGAATTGTTCTGGTTACATTCAGCTGCAGAGGTTGGAGATGTTTCTCTAACATTCACTTCAGCTGTGGTCCAAGGTTGCTGTGTGGCACTTCAGATTAAATTCTGCACAGAGCAATAATACTGCTGTCATCTCAGCACAGGAGAAGTCTTGACAAGTGTGTGCGTCTTTGTGTTTCTGCGTGTGTGTATTGAGAATTTAGATTTTCACTGGCCTTCTCACACACAATACACTTCCTCAACTCTCTGTCTATTTGACACTGATGCATTAGATGCAAGTCCGTCTGTCTGTCTAGAATACACAGCATGTAGGGGAAGAATTTTAGCTGGTGGCAAAAAAAAAAAGAAGAAAAGTGGATGAAAATGAAAGGACGGATGAACAGATTTGGTTGTGTTTGTATTTGTGTGACAGCAGGCAGGTTTTCCCTCCATCCTACAGAGAGTAGAAGCAGGAGCTTGCATACCGTCTCCTCCCTTCAGCTCTCCTCCTCTCTTCCAATCCTGCTCACTTATTAAAGCTTAATAGAAGCCAACGGGTCCGCCTGTCAGACTGACGTACACTGAGCTGCCTGTCTTAAGGCTTCCAGCTCCAATTACAGCGTAACAATGAGGGGAGAGGAGAGAAGAGGTGAGCAGAAGAGGAGAGAGGAGAGGAGAGGAGATGACAGAGGAGAAGGGGCGTTATATAGGTTGAGGAAGCGGAATGAAGGGGGAGGAGAAGTGAGAGGGAAAAAAAGGACATGAGAGGAGGATTGTGGGAACAAAAAATGTGAGAGAAAGAGAGGAGGAGATGGCTGAAGATGAAAAAGGGAAGAGGAAAACATACAGTAAGTGTTGACTAAAGAGGAGAGAGAAAAAGGATGGAGAAAAGGAGTTTGGACCAAAAATAGATGGATGGGAAGGCAATTGCGGTTGGGATATTTTTGTACAATACACTAATATAAAACATACATACTGTGTACACATATATAACATCAATGAACTGTCAAATCCAGAGAACAAAGGAACTCGTACAAAGTTTTCTTTTGTCTCCTGCCCGCAGTCATCTGTTCTTCCAAACCCTGTATCGTCCTTTCCTCCCACCAATCCTCTTGTTAGCCGTTAATCCTCTCTCCATATCTCTTTCTTTTACCCGCAAGTCCTTTGATCACCAGGGGTGGTGGCATGATGGAAGTAATGGCTTAAAAATTTCAAAAGAGAAGTAAAAAAAAAAAACGAAAAAAAAAACCTTTCCTCGCAGACTTCCAAAAATCAAGCTCGTTCCTGCATGATCAAATTTAATATCAGTGCAACAAAGTGATGTTTCCGTTACTCGGCGGTCGCGACAGCTGGGGTTGTGTTAATCGGAGTGATTTTTTTTGCAGATGCCTCTAAGTTTTTCCCTCATATCTTCCGCTCTTATTTCTCCCTCACCTCCCTCCATTTTCTGGGTAAAAATGGGAAATTAATAACCAAAAAAAAAAAAGGGCCCTGCTTGCTTCGTGCCAGTTGTTAAACATTTCCCTCGATTAGAGGACTGGCAGGAGACTCGGTATCTGTGCGGCTCATGCTCGCAGTTTGGCGGTGTTTTCCACAATGGCCTCATGAACATGTGTGTGTGAGATAAAGACAGAGAGGCAGATGAAAGGGGGGAGAGGGTGGGGAGGTTATTAACTCGGCATCGGTGATGTTGATTAGAAGGATTCATTTCAAGGATATTTCTGGTTTATTACGACTTGGGTCTGAGTGTTTTTTATAGTTATGGCCATCGTTACCTTTGGGCATCGTGGTGCTGTAGCCGTCTCATCAGAGTAATTGCTGAAATCTGAGAAATGCAATAAAGTCTGGCGAGAAACACAATCATTTAGATGATCAGACAAGCAGGAGAAGCCAAAAGGGGGCTCCAAGCTGAAAGGCCCCGCAAGATAAATCAGAGGGGTCATTGGATATCTGACAAGTTAAGAAGAAACGCATATTGCTACAACAGAAACGCACCCTCGTGTTCTTTTCTGATGTTTACCAGTTGGTTTATTTTGTTTAGTATTTTAGATTTTCCCCTCCCAATACCTTTTAACTCTTCAACTGTTCATTCCGCAAGTATAGGAGCAACTTGTGACAACAGAATGCTGACACTTGGCTGAGAAAGCACCATTTATCTACATTTTTGCAGATAAAATAAAAAGGAAGTTTACCCAAAATTGGGGTAATAATCCCTCACTGTTACAGGAAATCTGTGTGCTTACGACCACAACCTGCTCATTTCAGAGGTGAAATTGAACCA
>JAQNCA010000025.1:18400931-18410972 GCA_029783725.1 Acanthurus tractus
GTGTGTGTGTGTGTATCAGCGCGTGTGTGATCTTTGTTTTCTAATAAATGCAGAGACAGTCATGCATAACCACGAGGCAATAACCTTAGCTAAACTTGACTTCCTTACATGGTTTCAAAACCTCAAAATACTCGGCTGTGTTCTGACGTCGCAGAGGACTTTTTTCTGCAAGAAGAATGATTCGGATTTTATTGACTAAATGACAAAAAATGTAAATGTTACGAAATGAAGGATTGGATGCTAGTGGGGAGTTTAAAAAAAGGGGGGGGGTGGGGGGCAGCAGCAGCTCTGTGATGTACGAAAAGGAGAAGATGAAGAGGGTGAGAGGCAGGCGGTGCGCATCACCTCGGCAGAGTTACAGCCCCGGACACGAGCCCGCTGAGGAGGCCACCGACAGCCGCCGCGACGCCGGCGACGCCTGTTGCGCTCACGGTCCGTTCGTCACGCCGCCTCGGCCTTAGCACTCATGAAAACAGGAGCACCATCCTTGTACCTCCCTCCATTAAAAGCTTTCATCCACCCCTTGCCTCCTTTTTTTCCTCCGTTTCCTATGTGATTACACCCCCCCGCCTCCTCTGACCTTCCTCATTTGATCCTCTCTTCCTATCACTCGGCTTCTCTTCTTACCTTTATGACTCCATACCTCTGACCCCCCTGAACCTCTTTCACCCTGTCCATCCTAAACGTTTTCCTTTTTTCTATGATCTCTCAATCCCTTTTTTTAATTTTTTTTTTTTTTTTGCTCTGCTCTGCTCGCCACTCCTTGGATCTGATTTACCCATCCTCCCCTCCCCGTCCTCTCAGCTCCCCCATTCCTTCCCCATTCCCTCGCAGAATCACCCCTTGATATCTATTCGGCTGCCATCAGGCTGAGGAGAGATGAAAATCGATTCTCCCTCAAGCAACTGCTGCTCTCTGGCTAAGGAGAAAGGGGAGGCAGTTAGCTGGGCTCAAAGTAAGACCGTCCATCCATCTCCTTTTGAGGTCTGAATAAGGCTGCTCTGAAATCCATGTAGCACTGACTGTGACTGGAGAGAGATGGAGCATGAGGGAGAGGAGGTGCAGCGGAGCGGCAGAGGAGCAAAGACTATGGCACAAATAAACGTCCTCTCTCAGGCAAGCTGCAAAGACAGAAGCAGCATCATTTTAGCTCCAAAAAAACTGACTATAAACCAACCTGACTTTGGTCTTAAACAGTCAATTCGTCCAAATCACCAAGACAATTTTCCCCACTTTACAGTTTTCTTTAGCAATATCGAGCCATGCAGACAGTTTGGGTTTCATTTGGACAGTTTTTTTTTTAAAGATGTATGTCTCTGAGTTTTCTACCACCACCGGCAAAACTGAGGTGACTGGAATTTTTGCTTTTTAAAGCGCTCACAGCATCGGGAAAAAAAAGAGGTGACAAGTGAAAAAACATTTCAATTGTAGGACCGCTGATATCTTGCCACAGCAATTTTTTCCATTTCTTAGAAAATGTTTCACTCGAGTTGCTTTGTACCTTAAGAAATATTTCCTCAAAACCCGAGCAAATAAGATAAAATGCCATCATCGCTGAATACCATGAGAAAAATGATCCGCGACCTTTTTCGGTTAGTGATCCTCCAACACGCAGAATAAATATCTAATTGCAACTCAGGTTTACAGAACGAATACGTCCATGAGCTGTTTACTGAAGAGGAAATTTCTTGCTTTGAAGCTTTCTGGATGTCTTAAATAATTAGAAAATAGCAAAGAATAGAGAAAAATCAGAAGAAGAGTCTTATTTATCTCGTGACCCACCGAGTACACTGACCTGCAGGTCGGGAACCGCTGATTTTAGTATCACTACATGACTTACTGTAATAATAATTTGATTTTAAAAAAAACCCCTCTTTTTTATGCTGACTCAGTGTGAGAGAATTTGGGTCGTGACTGGAGACCTGAGAGGAAAAAAAAAAATCGTCTGACATGCAGCTGCAGAAAGAGACTCGTCCTCCACAAAAAGGAAATAAGCGAAGGGGAGAGTGAAAATGAGATTGCTGAATTTCCCCAAAGAGGAACAGACGGGCCAAACCACATCTCACCTTCCATCTGTGGGTCAAGACACAGACAGGCTGAATGAGTCCAATATGGAGATATGAAATATTCAGCAACCAAAAGCCGTCTGTCTGTTCTGACAACCCGAGTCTCTGAAGAGTTTGTGTTGGGGTTTGTACTGTGAGCCCGCAGGTAAACACTACATATGTATCCTGTGTGGATGAAAAATCTGCACATAAGGAGAAGCACGGAGGAAGATGCTCACACAGACGCATGTCGAGGGTTTGCGTGCGGTTTTTCAAAAGTTTTAACTTCATCTCTGACAGTTTGTTTCGACAAGCTCATCCAAGCTGCGTCTCTCCGTCTTCCTCTGACTGAATTTTTCCGTTTGCAGGTGGCTGAGAGAATCTTTCGTCTTGTATAAAGACAAAGAAAGATGGAGTGTTAAGCGAGAACAGGAAACACTGAAGGAAACATCCATATCAGAGACAATGAAAGTGTCAGATATAAAAAAAAAAAACAACAAGAAAAGGGTGAGATGATGAAAAGATGGGCCGCGGCACCAAGTTCATCACAATACCTGAGACAAAGTGCTGTCTGAGTGTCGGTGGCAGCCGTCAGACAGATGCTAGCCTCGCGTTCCCGCCACCGCCGACCCTGGCAGCTCTCGTTCATCTAGAGACAACAGAGCTCACCTCTGTCAACGGGGTTCAGCTCGGGCATATTTCACCCGCGGGATCAGACGCGGGAGCGAACAAGCTTTAGAGCTCCGATTTTTTTTTTTTCCTCAAAGGCAGAGAAAAGTGGAGCAAAGCAGCACCGCTCCATCTGACACCGGTCCAAGAGGAGAAGCCGTTTGAGCGCGGCTAACTTTCATCTCTGTGTAACTGATATCATTTGATGTGTGCAAATCTGAAATTAGTATTCTGCCTCAGATTTTTCGGCCGGTTTTAAGGAAAAGTTTACAGGTTTCACACATCTGAACGTCACGGCAAAAACTACAGCTTGTACAGTTGCTCTGGTAGGAGCTCTGGAGAAAGACACAGCCGAGCTGCATTTTGGGAAATGTAGGATACCACATTTTAAGGCTTGTACTATTAAGAGATAATTGACTGGGAATCTCTAATGTAATATATATGTTATAATAATGCTAACAAATAATAAGTTATTTCAAAGGAATAAAGATGACATGGCAAAATAAACCAAAGTTGGGTTATTATTGCAGAAGTAGTGATAAAATTGAAAATAATGCTCAAAGTGTTTTTATGTGTTTTTATACTTAAGATTTATCAGAAAAACAATTTCTATTTGTGCTCAGAGAAGAGCTAGCATACCGCCTCTTTGTATAGAAATGGGTCGGCACGCTCCTTTGGGAGGATAAAGCTGAATATTTCTTGTCTGTAATCTGGGTGAGTAATAAAAAAAAGAAAATCAATTACCTTTTCTTACATCCTTTGTATTGGAAGTCTTTTTGATCTTATGCTCATTGACATATACGACAAAAGCGAGCTGACAAGTACAAATGACTCAGCAATGACCTGAAATAGTTGTTTGAATAAAAGCCATTCTGACTGTCGTGGTATTTCAGGGAATTTATGGACGTTCAAAAGGGAAAATCTTGTAATATTTGTTTCACGAGACCACTGAAGTTGATGTGTGACCAAAATATGCGGGAAACTGTTTCTTGCTGACGTTTTGTAAAGGTGGTTTATAATCCCCTGAGAGATTTGCTGACAGAAAGTGTGACACATTTATCTATTTGGCAGATGCTTTTAAAACAAAGCGACGTATAAATAAAAAAAAAAAAGGTTCAGTCTGACTCATGTTAGATTAAAGAGAAGTGCTCTGTGATCCGCAGCGTGCAGCGAGTGGAAAGGCGTCTCTCACCTTCAGTTTCGTCGATGTTACGCTCTCTGACCCCGAGACTCACCGCCAGAGGTCGAAACATAACGAGTATATGAGGAAGATCTGAGACTAGAGCTTGTAAAACACTCCATTAGCACTGAGCAAAAATAATTATGTTCCTCTCCCTCACCCACTGGTGTAATACAGAAGTGGAGTAATGATCATAGAGTTGCACTTTTAATTACAAGCTTTCTGCACAACAGTGTGTATTTGCTGAAGTAGAGCTCCCCTGTGGTGAAGACAGATCTCTGATTTTTCATCAACTCTTTGTGATTTTACAAAAATAAAATAAACTAACTCGCTTGAATCTAAAACAGGATACACGCTCGACGTGATCTGTTGTGAATAACAAATTCCTCGGGAGATCAGTTCCCATAAGCAGCCACATATGAGGCTTAATGAAGACAAATAACTAGCTTAAACTTCCCCGTGCATAGAGCGAGCTTCAGCCATAAGTTTCAGACCCCCCCCCCCCCGCGGTTTGGCGGTCAGAGGACCTGAAGTGAGAGAGCAGCATCAAACAGAGCACCCGTCTGAAACAGGATTAGAGTTGTACGCGAGTTCCGATTACGCAATATTTATCTGTTCTTTTTTCTCAGGGAGCACGGCACATGAACTCGGGGAACTTTCAGAAGCACAGGATTAATTTGCACGCATCGGAATTAGCGCTCAGATCAAAGAGAGAGGGGGTGTCATGGGAGTATCCAAAACCTCTGTGTATCTAGAATAGAGATATCTCTTTGCTGTGTACCACTTCTATTTTCATAATGATATGGAGAGAGAGAGAGAGAGAGAGAGAGAGAGAGAGAGAGAGAGAGAAAAGGGGGGAACATCAAGGGGAATTCAAGCCGTAGTTGACTATAATTAATCACATGTATATGCAACAAAAAAACCTACCAGACCAAAGCAAAGATAAACAGGGAGTAGAACAAAGTTAGCTAAAAACATAAATGGGGATTTTCTTGCCAACTCGGAGACAAAATGAGACTAGCAGACCGTCTTCGTGCTGGATCACAGTGATAACTCATGGGAGAGGCGAGAAACTACAGAGCACCGAGGTGAATTCAGACTTGTGTCTGTGTTTATTTGTGGATTTCCTCTGTATACACACTGAACCTACCAGGCTCTTCCTTACTGTATCATTGTTTACCCTTAAGGTACATGAGTTATACGAAGGATCTGGGCAGAGACAAGAGAGCTATTAGCTTTAACACCAGTGGGCAAAAAAAACACACACACACACACACGCACAAACACACCCAAACACACTCAGACTGAGAATCACCGCTCTTACCGTCACAGTCACCCAAGTGGGCCACGTTTCCCTGTTCAACATCTTGCTCGAACGGCAGTCTGCAGAGGAGAAGAGACACAGTCATTAATCAGCAGGCACAGAGGCGCAGCAGCTCGGCCGCTGACACGCAGCACAGATCCACTCTGATAGAGGAAAACTATCACAACATTGCAGCAGAGGACAAGTTACAAGGGGCGAGGCATATCTCTACAAGCTTCTTTAACACCGAGGGTTAACAATTCTTTGTTTTTATGTTGACAGAGTAAGACTAATAATAATAAAAAAAAATGCAATTAAAACAGCACAACACCTCAGGAGGCCCTTGAGCTGCCTATTATCCCGCTATAATCACCTTTATAATTTAGAGATAACCACTTAAGCCTGCAGGGTCATTAATTAAGCTAATCAATGCACTGAATTGCAAATAACACTTGGTTAGCATACTTGCCTTCATATGAGGTGTTGATATTGTAAATACAAACCCCGTGCCTTGAAGTATCAGAAAGTTGGAGTTGTTTCAAGAGAATCTACTTAAGTCATTTTTTAGAGAGCTTAAGGTAGATTCTTTAAAAATATATCATCCACCTTAAAAAAAAGCAACTTGAAGTAAAAGATAAAGAAGAGCTTTATATTCTGTCATTCCTGAGAAACCACGGCACGTCTCATTGCTACATCTCTTTAAAACTCATTACTCATTTGAGCGACGGGGGAGAGTGGAAAACTCAAAGGACAAAAACATATGATGAGGTGAGGAAGCGGAGAGGAAATGAGAACAGCATACGGACCAGATGCTCACAAAGAAAAACACAACTGCTCCTAATCATGGCTCATATCGAGGAAAAAAAAAAAAAAAAAAACAGCCTGCAGAGGACGGAGGCCGCGTGAGTTCCAGCACACAAGTGTTCGAGCCCACGGGCTCAATCGAGGCCAGAGTACACTAACAATGATGACGTTTGAGTGGAAATACCTGCGATTCTGGTGAAACACACCTGCGGAACAACTCAGCTCAATGAAAGGTGCAACAAATCAGTCAGGACACAAGTTTGAAGTGAATTTGAACGTTATAGCAGAGTTGATGAATTACTGTGATTCAGAGTTGGACGCCGGCCTCTGTTCAGTCTCAGAAAACTACTCGTCTCTTTCAACACCTTCATATTCTATCTGGAGCACACAGATGCGCTCCCTGAACAGAAGGAAGTGGAGGATGGAGGAGCAGAGGCATCATGCAAGCCAAAACTCTGTGGGGTCACAGAAAGAGCAGGGACTCCTTCAATGACACAATTGTTCAAAACTCTACCTTAATGAGTTTTAATTAATTATCCATTTTACATCAGGAATTATAAATGCTGTATATTTATTAACAGCATTTCACGTGAACTCTTTGTGCCCCTCTAGTTATTGAAACTGACATCTATTCACTTTATTCTTTACTGTTAAAACCTTTTGTAAGCAAAACGTTGATCTTCAGGGTATCACGCATGTTTTAAAAACTGGCTGACATCTTTTTTTATGCACAAAAAGATCTTTACATTCGTCTTGTTGATGGATGGATACATTAAATCAAAGATACACAGATTTTCATTCATGTGCCTGATGTTTTTTATGATAATGACCCACTCAAAACCACTGATGACACGAGTTTTAAATGGTTCCATGTGTGGTGCTGTTACTCTGAATCATTATTTGGCCCGCAAACAACAATTGAAAAGCCAGAACACAAATTACTCAAGGATGCTTGAAAAATTGGGGCAAGTGATAAAAGAGTCAGCATTCTCCATTTAGCTAAAGGTTCAGGAAGCAACACAACCAACATTTGGGCTTTAAATGCCGAGAAAAAAAAAGGTGACAAATGGCTACAAGTGTGCTGTGAACCTACAGCAGTTGTCATCTTAGTAAAGAATAATGGTTTGTGTTCAGTTGGCTGCCTCTCACAGACTGTGGGCCATTTATTTCATATACATTATAGTTCTGCCTGTGGGTCTGCGTGCGCTTGCATGGTTGTTTTGTTAAATTTCCAGCATGTTCTTCCAGGTAAATTGGCTCTATATTTAAAGACTTCATTATAGAGGAGAAAATGATACAGACCATATGTTAACTCATGTTGGGTGCTGTGGAAAGTGCAATGATCTGCTTGTACTTGAATAGTCAGAAACTGAAAAACATGACAGCTAGCTATGGAGAGTTAGTAATTTAGAAATCGTTAAAGCACCAAGTTAGAAGTATGTGATTGATGGTTGAAAAAATAACCTGAAAGTATTTTATTTGTTGTTGAAATAGTTTGCTTAAAGTAATGGATGAATGGATGATGGGTGAATTTTTGAGCTGAAGGTTAGGGCTAAAAACAACGGAAAATAGCTTTAAAAAAGTAAGAAAAGCAATAAATTATAGCTCAAATGTTATGTTAGGATACTCAATAAATTCATCAAATCTTTTGCTGAAAGTTAGGGATGAATGGTTTGAATATTTTGAATAACGAGGTGAAATTAATTATGAGCATAAAGTACTGAATAATCAGTTTGTTTTTCACCTTATTCTCACTGGCAGAAGCTGGAGGTGAGAATTTTTTTTGCACCACCTTGTTTAGCGGCACAATAACAGCACACCAAATGAGCATGGAACAATCAAAAACACTAACACACACAATAAAAAATTAAAAAATAAAAATCATTTTCCTTCCAAAAAACAACCACAACAACTACTTTCATAAAAAAATACAAAAACTTTGTCCAAAACTGTCGAAAAAACACAGCTCTGATGTTGCGTAACAGCTGAGCTCTCCTTCAGCGTCAGTTTGCAAAGACTGGCTGCATTAGTCCACAAAAAGGAAATCCACAGTAACTCAATGCAAAATCGATTGCCAAGTTGACCGCCCTTGGTAAATCGAATCAGAACCAACACAGAAGCCTTTAATAGCATAAGCAGGCAGCCTGCGGTGGTCTTTAAGGCCATGTTGTCTGTTCGGCTGGCACTACACCTGTGTTTTGAAAGCCTAACTCAATAAGCAGCCTGACTAACGAGAGATTTGATTTCACTGGAGGGGAGGCAGCCATGACTGGAGGTGAGCTGTCAGACAAGCCGCTACGTTTCAGTAGCAGGAGGAGAGAGAGAGAGGTCACACAAATACTCTCACTTTCATACACACACACACACACACACACACACACAGAAACATCCAGACAGGTAGACAGATTTATTCAGCATAATCCAGACAAGGCCCTGTCTGGATCCATATGCATAACTCAGACAGCGTTACACAACAGAGAAACAAGCAAAACTTCGCACCTATTAAGCTTTCTATGGCCCACACTTGATAACAAGCCGGGTGAAAGACATTGTTTAACAGCGGCAGCAGCAGCAGCAGCAGACATCTTGAATCAATAAGTGAACACAGAGCAGACTGTGCGACAGGATACTTGGAGGGCACAGATGTTACTCAAATAGTCACAGATAAAACCAAGGACTTCCAGACCAGATAAATAATACATGGGGCGACACTACGGGTGGTCTGCGAGGTGCGCTGTCACAAAAATAACCTTGAGAAGAATGATGAAAGTGTAAAATGCATCAAAATCAAAAACCAAAACAAGATAAAAGAACGGTTGGATCCAAGAGAGAGAGAACAGAGAAAGGTGGTAAAACAGAAAATAAAAATTCTGATGTGCTTAAAAACAGACAAAGAATAAACCTGAAAGACACAGGGAGCACAGAGATGTGGGGCAGGTTAGGTATCCTGGATGAAACAGTGAAGAGTGTGTGTGTGTGTGTGGGTGTGTGTGTGTGTGTGTGTGTGTGTGTGTGTGTGTGTGTGTGTGTGTTACAGTGATGTACGTTTGAATGGAGAGTTGTCATACCTGGTCCCAGGTCTGAGGAAAGAGCAGGTGCTTCCTCTGGTCCATCCACAATAAGGGTCTCTGGAGGCGATACAGTTCCTGCAGAGACACAAACAAACTACTTGAACCCCAAACAACAACAACTTCACTTCCACTTATACAGACTGAAAATCAAAGATGTATTTGACTGATCTCCACTAAACTTAAAAGAAAGGCTACAACTAACTTATTATGTTCATTACTGATTAATTTATGTGATATATTGTATTTGCACTCACTTAGCACAAATATCAGAGCTCTTAATTCTCATCATTACTCAAAGTGTAACATGAGTTTTTTGGACTAATTTACTTTTCCCCACTTGAAACTTGAAACTTGCTCGAGAACATCTTTCATCACAGTGAGTATTTTTTTCATCCATGTCATTTTCAATGTTCCTGCTCTCAAATGAAATACATCTGAGAGCGGAAAGCAGGTTTTTGAAAAAAAAAAGTGGTTTCTTGTTAGTGGATTGAAGTAGTTTTTAGAAAAACAAGTATGAAAGTTTATTCTCGATTTTGGAAACAGCAGTTGGATCGAACTTAAAGGCTCTTTCCAAAAGCATCATGGTCTTCAGAGGACGGCGATGCAGTTAAAAGCTCTGGAAAAGCTAATAAGTGGATTAAAGACTTTTCTTTTTTTTCTTTTGACAAGTTCTGGGAAACTAACACATTTTTGGATTTATGAGCTGTCTGTCCAGCGGCAACCTTTTATTTGCAAGAACTTCCAAAATTTTCATTACACAAACTGTTTGACCATGTTGTTTGCTGTTGTTTTGACTCCCGGGTTTTGATTTTCTGACATCGAGGCTCATCACTGGGATACATGTCAACTCCTCTTTAAATATTAGATGCCCTTCACTGCAGAAACGAAGAGAGTTTTTAAAATGAAATGCCCTCAACTACAACTACTACACTACTACACCGTGATAATGTAAATTTAATGAATTACCAG
>JAQNCA010000025.1:18439347-18477696 GCA_029783725.1 Acanthurus tractus
CACACACACACTGGCACATTCAAATTTGTGTGAGCACAGAGAGCTGACTGAGAGGACCTGGCAATGTTCTTATCTTCCTCACATTGCCGTGTGACTCACAGCCTTACCAGGCAGCACAGTCATTAGGGGCAAGAGGACCTTTCATATCTCAGTCAGCCCTACAGCTCTCCTCAGGGACACACACACACACACACACACACACACACACACACACACACACAGTCCCTTTCTCCTCTCCTTCTCCTTCTCCTCCTCTCTTTTCTCCTCTCCTCTCCTCACCTCTCATTCTTTATCCATCACCCTCTCCTCTCTCACCTCTCTGACTTCCTCTCCCACTCCTCTCAGCCTAGCCTTTTGTCGTTGTCCCTCTTTTCTCCATTGTGTTTCTGTCTGGCACTGTCTCACACAGATTTAATGTCAGGTGTTCTCTCGCTGTGTTAAATAAGTCATTTTTTTCCTCTGCCTAGAGGGGACAGAGCCCGTGTTTCTGCCGCCAACCACAACCATCACCACTACACACACCCACACACACTCACACACACATATAGACAGTGGGTATGGGCTGTATTTGTGTGGCAGACAGCAGCTCGGGATGTGTGAGCTGGAGATATAAGAGGTATTCAAGCGTGGGCTGCTGGTGGCTGCTGGGACGTTTCACCCCGTCTCTTCATGACCGCCTCGGTTTCCCAACGCCCACCTGCATTTTCTGAGGGCACAAACCGCATTCCTAACTCATGATGGCAGAACGAGTGGTGTATGGGTAGGAGTGGCTCTATTCTCCTCATCAGTGTGTGTGTGTTATGGGCTCAATGAGCAGGGAAAATGACATAATTCACAGTAAACCCCCCCCCCCCCCCACCTCCCGCTCTTCTTGGGGCTGTGCAAGCAGGCATGACAGTCCAATGACTGGCAGGATGAAGCCAATGCTCCAGGAACAACAGGTAAAATTTGCCAAAAGGAAAGAGACAGCATGAGATAAGAGCTCTGAGGAACAAGACATGATAACATATTTCATGTACAAACTGTTATCCATCCCCCCTTTTTATCTGTAATTCCACAGTCTATAATCTCTGCATGTAATCTCCAATTGTTTTGGGGTTTAATGCAGATTTTCTGCTTTCTGCACATCCAAAACTTGTTGCGTCGCAGGCTGCAAAAAGACACCGTTAATGACTCTAAGACAGACGGTTTAGAAAAATGCCGCCAGCGAAGGAAAGTAGAATAAAATAAAATGAGATCTGAATTTAAAAATCAATAATTGCAAGAGATTTTATGCCGAATCTGCCATTTCAAAGCCAGGTTTCTGTCTGATGTTGGCTCATTTTTACCATTTAGCATCAATGAAATCTTGTTTTTCAAAACTGTGCCGATTACAAACTACTGTTCTGTGATTGAAAATAAAAAGTGATGTCTTGTCATTATTTATGACAGTGATCTTTAAAGCAGCCGTAATTAATGTATTTATTTAACAATAAATCAAATAACTGCTTTTATACGTGACAAGTTGCTGAAACTGACAAAACTAAGGACATTTATCCATCAACTCCACAGATTGAGGGACATGCTTTGTGTCTTTGTTTTGGTGCAACAGCCTGAATATTTCACTCAGAAGTGAGTAGAGACCCAAAAAGAGCTAAAAGAAGAGTGAACTAGACTTACATTCACACATGTGACTCCAGATGAATGCTAAAGCTGCTCTGTGCCTGCTTGCTTTGCCAATATGCAACTGATTGCCAATACTTTTGCCATATCACTTCATAGGGTGATAACATGTTGATGTTGTGTTTACAGGTTGTTGAAGTGCCTCCATGTGGCCAGAAATCAATCCATATGATTTAATGCACTGTTTTTCAGCTGCATTAAGCATCACATAGAAAGCTCATAAATAAATGCTTTTAAATGGAGGAACAGATTTAAAAAACAGACACTTTTTCTTACCTCATGTTTGCCCTTCATCCTGCAGATCCTGATGTCATTCTTGTTTGACTCCCATGTTCTTTTCTACATTAAAAAAAAAACAAATGCACTGCTTGTCAGCTACATTTGCATTTCCCTGCAGTGGAAAATTACATTTTTTTTCCCCCCAGTCTAGAGGAGAGTAATTCATCCAACTGAGGGCTGTAAATTCTATCGTTGTCTATTCAGGAGGTGCTTACCTTGCTGTAGAACATCTCGTCTCCTGCGACCATGTCCAACTCCACACGGAAAAGGTCATCCCTGGAGAGAGAGAGAGGGAAAGAAAGAGAGAGAGAGCTAGAGTAAGAATGGCAGTGAGCCCACACAGCACTATCCGACATTTAAGGTGAGGCGAGATAGTGCACTAAGCAAACCATGAGCACGACTTCCACAGCAGACGTACAGCGCAGATAGAATTGTTGGCTTAGGTTAGTGCAGGTCGATGCAGGTTTCCTTTTGGAGAAAATCCAGGCAACACACTTAACACAAAGTCACATAATGAATGTTTTTTTTGCTGAATGCTGCATTTGTGTGGTTGTAATACTAAATAATTCTGTGAGTGCAGCTATGTAATGCATACATTAGAGGCATCTACTCGTTTAAAGTTGATCAGACCCTCAGAGATTAGTGAACAACTTAAATTTCTCTAAATATATATATGAGAAACGGGAGCCGACTGCATAAGGATGTCTCATATTTCCACTTCGCCTTTCGCCTCTGCTCATTAAACTTGACTTGCTGCATTGAATTTGCTCCTAAGCTCCACATTCGGCTTATCAGTCTTATTCAAAAGCCTGAAATTGAATTAATGGATGATTTAATCAAGTTGCTACACTGATGCTTGCACACCAGCACATGCTGCCCACACGTGATCCGACACCTTGCATGTATTCATGACATCCCAAAACACTGCCTCCTCTCACTCTTAATCTGCTGATAATTCTGCGGTAACCTTGGATGTTCCCGTGAAAATGCCAGCTAAATGAGAGTTCTGCTCGCCGGCTAAAAGCTGACGTTTGCATATTGATCAAGGACTCGGTATCTGCTGGGATGGATCTGAGGCTGGAGCTTCATACAGGCAAAGCAAAGGGCCAGGCTCTGAATGAGCTAATCTGTAAATCTGAAATAGCTATGTTATTGCAGCAGTATCGATCTCATCTCTGATCCCGCTCTGCCTCCCATCTCTGCTGCATGTTCTTTTGAATCCTCTCTTCTTCTTTTTTTTTGACAGAGGGAGGGGCGATCGAGTGTTTAAACCCCTGCTAATGGACGTGTTCTTACCACCTGAGTGTGTAGAAGTCTATCTGTTTTTCTGAAAGAGAAAGCTATGAGAATGTGTGCATGATGAGAGCACGAGCGGGCCATCAGGTTACTCCGCTCCTGAATAATTCATCCTCTGCTTCCTGCTGGTATGTTAGAAGATTCCCGCTCTTACTCAACTCCAGCAGAATAGAACAACTACTGAGTGGTGAAGAAGTGCAAAATCACCCAACACTTGCTTGGTGCGTCCCTGCTTAACGGGTCAGAGTTTAAGCATTCTCTAAACAGTGGAGTGGGCCAGAGTGTGAGGCGTAATCTCATCTGGGCTGCTTCAGCGTTGTCTCAGCATTAACATAATGAATATAGCACCTCCTAGTCAGAGTGGCTGGCAGCCAGCACTGTTGCCTCTGATAGTGCAGAGGAGGGGGGATTATTTATGCCGCTGCCTCTCTTTGTCTCTCCATCTCTTCTCTTGCCTTCCAGGTTGCTTGGATGACGCAAAGCCTGTGGCCTGTATATATTTTTGTTTGTTTATATATGTGTTAGTGGATTTTATGTGCACTCCATTTAGTCGAAGGTTACGCTACAGAGTAAGCAGCTACGTAAACAGTGTGGAGATTTCGTTATATTCTTTCTTTAAATAGCCTAGACTCATTACATTAGGTCATAGCTTAAAAAGGCGCCTCAACTTACAAAATCCAGACCTAAATACACAAATTCACAGTTCTCCTTGGGTTTCCTTCTCTTTGTAAGGTTTTTGTATGTGTGCAGTGTGTGTGTAGGATGTGCGTGTGCCTGAGCTTTTATTTCATAACCACCTCTGACCTTCTATGACCTGCCTGATTAAAAGTCGACAAAAAATCAAGAGAAACTGTCAGTGTCTCCTTAAATTTTTCACATAACCAGTTCGTGAACTCTCTCCTTTTGGCCTGCCAAAACAACAGCAGACTAAAGGTCAAGACATCTCGAACCACCGACTTCTGCTGCATATCCTTTTAGTTTCTGTGCTCTTCCTCTTTCTAGCAGCTGCACTGTGGTTAAGTGTGAGCAGTGTTGAGCCTCTCTGATCCTGTAAATAGAGTGTGCGGGAAAAAACTGCTCCACAGGATGAAACTAGGATGGAAAGATTTGAGCTGACCACCTAGTTACCCTGACACTTGTGCTGACTGAGGCAGAGTGCTCTGTGGCATGTCTCTGTCTGAGTTCATAACCGAGTGTCTGCAAATATGTGCCTAAGTAGCCGTGTCCTAGTTTGACATAGCCTACCACATTTTAAGAACTAAATGGAAGTGTAATGCTCTAAGAATGTAAAGTAAAATGCTGCACTTCCTACTAAGTTCATAGAGATGGCACTGCTTTGGACAAAGGCCTAATTTGGCTTGAATTTTCAAAAACATCTGCATCTGCATTCTGGAGTCTAAAGCTGAAACAACCAATCAAACAATGTCTCAAGTCACAAACACAACAGGCAAAAAACCTGAAAACCTGCATGAAATGAGACAAGAAATGTATGAAAATACTATAAAAACCTGGAACCACAGGCAATTAACAACAAAAAAGAATTTAAGTTGGTGTGAAACTGAAGCCCAGTTCAGACCAGAGATTCACAGCAGGATGAGGTAAAAAACTTAGATATTTGCAATGCACCTTCAGTAATGATCTAAAAACCTGTTAGCACTAACACGAGATGGTGCATTGTCTCCATAGCAACGACTCTCACCACTTCCATCCTTACTACTGGCCTTTCAGGCTTTTCTGTGGGTACCTGGATATCATTTGTAGTGCCTTAAAATATGAACGAGCCTGGTGATAGTAAGTTTTCTTGCTACAGTTGCACTTTTAATTGCAATAAAGCGGCAAAAAAATGAATTGCGTGTGTGTGGAGGGTGTCTGGTTGAGCGAGAAGCCGATGACAGTGTGACAGTAAATGACAACAAATCATTTTAGGATTTCATTTTTGGCACTTTTGCAACGCGCGGCATCTGCAGCGACACAGCTGATCTGATTGTCAATAGCCCCCTGCACTCACACACCTTAGTTTTCATCGTATTTTGCATAATAAGGCAACAGAAACTTGAAAACACACAGCTTTTGTTTCATTAAAGATCAATCGTCATGCTGTAGTATTTGCAGTTGAGTTGCCAGAGTTCAGCTTTGTGTTTAATGCGGCCTAGTCAGCTTTAAATGTTATCTATAATTATATAAATGAATTTGACCTTTTTGATGACATCTTGTGGACTTATCTTGTAAATGGTGTTCTTTATGTCTGGCTGAATAAAACCCACCTTTTAAAAACCCACCTGTGCCTCAAAATGCTTGTCAGCTGGGCCTCTAAAACTGACCCCTTTTGAGCCAAACGCTTGATGGGCTTATTAAAAAAATTAATAGGTGGAGTGATTGCTAATGAAAAGAACTGTGTTGTTGCAGTCCAGCAACAGCAGCTCTCCAAAGTTGCAGTTAAAATTTCATCAGGATTATTTGTATAATTGGCACAGTGCATCTACTTGTTGTACTCGAACTGCCAAACAGTGCCCTGCGAAGATTAATCCACATAATTAATCTACACAAACCATGATTATAGCATTATTATACTGTGTTAGGGGACATAGTGTCTGTAGTTTGTGTCCTTGCGGGTTTCTCCACCTGTGTGTTTGTGTCTCTTGTCCTTCCCTGCATGCTAAACTTTCTCGGTTGCTACTCTACAGCTGACAACCTGGCAGCTTCACCTCCCAAGCTGCCCACTCTTTGCCCCAACCGAGCGTCTCTCTGTTCGTCTGCCATGAGGCATTTGACCCAGCTGTGACTTCCTCTTGACTCTGGCCGACCTCTGAGGTCAATGTCTGCCGGCTAATAAACCCAGACACCTCCAAACTGGCAGTGGGTCGACACGCTTTCACTTCCTACCCAATGCAAAAAGTAAAAAAACACACACACAAACAAACAGACCCATATGGCAAAAAACTGTTACATTTTATCACAACTGGAGCAGTTAATAAGACGTTGGCTTCGATCCTTTGGTCATCTTGTCAATAAGTAAACACTTGCCAATTGGTTTATATGAGAGTGGATTAGCCCCTTGGATTTGACTGAGGGCTAAAGACCACAGGATCCACAGCTGCTCATCTTGACAGCAATGAAATGGGGCTTAACACAGCAAGGCGCTTTACTCCACCTGCCACCAGCCAAATACATACTTTATTTTCATTTACAGGGATGGGAAGGGGACGGGGAGAGGTGGCTGCTCTCAGCAGGTGCTTGTGGCAGGGATTTAGCAGAGCTTGCAGTCTGAGGGGCAGCTATGCTAATGGTGACAGGATTTGGGAATGAGTGAGGCGTCTTATCGGGCCATGCCCTCTGTAGAAGCCTTTGGCAGTCATACCTACCAATAAAAAAAAAAAATACATGTACTTATATATTATACATTTTAAAACTCTTCCTCTCCGCTGGGCCGTCTGTGGCTCGTGCAAGCATTCGCACACAGATCTGTTTCTTTCTAGGCACATCATTTCCTGTCCAAAAACTGCAAACATTATTAGCCACTTACGAATAAAAATGATTAAAATATTCTTGAAACACTCTTTCTCTGAATCTCTCAAGATGCCATCAACCCCCCCCCCCCCTCACCTCTCTCGTCTTCCTGCCTGTCAGTCGAGCGTTTCATTATCACTGCGTTGGCTGAGACATTCATATCGGTTTACCTGCGCTATTCAGCAAGAATATCTGTGGCTGTAAATTCAAATTAATGTCTCTGAGGCTGCTTCATGGCTTTGGTTATATTTTAAAGCTCAGTTGCTGGCTGCAGAAGCCATAGCTGCCTGTGGGCAGTTTTATCAGGCTCACCTATAGACCCCCTGACTGCAGACAGAATGGCTGGAACCATGTTACATAGTTTAATATATTTACTACCAACTCTCAGTAGTGAGGTTAGACCAGCTGGAGGCCAGAGACTGGGTCATTTCCTGGACCACAGTGGCGTCTCTTATTGGAAACCACTTTAATCTTCTTTCAGGCTGCCACTACAGCAAATAACCAGCGCCATATGTGTCTCTTTTTTAAGGCATGTTTCAAGCTGATTTTTCTTTTTTTTAGGACAACTTAGGCAGTAAATCTTGAGGTGTGTGTTTTTTGTTAGCTCAGTCTGTTTCAGGTCGGCTGCTGAATGGCTCCAGGGAGAAGACAGCAGATGTAGCTTACAGTATAAAGTGGGTGCAGCTGAGCAGGTCGTCCTCGTCTGGCCCGCCTGACCACCAGAGCTACTGTCTGTTCAGGATCGGCACATTCAACAGACTGACAAACACATGGGGATCATCATCATATGGTGACCAAGCTAGAAAACATTTACCGGGCCAAATATCAGCCTTCAAATTAAGCTACTCTAACAGATTTGTTGCTAAAACTTGTCTCTGTAGTCTAAGCAGTGGTCCAACTACAGTTAGTATACATTTTACCAAGCCGTGAGAAATTGTAACAGAACTTGTGAATGCCAAGTACTAAAATCACGGCAGTATCTTGATTTCATAATTTACCTCGAAGTTTTAATTTTTAATTAAGGCAATATTTGTTAGTGTACTAACATTTTCAAAATTGCAGGACTTGGCAGAGACATTGGAACACTTCAGTAAAGTTGCCTAAGTAAGTGAATTAAATCTGCTCAATGGGACAAGGGAGTCCAAAACAAAGGCGACTTTTCATTAATTGACTGTAGACAGTTATGAACAGGAGTAGATATTAAAAAAAAATTTGGATAAACTTCTTCTACTGGCTTAGTGACAGTTACCGAGCTAGTTAGCTTATCGGAAGCTATTGTGACTGACTAGAGGGTGTTTGTGGCTGGTTAGCATGTGTGCGGTTAGCTCTACATCTACCATAGCTCACCAGCTAGCTCTGTGTGTGGTCATTATTGTGCTTTAATGAGCTTTAAGAAACACCTATTTTGTGATCTAGGCTTTACCCTAAAATCTGAGGATGTTTTTTTGTGTAAGTTTAACACAACATCACTGTTTATAACTGCCCCAGTAACAGTAACAACGTGTTAACATGCAGTTAGCATGTTAATATACCAAAATGTGGGACCATCCAATTGACATCTTCATTCAAGTCTGCAACAGTTAATATCAAGAAACACTTACAGCACTGTAGCTCTCTACAGAAACACTCATGGCGTATTGTTTTATAAGTAAATTTAGATTTGAGGCTCAGACAGGTGTCCAATGAAAAAGTTGCTTGGCAACACAAGTGGTGATGACATACAAAGAAATAGATATTATTATGGCTTTGATAGAGCTTGTGCTTGTATAACACATGTGATGCAAATGATCAAAGATATCACAGGTGCCAGATTTCTTAAAGCTTATTTTCTGTCAGTAAAGAAACACATGAGTTGCCTATAGTATAAGTTCATTACCTGGCTCCGATATAAAGCGTCCGATTGACTTGGAGGATCCTCTGGATGTGCAGGGGCTCTTGTCTCAGCCATGTTCGGTGGGGTCTCCCCAGAAACACTGCGTGTCTTCTCACTACTGTCAGTAAATAAGAGACAGAACACAAAGGCTGATCGCAAACTGACATCCCTATTTTACAAAAGTAGTCAACAGAAAGGTGGTTTGGTGTTAGTCTGTTTTGACAGCTGAGGAGTAGTAGCAGGTATTCAAGTCGACTTGGAGACAAAGTTTGAGACCTGCATTTAAAACAGCCTATCTGCTAAGTTAAATGTACAAAGATGCAGAGGGGACCACAAACTGAGGAACAAAAAAAGCAAATCATCTTCTGAAAATGAAAGAAGTCTGAACTATATTTCATATGTCATCTTTTTTTTTTATGTTCTGCCGACTGATTCAGATCATTTGAAAAAGAGTGACACACAGAGACGACGGACATTTCAGAAAAACATCAAAAAAGCAAAACAAAATGTTCAGAGTGTTTCAGAGGATGAGGACTTCTGTACATCGAGGAAGGAACACCTTAGGGAGAGAAATCAAAGATAAAAGTAGAGGAGCTTTTACACTGCTTTTTTTGTCTTTTGGTCCTGCAGATGTGCAGAAAGACACAGAGAGAAAAAAATTAAAGAAAGAAGGGAGAATAAGAAACAGTTGCATATAAATCAGATGGATTATGATGTAAAACCAGTATGGCTATCTGTCTTTGACCTTGACTTTGGTGAATAAGAGTATTTCCATCTGATATCCTTTCATCCTCTTTCTGCTCTTTCATCATTCATTCCTTATGGCTCACCCTATACTCTTTTCATCTGTTTCCTCTTCTTATTCGCCTCTATATATCGTCTACTTTTGCTGTCTGTCCTTATGGCTGCATCATTTAGTCCTGTGACCCACCGAGAACCATTTGTTTCTTTCCTTGTCCTGCACATTTTCTCTTTCTGTCCATCTCCACACATTTAACTCTTTTTGTCAGGTCTGTTTATATCGATGAACCCGTATTTTCTACTGTAACTTATACCTTTGGCTTACGACTTGTGCTGTAAACTGCAGCTGCTGACTCTAATGCAGCCCCCTTTTGGTGTAGCTCTCAGTAGTCTGACAACTTCTACACTCTACTGTTTGGTATTGATACGTCGGGAAGGGTCTGGACTCAGCTGGGAAACCATCAATCAATATTATTGAACTGCAATCAATCAAGGTCTGGTCTGAGCTGGAGACTGTCAAGCTGATTTGGAGACTCAAAGTCTGAGTGTGTAAGAAGCCGTGTCTCTCGAGGGTCTGGGTATGTGTGTGGGAAAGTCAGGAATTCAAGAGCACGGTCCTTCACTCTGGTCTCGTTCCTGAGTGGGACCCCACATCCCCTGACCTGGACACCAGTCAATACCCTTCGTGTGAGAGCTTGTCTCTCTCCGCAACAGCTCATGGTGTGACCTTCAACCCCCCCACCCTCCACCCTCCACACCTTCCCCCAAAATTCAACACCCTGCCTGTTAGGGCGTGACCCCACACCTCGCACACCACGACCTGGGAGGAAGGCACGCAGCGGAGCAGGGGCAAGAAAAGTCAGGAGGTCAATACCTTCAGTGGGGATGAAGTTGAGGGGCCCCGGTTCCTCAGGGAACGCCGAGCTTGCCATTCGGAGCAGCCAACACAGCAGGAAGAAGGAGGGAGGGGCCACGGTCGTCATAGCAACACAACGGCGAAGTCTGCGGAAGTTAAAGAGAAAAAAAGGACAAAAACAGGAGAAAAGGGAATGAGTGGTTGCTTAATGAGGCAGAAGGAAGCGATACATGTAAGCATACACTGACAGAAACACTCACACACTCAATCACTGACTAACTAACTAACTGGTGGGTTTCTTCACTGAAGCTCTTTCAACAGTGTCTCACTCTCTGCGCCTTGATGTGAGCGGAGACAAACAGCAACTCGAGCGAAGGATTAAGCCATCCACTGAGGGAGAAGTGTCCAGTCAGCTCTGAATGCAGCCAGATCACTGTGGCAAAACATGACCACATCAAATAACTTATCGCTCATGATGCATCTGAGGGAAGTGAGAGGGAGGCAATGGGGCGACATCTTGGGCAAGACAGAGGGCAATATATGGCCTATGGATGAATGGAAAATCTGTACAGGCTGAGAGTGGGTGAAAGGCTCGGTAACACTCCACACATCAAGCATTATCAAGGATATGAAAGACTGAGAAGGGGAGAGAAGTGGCGGTTTACTTAAATTAAATGCTTGCCAGCGACGCAAATCACCTCTCTGACTGAGAGCGGAGCTAAACTGTCGGTATTTTTCATCAGACACACGCAGGTCTCGGATGTGATTCATGTGGAAATACAAATGATACCCAAATTAAGTTACCCTCAGCGATCCATCTAGAAAATACATCAAGCACTCTGCCACGCGGGAGAAAAGCTCTCAGAACTGCTATTGACTTCATCCACAAACCTTAGACGGCATTACTGGCTGGCTGCTACCTCTGTGTGCTCTTAATGCAGGTTTGGCTGCTGTAGCGTATGTGTGGTGGAATTCAATGTGCATCCAAATTTTATTTTTTTTTTTCAATTAAAAAAAATATTATTTTGATTAGTGACTAATCTGTAATCATTTGTTAATTTTTTACCTCTCCATGTGAGCCCAGCATGACATTGTGTTTTCCTCAAAAAACACTATAATTTGCCCCATTACCAAACTTTCATCTTGCTGTCACATTAATGCTGAGTGCAACATTGAGTTATTTGTTTTGAAAATCAAGTGGAGGGAGCTCCCATCCATGCTTCTGCAAACACAAAATGCAACATTTCATATTTGACTGCTCAAGGTTGGATTTGTTTATGCAAAACTCTGTAGTATTTTACTGTGGCTCACAGATGCACGGTGTGTAAAACAATGCAAAAACAAAAGCTTGGCAGAACGCATGTTATCCAGTATGCACCTCTCCTTTCTGTCAGTCTTCAGCTCTCTTACGCTCTCTTCTTCAATTCATTTCAAGCTGACTGAACTGCATTGTGGGTTTGAGTGCTTTTCTGTCAGGGATTACGTCTTGTTGTGTGCCGTTACCTTAGTTACTACAATAAAAACATTTTACATAACATGAATCATAGCAGTTTGGAAACTAAATATAATTTCATAAAATGAGGCTAAACATATTTACTTAGTTTCACTACAACCAAAACTATGTGTGAGGGTTGAACATTATTCCAAAACCACAGGCATTAAAAATGCTGCTGTAACAGCCTGCACTCTTCTGGGAAGACTCCTGGAACCTGACTGCATGGATTTGTTCCCCTTCAGCCACAAGGGCACAGCTGAGTTTGGGCACCGATGCTGAGTGCTCCTGTTCATACCAAAGGTGTTGAAGGGGGTTCACGTCTCTGTGCTGGCCGAACAGGCACAACCTCATTGTCATGCTGAAACTGTAAAGGTTCTTCCCTTAAAGCTGCAAGTACAAAACTTTAAGTTTCACACTTAGAGGAACTTTTGCTAAACAGAAGCCACTGCTGCCAAAATAAAAGCATTAAAACTTAACTGGATAATGATAATTTTTAAAATATAGGCTTGCATAACAGTCGCCCAAGTAGATGATGTCATGAAGATCCCATGCTATTCTGAGCTATAACATAAGCTTCTGGTTGTACTGAGACTGAGTTAGGCTGTCCAGGCAAGTGCACTGAATTATGCTAACATGAGTTTGATGGATTATTAATATGAACTTTGTTTTATAAGTAAAACCTTGTGTGTTTTCTCCTTTAAAAATTCACATTGTCTCAACCATGGCCGTATATGTATAAATGCAAAGAAGATTCAACATAATTTTGTCCAGAGAGTGTAAATTCCTAAAAAAAACAACAACACAGTAAAAATATGGTAATTAACCACGATAATTAATGGGTTTATTGTTATCTTAGATTAAAACGAAATGAAGAACAGCTCAACAGAAAATGATGCTCTTTTATGCATTTTCAGTTTTTCTCTCACTCTCATTCACTCCTCTCTCCCTTATCCCCGAAGGATACAAACAGCCTTTGTGCGGCCCATCTCTTTAATGGAGTCCCAGACATAACCTTATCAGGACACATAATCTTTATGGGACATTTCTCAAATTCCCTGCACTGACATCACAATGGAAAGTGGGAGGTATGCTAATTACTCAACACCCACAAGCAAAATTACAGGAGGTGAAGGGTAAAGAGTCACCATGAGAAGAAAGGAGGTCACGGGGTAGCGAGAATGAGAGAGAAAGAGAAGATGAAGTGAGAGATAAGTGTGAAACATTAAGAGAGAGAGAAAGAGAAGATGAGAAGTCAGGAAGTCAGTATATCCAATCAGAGATTCTATTGTTTCTGCTATTAATAATGTATGAATAAATGTCAGGCGGTACGCATTCGATTAGTATAATTAGACACCCTGGGCTATACAATTTCATGGGACAGCAGAATAAGTAGATACACAAGTATAAAAGCGTGTGTGTGTGTGTGAGTGTATACTGTGAGTGTGAGTTTTTTCGTGTGTGTGTGTGTGGGGGGGCGCACAAATGGTTCAGAGCCAAAGCATCACTGTAATTATGACAAATGGCTGCAGTCGAGTCCATTCAGGAGCTTCGCTGCATGGCACAAGCTGTGCAGTAGTATGCCATTATCATTGAACAAGGCGCACTGCAAGTCACATATATATTTTGCCATTTGGAGGAGATCCAAAATATTCCACCCCAGGGTGCTAGTGCACCCTGTGTTCGAAATTGAAACGGCAGTAGATGTCACAGGAGTCACATTGACGCCGGCAAGCTGTGTGGGCTTCATGGATTTAAGAAACATAAGATATTACACCGTCAGCAGCGAATTATTGTGTCAGTTCTTTCAGCAGGGGGACTATTGTTTCCAGTGTTGTGACAAACATATTCAAGGATTGAGCTTGATTTCAGGCACCGTCCCAACAGTCTCATTTGGGTGCCAAGTTAATACAGATGGCGAGTGACGACAGCGGAGGAGAAACAGAAGCGATAGCTGGTCATGTAAAACTTAAGTCTGAGCTTTAATACCCCGTCCACTCCACCTTTTGTTTCCTGTTAATGAAACAGGAACCCTGAACTCACCACCGTGCAGCATTTGCTTCAGGATTTACACACACTTGTTAATTTGTCTGTTTCCACAGCCCCAGATCAATTTTATTATGGGTGTTTAGGCAGGTAATTTCCTAAACAAAGCCATTAGGAGATTATTTAGCTGTCGAAAAGGTGAGGAGAGAGCTGGGTTTGCAGGGTGCTGTGTCTTGCTGGACCCCATCGATGTCGTCTCAGAGTGGACTCCACTCAGGCCAACACAGTTAACTTAGATAACAAATCACCAGCCAATCAATGATGTCTAACGTCTTTAGTAAAGCCCTAATGAGGACCGATTCTGTACTGGTACGGGGTCAAGTTGGGCAAAAAAGAAAAACAGAGGCTCAAAGAAACAGAAAAAATTGTTTAATTGTGAAAAGAGATGTGAGGAATGGCTGCAATCTGGAATTTTAATGCTTGTTATACCGCGGCAGTGACCCTCTGCTGCTTAGGTTTCAATACTTTGCATGCAAATAGAACATCTCATCGTCAAATGAAGGCGCTAATATGCTCTAAAATGCTTTTGTCACCTATTATGGTCGCCATAACTCTCGTTTTCTCTTCTTCTCGGTCTCTCTTTCTTCTCTTTTTCACCATCTCGTTACGCCTTGGTTTCTCTCTTGCTCTCCCTTGGCCCTAGTCTTGTTGATGCGTACGCTCTCGCTGTGTTTTCATTACACAGCCATGAGGTACTTGCACTAAAAATTGGATGGCTGAAAGAAAACCAAGATTATGCATGTCCTAGATATAAGGAAAATGGTAATGAAATAGAGCAGCATTAATGGGGACACTGTAGTGGTTGGGGTATTTATGATTAAAATATTTAGCAGAGGGGCTGTCAAGTATTATATAGAGGCGTCAGCGTTGGTAGAACACAGTATTCAAGCAATAGTCTGATATAATCCCTTTTCACACTGGTCTTCCAGCATCAAAAAGCCTGCAGAGAGGAAGAATTCATACATGGTCTATTTTTCACACAAATCCTTTTATCATCACTCTCAACAGCAAATTATATTTTCATTTTAAATTAAATAATGAATGTTTTCTATGTCATTTGCAGGTATTGCACATATTAAATCTGCTCTTATCCAAATTTTACATATACAATGGATCGAATGGCTTCTTGTACATGAAAGGGAGTAGCCTAAATAATGAGGACTGAATTATCCCCCGGCCATAAGCATTAAAAAGATAATTTTTTCCCCCTTTCAGCTCATTGTTTAGCTGTTTGGCTTGTAACTTTACAGTTTTGGTTCACTCCCACCCCTCTCACTAATATAGTGGGGCACTTAGCAGCTAAAGAGTAAAATATGCAAAAACTGAGCTTCAATTGATGCAATTACACCGGGCTTAAATGTTGAAAAGCAGGCACTAAGGTTTTCTATGGTTCTTAATAGTTACACTAAGATCCACACGCTGTTTAAAGTATTCTCTGAGGTATCATTTGTCCTTGTGATGCGATTGTTGAGAGAGCTACAGTGGCAGCAGAAGATCACATAGTAGCGTCGGATTGTCTTCTTGATTCAATTTATTTGGCAGTTTACAATAAAGCTCTGTAAAAAAGAGATAATACTGCAGGGGAGCCAACAACAACCTGAAGGTTTTTAAGCTCTAATAACCTTTGTTATTGTAAGGGAGACACACTCAAACTATCAAAAGACTTTAAGCTCGGTCCTTGAAACACTTTATAACTTTTTAAGAGGAATTAATGTTCAAAGAAAGACTCTTTTTTGCCACAGGCACAAGGGTGCGCTCTACTTTTGTCTGCTTTTATTGTTCCACATCCCCGAGATGACCTTCAGTGTTTGGTACATGAGACTGCGCAGGTACATAGGAAAGTACATTAGGTAAGCAGAGCAGGATTTCACGATTGTTCCATTTTCTTTATGTGGACTTAAAGACACCCCGTAGATTTCCCAGTGAGTAACCTAATTGTCATATTACCGAGAGACAGCGAGAGAGGCTGCTTTATGGAGTGTGTAGAATCAGCGACAGGTGACAGCCTGATGCTGCTTGGATCTCTTTCAGTCAGTAATAACGTAAGATGCTGTGCATGGCTGGGATGTGAGGAGGAAAGGGAATTAAAAAAAAAAGACGTGTGAGAGAAGGCTGGGAGAGAGGATTTTAGCCAAAGATGGAAATGAACACAAGGACTATAAAAAACGGAGGGTTTGATAATGTGAAGAGGACAAGACAGAGCATAGAAAATGACAAAAAATAATGCACTCCGAGGAATGATGAAAAGAAACAGAGGTGAAAAAGGGACAAGTGAGGCATTCAAGCAGTGAGGGGGAGTCACACCGGACATAAAGTGAAGCCAAAGAATGTCCGGAATGAGAAACAGAAAGACAAAGAAACAGAAGAGAGGAAGAGCATAGAGCCAACAGTACACTTGCAGTGCCAGATTTATCTCCATACTAAGCCAAGAGTGGCCATCGTGGGAAGGACCTCCTGACTCTGTACTTGCCCGGTTCGCAACGAATCTAAAGGGATGACATTTTTCTTTATCTCTTTATGTGCAGAAAAATGGAGTCCCTCAGGGGTCCATTCTTGGACAACTGCTGCTCAGTCTGTAAATGTTTTCTTTAGACCACATAAACTATATACATAAAACATAACTATACTGAAGACACATGTTACACGGTGTCTGTCTTTGTCCCTTGGGTGCCTCGACCCTCTTAAGTGGCTGAATGCATTAAAGACTTAAATGATTAAACTTAACTATCGGTGCTAAAGCCTCTTTGGTTGAAAATGTATTTTCATTTGATTCTCCTCTCTTTGAAAGTACAGTACCAAGAAGGGCATAAAACAGGGCTTTATTGCTTATTATGCACTTATCTTCCAGAGCCACAATGCAGATTTTTAAATGTACAATGTACGCTGTAAAAGGTTAACAACAACGTCAGGGTTACGGCAATGAAAAACTATGTATGGATAAGATTTGATAATTAAAACATTCTGTTAAGTTGAATTAAGTGCACGGTAATGGTTAATAAAAATTTCTGAATTGTATAAAGTCTTTTGTTGTTCCAGAAGGAGCTTTACTGAATTTCATAAAGGCTTCAGTTGAGTGTGTTGGTGCTGAAAATTACAGGCTTGAAGATGGACAAAGATCTAGGCATGTAATGTCAGAAATAAGTGATCTTACCAGACTTCAGCTACCCACTCCTCATCTTTACTTGAGTTGTACCGTGGGTAATGTGGATTGGTATTTCTTGACAATTGACATTAACATCACATTAATCCAAACCCGAAACTGTTGTAGGATTTCAATAATCAATTGCAGTTCTCTTTTAATTGCAGATCAGCACAAGATCCAAAGGTCTCCAGCATGTCAGTCAACATGTTACAAGCCCGTCCACCAGACTGACCCATACACACGTTTTTTGCTGCAAAAGTCTATGCTATTTTCTGCATCAGCAGTGAATACTGGTATTGGAGCAAAAACTTAAGGTGCGGAATTATCCAATATTGACAAAATGGACAGGCCGTCTGGCTAGGATGGTTATTACTTGAAACACTCTCTGCATTGAAAGACTGTGAGCCAAAAACAACTCATTCAAAATGCGGCTGCCAAGGTCAAAACAAGTTTGAATACATCACACCTATAGATTTTTGCATTGGCTTCATTTAGTTTCAGAGTTGATTATAACATTTTACTTCTTGTTCATAAAGCCTTGTGCAGTATGGCCTCGATCCAAAGTTTATATTTGTCTGACCTGCTGATGCCAAATGAATACCTTCGTTGCCATCTTGCAAAAGCCCTCCGATTGTTCCAAGGGTAAAATCAAAACTTGACACAGGTTTTGGCTTCCATTCTTTTTGCTGCTGAGATACTTTGCACAAGATTGTATTCAACGTGCTACAACATAAACATTGTTAAAAATCAGACTCAAAACATTTGTTTTCCCCTGTGCATTTGATTAGTTTACTGTGCTTGTGTTTTAAATTTCATCTGATTGTTCTCCTCATTTGTTTGAACACTGTATCTTCCCTACAATAAAACGTTCTATATGAATAAAGATTTATTTTCTTCGCTCCTCTGATTTTCCCACTTGAAATTGGCTCTACACTACCCAAAGTCCTCTTAACCTCCTCCCTGACTTGCTGGCACAGATGCACATATGCTTAAGCACAGGAAATGTAAACTCTGCATCGACATGCACACAACAAAACACACATCTCCTCTGTGTTTTGTGCCTTCACTTAAGCCAAACCACAGGCTTCCCCCTCTATCTTTCTCAGACTTAATGTAAAAATGATGTAGGAATTCCCTCCACTACAGCAAAATGCATACATTATTTCTATCCTTTGCTCGGGACTCGTTCAACCCCGAGGTCTGCTTATTAGATATTTGCATCAACATGGAATCCTGGAGCCTCGATAAAAATCGCACATATTTAAAGAGAGAGAGGGCAAGAGAGAGAAAAGTTCAAGAGAGAGAGAGAGAGAGAAAAAAAGTGGGGGAGTGCACGAAAAATGAAGTCTGACCTTTGAGCACAGAACACCGATTTTCCCATGCACTGAGAAACGCCGTGGATTTATGTAGTGAGAAATATGTGCAGCATGAGCAGTCGGACAAAACATATCTGTAACACTCCTCCTCTATCAGATTCAGACCATGAGAACACATCTGCTGTCTCTACTGCCTTAATGCGAACCCAGTTGCATTGGCTAGTACAGTATCTTCTTCCATACGTCTAATGGATATATAATTTCAGAGGATTTAAAGGTTGGTGGCTGGACTAAGATAATCTCTGACTCCTTCTCTCTGCAGTGCATGTGCTTCCATTAACAGGCAAGAGGTAGCCCAACTAAAGAGCCCTGGATGACAGAGCAGTAATGTAATACCTGTAATAGCTTATTGTTGACGAATGGATGCCCTCCCTGGAGTTGTGTCACTGTCATTAACCTTCACAGTCCTCAAAATTACAGCTGCCGAAACACCAGAAGGCAGAGGAGCCGCAGTCGCAATCTAAAAGAACTATGACAGAGATTTTGCAGCAACGCCTGACAACGTCTACCTGAGTCTGCGGGTTAATTATAGGTCTGTGTTTCAGGAGTAAGACTCTCTACCAAGGAGCTCTGCAGATAATCTTTTACTCTCCACACTGCACAAATCTTTTACTTTTTTCCAACCTCCATGTTTTGTCTCGTCGCTTCTTTCATCTGAGCTACAACATGTTTCATGGGAGAAGGAGAAACATCATGTCACATCACAACAGCGGAGAAAGGCCTGACCTTTGGCAGTTTACAACCGTCATTAGCAGGGCAGAGATCAGGGGCCAAGACCATAAATCACAGTCAAACCATCCACGTACGGGGAACCCAGCTTCACAGCAATAAAAATGAAAAGAAAACACTCTCTGAGACAGACAGGGGGCTAAAAGCAAGTCCATCTATCACTGGCTGGTGGCTCCATAAAGCCAGTAAAGGAAAACACACAAGGCGATAATCTCCAGCATGGTTATAAATAATACAGAAACCTTGCTAATGGCAATAAAAGCTTCTGCTGCATGACAGAATCCCTCTTGATGTGATTATTCTGCTAAAATTCCCCCAAGGACATATATTATCTTGCGTAAATACTCAAGAGTAACTCAATAGGGCAATATGTTCCTATCCAGAGACTGTTTGCCCTTTATGTTTAGAAATCAGGAGGAGAGGTGGATTTATTGTAATGGCAACAAGTGACTGTCAGTGGGGCCATGAGGTCGGCTGCCTGGCAAAAATAGAACATTAAGAGGGGGAAGGTTAAGGGCACTGAAAAATGAAAACAGACTCTGCAGGCTGTTTTTCTTGTTTCTGCACAATAGTACTCTCAATAGCCTGATGTATGTCTGTGGTAGTAGAAGGTATTGAGACAAACAGGAGAGGAATGCAAATGACCTCATTATGAGTCATTTTTACCGAGTAAATAAATGGCTCAACTGCAAAGCAATTTTCACCTCGATATTTTTGTTCCAGTTCTCACTCTTCTTTATGAAAATAATGAGCTCTAATGGAAACAAAAATTGTGATGTATTTAGAGCAGAGAGTGAATCATTACCATTAGGCTTATGATACCAATATCGCAGTGATGCAATAATAATAATGCCTTAACCTGCTAGGCCATTGGACAAAAAGATTTGATTTGTCAGTATGACACATTTAATGTTCAATTAGCTTCTGTAGATTTTTATTTAGTTAGTTTGACAAAGGTGTAGTGTGCTTAAATTAAACAGAGGGAAAATGTGACATTTTGAAATCTTGTTCTGTCTTGCTGAGAGTTATTATTATTAGCCTCTTAGCTAACTTAAGTGCATTTTACCTTTGCTTAACTGTCCGTACATTGTTCCCTATTAAATCAAAGATAGAAAAAAATCATACCACCCTCATGTCTGTATGGTAACTACACAGCAACAGCCAGATGTTAGCCTAGCTTAGAATAAAGACTGAAAACAGCTAACAAGGCGTTTTGGGTTTTTTAGCGATGTTGGAATGCAGATTAGATGCTGTTTTGCTGTTTCTGCTAAGCTAAGCTAACTAGTTACTGACTCTAGTTTTATACTTAGTAAAACAAACACATATGAAAGTAGAAGCCTGCAGATCTCCTCATCTGACTTCAGCAGGAAAGTGTAGGCTGTAAGTGTTTTTCCCGAAAATTTAATGTATCCCTTTAAATCTTAACATTTCCAAGTTACACATCTGCAACTGCTTTTAAAAATAACAGATGGCCTACAAAAGGGGGCCTGCTCTCTTGCACACAACACACAGTGTCTGAAGAAGGCATTTGCAAGGTCAGATTGTACAACGATACCTTTGGATATTACAATGCGTAAAAGTGCAGCATGAAATCAAGTGATTCTGTTATGGAGCAAGAAAAAGCAACGGGGGAGGAGGACAGAGAGGTGGAAGGTACACGGAGGTCGGTGTACATTTTAGGCTTCACAACAACATCTCTGCATGCTAATGGTGTTTACCTTCCCTACCTCTAAGTTCTCCTTCTGCACAGTGCATGATACTCTGCCAAATAAAGCCACTGCTTGGGTTTTACTGTCAAGCTCTGCATTTAAATACGAACTAGATAACTTGGCTGCATAAGGCACAAGCTATACCATCCGGGAATAATATGCCGTCAGCTGTGTCCAGATTTTTTATTCATGATGACATATTTCACAGGGCAATCATCTTTCCAAGTGCTCCACTGTGAACTCGCCCATCTTCACCAGTATCTAAAAGCAATTTTCTTTTTCCCCAGAGAGACAGGAAGCCTCAGTATCTTCTTCCAGCAGAAGTCCAACAGAGCAGGAACGGCACAAGTCAAGATAGAAGAAGTCTTTGATTTCACACTGATCCTTACGAACATATGCACCCATGCCTATAGATGTGCATGCAGGTTTGCACAAACACCTTCACTCAGTATGTTCACTCATGTCTCTACCCTTCGTCTTTCTCTTTACACCATCCGTCTCCTCTCACCTCCTTTTGTCCCCCTCCGACTCTATCTTCTCAAACCTCAAATCAGTCACCTGCTCATCCAATTTGGTCCGATAAATTCCACCTGTATCAATTTCAGTGAGAGTTCATGCACCACAGTAACTCCAGGCTCCCTTTTCTGCTATATCTCTCCCACTTGCTTTGAACGCCACATCTCATGTGGTATACGGACAAGGGCACACACACATGCGCACACACTCACACAAACACTGTGGTGTCAATCAACAGACGTCTCCAGTTGACAACTGTGCACACAAGGCAGCTGTGAACAAAGACACATGCCCGCATGAGTGCCGAGCAGTAGATCCAAACAAACAAACAGAAACAAACACACACGCAGAAAGACACACAAATACACACACACACACACACACACACACACACTATCATTGCATTGCAGGCATAACTCCCAGGCCTGGCTGTGTGCAAGTTTGATCCCTCACCGTGTCTGAGAGGCATGTTAATCAGCGAAGGAGTCTGCCAGCTCAGCCATATATGTCTCTATCTTTCCTGCTCTGACTCCTTCTGTCTCCGACTCTCCGCTTCTATCTGCATCTATTCTCTCCAATCTGTCTTTGCTCTTGTCAAACCCTGTTTCTTCACCTCTACCTCATTGCATTTATCTCACATTCCACTCCTTCTCCTCCCGTTCTTGCACGAGCTCTCATCCCATCACGGCAAATCATGTCTCTGTTTTTTGCTCCTACATTTTAATGCGACCCCCCCCCACCCACCCACCCACCCCTCCACCCCATCCTCCTGGTTTAGAGTGATGGAATTTAAGACACTAAAGACCGGATGGTTTATTTAGGAGAGCTTGGTGAAGATCTCTTACTCTTACCCACCGGCCTGACATTTCATTGCCCTCTTCCTCTCCCCCTCCTCCTGTCACCCTCCCCTCATCTCTAACCCCCCCCGCTATGAGGCTCTGTTTGTGCCTGTGTTAAAGTGGATTTGGTTATGGTGACTGGATCAGGGTGGGTGGCTGTGGGATGCTGGATGAGTTTCACAGGAGGAGTTTTAAAGAACGAGCCTTGGAAGCTGAAGGGCAAAAGAGAAAGAGGAAGGGAGAACGGAAGGTTTGCAAGACGAGAGAGAGAGAGAGAGAGAGAGAGGGAGAGAGAGTTGTGTGGGGGGAGATAAACGGTTATGTGTTTACAGAGACGGTTCCTAAGGAGATTTCCACCCAAGCACTCAGTTATAAGTCATGAGGTGGGGGAGTGAAGGGAGGTGGTCATCTCAGTGCAGACAGCGATAACAATGGTGAGACGGATGATGAGGGAGTGAAGCGAAGGGGGGACGGAGAGAGGGAAAATTAGAGGAGACGGAGAACACGAAGAAGTGGGGTGAGTGTATTTGACTTGGAGAGAGAGAGAAGTGTGTCTATTCAATAGCTCGACATGTGGAGAGTGCCAGCACAAAAGAGGCCTTTTAGGTTTATTAAACAATACTGCAAGGCCAGGAGACACAAATTAAAAGAGATGTTGCTTCCTTGACTCTGAATGGATCCAGGCAGGCGCTCAAAGAAGACGTGTTATGGTTAGCAGCTTCTTTTCTTTATTTTACCCCATAAGGCTCTGGGGCTTTGGCCTCCATCCGTCATGCCGCACTTAAAACATAAATGCATTCACATGACACACTTCGGGGATAACATCTCAATGGGGTTTCCTCTGCTCAGTCACCCAGTAACATCAAGTCCTATTTGCATAACACGGGGCTCAAAGCCCGAGCCTCGTTTCAAGGTCTGCGATCGCAGGAATATTCAACATTGTCATTTAGTACCTGGAATTTCATGGAGCGGATCAAATCAATAAAAGCCATTTCCCCTTGGGAGTCAATGGCCTCCGCTCTGGTTGTCAAGTTAATTCAATAAAACCAAAGAGGAAACAAGGGCCGCAGAGCAATATGCCGGCGAGCTCTCACTTGTATGACACGGAAACCAACACAAGAAAAGCGGCTCAGGCAAGGTATGCAGGACACCGCGGTATCAATTGTGACGACGCGAGCGCTATACATGCTCAGGGTTGTGATGTGGGGTTTAAAGGCTGTGCGATGGATCTGTTTTCTCTGTTACCTATCATGAGGTCAGTGCAGAGGAATGAAGGAGCTTAACTGGGCCTTTTTAAATCCCACATAACAAAAAAAAAAAAAAACGAGAATCCAACACACAGCTCCATCAGCCCTCTGTCACATCTCACCACCAAAGCACTGGTATAGTACACAAGTCCTTTGTGCTCCCTCCTTTCTGGCAGATTGGTAGCTACAGACATTATTTTGTTCTCTGAATAACAGGGTAAGTGGCTGCTTCATTGATTGGTCTATCTCCGGGTTTTGAGCAACGGGGTCTAACACAGCGGCGCCAAATAGACAGGAGACTAACCCCCTGCTGTGGCTGTTGACAGAGGCTGCCATTTAAAAACACTGAGAAGAGGACAAACAACAAGGCGCTGAGGAAAAAAAAAAAAATACCAGACATGGTTTCACCAGAATTTATCCTCCAGCCCTTGTATTCTGCTGCAATATCCTAACTTAAATACTCTGGAGTTTTAGTTTCCTTGAAAAAGATAAAAATGGGAGGATGCTTCAGGGAACTGTTGTCCAATTTTGCATTAAAAGAAAAAGTCCTCCTTTGGATACTCTAGCAGTGTTGCATATCCTCAATCTGTGATGTTAAATGAGTTCCAGGACTTGTTTTGTGATGAAGTGATTTACAAGTACCCACTTTCCCTAATTCTAGCTTGGTCTACTTCTTCTTATTCCTTTTATTTTCCAGAATGACTCTGAACAGCCCCGGGAGAACATAAACATGATGCATTCAGTCTGTGTAGGCTGCAGCACAGTAACAAAACCTTTAAAAACATAAAAATGGCCTCAGGCTACATCTTTTTTCTGGACTTCGGTGATTTCCGGCGGTTAAAATTGTCTCTTTTTACAATGTCTTACTTGTATGTCAGACTAGTAAAGAAACTTTGCTGAAAATCCCTGCTGCTGTTGTTGTTGTGACTGACACAAATTCAGCTACAGTCTTGTCATTGTTTATTATTGAAAGGAAAAATGTGTTTTCTTTAATGCTCGCTAAGAAAGTTTTCCCAGATGGGCAAAAACAAACCGTGAATGGAGCCAGGACATCCTATTATTATTCAATGTTAGCTACACACATGACAAAACACGATAAAGATGGTGACGTTAACCACAAACTGTTTTAAAATTAAATAATACTTGCAGAGGATACAGCTGGTCAGAGAACAGCAGGTAGCAGCAGCTGATGTTCAGCTGATCTGAGCTGCCTGAACACACGCTAAGAGCTCCATAAGGGGACGTTTAACATTCATATTTTGTTGGTTTTTTAATTTATCTCTGGCTAAACTGTTGTAAAATATTTCACTCAGTATCTAATAATCTTGATGCTTCACTCCACTGTCTCTCTGTGGCCAGTTATCTGCAGTCCAATGAAAAGAGAAACACAGAAAAAAAACAACATATTAAGTTTCAGCTTTTTCAGTTTGGATGGATTTTTCCAAGGAAGAATTCACAAAAAAAGAAATACAGTAAATTCTGCAGTATGTGCTTTTTTTTTTAATGATTCCTCATGCAATCCCATACGCTGCCAAAAAAATAAAAAAATAATGTCCAGTGCAGCATAATGCTGTTAACACTGTGAGAAGTACCCAAAAGACTTTGGCACACATGAAGATAGAGAGCATGTGCTGGACTGCCAGTGCACATTGCAATTAGAAGTGAAGCAATGCTTTGGGCCTCGATTGATCCTGCAACAACAACCTGCCTGTTTATTGACAGATCTCTGGGGTTTCACTGCTGCACAGAAGCCCTGGGGCCACTTTTCTGTGCGCCAGCTCTCCCCCCCCCCTCCTCCCTCTGCATGCCCCCTGTTCCTGTGACCATGTGAGAAGCAGCACTATTCAATATTTCCTTTCCAGTGTCAGGCTCGGTTTTCCTATCAACAAAAAAAAGTCCTCTGAGCATGAAAGCTGTTATTATTTAATTCCAACACTGGCATAACAGTCTGATTAAGACCTACTTTGTCTCTGCAGCTATGGATTGGAGTTTACTAAGGCAATGCAATGCCTGAATGTAATTTCTTGAAATAATATGATGAAAAAAAATGTACTTATGACACAAACAGAATGCAATATCCACTGTGTTTTGCAATAATGTAACATATCCAACTGCAACTCATGGTCAGATAGTCAGACAGTTTGCAACAGTTTAACCAGAAAATTGATGTGAACATCCCCGAAATGTCTCTATTTTCACAGGGAAACTGTGTGTAAGGCAAATACAGCACTTTGAAGTGAAACTCTCTCTGTAAGTCGGCAGTTTGGGTGTAATTTTACAGTTACAATCACCTCAGTTTTGTCTACGAAATGCGTTTGCAAGTCTGACAGTTTGTTTAAAAACTGCATCTTTATGTTTGGCTGTTTATATTAGGCTGTCACTTTCTATTTGAAATTCAAACTACTGTTTTAATCTGGAAACATTTCATGGTTAATATGCAATACTGTGACGCATGCCCGTCCTGTCAGTAAACTAGACTGTGGTTGCTCTCTTTGCTAGCTTAAAATGAGAAAATTAGCAAGCTGTGCCGAACACACAAAATCGTCGGAGAAGCAGCGTATGGAAGAGTTTTGGATCGGAAGAAAACTGATGATTAAAGCTGCAGATTTTTTTTGAACCTTTATTGAACCAGAGAAGTCAAAGCACTGAGGAGACAAACACAAAACCTGGCTTAAACTTGATCTTTTTTTGTCACTTTTTTTGTGAGGCTTAAATGCCATCAATTTTCAGTTTGAGTACCTGAGTACTTTTACTTTGGCACCGATTCAACTGAATGCCCTGCAGAGGACACAGTGGAAAAACAATGTCATGCCTCCCCATAAACCGAAAGCAGCATCAATTCACCACTTGCTAAATTTGTACATTAAAAATGTATCTGCCTTAAAAATGATGTTGTGCAAGTAAAGCAGCAGAAAGGACAGAGGGACTGAACTTGAAGTTTAAAGAGAAGTTCTGGGTTCGGCTACACAGCGCGTGAGTGCATTTGATACTAATTAACTTGAGAGCTAACGTGGGGATATCACAGGATTCCCAGAATAACAAATGTGCCCTGTAATAGCCCTGATGAGGCTGTGATGAAGACACAGAGTAGCTCTGTTTGCACAAGACTCAAGTCCTACTTAGTCCTACAAACATTCTCCATCTGCAGTCGACATGGCTGTGAAAACACCGCGTACAGCTGAAGGACAGCTGTCAAGCCTGGAAACTCTTCCTGAATGGGAAATAGAAAGACAAAAGAGAATTGATGTGTATCTAGACGCGAGGACAGAGAAGAAAGGTAAAGGCACGTACAAAGAGAGACAGGGGGGGGTAAAAAAAAGAGAGCGCATAAATGAATTATAGAGTCAAAGTGAGATGACACGGGGAGATAAAAACAAAAAAACAAAGGTTTTGATTGGAACCGATGGAGACGAATGGAAAGATACTGGAGAGGCAGCCTCGCCAGCAGCATGTTAATACCACGATCCCTCGCCGAAACAGTTTGGCTCATGACAAGATGAGGATGACCATCACAGCCCTAGCCTCCGTTTTTACTCAGTTCCACTGGTTTGTTTACACCGGCCCAACTCTTTTTGTACTTCCCACCTCCTTTATCAGAGGCTTCTATTGTTTAAAATCACACACAGACACAAACTCACACAAACACAGACAAACACAAACGGTTAGCTGTTCCAGTGGCATTAAATGGAATTTAAAGAGCATTGCAAAAGGACAGACACAGTTCATCAATTTAGTGCTCCTGAATTAGACCGCCGGCTTTATGAGTCTGAGGCCATAATGGCTGCTCCATCTCTCTTTTTTCCCCCTTTCCTCTCTCTCTCTCTCTGTCCCTCTACATACTGCAGACTTTTGATCATAAAGGAGAGGAGAGAGGACTCTGTTTTAAGCTATACTGTATGTCAAAGCGGCTACGAGCTTTGAAATGGCTGCCCGGTGCTAATCAGAATGAGTCATGCTGTGGGAAATTTGTCAGAGAGATAAAAAGAGTGAGTGCAGGGAGGCACAAAGGGATGGAGGAAGGAGCAACTGAGGTTTTTTAATAACCAAACACTCAGCTACAGTTGTTCATTAACCTCAACATCCACCCCTCGCTGTTCTCCTCACCCGTTTCTTTTCCTGTGCATTTCCTCCTCTTTATGTTTAGCTCAAGCTTTATCTGTCTCTCTCTCTCTCTCCTTTTCTTGCTGCGTCCCTCAATGCCAACGGGCGCTATGGCAACAAGACATTGACTCCAGCGAGGTCTCAGCGAATGCGGGGAATCAACACGTGTGTGTAACTTTTCTTTGAACACGTTCGTGCATGTTTGCAACCTTAGATTCACAGACTAAAAGCCAGTCTCATCAGAAAAAATTGCTCATAAAAAACATGCTCATATTCAGGAAATAGAGTGTTGGAGACTTGATAACGTGGATCTACATGCAGGGTTATGTACGGACATTATCTCTCTTCTCACTGTGAAGGTTTTTCCTGCTTTATTCTCAGACTGCAAGTGATTTATAAGTAGATAAAAAGCTACGTTAAGTACCAGCTGACAGCCAGCAGTCTTCTTAACTGTTAATTGACAAACTTGTTAGTTGAGCCGATAATGGAGATAAAAGTTTGCACTGTTTTTTCAAGATACATCTTTGTAGAATAATTGATTCCTGACTCATAAATATCTCAACTTGAGGCAGGCCTTTAATGATAAACAGTAGTATGTTACAGTATATTCAAAATGCTGCCTCCTGTCTCACACAGCACCTGTTCAAAAACCAAAGGTCGACACTGTTGTTCATCTTGGCAAAAACAAACAAACTGGTATGTTTGTGTCTGTATGTATCCTCATATGAATCCACTGATCGAGTCAATTCCACTGAAACTAATTTGTTTCACCACAAAACTTTGTCATTTTAATTACTTTTCACTGAGGAAAGTAATCTATATTATAATCTGCATCCTCCGAATATATTTCCACTTTTATGTTTTACAGAATAGATTTATCTGCCTTCACACAACATTGTGAAAAGCTATTATGTCATTTTATAATTGTTAGTAATATTCACTTGTACTTTTAGGCCCATTAGTGTTTGTTTTTCATATTAATTCAGCATATAAATCATGATAGCTGTTTAACTACATTGCAAATTGCCTTTAAAAAAAAAAAGATAGAGGGATGGAAAAACATTTGACATCTGTTCAACACAAAGGCTGATTTATATTTTTCTTTTCATTCTAAGAGGCAGAAAAAAATGGGCCCAAAGTCAAAACAGATAAAGTTCGACCCTTGTACGTTCAGTCCTCATCAGCTATTTTCTTTCCCATTATGAACCATTGTCTGGCCAGAACTGATGTCAGCCTCGGGCGATGTTTCCCTGTGAACGCATGCACTTGAAGAATCGTAACTGCAAATGATATCAACCTTCCCACACAAAAGTTGAGAGCTCTCATTATACATTAAAACTTATCTGAGAGGATGTGAAAACAAACACAGCCCTTTTTTTTTTCTTAAGGCACAAAAGAAAAAGCCAACAGTCGGAGCACTTTGATTTTGATTTTTCAGTAAGCAGAGGCTGTGTGCCTGCGAAGGCAACAAAACACTGAGGGGCCAAAATCCATAACCAATCACAAATACACCAGGAAGTTAGGATTTGACTGAAGTTGCTCTTTGCCGCGGTGGCTGATTGACTCGTCGAGCTGAGTTTCGGCTCCCCAAAGTGGCCGGGAAGGCTGCCTCATTTATCCTCCAGCCATGATGAGTGAAGCGCTTTGAAGGGGGCTTAAATAATGAGGGTAATGCCATGTAACCTGGCAAGCTGCTACACAAGAGGATGCCAAGAGAACGGAGCTGCTGTGCCTTTTGGGGGGGTGGGGGGGAGACAGCCAGGGCACAGGATGCTCAAAATGCACAAAACATGTGCTCGCATGATACCGAAATATGTTCGGTTTAAGCTTCGGGTGGTGTCGCTACAAGTTGCTGCAGAACGAGCGGCGCTGACCAGATGTTGGGACGCATTTTCTATTAGCTAGTCTTCCTGTAAGTGGGAGGGGAGCTGGTTAGTCCGAAGGCACCAGATGCTGTTTAGAGTGATCAAAGATAGCGAAAAAAAAGAAACAAGATGAGGAGGCAGGTCGGGGCGTGTAAGGAGGCTCCGATTTTTCTTGTGAAGCTTGCATTATTTTTTTATTTGATCCAAGCAGAGGCAGGTGACACTGATGTACACATGAAACAGTTCGCTATCCAGGCAAATCCTCTGGAAAAACGGTTGTAGCGCCACGGGCCCAATCACAAACACAGAAACCACTTGTGCTATGAGAACACGGTGAGCGGAGCCAAAGGTCAAAGTGTGGATTCAAATGCTAAAAAACTTCAATCATCTCGAGGGCTTTTCAGCAGACATCGCAGTTAAAAGGACACTAGAGAGAACACAGCAGCGACGGCAGAAAGTGCAGAGTCAAACGTCATTAGAAATATTTGGAGTGGATCCTTCATTTTTTTTTTTTTTTTTTTTTATTCTCAAAGCTAACTTCACAACATTTTTTTTTTTGCCCGTGTTGTCAGCAGGGGTCGCCAATTGTTGTTTCAGAACGCAGCTTTCAGATCAGAGACGGCTCGGGGGGGAGGTGGGGGTTATGAGGTGGATGAGCTTTGAGTTTGACAATGATTCATAAATTTTTATTTTTACATTACACCCACTGGCCTCACATGACAAATTAGTCGAAGGCATCTTTATAACCAGCCTCGGCTGAAGTGTGCTTGAAAGTCAATTTTGAAGCGAGTAAAACTAATTGAACTGGAAATATGGGTGAAAGCTAATTTCCTTTTACGCTTCACCTGGATGGAGGGACAGGCCGCGAGTATTTAATCTAAAAGTGTGTGCACCGAAGTGTGTGTGTGTGTGAGTGTGTTTGTGATGAGCATGACAGCACCGTCCACCCAGTTTTATAGCCGTTTATTGGACGGGAGCCTAGCAGCCTCCAGTGCACAGTGTAAAAGTGTAATCAGACATGGCGTCAATTAACAGCAGCGGCACATTCAGTCCATCAGAAGGCCTCTCGCTGCACGCCGCGGCCGAATGTCAGGGCTGCTGAGATGGGGAACATGTGGGAGGCCGCGTGAGGAGCCCATATGTTCAGAGACAGAGACGGTGGGTTTGCGGTGAGTAATCCCTGGTTGTTTGGAGGGGAGGGTGGGGGGGCGGGAGTCCTGGTAAATGTCCAACATCATCCGAGACAACGGGGTTTAACTTAAAAAGTGCTTCCTGCTGCGCTGTCAAGTCCGACCCTTTTCTTATAAATTATGAAAAATACTTGAAAGAGGGTTTAACCTCTCGGTCTACTCAAGGGGGGCCAAAAAAAAAAAAAAAAATCAGACAGCAGACCCTCCTGACGGGGAGGAGGAGACGCGTTGAACAACTGACCGCAGCAAGAAGCAGTGGCAGAGGGCCGGGAGGCGGGAGGTGAGAAAAGATGAGGAGGAACAGACGGGTAAGAGGAGAAAAGGCGTGGGGAGGATGGAGAGAGAACAAAAGAGAGTCAGGCGAGGGCAGAGAGGGAGAAGGGAGGCAGAAGACAAAAAAAAAAAGGAGGGCGAGAACAGACAGCGGGGTTTTGGCACTCCGGCGAGCTGGCACCTTGGCGTCGGACCAAGTTCTGGTGTGTGTGGGCAGAGGACCGATTGACGCGGACTGATCGCGAGGCTTTCCCACCGCGCTGCCGGTGTCACGTGAAATGTTCACACGCCAACGCGCACACACACACACACACGTGTCTCATGCACACACACACACATCCTCCTCTTTTTTTCTTTTTTTTTAATGCTGTCATTTGAGCGTCAAAGCGGGGCAGTCGTTGTGCATCCATGGGGGTGAGGGGGCTCCTTCCTCCCCTCATCTGTTGTTCTGTCTGTCTTCCTCTGCCTTTCCTTCCTTGCATTTTGTTCATCTGTTCTGCCAGTCTCTAACAGGTCTCTATTGATCATCCTATTTCCTCTTTATCTTTAATCAAAAGGCTGGGAAACTCTGTTGTTTAATTGATGAGTCTCTGCAAGAGGCCCACTCACTGGCTCCCACAGAACCGGCTCTCATTCATAATTAATAAACCACTGCTAATTATCCAAGCACTGCTCCACACCATGCACGTCCTATATATGAAGGGAGGAAAAAAAGAGGAGAAAAAGACAGCAGTAGGCGGGGAAGAAAGACCGGGGAAAAAAAGTAGACAGTGAGGAGGAAAAATGGCTGAAATAAAAGGCAGAGTGGAGTTGTGGGATTTGCAACAAAGGGTGAAAAGCAGAAAGATTTCGGGCAAGAGGGAAGAGAGGATGAGACCTGTCACCTGTGGCTCCCATCCACATCCAATCTATCTCCATTTCATCATCTCTCTCATCTCCATCACTTCACACACTTCCTCTACCCCTTTTCATCTTATTAAAGTGCTCCAATTTTTATGGGCTCGGGGAAAACTGAGAAAGAGGAAGAGAGAGAGAGAGAGAGAAGAGGTGGCTGCAAAGACAAGCCCAATGATAGTAGGAGAGAAAATGTGATTGATTTGAGAAGGAATAATGCATCAGAGGGTTATATATTTATTTGTCCTCGTGTGTATCTCCAAGCCAAATTCCTTCTCTTCAGTATTAACTTCTGAAATGTTTCAGAAAAGTGTTTCAGATCCCGGCGAGAGTTGTTAAAGTCGAGCGAACGAAAGACAAGCGAGCGAGCGAGCAAGCGAGTGAACTCCAGGCAGAGGGCAGATAGTTTGGGCTCAGATGGATGGAGCGGCTGTCTCTAATATGGGCCCATCTGGAGGTGGATTGACCTGTCTGCCTACCTACCACAGCCTAATGCCGATTGATAAATGGGTGGTGAGGTGTGCTGGCTGTGGCTGAGGAGATGCTGCAGGCGAAGAAACTGGGACGGCACATCATGCTCAGATACAGAACCTGAGTCACCGCCGCTCACTTGCTGCTGGGGACGCATTTTTTTTTAGAGAGGCGTGAGGGGAAGAGGGAGTTTTTGCCTGCCTGTGCATATCTGTGTGTGTTTGTGTGTGTGTGTGTGTGTGTGTGTGTGTGCATGGGAACATTTACATAAAGAAATCTATGGCGAGCTTAAAAAAAAATCTTGACTGCATGGACTGTAGGGTCTTTAAATCAATAGAATAAACGGATGGAAGCACATGCATCCGCACGCACGGACTGAATAAACTCCAGAGCTCCACTCCATTAATTGGTCTCTTATGTCTGTTAAACCAACAGATGCATCTGTTTATTTAATTTAGGCAATTCGAACAGTGTACTTAGGCTTCCCACAAACAAATTATAGGATTTTCTTGTTTTTTTCCTCCTGCTTATAAAAACTTTCTCACAATGCACGGCTCAAGTTCAGGAACATTTTAACAAGCTTAAGTTCATTATTAATAACCAGATTGTGCGATGCTGCAAGAATCTGCACACAGCCCTCGACGCCAACTTTTATTCCTTTTTTAATATTTGCGCCAACCTTTTTGTCATATCCTTCCCCCTTCATTCTCGCTCTTTGCCTGCAGCCTTTACTCCATCTCTTCTTTTTTTTCTTTTTTTTCTTTTTTTACTCCTGACAAAAAAAAAAAAATCCGCTAATGTGATGGGAAGCAAGTGCACTCGAAAATACTCGACTCATACATATTCATCCCTCCTCAGTTCGAATCACACACAAAAACTATGCAGCTAAAGACAATAAAGTGTTGGAAGGGGAGCACAAATGAGAGTCGCTTCAAATTAGACACACTTTTATACATTTTTAACAGCGTTTTTAATTGACTCCCTGGATTTCCTTTTCTTTTTTTTTTTGGTCTTCTTTTCGTTTTGCTCACTCAAGCCTGGCTGCCAAACACCGACTTTCAATTCAGTGACCAGAGATTAAATTACAAACCCTCACAGACAAAAACCTCTTCCTCCCTCTTATCGTCTTGGCCCTGTTCCATCACTCTCTTTGCCTCGGGCAGGTTAGACCTCTACAAGCCCTCGTATCTCCAAACTCCTCCACCACAGACTTCTACCTTTCTCTATTTATGCCTCCTTCGCTGCATGACATCATTAAGGGAGCCCCACCATTACTGCCCACTGTCATTTTTTTTACCCAGAATGCAAAGTGTCCTCACTCGAACCCCTCAAGTGGCTTTGACCTTGGCTTTCTAAACTGAAATAGAATTAAAAAAACACAAAAAGAATCACTGGCCGCCTCCCAACCCCGACACCCACTCACATACACACACAGACACACAGACACACACACACACACACACACTGAGCCGGCACCCTTCCTCTCAAGTTACACTCTAACGGTTTAAATGGTGTGTTCCCCTTGACATCGAGGGCAGACCAGGGGCCGGGGTGAAGCGTCCAGCTGAAAAATTTATGACTCAACTAAAGGTCATCTGTATACCCAGCGTCTCACATATGAACTCCGCTTAGCAACAGTTACCACAGCACAAACTTCTGCAGAGAGTTTAATCAAATCTTTTCCAGCAGATTCCCTCCTCTCGCAACCGCGAAGACAAGTCTTTTTTGGGAGCTCTGCCATTTGCATCAAACAGGGGGGGAATTTTTTCGTCTGTGGCAATCTGCAGCCAACAGGCGGGACCAGATAAAAATGGTATCTGCTATGATATGCTGCATTCCCCGACTGAATCTTTCGCTGTTTGGCAACAAAACAGAAACATTAAAATGCAGAAGTCAAACCAGTGAGCACATGGAAAACGTCATGTTTAAACTATGCTGTTAAAGAAAGTGCTATTTCTCAGGGTACTCAAAAGAGTCAAAGCTGTGTGAGTTTACCCTCTCCTTCCGCTCCACAGGGTGTTTGCAATTGAAGCAGGTGGTGTTATTTCATCATGACAGAGTCGATATGTTATAATTATCAGGGGTATCGACTTTCCTGTCTTGAATTACCATAGTAAGAGGGGAGGGCTCCCTTTTTCTTCATCCACAGAACTGGACTTAGTGGCACAGCTTAAGAGGGGGGTGATTGATAAGGTCGCAGCCTGAGGTGGAATGATCCAAGTTAAACGGCTCTCGTTACGCGTGTGTGCGGTTCAGCTCTGCGAGCGATTGAGCAGAAAGTTTTAAAGTCAATAACTTTTGAGGCATTTCTGTTTCAGGTGATGGAAAAATCGCACGTCAGCCTCTCTGTCAAGCTTGATTTCAGCATCCCACATCCTCCCCATGCCGTACGAAGAGGAAGCCCTCTCCTTGTGTAGCCTACATGTCCTCTTGAACCTCCTTGGGGGAGCCCTTGACACAGAGGTAGCGGATGGCTGCACAAAGGACAGTATTGTCCTTTTTTTTTCTCAGACAGTGCTGACTCGCAATTTTAAACTACCTGTAACAGGAATATCGGAGGTTATTAACTTCAAACTCTCTGCATAATCAGTCAAAGAGTCAAACTCCATGTGCTCGTAAAGAGTTTCCACCTTGTTTACACTCTAAATGCTAAACTAAGCTAACCTCTATCTACCACATATTATGTTGAATTGTACCTTTTAGAGACCAACCTGAGGCAAAGGCACAGTTTGTCAATGCACTACTTTCAAAAGTTAAAGCAAAGTCATTTTTTTTGGGTTCAGTATGGTGACACAGCGTTTTTTGTCCCATGAGCAGTCCAAGGTTGAAGAGCTCTGAAACCCTGACTAGTTCCTTTTATCCTGTCTCTCTCTCTCCAGAGGATTAGGTCTCCTCAGACAGACAGACAGACGGGCAGGCAGGGAGGCGGAGAGATATAACAGACTCCTAATACATGGCAGCTAATATTTGTTTTTGTGTTGAGAGACACTGTGCGGGTCAGACAGTACAGCAGAAGACAGGAAATACACAGAGGCCCTCTGCAATTTCCTGACACAAGCTGATTTCTAATCATTGTTCTTAGATTCTGAGTAAACAAAACAAAACACTCCCGCTAAATTGTTTTGATGTCATCCGCGACAACATTTAGATATTTGCCTGACCGAGAGAAACAGTTCCGCTGGAGTGTAACATCAGTAGGGAGTTCGGGGTGTGTTGCTAATGCAGAGCAGACACATGTAGTTCATGCTTGCAGGGACCAGCAGATGTTACAGCGATTTGACAAACTGAGAGGCGGCTCATATTTGCGTAACGCTGAGACGGGTTACACCGCCGGTCACAGACACCTCTATGATTGGCCGAGCAGTCACCGCCAGCACGGCATGTCGTCTTCAGACCGATGCCAGTCTTTCCCTAGAGACAGCTCAGCCGGTGTCCTAACCCCACCCACACACACATACACACACACATACACACACACACACACACACCCACTGTTGTTTTCTCGGAGTTCAAGTTCACATTTGCACTCCTCGCGCTCACACAAAGACTTGGAAAGCTCCCAGTCCAAAACCACTGGCGTCCAATCGGAGCTAAATATAGGCGGTGAGGTTGGGCTATAGGTAGTTGTCAGATGAGGCCCCATTATCAGCCTCTGACTGTGCGGCTCTTGTATTCCTCCATAATGACCAGCCTCTGCACCTGTCTCTCCGCCTGGCCTCCTCTACACACGGGCACTCAGGTCAGACTAAATATAGCTGTGCTACTGCTCCCTCTTTGTCTCTGTTGCCTCACGCTGCACCACTCTGCACAACAACCCCCTCTTCTCACCACGACTCCCTTAACACACACACAGACACACACACACACACACACACCAAATTTTCAGCCTCTCATTTGGAGGTAACTCAGTACATCGGCCGGGGCCTGCCCGGAGTTACACTATCCCTCTCTCATCTCATCCCCTTTTTTAGAAACACGATGACATTACAGTGGGCAGGAATAACAAACAGGGATCTATTGGCACCAGAGAGGTGGCCATCAAACATTATCCAGCCTGATTACAGCGGTGATGTGTGTTTGTATGAGTCTATCTTTAGACGGCTAGAAAGCAGTCTTGCAAGTGAGGAGGGTCACTGGAAAGCTGACAGTTTCTGGAGAAGGATTTCAGCTCCATATAAAGCAAGAGGCTCATTATTTCTGCTTATTACTGTGTGCTTTAATACTGGAAATTGTGTTTTTTTTTTTAATGGGTAAAAACAGAATTGAAACTTAATAATATAAAAATCTGACTGAGTCAAATTGTTACAATAACTTTTTGTACAGTAACTCAGTAACTGTATCTCAATTAAACTTTTTTATCACTTTGAAGCATCACGCCACAATCAACAGCCTATTTAAGTTTTTTTTTCAATTTTTTCCTTTTACTTTCTAACACACTGAGCACATTAGAAACATTGCTCATCGCAAGAACACCTTGTTTGCTAAAAACTGCAGTGAACAGTGTCTTCTGGGGTGATTCTTTGAATTTCAGTTGAACAGATTTGCTCCTTTAATGTTTTACATCTTTGTCTCTACGTCCCAAATTTTAAAGAATTCAATTATACAGACAATTCTGACCTTCCGCTGTGACTATAAAATACCTCCCAGTGACAAGCTGTACACCCACACAAGAAATGATGCACAGGAGTAATAACAACAGCTGTCTGTAAGTCAGGGAAACACATTTGATTTCATGGTTTATTGCTTTGATTGATGCTTGTTTTCCTGAATATCTGTGATCTTGTTCAGAGAACTATAATAATGTGAATTACAGGAGAGCGGTTCATCTTTGCCCCCTAATTTTATCCTCAATCCCAAAGGTGACATAAAGATTTTGCGAAGGAATATTTTCTTAATGTACTTCTGCAGACCTGCGAGTGTCGGTGCGAATATTAATTCCCCGGAGCAAAGTGAGGATATTACTGACAGTCACATTATGGCGTCCGTGCTCTTCTGTTCTGCCGCTGACAAAATGTCCAATACTGCAGGCGGTAGGAACATCTGCAGTGCCAGCACCCAAGAGGAGAATGACTTTCTGAGGTAATAAAAGATGAGATGGAGTGATTAGGGAAATGCCAGTGAATGGCTGCGAGGCATCCCAGCTCCCCCCCCCCTTTACAGATGCCAATCAACAGACAATGCATCACCTGCTTGAACCCTGAAACAAGCCACAGCAGCCGCGGCACTAACACTTGGCCTCATTCTGCAAAAGTAAATAAATAAATAAATGCAAACACACCTTGAAAACCGCAATAATGCTTTGGCTGATAGAAACATTGCTGTCCTACATCTTCATCTCCGCACCTCAGGTTGCCATTGATGCCGACAGTGTGTAACAGAAATGGGCCAAAACATTCTGGTGATAAAATTGACTACACCACAGTGCACTCCGTGGCCTTCTCTCCCCCGTCTCTGTTACCCTGGAAACTGCTGTCCATGTAGGAAGGAGCAATTCTATTACGGCGGCTTGGGCTAGCCAGCAAATAGAACTATAAAACATGACTTAACAGTTATAGAGGCCGAGAGGAAGCAGAGACGAAGTGGGCCAACAAAAAAAAAAAAGAAAAATGCATAGGAGATATTGAGAGGGGAAAAAAAGGGGGAGATATGAGGAGGAATCAAAAGCGAGAGATGAACGGAGATTAAAAAAAAGGAGAAGGACACTGCAGGGATGGCGGAGATAAAAGGAAGTTCAGAACAGGAGGGAATGTGGAAGAAATATAAGAATAGCTGCAAATACTGAAGATTACTGCAAATCCTCGCACCCTGAGTCACAGATAGAAGCGCACGGGGATGTAAGACGACTGAGGAATTTTCTTTATAACAATATTAGGTGACTGCTTATGTGAACGAGGCGCAGTTAATATAATAGCTGCTATGGATGTATGTCTGACTACGCTGAGAAAGAGTGAGAGGATGGAGGAGAGTGGGGAACAGGGCCAGGAGCTGTAAGCTGGTTAAGCAGATTGCCCGATCTAACTATGCTTCCCTACATCCATTCACACCCTCTCAAAGCCTCGTCTTTGCCATCCATCTCCCCTCCACACACCCCCCCCACCCCCCCCGGCTCATAATGGACCTATTGAGTCACTCCATTTGTCTTCCATCACATGCCCAAAGCCAAATCCTTTTCTTTATTCTTTCTTTTCTCTTTCCCTCTGTTTTATTTTTTTTTTCTTCTGCCCCAGACGCCCCCACACACACAC
>JAQNCA010000025.1:18506094-18538537 GCA_029783725.1 Acanthurus tractus
GGGACGGATAAAACATCCCCAAAAACTGACCACAGCACTGGGACCATGGAACGGTGCATACCCCCCCCCCCCCCCACACCCCCGCCCGGCTTCCTGTGCACACATTTAGCCTTGTTATCTGAGTTCTCCATTGACAGAGAACCTGCACTTCGACTAGGCTTTTAATTTGAACTATTGCTTTTTTTTTTTTTTGTTCCTGTCGGAGTTTCTCCACTAATCACTTTTACTGCTCAGGCTTTGAGCTCTAACATCAGGTGTACTGCTCCTTCGATTGCTTTCCCTTATGTTTGCCTCACTTGTCTGTGCAGTCTTGCCCCCCTGCAGAGCCGTTTGTTCTGGCGGGAGCAATGCTTCTTACAGTACGATTATTTATATACGAACTTGAGAAAACATTTACCCCCCTCTCCTCCGCCTGCAGGAAAAAATTAAAGTCTTTGGAGGGAGTTTAGTTTAAAATCATTCTTCTCATCGAAAAAAAAAGTAACTCTTGCAGACTTAATTTTTCTCAAAGGGGCTGACACTTCAGTATTGGCTGCAGTAAAATGAGAAAGAATGTGGCACATATTCCACAATCTGTTTGTTAGTTATTTTGGTTCACTGATCTTGTTCACAACCCTGTGCTGCTCTTCTTAAAAGCAGTACATGTATTTTTGGGTAGACTTCCCCTAAAATACTACTTAAGATGACTTGAATCGCCAGAAGAAGCCGTTATGCTCCATTTCTTAATCTCTCAAAGTGTTTTACCTTTGACTCCTGAGCAAATGCAAGACATTAAGGAGATCTGAGCCCTTATCAGACAGGTATTTCCTCTTTTGTCTATTAATTTATTCCCTCTGATAGCGGTTCTCTTGTAATTACTGGTGGCGAGATGGGCCTACAAAAGGACGTCAAACACATGAGAGGAGAGGAGGCACCACTCCTCCTCCTCCGTCACGCCAAAGAAGCTGCAACACTCCTGATTAGACAATATCACGTTTCGAATCGTCTCTCCTTTCATGTCTCATCTTAACTTCTTCCCTCTCACCACCTGCTGTATCTGACTTGTTTGCACTATTGCTACTATAAAAGAAAAAAAAAAAAAAGAAGGAAAAGGTCTGAAACTGAGTCTGGTGCAATACCGTCAACCCCCTGATGTAGCATCTGAGCAGCAGGGAGGAAGGATCTATGCGTAACCTGCGGCAGCGACCCTGAGCCCTCGCTGTCAGATTGTGTGACAGCCCAGAGGAAGAAGAATTAAAGAGGCTCTTGTCCTCCAAGACTGACTGACACAGTCAGAGGGACAGAAAGGCTAGTGGAGGTGCTGGTATTCCCTCGGCTGTGTCTACCCTCGCACTGGACGAGAAGAACTGTCTCACTTTCTTTAGATGTGACTTTCTCTCTCCTCTCTCACACACACACACACACACACTCAGGGCTCATTATGGGAATGCTCTGACCCTTAGGGACTTCACTTACTCCTCTGTCTCTCTCTTTCCAGTCCACAAACCTCGGCGCTGGACAAAAGGCAGCTGAAAGGCAATTTGAATTTGAAACAGGGGCCGCAACGAAAAAAAACATGCAGCTTCCAAACGATGAAACTTTAGGAGACTTGGGAGCCAGCTATTAAGAGTAAGCGGCTCTCGGACAAAAAAAAAAAAAAAAAGCTAAAAATGTGATCCTGACACTATCCAGCCAACTAGCTCAATGTACTGTAAAGATAGCAGCTACTGCAGAGGGAGAGGGAGGGAGAGAGAGGGAGGGAGGGATGGCAGAGCCTGAAGGAGGGAGCAGTGGACACCAGGGGCCCAGCGGGTAGGACTGTAGATAATACACAACCACCAGCAGATTACATACAATCACACTCTATACAAACAAGTACACACAGTAAGAAAGACAGAGAGAGAGAGAGAGAGAGAGAGGGAGGGAGAGAGATGGGTGCATTTTGACCCACCCGAAGGAGAAACATGCAGTCTGTACTTCCACATTTCTGCAACTCACTGGGTTTGAAAATGAGGCTTTCCAGTTATGCTTTCAGTCAATTTTAATGTCAAAAAGAGGCAAATTCCTCTTGACGCAGCGAGGAAAAGCCCCTCATTTCTCCCAATGAACAGTTCCGAGAAGAGAAGCTGTTAAATTAGAAAGGAGGGCTGAGTGACACTGAGGTGCTGTGACTTTGCCACAGATGTACAGAAACAAATGATCTTGGTCAATAACTGTCAGCCATTTTCAATCACACGATCTGAGTCGTGTCAATACCCGATCAATCGCCTGGATGGATAGTGAAGTGTCTCCTCGAGCTGCAGACAGCTGAGAGCTGCTTGTTTTGTGCGTGTCTGCAAGCTACGCAGTATGAAATTGTGAATTATACAATGAAATCCACCGAAAAGACGAGATGCGAATGATTACAGAGCAGCTTTTGTGTATTTTGTCGAGTTTCTTTAAGCCATTCTCTGGAGTTGAAATTCCTTCGTGCAACCAGGAGCAAGACTAGTCAAAATCCAAAGCATCAAGGCGCGACAGAGTCTGTGCCCCCGGAGCGCACCACCACCACTACCACCACCCACCCACCCACCCACCCCAGACCTCCACACCGGACAGCTCGGGTCACTTACCTCTGGTTATCGGGGGGAAAAGGTGCCGCCGAGACGACAGTGTGAGTCGACTGTGGGTCCCCGCTGGATACGACAGAAAAATCCGAGAGTGATCAGAGGCGAGAGGAGGCTCGTTAGTGCGTTACCAGATCCTGTGTGGGGCTTTGGAAACTACTCCTCCCTGTCGCACCTGTCTCTGGCAAAAACTGATCCCGTACGCCGGCCTGACATCCCTAAGACAACTGTCTCAGGGGGTTGTGTGTCCGTGACCCCCTGCTAGTTTTTGAACACACACACACACACACACACACACACACACAAACACCACACACACACAAACACGCAGACACACACTCACACACGCTCGGCACCACCTGTCCCCGGTGCAAAACAGCCCACAAAGAGCTTCTATGTCGCGCAACGACACATGGCATTCCCCGTTAGTCTCTGCAGCAATACTCCGACACAGGCAGCCGTCCGAGATCCCCAAGTACTCTGGCAACGCTGGAAGCAGTGAATGATGAAAAGAAAAACGCAATAATAAGCCATCCAGCACGCCACTGGCACCAAACCAGCTGCAACGTTTGGGAAATTACATCTGCCGCTCTCGTTGCTCGCCCAGTTGTGTTATCAATCTTCCGTCTCCACAATAGTTGGTCTATTTCGCCGCTGCGCACGACTGCTGCTCTGACATTACTGCGTCTTTTTTCCACCCCGGGTTGAACTGAAAGAAAAGACTGTCTTTTCCGTCCGTCTCATGCGCTTCCCCGGCTTCCAAGCAGAGCCAGGCTCGGGATCACGGAGCGGGGCAGAGTCCCATTCATCGGCTTATTAAGAGACAGTCCCCGCTCCCTGGGCTTTGCACTCCGGAGCTTTCGGGAAGGTGGGAGGACCACAGCGTTTGTCTTCTAGCGGTTGCGAGAGCTACAGCATCTCCAGCGCTGCTCCCCGCTGTCATCCACAGGAGACTCCTAAAAGCCTGTTAGTGCCAAAACCTGAAGCAGAATAACGCAGCGACTGGAATGGAATTGATTAATAACTAATTGGGCTGAACTTTGAGCCAACAAAACGCCCCTCCCCTCTTAAAAAAACACCTCATGATTACAAAAGTCAAGCCAATTGCGGCAAAAAAAAAAAAAAAACTTGCTGTATTAAATCCTACGATGATACAAACAGTATTCGATAGAATTTCGTTTATTCATCGAGGCATGCATGGCTTGGCTGTATCACACCGGAGGCTTCATCCAGAGAGAGAGCATTGTTCCTGGGTAAACCGAATTTCAAGAGACCTTTATACTTGAAAAACAAATAACAGAAGGTTTGGGGGGAAAAAATGTGAAAGGATACAGTGGCTGCACTGATGTTCAAGTAAAATCACAAGGTTGATTCAAAGCAAAGTCTCACATAGATGTAATTCACTTTGTGAGATACTTCCATTGATGTCACATGTTCAATTAACAACGAATGCATTTTGCAGCAATTGGCAAAACAACCCAATGAAAAATATTTTGAAAATTCAACCAACACCAGTCAACAGGGTGAGTGATCCCATTCTGATTCTGATTTAATAATTTATCCTAAATATATAACTGACAAACTTTTATGGAACAATTAGTTTTTATTATAATTCCTTGAAGTCCAATTTATTGAACTGGACGATCCTGACAACCGTTTCCGTCCCTGAGTCTGAGGTCTTTCTGCGTTTTCACTGAGCCTAAATTAACACAACAGAGGAATAATTTAGTCTAATTAAATCCCAATAAGCCTCCAGCCAGACGTAATTGTTGTTTTATTGCACTTTGGGGGTTGAGTTTGAAAATTATGTTGGATCTATTGTGTGTTTTTTTTCTGGTGACTCTCTTCATCCTAATTCTCATCTGACCTCCATCTGAACGACCTATGAAGGATTTTTGAGTTAAACTTATCAAACAGGAAAGTATTTACAGCCCCGTTAATGAAAAATGTGGGCTCTGTGTTGTATGTGTTGAAGGGGTTAGGACCTGCTGGACCTCTCCATGAAATTGCTTTGGATCATGCATAATTAATATGTCAAAATAATGACTTCTATAGGCTGGTGGGCTCATGTGTGGAGCTCGGTCTCTTTACCATCTTAATGAATCTCCTCCCAGCCATCCCAGAGCCTTTTTGATACAATCTGCTAATCAGCTGTGCCAATTCAGATGACTCAACTTCAGATTTGATAAATATGCGAAAAAAAAGTCTTTTGTTGGTACAGAATATAATTTTGCCTGAGATAAAACATACAAAAATTTATATGCAGACGCATTTTTGGATGAAATACTGTTATTTCATGCACGTTATATAAGCAAAGGTCTTAAAATAATGACTTTCTTTGAGCACTGGGAGCTATTTTGAGAGAAATGCCAGGAGGCTCCAAAAGGCAAGTTCCCGTTTTATATACACTGTTGTTTTTATGAAGCTTATAATACAATATGGCCTACTGGATGACATTGATATTAATGTAGGTCGTTGTTTTGGTTTGCCTGTTGTTTGCTGTTTTGTTTTTAGTCTTATCTTCCTTTACACAGTCAAAAATTTGCGTGCACCAGCACTGTAATACTTATTAACATTATTCATCCTGCTTACCTTATCAACCCGTGCTGCATGTGACTTTATAGCCTCCACAATTAAAACTTAAAAAGAAAAGTTTCCTTTGTCCAGAGGAAAGAGGCTGAAAGTCTTTGTGCGAGCTGACTGTGGAAACAACAGATACTGCTCTGACAGCAGCGTGTTATTCAGAGAGAAATAATTTCACCAGCAATGGAACAATGGTGAGTTGTCCCTACATACTTGATTTCTGTCCTTCTATTGCTCTCGCATACCAACATGCCTGTGATTCTTAAGGAGTCTTAACCAAGATGCAGTCAAGTGCAAGCTAACTTTAAGTGTCTGGGAAGAACATGTCATGCATGCTACTAAACGTGTGATAAGAGTTTGTGAATTTATGCAATTTCCTTTTATACAGTGATGTTTATTTAATATTTACTCATTTAAGCTACAGCAGCAGCAAAATCATGAGTGTATTAAACCGAACAAAGACATGTTGTATTGCTTTTGAAAGCAACTTTTCATCTAAGAGAGACAGAGTGTGTCATGTCTTTTTTCAGAGGTTAGGCTAAATAGTTTTGTGAAAGTAGGTTCAGTGTCCTTTTAGGTAAGTCCTGCCACTCAGCAGCCACCTTGGCTACACCCACCCAGGCTGTTATTTTGGGTTTATGAGTCCAAACCCCTCTATTTAAATGAATGGGGAGATCCAAGGTTTCACTTCCAATGGTCACAGTGACATAAAAACTGCAAAAATACAATTGGCAGTCAAATCTGGAGAGAAAATGCTTGAAAAGTTTTGCGAATTTGCTCCTAAAATACAGTTTGAAATGCCTTTTTTTTTCTCACAAGTTATACCATTAATATGCATGGGCAAGATTTCACAACACTATTTTTTACAGCTCAATTCAGGCTGCCAACATGTTTGGCTTAAAATGTCCTAGTCCAACTGTTGCAAAAGTAGACGATAAGCTTTTGGGGAGAGGGAGTGGAATATGTGTCATTAAACTGTAATCTCTGGTGTTAAGAACCCTGCCACTGAAAATACAAGGTTTGTCTCTTCTCTCTGAATGTCTCCGGTAAGCTGTAATTTTTAAGCACTCACACTTCAGGCTTCTTAAGTATATCCACCTGATGTGACTTTATTCATTTACTCTATTACTTTAAAAAGGAACCATTTCCTTTTTAGTTGGCAGCATTTATCAGAGAGGTTGAGTTACTTGTGACTTCGCAGATTTTTATTTTGCACACAAAATTTGCAATTAGCTTTTAAAAATTCAGTATTTTTTTCTAGTCAGATTTACTAGCTTTAAAAACATATATATATATTAATATATATTAATTTGTTTTTACTTTAGAGGCATTAATATATGGTTAATATATGGTATGGCAAGGAATTGCTACTTGTTGGTTACATCACAGGTCACTCCACCTTATAGCTTTTCAGCTCATTTTTCTGGTTTCAAGACCTGCAACTCTACAATTCTGGTTGGCAGCATCAAACAGCAGAGACAGAACATTACCATGAAACTGCAACCATGAAAGAGCTAAATATTTCCCACAGGAGTTGATGGAGACCAAAAATTGAGCTAAAAGAAGATTGAATTTTCAGTTTCTACACATTCAGTTTGCTAATTCAATGTTCATCATGTTATTAATTTTGATTAAAAAGTGATAAAGAGTAAGTGTTGTGTTAGTTTTGTTTCTGCTACCCCCAACTGGCCAAAAAAATATTTTATGTAGGTTTAAGTACATTTTTCGATGATACTTCTGTTACTTTACCCAAATAAAATTGTAAACACAAGACTTTTATTTGTAAGAGTATTTTTTTAACATCTATTGCCACTTTTCCTGAATATGTCTGCCTACTGCTTCCCAGAATAGCCGATTTTGGCAAACCAGTGCATTCATAGTCATACAGGAGGGATGCAGGATGATAGGACACCCATAATAACTCTGTGTAATATACTTACTGCTGACGGTACTCCATTGTAATACTAAATAGCTCTCCAAAAGTTCTTTTTTTTTTTGAAATCCACGGATTAGCTTTATTATTCTGTTTTCAGCTGCTTTGCATAGAAATTATTCAGGACACAGAAACTTTGAGCCATGTTCAACAAAAGAACCTATGCCATGTCATCTCCTGTCAAAGTTTGTGTGCTGACAATAAATAAATAAATAAATATTTGTTTTGTTCATCTGTTTCCTTTCATCCCACTCGGTCTGTCAGAGCAGGCAGGCAGTAGACCTGAGCCAGATAAAAAGGGGAAGAGCTGCCAGGAGAAAGTGAGAAAGCTTAGCAAGAAAAAACTACAACCTTTGATGGCGGATGCACTTTTTAATCTTTCAACAGCATTGGGGAAAGGGGGAAGGGCAGCACAGCCTCCCAAACTCCCCCAACCCCGAGGTACAGTAAGAAAGCAAGAGAAGAGAATGGCATGTGTCTCTTTACAGCCAGAGCTTTTGCCCTCTAAACTTTAAAATCATCTAAAATATGAATGCAAAATAAAGACGCCTCAGTCTCCAGTGTGACCATTTTCTGTCCCACCAAACTCATCACATGGTTCACCAAACTGCGAACAAACACTCACAGGCAGCACACAGGGTTCATGTGATCACATCCAGTAACTTCACAGGCTCAGCAGTCAATCTGATGACTCAATTTAGCGACTGGAACTCGGCTATCTAATGAGCGATATCACATCTTTTCGCTTTAAGTTGATGACAAATTCATTAACAGTAACAACATCCAGAAATTATTACACAAGCACTAAACAGTTTGAAAAGACTGTTAACACAGGTAGGACTTGTGCTTTTGGAGCAGTAACTAACAACAGAGGCTAAGATGTTGATTTGTTGTAAAATTTGGGCACTTAGGTTCTTAGATGACAAAAAAAGAGCAACCTGCAATGCTGAAAAAGCAAGTTGTTGCAAACTTTTACAACATTTTCAGTTTCTACACATGATTTCTCCTTTTATTTTTATTGGGTTAAAAGGTTTAAGGTTTACATTTTGAATTAAAATTTAAATATTTTGTTTATTTTTTGTCACTTTTGTATTTGAATAACTCGACTGAGGGACTATGTTTTCCTCTCTCTCCATTTTATAGCTCCACCTTATGAAATGTTGATTACAACACTTCACAGTATGACTAAGAATACGCAGTGTGTGATAAAGATATATAAACAAATCAAGAAATGCCCTCAAGACTGCGGCAGTTACAGTGAGAATACGGATTAAATAAAAACGGAGAGAATGACCTGGAGTGACAGTCCCTGAGACTCCAGTGTTCATACAAAACATCAAGGAAGTGTGCTCAATTTGGAATTGTTCCTCTCCTCGGCGTGATATGCAAACAGTACAGTAAAAAGGTTTGAATAACAAAGCTTTGTTTGGTTTTGAATGAGAACAACAACAAGCCGGCGCTTTCATAAATGATGAATGCTTGTCCTTTTCTCCTGTATGTGAAACACGCTTGCCCAATTTTATATTAACTCGTGTTCATGCAACTTATTCCATTTGTCACTGTTTGTGCTGCAGTCTGTTATTTGCACTTGGTTAGTGTGCAGCACAGCACTGAGTTATATGGGGTATATTTAATTTCTAATTATTTATGAGATTTAAACAATATAAATGTAAAATAATTTACTGTCAGCGTGTAAACAGACTTGTAAATTAGTTAGGACCAATCTAGGTGACTCTGTTATCACCGAGAGGCTCTGCAGAGGCAGCCATCAATCTGTCATTATGAATGTGGTGCAGAGATGACAAGGTAGAGGAAATGAGATGGGATATTGAGTGGGAAGAGAAGGCAGAGAGAGGAGAGAGGGCAGGCACACTTTGCTCTGAAGAGATTTGAAGAAAATAATATGGGAGAAAATAGTAGGAAAGGGATAAAAGAAGCAGAGAAAAAACAACATACTGAAAAGGATGAGGATCAATACAGTGAGATATCTTTTATACACAGAGAGGAGAGAGAGGAAAACAAGAAAAGCTTCGAGACTCAGTCTATGGTGAGAAAGCATGCACTTTGTTTTACCTCTGCAAGCCACAACAGAGAGCAGCACATCAGCCCCTTTGTTTGGGGAAGGGTCACAGTAATGTGCCATCACTGTCAGAACTCATGCAATCACAACACTAAAGAACCATAAATATTTCAGGGCCAGTCAGCTCTTTCAATGTTTCCTTTCCACCTCCGCTGTGGCAGCTGACCCGTTGTCGGGGCACTGGGGTGAAATGAGCTCTCCAAAATAAACAGGGGAGACCCAGAGAAATAGAAAGGTAGCTGCTGGTATTCACAGAAGATTGAAAGTCATAAAACATAGTGTGAGGAAATTGTGCATCCTCTGTCGAAGCAAACTTAAGACTACCTGTATGTCATGGTGAGACACAGCTCTGCTGTGTTGTGTTTCAGTGCATACGTTGCATGCAATGTTCTGGCATTTCCCATGTTTTCTAACTGTGGCTACAAATCTTTTCGATTATGTGTTTTTAAGGTCTGCTCTCCACAAATCACTTTTCCAATATCCTTTAAGCCGAAGGCACAACAGTCATAAAACGTCTGTAGGCCGTTAAGTTTTCCTTGGAGGGCAATTTTACTCCAAAGATTAAAGACTGTTACTCTTGCAAAAAGTTTAATGCATAAAGTTAATGACTTTTATGAGCTTTCATTTTCAGCTTCCACTTCATAAAGTATGTGCATACTTTCTTGCAATGTTCAATTTTCATACACTCTGATGCAGATAATTAGTGAAATTTTTATATGTTCATTCTGAGTACGTACATATAAATATATTACTTAAAATTGTTGATTAGAAGAAACCTCATTTGCTCTTAACAGGTGTTTTGTTAGTTCTAAATACAGTTATTTGCTCTTGTGCGTGTAGCTCAAACAGCATTAGCTTAGCTTAGCATAAGGACTTTAACAAGGGCTAAAAGCCAGCCTGGCGTCATCCAAAGGTAACAAAATCCACCCACTAGCATCTCTAAAGCTGATGTATAAATATGTCATACCTTGTTCATTTAATCTGTTCAATTAGTGTGAAAGTACGACTTGTTTTTCAGGGGTTAATGTGCTGGACATTTTTCTGGCTTGGACCTATAACTTCCTGAAGTCTCTGTTGGTTGGCCAAGAAAGAGTCTGGCACTATATAAAACCTTATATAAAACTGCAAACTGTGGTTTTTTTAACATCAGTTTGTTTAAACAAAGAAGCTTTAACATGTTATTTATTGAGTGTGCTTAAGAAACACTAATATGTGGATTTAGTTATTGTTTGACAGAGCTGGGCTCGTTTTTCTCCATGACAAGCCCAGGATGTTTCATGCTAAGCTAACCGGATGCTGGCTCCAGCTGCAAATTTACCAAACAAACATTAAGGTGGAATTAAATTCTCATTTAACTCTCAGCAAGAAAGAAAAACGCACTGTTTCCAAGAGTCGACTAGCTTTAAACTAGCCTTAATGCAGATATAAATCATGATGATCGATACATCTGATAATAAAGAATGTTAATAATAAATAGGCCTACCACTTATGAGCATGTGACTCAAGGTCAAACTCCTTTCTCTTTGTTATTTCAACATGATATAGTACTTCTTTCACATGGCTGGTACATTATCCCAGCCTTCGTTATGCCTTATTAATATGTTATTGGGCAGAATATACTGAGGGCAAAGGTCTGTATCGAGTTTCAACCTGCAGATGATTTGTAGCTGCGTTGTATGTCACTGATACCTCAGGTTGAAGGCCTCCGGAAATTTGTTGCAGGATGCTGGAAACAAGATTCCCATCAATGGTGTAGTACAGATGAAACGAAGCAGGTCTGGTCAGCCATAAATGGAAGGAGACTAATTTTTATGGTTTTTGATGCTGCTGACAATGAAGAGCAGAAGGTGAAAACTAAAAAAGAAGTGCTGAGCCAAAGAAACGCTTGTGATGTGATCTGTTCCATTACACCTGAGACTTGTGTTTAAATAGTAAACATGAAACAGAACAAATGGATTTCATTACAGTATAATTGTACTGCTCCTTTCCTTGCCTAGCAAAGGCCATGTCCTTGCTTAAGTGTTCTTTGATGATGATGTATATCTTACTCAAACAATTAATCTGCATGAGAAACGCTTCAAAGACGCATAGTGATCCCTTGAGCATTTTTTGCTCAATTTGTCATTATTTTAATTATAAATTAGCTAAAGTGGTTTATTTGTTTTTATTTGATATGTTAACCATTTTAATTGCCACTTTGTTTAATGTATGCAGATCTGTGTGTTTCTATACTGCATTTCACTGTATGTTGTTCGATTAAAGTCTGCATTTACTCTTTTTGCATGACTCATTTTTGCATTATCTATTGGTGTCCTGTATAAGGCATCTTGTGTTATATGATGATAAAATGATTTGTAATAAAAGGCACAAAATATCTTAAAGATCTCTTTTTCTCCTCCATTCACCATCCTCTGTGTGTTTCTTTAAGGTTATGTCTTCTAAAGTACCAGACTTTGATAACACTGACAAATCTCTGTGCAGTTTGTCTAGAAAGGGGATTTTACTTGCCTCTTCTTTATGTAGTGACGTGGTGCACTTCCCTAAAATCTGAGATTTTAAAGTACATAGGGTAGGTTTGGTACATAACAGTCTATGTTAAATATGCAAACTTACTGCAAATGAGCCAATTTCCAGGCAAACATGGTTGATTATCAAGATAAACGGACATGAGTATATCTCTCTGCAAACTTTAATTAAATTTCTGATATGTAATTATGCCTTAACAAAGAGATGACGTGAGCAGACTTTAATATCAGAGAAGATACAATTTTATGTTTCACAACAAAGGTCTTGCAAGAGGCCAACTGGTATTGGCACTAACTAATTCAAAAATTAAATATTTCTGTTGTGGTAATGATACACGACGATATTGTGAAAATAGATTTTTTCCATTCTTATTTTATCATAATCGTTGGCAGGTATGTATTTCTGTGCACTTTGTACAGTCATGGCTAAAGAATGCCTCCCTCTCTCTACTGACTAACATTTATATATTGAATGCAAATCACACACAAAAAAATGATTATTCTGTTTTAAATTTCCAATAGATTCTGTGATAATACTGTTATTGTTCTTCTCAGGTTAAGATAAGTATGTGGTGGAAAATCTGCTATTGTTCCAGTCCTGCTTCACAGCCAAAAACATTGTGTCAGCCACTGCCAGTTACAAGCTAACAAGCAACATAAACAAAAAAAAAAGATGTTAACCACACTTATTTTCCTGATACTCTTGCTAGTGTTTCAATTGTTTCTTCTAATGCTAGTCATTCTCTGGTCAACCTAGCACAAGCAATTGTGGTAAGCAAAGCAAGAAGCCTGTAAGTCAAAGATCCAGAAATTCTAGATGAAGAGGAAAGATGTGCTATCAGGCCATTTTTAGATTATTTTTATAATTTTTATGCAAGAAACCCATGTTAAGCAAAAATGTGTCTGGGGGAGAACTTAGAAAAATAAATCTTTCTAAATAAGATTTGTGAGTTCTGCTCTCACATTTATGAAAGTCTACTAAAATTGCCAATTTATTATCCTTATCTTGAAAGGTACGTCTTCAGGCAGTAAGGGGGGGGAGGGGGATGATCATTTTCCTCTAAGGGATGAGTGATTTTCCCGTTATCTTCTAATCTTCAATTACTCAATATCCAGAACAATTTGGCCTCAATCAAGTGATCCAGTGAAGCAGAGTAAAGAGTTAAGCAGAAACAGATGAGAGCCTTCGGGGTATGTTTCCAACTCTATTGCAGGAGAGTGTGGCGACACTGGTGTGGATGGATTTTTTTTTTGTGTTTTATTTAAAGGCACAAAATTCAGAGGTTGAATTTGCTTGGTCATTTCTAAACACATAAAACAATAAGACAGAGATGAGTCACACAACTGTGGTCAAGACAACACAGCCCTGTTTCCCAACCTGTGCTATTTTCTCTCACCCTGACCTGTTAACTCTTACGGCTTTGGTCTTATGTTTATACAGAAGCAGCTGCCAGTACAGTTTGAAAATTTCAACCTGGCCAAAACAAACCTACATCAGGTCCTAGTTAATGAATTTCTGATTGCAATATTTGAGGTAATCTGTTTCCTCTGTAGTCCTGTGCCAGCTTTGGGGAAATACAAAGGGGCACATAATTGAAACTGTAATGGCTTGAATAATGAGAATGGTCTCTTAATGAAAAGGGAGTTTGTAGAGTTGTTGTGGTGATGATACACAGCATCCAGCAGGGGAAGTCATTGTAGTGGCCCCGCAGTGATACATTTTTCAAAAAGACATGAAGAAGAAAGCCTATATGAAAATTATTTAATACAATAGGTATATTAAAAGGACCCAGCCTTTGTTACAACCTGCACTCCTTTATCATCCATGCCTCATTTTTCCTATAGACCTTTAAATACTTTGTTCCTTAATATATAACATAAAAAAAGACTCTGTGCTCTGGGGTTGTAGTACATCTGCAGGGAAGAAAATTTAAGGATGTATACATGAGTGAGTCTACCTCAATGAGGATGAGGCTGCAGAAAAAAGTCTGTGTTGTCTTAATGGCTAAAGACTGCCCTCTCAGGGTTTACTATGTCAACTGCAGTTAACACGGTTGCCTGACTTTCAGCAGAGGTTCAACCACCTGGCTGTATCCACAATGTTGGTAAAGGCACACACTGCTTTTCAATCACATGTGATTCATGAGGTGTATGTATTTAATTGTTATTTTCTATGTAAACTTAATAACATTTTAATGTAGTCATAAGCAGATGTGAGGACATTTTGAGGGCATTGTATTATCTATAATTTTTCATACAAAGCATCCAGACCTGTTGTGAAAAGTGTAACCACGATCAATAAATAACACAGTATGTTATACAGCTGTAAACATAGTGTTGTATGATCAGATAGGTTAATAAAAAAAATTCTGGAGCTTTTTTGTTACATCTTGCTGCAACTTGCCCAAAGCGGATGAGGTTTCATCATGAAGACTGTGGAAGAAGAATTTATGAATATATAAATACGTAATTTATAGACAATTAATATCATGAATAAATACTGCATATTTTATATAGACATACATTTTCATCAAGAAAAAAATAGAAGCTGGATTTCCCTCTGATAAAGGGCACCCCCAGATTTTTGCTTTTAGATGTTTTATCATAGAAGGTTTAGGAATCCTCTAACCAAAACACCCACACATTTTGTCAGTGTGTTACTTATGGATTCCATATGGTAATTATTACTCATTAAGTAGGCCTATTACTCGTGGTAATTATAACCCCTAATGCTTGGGACCCCCTGGGACCCCCTTAAGGACCCCCTTTTGGTCCCCACTTTTGGGTACAACTGAATTAGTAAAATCTTAAAACATCTTCAACTTATTTTAGGTAACTGCTGCCTATCAGTTCATAGTAGAGAGAGAAACACTGTTACCTATAGTGTTAAGTTTCATTATTAACCTTGGGGGGAAAAAACAAAGGTACAAGGTGTGGCTGAGAGCTACCGCTGTATGCCAAGTGTGCACTTACACCACATGTCAAAATGGAAGTGCGACATTATGAATTTCTAGAAGGAGTACTCAGATAATTTACTGAGGGATCCTTGAGAAATAAGTAGAAATACAAATATACTCTGGTAAAATAAAAGGGCCGTGACAGCAAAACATTCTTACAACTTCAGAAGTAAAGCTACACCTTATGTAAATATTTCTCTGTTAACGTCATTTTATCAATGGAAAATTACTAGTGATGCATTTACATGGAAGCAGCACTTCAGTGTTAAAGTTGATCAAGATGGAGCTAATTTGAACTGTTTTCAATCCTCTTGTGCGGTTTAATCTGTGTGCATCAAACTAGTCATATTTTGACTTTTAAGATCTTTATCAATGAAAAAGAAGGTGTTGAAGAAATGCGGTGGGGTAAAAGGCAAAATATTTACATATAAAATGTTGTGAAAGAAAGAAAGTAAGAAGTGCTGTAGGTTTCCACTGCTGCACAAAACAGAAATGAAATTCATCCAATTTTATCTATATATACTTTCAGTGAGATTGGGTTTGTTACTAGAGTCAGACAATGCAAAATGAGAGAATAGCTTATAAAATAGCGACCACAGAAAATATAAAAAATGTAAAGGTTGAAAACGTATTACAGATTTCTGCATGAATTGATTTGTCTGTACCAGATGTGACAGCTGTGGTCTGCAGTAACTGTCACTTCCGTGCTGTGATTTCATTGGTTAAAAGTTTCTTGGAAACTTTGGGAACGCCCACTCTCCGCCTTTCCGCCCATACTGAGTGTTGCCGCTAGACATTTCCAGCAGATAGAAGACCTTGTTGTGGGCTGAACCCTTTCATTGACCAAAACCTACACCGCAGGTCACAGGACAGGAGAACAACAGGCTGCCAGTGAGGTCACTGAGGTTTGACAGCTCTGTTTTGTTTTTAAAATCAATCCCCCACCTCTCAAAGGCGTGGTGCTAGGCTAGTTTGTCAACTAATCGTTAGCTAACTTAACGGTTAGTGTGACGTTAAGCTAGCTTTTTGCCCCTAAGGGCTGCAGAAACAAATGAACTAACTTTGCTTGTTAACTTAGAGGAATGGCCAGAAGTTGTGATCAATTAGGAGGAATCGATTGAAAGTCAATTTTTTCTATCAACTGGTCATCGCTCTTCATCTGGGGTAAAGTTCAGAGCTGAAAGAAATGACAGCTGCTGTGTAAACAGCAATGACCCTTTTGTAAGGACACGATGTTGTGCTTTAAAGCTGCTAAAAAGGAGGTTTCTGTTGGCAGACTGGCGATGAAAATGATGTGCTCAGCTGGATTTACGCAGTTTTTTTTTTTATATAAGACGATTGCCTGATTGCTAATGCAGAGCATGTATAATTGCTTAATACAGTACTGTGAGACAGTGACCCCTTAAAATGAAGCAGCTTATTCTTGTAACCACTGAGAGTGCGGAAATAACCCGCGAGCAGCTGCATTTCTCAGTTTTTGTTTTTTTAACTTTAGGGAATTCAGTCATTCAATTTTAATTTCCTTTATTAAAAATATGATTATTAGACCCCTCTAAACTAATTCCCTTTTTATTGTAATGCCTACTTATCACTTGATTTTAATCTTACCATATATGTTTTTATACATGTAATATCTTTATATTCTTTGTTTATGTCATAAGCGTTTCTGTCAAGTATGATCTATGCCTGTTTTTAAGGTTTTATTTTGAAGCACATTGTGTTCATGGCTTGCGTATATATAAACTTTAACTGACAATGTTTCACAAGTAGAAGAAAATGGAGATGAAATGTTGTGTGAAAGATTCAATCTTTCTTTTATCCTTTAAATCATCTTGTGACCTGTCAGATTAGTTTTGAGACCACGAGACAGTCTTAACTCTAGACTGGGTTCCGCTTTGATTTATTTTAGGTAAAGCTGGATTCGTATAAATGAGGTCCACTTTTTGAAGCCTAGCTCTTTTTTGCTGTCTCTCTGTCAGATCAAGGGCAGCTTTGGGCCTCTTTAACCCACTGAGTAGCAGTGATATCTTTTTTTATCCCCTAGGACATGTGTCTCAATGGCTTTCTGGAGTAAAACCAGCTTGTTCATTAATATCAAAGGTTGCATAGTGTGTCAGCTCAAATGGCAGTATATTGTGAAAGGCAATGATGTGGCTCAACAATGTGTAAATGTGACAAATCATCTTTTAATGCAATAGGAAGAGGCCAGATAGCCTTTTTTATGAGTGTTCTGCTGGACTCACTTGTCAGTAAGATGATGATTACAGAATGTCCAAAACAGCTCAGTTTGTGTTGCATAACAGCCTTCTTCATAATATGTGCTGTGTCTCTGAAAATTATCTCGGGATCATTTCACACTTGACAGCGGGGAGCATGGTGTCAGACTTTGCTTTGTAATAAAGCCAGTGAAGATCTCATCAACTGCCTCTCAGGGAAAAAAAAAGCATGTTGCTCAACCAAGCTGTTGCAGGAAAATGCAATTTGCAGTTATTCAAAGCCCAGTGAGACTGTCTAGGACACCACAGGTCGTGGAGGGTACTTTATTCACCCACATATCTAAAAGAACTTGCAAAATGAATAAAGCGTAATTTTATTTAAAGGCCATGCAGGGAATGAGCTGCTTAGCTCTAGTGTTTGCTTGACATGAGGTTCTTCTCCCCATCCGTGGGTCCGTCTATCAGGAGGATATGTATATATGTATCTATCTAAACATTTACTACATAATAGCATCAGATTATAGTTGCTCATGTTACTGTTGTATGTAACATGAGCAACTACATTATCATTATGATCACAGAGGGCATTCCCCACTGTGACTCATCTGCCCTATACATGAGGTGGACTAATGCTTGTTAACAATGTTCCAGTTTATACAGGTGTTTTACATTTGTATCTCCCTGTGCCATCTGGTGGAGCACAAACAGATGTTGTCCACATGTTTTTAGGCAGCAGAAAGAAAAGTGAGAGATGCTTCACTGCAGAGGGTTCTCTCCAATAAGCTGTCTAGCCTCTTTACTTGTCATATTTGCACATCTTCCTTCTTTTTTGATTGTTTTCATTATTGATTTGTCTACCACTTATTCTCATGACATAGCAGTATAATAAAAATGAAAAATCAATATTTTAAGTATTATAATTTCTCAGAACCCAACGTGACATATTCATTTTCCTTGGTCTGTCCTGCAAACAATCCATTACCCAAAAATATTCAGGTTTGCACACAGGACCAAGAATAGCAGCTAATACTCATAAATGAGAAGCTAGAACCAGGAAAAAAGCTGAAAATCAATAATGGAAATAATTCATCACTTCAGCCCTGCAAGAGACATAAATTTGACTGCTACCAGGAATTTTAGAATGATTTTTACACGAATGCAAACAGGATGGCAATTTTTCACAATTTTTTCACAGTACTTTGAATAATTGAGAAAATAATTGGCCATCTTATAACCATAAGTCAGTCTCTTATTACATACACTATGATCTAGTGGGGAATTTCACCCATATCAGCCAAACTGATGCTGATTTGAAAAATGATATACATTTTCTCCTCCTATTTCTAGGAGAATAGAAACTGGATATAAAATTGCACATTTGATTGAGCCAATCATTGAATTCACCCTTTTCTATGACCCAATTATGTATTAAATTTAGTTTTTATCTTGGCCAATTTTTTATTGTATTAATGCAATAGAGTAATTTCATTTAAGAAAGTGTTTCACTTGAGTAATTCTTTTAGTTTAGTTTCCATTCAAAGCAATATTTTACATTAGCAGAGGTGCAGTATTGCTCAATATGTCACTTGATATTAATGATGTCAGGGTCCATTTTTCCTTCATACCCTCATGTGAGCTTGTGAACAATCAATTTCCATCAGCAGTGCCCTGCTGGTCCACATTTCCTATCATTATCCATGGCTTTTCTCTTGACTCTGATCTTAAATTGAAACTGGATTGACTTCTATATCCTTAAGTGCTTTCTTGTGGTTGAGAAGACCTGTATTTATGTTTTTGTGTTAAACGCAACCATCACATTAAGCAAGTGTCACCTTGAGCAGTTGTGTGTACATATGCTACAGTTCCTAATTCCGAAAGCTGTGTAAAACATAAACAATATAGAATTTGATGATGTGCTAATCCATTTGAGATGATTTGAAAACCACACAAAGACAATATATTTACTGTTTTATCTCATCGCCTTGATCTAGATCTTTTTGTAAAGGAGCAACAAAAGACTGTAAAAGCTGTAGAATGCTCAAAAACACCTGTTTGGAATATTCCACAGGTAAAAAGATCTATCAGCAACAGGTGTTATTATCATGACTGTGAATGAAAGGAACATCCTAGAAAACCAGCTGGTATGAGGCAAGGCTTAACACTTTGTGAAACACAATGAATGTATTAAGGATGTTACGACTTGTGCGCAGAAAGACTTGGTTAAACTGTTTTTGGCTAACACAGTTTGTTTGCAAGTGATTGGATTCTGCTCTAATGTACATGCACCACTGCGTATCAGAAATGTAATATTTAATTCTATTTTTACCACTTCTCTGATATGAAATGATAGTTTCAACTCGAGGCTTTCCTTGACACAGACATTCATCGAACTGTAGTCATTTTGTACTTCTCAGAGGTAATGTCACTGTATTCAGAAGTCAAAATTATGACTGTGTTTAAACGGATAAAGATCACTTATCTCACAGATTGATCCACCAAACTGCAATCCCTTTTTTGTAATACCTTTTTTGTAAGAACAGATAAAATGTTATCAAGCCTTTGTGTTTAACACTTTGTCATTTTAGCACGCTACACTGGAATAATTTTTAGAATGTGGAACATAAAACAAAATATAGCTTCAGGAAGTTAATAGCAAAAAAGAAATTCCAAATGTGTCATCCAATTTTGAACATTTAAATTTGCCATAACATAGAGGCTTGAACTGTTTGCTTGGCTGCACCATTTTGTTTTGTAAGTGCAGTTTCATCCTCATTGCATCATAGTGTTGACAAATGAATTTAACATGGTTGAGTTGCCTAGCTGCCTATAATATTAAACCGTCTGACAGGACAGCAATTCCATTTCTAAATTCATAAGACACACAACTCTGTGAGATAAATGAATCAGCCAATCAAACAAAGAATATCAGAGAGGGAGACTTGTTTCATCATACATACAGAGCAATGTGAGGTGAATCTCTCTGTCTGACTCTCTGTACTCCATGTCAGAAATTGAATCCAGCAGTAACAATGGCAGACGACGGGAAAACTAATGAGACTGGAGCAGCCGCAGCAGAACCAGTAAATGGAGACCAGCAGGTGAGGGACACTTTGAACCAAAATGACACCTATTGCAAAACTGAGGCATATTATGACCTCATTTGCAGCGAAAAATTCATATTGATGAACATCTGTGGGCAATCAATCATTTTCCTGACAGACTAAAAAGAGCTTTTCATTACACAGGATTGTGTACAAAAAATGTGTGGTTTTTTTTAGTGACTTAGATGTTTTTTTTCCATTTTTGTTTTTTTTGTTCCAGAACATAGTTTCACGCGTAACCAATTTACCTCTGGTGAGTTCAGCTTATGAAGTGGTTTCCAGTGCCTACAGTAACACCAAAGACAGTGTGCCCTTGCTGAAGGGGGTGATGGGTGCAGCGGAGAGTGGAGTCCGAACACTGTCAGCAGCTGCCTCCACGGGGTCCAAACCTCTCTTGGACATTATAGAACCACAGCGTAGGTTTTTTCCTCAAAATATGATGCAATATATGTGCAAAGAGGACACACAAATACACAACATTGAAATGTACTATAAAAGAGTATTGCAAGCTTCAGTATCAAAGGTGCCTGGTCCGCTTCATACCATGTGAATATGACAAGAATAAAAATATATTTCTTTATGCTTCAGAATATGAAAACACTTAATCTTATTAAATTTTCAGTATATTCTGCTTTGTACTCCTTTCAGTTGCAACAGTAAATGAGTACGCCTTGAAAGGGCTGGATAAGATGGAAGAGAAGTTGCCTATTCTTAACAAACCAGCAGACAAGGTCAGACAGAAAACACCTTTCAGACCCTCTTTCTCATTTACTTTAATAATCTTTTTTTCACCTTTTTACTGTGTGTGTTTCAACATGTTACTCATAAATTTTAACATACTGTTATACTGTAAACAAACATTCATTGCCATCAGATATGGCACTAGAGTATATACAAAATGAATCAAATACTAATAAAGAATTTGTTACTGCATTGCCTTTTTATTTACTTAAATGTTTTCAGACACACTTTTTAGCCTCGTTTTTAACTGTAGTAAGAGTAATTTTGTGACCAGTTGGTGGAAATTTCTTGACCTGTTTAAAAATAAAGTTCAGCAAATTCTGGTCAACCTGTCAAACTAGGTAGTGCTGATCAAACATGGATCAAGATTCTGTTATTGTATTGCTGACTACTTGCCTTGAATTTTAGAGAACTGTTTGGCTTTAGTATGAGAAAAATTGTGACCTAACCGCAATGTTGAAAACTGATGCAGAGAAGACTGAGAGGGAAAAATATTTACCTGCATGCATGGTTGGACTACCTAAACAAAGGAGAGAGAAGCTGTGATAACAATACACAGAAAGGGAATGTGACGTTACTCCTTGCTTCAGGACCCCATTTATCAACTGTATAATTACATGACAAATTGTTGTTCGCCTCTGTTTGCATGTTTAAAAGCCTTGCCTTGGTCTTTTCACAGAGAAATAACCCTGTTATACAGTAACATGTGATAACTTACATATTCATGTCTCAAGTCACTTCCAGCCTCCTAGATAAGCTATATTACACCCCATGTAATCATAACAACTTCTCACAATATTTAACCAACTATTTTCACCCTTTTGAAAAAAAAACTATTCAGCTATAAGTGGGATATAATGCATTTAGAGGTGTCCTAAAAAGACAACAATGGACTTTATGGAGAAAGTATCACACCCCTAGCCTCCACCTCCTTATTTACCCTTACTTGTGCACCCTGTATCATCTCTCATTCGTCATCATTGTTGGAAAAATTGCCTCACATGTGATATGTGTTAATAGGATGGGAGCTATGGGAAAGATAAATATACATACAGCACCATAATCATTTTCCAGGATTTCACAAAACCAGCTCTTGCTTTTGCAGGTGGTGTCGGACACAGTGGGTATGGTGTATCAGTCTGTGGCAGGGGCCAAAGACGCCGTAGTGGGGGCTGTGATGGGCGGTGTCGAGCTGACCCGGGCAGCAGTCAGCGGAGGTATCACCACTGCCATGGGCACCAGGATGGGCCAGATGGTCAGCAGTGGGATGGGCCTGGCCCTGAGCCGATCAGAGGACTGGGTTGACCAGAACCTGCCACTCACTGAGAGAGAGCTGGGTCAGTAGCTGTTCTAAATGTGGAAAGCATAATCAGTCCATTAAAACCAGGGGAGGTCATATACCCATATGCGCAGTGCTGAGATATAGACAGGTGTGTTTTCACAGTTGGATCAAATGAAGCTGAAACATGACAGCAATTGAAAGTAATTAATTATGTACAAGGATTGGCCAGTTTGTCAAGTTTTTATAACAGTTGATTGTAAATAGAGAGTAGCTTTTTCCCCACTTTTAGTCTGAGGCTGATACAACAACAAAAAAGTCTAGTGCTTCAAGATCTAGTGATGTTTTTGACGACACAGTGTTGAGATACATACACAGGCTGTTTTGCAGACATGATGAAATGTATTAAGCATTTCATGTTTTTCTATTCTGACTTGAACTGAAAGTGTAGAACAGTTTCAGTGCAGGGCTCCAGAAAAAGCTCTGATGTAAACAAAACTTAAATGGTGACAAATAGCTTTTACAAAAGATTTTGTTGTTGTTTTTTGCTATTTTTTTAATTTAAAGGCCTGGTTTGTAAACCAAAATGGGAATGATTTAAATCCTATATTTTAAATATAAAAAAATTCAAATGGAAATTACATTTTAATAAGAGAATGTACCTTTTTGATGTATTTCAAAAAAACAAAAAAGCAATCACTTTCTTCTTAATTTTTATATTACCATTTTAGGTCTGCTTCACCACCTCAGTCAGAATTTTGGTCTTTTTTTCTTTTCACATTACTTTTTTACATTTTCACTTGCAATCAAACGATGCCTAGAAAAAAGTAGTGCTTAGTTCACATTGCCAGTTGTAGCTCATCAACTTTCAGGTAAGCATTAAAATTGCTGTAGTTTCGCTGGTAAATTTTAAAGTTCAAGCATAATCATTAGCCTCGCATCCCTTACATTACTCCAAGCTTAATTTCATACATTATAAATTCCAGCTGGCATTTACTGAAACTTAATTTATTCCATAATTAACATGGCATAAATGATTTACCATTTATTATGGGAGCCAGTAGCTGACACTGCGTCTTTGCTTCACTGATCTATAGATCAAACAGCAAATTTGTTGAGACTTTCCAAATAAATTATTATTATTAAGAAAAGACAAGGTGATGTGGGGCAGTCATAAAATAAAAGTGTTAAATTCTATCACCGTGACTGGATCTGAGCACATGAATGGTTGATGCTATTCATAGAGAGTGAGGCAGGACATTACAATGAACTTCCCTTCTGTGAACTTGGCGCATAAAATGCCGATAATTTCCAACACTCACAGCTTTGACACCTGCTACTGTGATGTCATGTTATCATGAAAACCTGCCAATGTAGCATAATACTCAAGAGGCCATTCTCTTCTACAACCATGAATGTGAAAAAGATGCAACTGCATTCAGCAAAGTGCCCATAATGGCAATACTCTGGGGTACTTTTGGATTTGCTCGGCTGTTACGGTGGCCCACCAGACTCCCCAAAGTGCCTTTTAACAGAGGCACAGGAACACAGACCTTGACTTTCACAGGCTTATATCTAGGGGAGTGACGTGGCTTGCAACAGATGCACAGTTGGCACAGTGAGAGGAAACCAGTTGTGCCTGCCTCCGTCACTCAAATCATGCCTATCTGTCAATGCCACAAATGATACACATGTACGGAATTTCTTTAGTGTTTCCTCCCATAACATCTAGTGCTCGCACCTTAATATTTAAAGCCATAATTAAAATTCTAGATTACCCTACTACATAAAAAAATCAAAATATTTAAGATTAACACTATCCTCTTTCAGCTGCTGTGGCTGAACCTGCCAGCAGTGACGTAACCACGCCATCGGAAAGCCACAGCTACTTCGTCCGCTTGGGGAAACTCTCAGCCAAAGTACAGGAGCGAGCCTTACAGCATTCTCTGGACCGTGCACAACATGCCCGGCAGAGCGCTTATAGTACAGTGACTCAGATTACTAGCACCTTGGACCTGCTAGAGAAGGCCCGATCTGGTCTAGGTACTGCCAGTAACCAGATAGGTGGAGCATCAGAGCAGCTGCTGCAGCGCTGGACAGAGTGGAAGCAGAAGCAAGCTGGAGCTGGACAGAATGAGTCAGAGCTGGATGGAAGCAAAGATGAGGCTGAGGTCAGGACCGATGCATTTGGAAATCGACTTAATGGTTTCTAACCAGATTATTTTTGCATTTCAGAGCATACATATACTGTACATTACAATCTAAAGTGACTTGGAATTTCACTTTAGCAAATAGTAGAAATCTCAGAGCATGATAAGAACAAAATAATAAAAGAGTGCTGCTATTCAGCAATGAATCAGGCTTTTCTTGTTAGATGATGGGGCCTAAGGAAAGGAAGTGAATTGGGAATCATCAGCTATATTTTTTATCTGACATCTAATGTGCTAATGTTTTTTTTATCTATGTCTATTCTTAATCCCATTCGACGTGCACAGCAGCTGGAATGGAAGGCCCTCTCCATGGTGCGTGGTCTGAGCGACCAGCTGAGGTCAGCATGCTCCAATGTGGTTTCAAGTGCTCAGGGTCTGCCAGGTGCAGTCCAGAACCAGCTAACCAGTGCACGGCGATCAGCTGAAGAGCTGCACTCCTCTCTGGGGAACACAAGCGCCATCACGCCCCTCCTTCTGGAGCAGAGCCGCCACCACCTGACCCAAGTACTAATTGCACTGCACTGTCTTTTCCACAGGGATTTGTGTTGCTGCATCAGCGGAGCTAAATATGTTTTAGTGCTTGAAATTTTATTATCACTTAATGCAGTTAGTCCTTACGTTACATTTTTATTGCTACTTAAATGATATCCTAAGAGTCTTATTTATCAGGAATTAATCAGGAAGCTCATGCATGCTTTATCCAAACAAACACCTATTCTCAGGGGTGTCTTTTCAGTATGCATTCGTGAAACTGAGACAGCCAGGCTTATGTTGTATTTAGTAATGTACAGAAAAAAACTCAGTATTTTTTTCTCACAATATTTTTTTTAGGATAAGTGTTTGTTTTGGTTATAGTTCATTATTTTATTTGAAAGTAATGCTTGTATGTGCCTGTTTCCAGGTTCAGCAGTCTGTGGATGGGGTCATGGAGTATCTAGTAAACAACACGCCACTCAACTGGCTGGTGGGACCTTTTGCCCCTCAAATTGCTGAGAGGGCAGAAGATGTTGTGATGGAGCAGAGCAAACCACAAGACTAACCTTAGAGACTCAAGTGTGTTTCTCAATGAATTAGTCCATGTGTGGACAAAGAACTAGTGTTTATTGCACATGGACCATTTTGAAAAATAGAAAAAATAGGCCTTGAATTCATGCAATCACGTTTCCTTTATGATGTACTAATTTTAATCTTATTATCAAATGACACTACATTTGTGATCTAAAAGTTAATAATATGTAATTATGACTAAAAGGTCTGACCTGTTGCCTTAAAGGATTTACACATTTTTTCACTTTATTATTTATCCTGGAAAAGAGAAAAGTATTTTAAATATAGGTTTGAGAGTATGTGTATGTGTCTGTATTGTTATTGTTTAAAGGACTTGATAGTGCCTGAATAAATTCAAAGCATTCCCAGAATAAAGCCAAATTTGTTGCTTTTTATCAGCAAGACCCTGTTAAGGCTCTAAATCCCCAACGGGACAGCAGGACCGTCATATACATGTATTTTAAATGAGATTCAGAGTTCATAATGCTTTCACTTGTTTATAGATTTGCCCTTTTAATTGCAGTATTTTGTGTCTTGATTCTTTGATGGGTTTGTGGAAGCAGCAATTGAACTGTCAGTGAAATTATATGCTAATAAAATGTTAACCCCATAACAGCGTGTATCACTCTTGAATACATGATCAAAAGTGTTTTTTTTCTCAGTTTTGTTGTTGTCATGGTGGCTTTGGTGGGGTGTTGGACTTTGCTGTGTTGGCCCGTATGACTGAAGCCTGAGTCGGTGCTGAGGATGACGTCATGGTCGTTGTTTCGAATGTTGGTAGCTAGCGTTGGGTAGGAGGCCGCGCGCTCTGCCGGAGACAGATCTTGTATAAATCTGAAGCCCACCGTGGTCGACAGCCCCCGGTACCTTGACTTTCAGGTATTGTCTTCATCTTAGACCGCTACGGGAGAGTTTCGCTGTGTGTAAGCTATTTTAAACCAGCTAGGACACTGTCGGATAGCGCACTGTTTTTGGGTTGGCTGATTATGCTAGCGGTTCAGCTAATGTTAGCCTGCTAACGCTAGCGTTTATTCGATTTAAAACATAGGATTTGTTTACATTTTGTCGCTAAGGACGCTGTTCTTTTTTATTTGATTTATTTTTTATTATAATGAAAGACCACCAAGCGAGTTTTGTTCTTCTATTGATACTGGTATCCAGTGTCAGCAGACAAAACGTCCAGTGGGGCTGTTTGCTAATGTTACAGTGTTTGCTTTGAGCTATGCAAGCATAGGACGCCAATTGTTTTCTGCTGCGGAAAAACTCAACTCAGGGACAGTCAGATGAGTTGTTTATCTGGATTGTAAGCGACCTAGCGCTTGCCAGGTCATCGCTTGATGTGAGAGTTTCGGCTGAGTTTTGTTGCGGATTCGTTCAGACAGGTCTTTAGCTTTTGTTCCTTTTTTGTTAACTTTGTCTTGACCAAAAATCTTGCTGTGCGGCGGAAGAAGGCATTAACTGTCACTGGCTGAGCTGGCTTATGTTTTCGCATATTGTAACTTGCTTTTTATGGTGCTCGTCTCTCTGGATCTTTTGTTTTCAATGCTGTGAAAAGCTGTCCACCTAGTTCTGTGACAATTCTATAGCTCACTACTTTCAATTCTCCTGGCGCATTGCCCAAATGTTACATGAGGATCATGCATTACTATGTGGTCATTTTCGTTTTGGTTTTATATATTTTCTGTCTTATATTACCTGTTATTCAGACATTTATTTTGTCTTTTACATTCATTTATAAACATAAATTAGACCAGGTGCTTATTTAATTGTGGCAAAGTCCAGTTCTGTTTGAGTGGCAGAACTGGACTTTGTCCCTGTGTCCCTCTTTAATTTAAGTTGATGAGGATATGAACCTGTTTCACAAACCTTCATCACCTTTACTAGTAGGCCGTAAACCTAACCCAAGCTTATAGAGTAACTCATATTTTCTCCAACTCTACTCTCATGCTCCAGTGCCAGTCTCCAAGCTCTTTTAGCCAAATAGTGAATAACCATGTAATCAGATAGGGAGTGCTAATCATTTTCACTAACTTCTGCAACCCCATTTTCAGGAATACCCTCTCCCATCCCCCTTACCCCCTCTGTCAGAGCATGGCTCAGGAGACCAATCAGACGCAGGTGCCAATGCTTTGCACTATGGGATGTGGTTTCTATGGTAACCCCCGCACCAACGGCATGTGCTCGGTCTGCTACAAGGAACACCTGCAGAGACAACAGGGAGGGGGGCGATCCAGCCCCCCGGGAGAGAAAGGTAGGAAGATGGGAGAGACATGACCTATAAAAAGCAGGATTGGGGTGGCTATGAGTCAGTTAGGTAGGAAAGACAGAAACTTGGAACAAGGGGTCACTCAAAAAAAGAACAGGCATGAGGGGCACTTGAATTTGCTAAAAGGGGTTGGAGAACAGAGGTAGCTGTGGCTGCCTACACTGTGGCATCAGAAAGCAAGAGAGTGACATCTCCATCTGTTGTTTCACATGAACTCAAAATACATCTGATCATGGTAGACAAACATGAGCAATGAATGGCTTATAATCAGATTCATAAAGCAAAATGGAAAGTCATCCATGTTCAGGTTTTAAACAACAGACTCTGTGTTTTTTGAGCTATCAAACTGTTTTATCCTCACACAGCTGCTACGTCACCAGCAGGATCACCAGGGTCATCTGGTGTGACTGTGGAGAGTACAGCCTCAGAACCCAGTACAGAGGTGGCGGGGACCCCACCTGAGGAGCAGACATCCAGGTATGTTGATAGACAGTTTGACAGATGGGGAGTTTGCTCAGCCCTGTTATGTTCAAAAGAGTACTGAAACAACTAATCATTGTAATCGCTTGGCATTTGGCATCATTCATCCATTCAAAAAAATCAAACAATGCTTTGTGATCACAAGTGCTTTTTGGAAAGGTGATCAGACAGATTAAACTGTGAGAACTTATCTTGTGCATGGTGTTTTCCATTATATTGGTCATTTGAGTACATTGTAAAAAGGCCTATTTAATTGCCTAAATAATGGGTACATCATTTCATCAGTAGCTGCAGCACATTGTGTTGTAATGGGTTCTCATTAATCCCTTTCATTAAGTAAAAAAGCTTGCCTCTGCAGAAATAAGAGATGGCGAGCTACTACATGTATATTCAAATCTTACTGTTCAAAATGTAGCCTGCTGGGATTATGTTATAATCCTTAAGACACTAAAAAGATTCTGGTAAACTTCACCTGATTACTCTAAGCTTTCCTATGAGCTCAATACAAAATTTTAAAGCCATTTTGTACCCAGCAGAGTGTTTTACGCAATATTAAACCCCATTTTACAGAGAAACAGAAGTGCTGGAAAATTTTTAGTGCTTGAGTATCCCTGCTTTGCATTTTAGTTTAGTCTGCTCACATGTACCAATAAATCTATGAAGATAATGTGAGGTAGACATAGCAGGATTCTTTTCATAAAACAACTGCATTTTCATTTGTAAAATTGCACTTGTCTTCTTTGTCCTTTGCAGGTCATGCAACACAGTACTTATTTAAGTGGCATTCATTCATTCATTTGCTTATTTATTGTGGATGGGTAGTCATAGGTTGTACTGGCCAGTGGTTTGTTTTTCTGGTTTTCCTATTTTCACAAAATCTAATGATATTTTGGAGGGTTTGAGACAAAGCTGTCCTAAGGTTAACCAAGGACAGACTTTACCATATCAGAGAACCCTCTTGTTTAAAGTTGACACTGAAAGAGAAAGTGAAAGAGCTGAAGAGTCATGTTCTTTGGTTTGAAAACTGCTTGAGGGCTTGTTCTTAAAACAGCTGCATAATGTTGAATAATTGTTGCAGACCTAGTTTAGTTTTGTAATTAAGCATTTTGTAAGGGCTCTTGTGTGGTTTGCTTTGGATAAGCCACTTAATACTTCTTTTGGAAATTTAAAATGTATTTTGTAATGATAAGAAAAGTTTTTGAAGAAGATTATTTTTTGATTGAAATTGAATTCCATGAGGAATTGGGTTTTTGTTAAAATATGTGCTGTTTGTAATGTTTATCTGTTTATATTTGCTGGAAAAAAAACAAACAAACAAGTACAGCAGACCAGAGTAGATCTTAAATGAAGTAAATGATAATACCAGAGGATTTAACATTAGGCAGAAATTGTTATTACTATAACTTTGCTATAATATAACTATTACTATAATATACAAACATTTCTGAGTTTCCTGAGGGAAAAAAACAAGAGATTAACAACATTATAATAAGCCTAGTTATTATAGAAACTGCTCCAGCAATGGGTTTGTCTACAGAGAAATCAAAAATAACCAAGTGTTTCCATCATGATGAAATTTCAGAATTATCAGAAGGGACTTGCAACTAATATGTCTGTGTAGTGTAATTATGGATAATTGTGCCGTGTACTCTGTTCGTGTACTGTCCCATTTTCCATAGGTTGCTTGTGTCTTGTGAGGCTGATTGTGGTAGCTCTTTTAAGGCATTTTCTCAAAGTAGTTTACAGGGAGCATGCTGAAACAGATCCCAGAAATTAGTGAGCAGTCACCAAACAAAACAATGGGATAAGGAGGCAAGCAAAACAATTTCGAAAACATTTTTTTGTTTATTGTGGTTGTTTTGTGGTCAGAAAAACCTACTCTATTGATTGGATTTTGTTCACTCTAGAGCTGCAGCTATTGATTTTTTTTTGCATTCAAGTAATATTATCTGTTAAAACTAAACCTAATTAGTACTTTTAAGTGTGTCTGCTTTTGTCTGTCTGTATGAAAACTGGACACAGACAGCAAAGGACATAAATAGCGCACCAATAAATGACCTGTAAACGCTCCATTGGCCTGATGTTGGCCTGATGTGTAATAACAACAGGCTGGATGCATTTTGCTGTGATGATGAGGCATTTGCACTGTGCTTTTGTGGTGGATTAGGTCATTTTTTTTACCGTTGACATACTGTACAGAGGTTGTTGTTTTGAAATTGTGTTAAAACTAAGATACTTTCTGTCATTTTCTTTCGCCTGTTTTATACTTTTTGCCCTTACACATATATATATATATTTGCTTGTGTTTGTTGTGGTTTGTTAGTCCCAGCTCTCCCAGTCCAGTAACTCAACAGATGACAGCCATGAGCATCTCCCAGGAGTCAGGAGCTGTGGACTCTGATCGAGCAGAGGCTGAGGAGGGAGAAGAGGAGGGTACTTCCAACAGCACAGGTAAACATCCACAAAACAGGAGTCCTTTCCCAAAGCAACCCCTGCCTTCTGTCCTTAAAGAGATTTCGCAGAATAGGAGACGGGTAGACTTTATGTGTTTACAATCTTTCACTTTCACACTGTTTTTGTTAATGATAGCATTTTACCTCTTACTTAAAGGGATATTGATATCTTTGTAATCAAGCAATAAATTAATTGATTTGTGACCATTATGCTTGTTGTATCTCTTTTTTTCCATCAGAGCCAATGGGTGAAGCAGCACAGGCTTTATCTGATAATGACCAAACTCCTGATAAAAACAAGAAAAAGAATCGCTGCTTTTCTTGCCGAAAGAAAGTGGGCCTTACAGGTAAGGAAGAAAGGTTTTTCTAGTCATGAACTCCCTTTACTGAGTTAAGAATTAAAATTTAAGTACAGTTTAATCAACTGTTTACCCTATTTTGCAGTCACTGATTTCTTGGTGTCTCATCCTATTTGTCTGTAAGGTTTCAGGATTTCTAAATGCTGACTGGGTATTTCACAATTTTACAGTTTTAGTCAAATCTTTGTTTAAAAAAACTCAGTTGTTGTGCTCACTAAGGATTTACCAAGGGAAACAGTTTTTTTTGTTTGTTTTGTTTTTATTCACATTAAGTGTTTTACACTTTTAATGACAGCTAATGACAGATTATTTACAGATAAACAGTTTACCAGTTTGGGAGGAGACTAATCCAGTATCATATCTGAGCTTTGAATTTTTTTTTGTGATTGATTGATGTCGAATCTTCCTAAAAAGCATCTCTCACATTGACTGTAAAAAGTCTATATCTCATTATACATAAACAGACTGTCCTAATCATTCTAAAACCAACAGCCCTCTAAAAGTTGTTTACCACTGGAGAGAAATAACCTGCTGTCTGAATTTTTAACAAAACCAACTTTAGCATATTACTTTTGTTGTTGCATTATTTCATGGACTTAGTCCTATATTTAAAAAAACATTTAATCTGCTGTCAGTTTTTCTAATACCAATACAACATATTTAACATCCATCTCCCAGTCCATTGCCTGTATAATCCTTTTTTTTCCTCAACAAATAAACACTTGGGTACAGAGAGCAACATACTGCAAGTCAGTGGTGCATTTCACAGTCCAAGGTATTTCACAGTCTGCTGCTGGCCTCTACCTGTTTGCCAGACTGGATTACCTCAAAGAAGGCTCTAGTTGCCCTCAGATGATAAAAAATAAAATTTTGCATTTTAGGCCTAACCATGGCCAAAACCGTCAGTAAGTGTGCGAACATACAGCCTGATAATGGCAGTACCCTCAGAACCCTGATGGACTCAGGCTGAGTTGCACACATTAATTCATGTCCTGGCTTTTCTTTGTTTAAGAGGTATTTTTTCTTCAATATTGATAGTAGTATGAAATAGCACAATTAAAAACCTGTTGAAAGCAAATACACACAGACTGGTGAAGAGCAACCAACTTGTAGAGGTCAGTGGAGCTATACCCGCCCTCTAAAACTAGTGTTTGAATTCTTAAAATGCGTAGTTATGTTCCAAAAGGAAGCTTTAATTTTGACTGGCTGTCTTTCTTCTCTTTACTGAAGGTTTCGACTGTCGCTGCGGCAACTTGTTCTGTGCCATTCACCGTTATTCTGACAAACACGACTGTCCCTACGATTACCGGAGTGCAGCTGCTGCCCGCATACGCAAGGAGAACCCCATCGTGGTGGCCGAGAAAATTCAGAAGTTATGAGGACTGAGTGCGAAACAAAAGTCTCTCGACTTTGTGAATTTGAACAATGGCGACTTGGATGAAAACACCTGATATCATGGCTTCATTTGTTCATGGTAGTCTAAGATGGGCGGGGTGGGGTGGTGAGGTCGCAGCCACTGTCCAGACGCTTCCCTTACTAGCATCTCCCTCTCTCTCCACTAGTGACTGCGGCTGAGTGTTTCTGTGTGTGCTTGTATGAAAGAGTGTGTGTGTGTGTGTGTGTGTGTG
>JAQNCA010000025.1:18538637-18550072 GCA_029783725.1 Acanthurus tractus
GCACATTTGCTTGAGAGTCAGGGAGAAAGCTGTAGGGGCTTGGTGGACATTTGTGTTGCTGTGGGGAGGGAAAGCATTTGATTTTACCCCTTTATGTTTCTGAACTTGGGGGATTGTGTGAGTTTGTTTTTATACAATCCCTGTGAGGTAGTTGAAATGAGACGGGGGTAAGCTGTAATGGAATGTGTCACAGCCTGGATAATGACACAGCTCAATTAAGGTCTAGCAAAAAAAAACAAAAAAAAAAACTACCTGGAAGATTTTGTGTATCAGCAAGACCTTGCAAGGGCTTTGGATTAGATTTTTTTTCTCCCAGACTGAAAATGATGTCAACTTCTCTTTAAATTGGCTTTTATTTTTTTCCCTCTTCCACCTCTTTAGTCTATGGATCAACACATTTTGAATTCCTAAGCCCCAACATTTTCCAGAAATGTTTCTCTTTGATATATTGACTTATCATACTGATATTTGGGTGCATGAACAGTTAATGGAGGGGTAAGGTGGGGGAGGCAAGGGGAGGGGAAACTGAGAACCTTGACTTAACTGAGTGATTGAATTCTGTGTTTTTATTTCTTTTTTTTTTCTGTTTTAATGAGCGTATGACATCAGAAGATCTATATTAATATATTGTAGTTAGCTTGAATTGTGTGATTGCATTCTATTTATTTTTTATCGTTTGGTTGGTCTGTGCTGGAGGATTGGCAGCATGTGTCAGCAAATCATTAAGATTTGCGCTTAACCTTTTCAATTATATTTAGGTAAATCCATCTTGATCATATGACCATTGAATAAAAAATACACAAGCTCTGACATGATGGAGTAGAGTCGGTCCAGTTCAGCCGTTAGAACTACAATTGTGCAGTAAAAACGTCCATCGTTTTGGATTTGGAATCAAAGCACAACAAAGTGTGTCAACTGCAGAGCACAAACCAATGTGCTACACCTCCTCAGTTTTGTTCAGCATCTGGGTCATTTGCAGTTCATGTTTGATCTGTACAGCAGGCTCCCCTGAAAAAAATTGCCTTCTTGTTCGATTGATAATATGTGTTAGTATGCGGTGTGTTCTCCCTGAATGCCCCTTTCTGTTAAATGGAGAGTAAAGCTCCATGTTTCACTAACCACCAGCAGACCACTGACACATGCTGAATGAAAACTGACCTGGGTCACAGTTACTCTACACATTGACACACCTTTCTGCTCAGCTGAAGTAAAGATTGTTGCAATGCTGCAGAGTTGCGTGCTGCGCTTTTATAACGTGCTCTGATTCAGATGAGTCCTTACTACGAAGAGCGCTTCTAGCTAGCTTCTTCTAGGAACATCAAACTTTACATGCATGTGTGCAGTCAAACATATGAGTTACTGTTTTGTAACCGACTGCACAGTTTGAAATGAAGCCGTAATGTTTAAAAAGCTGCACAACAGTAGCACAATGCATGGCTGGAACCCTGAGGTTCAAGTAAACAGGACCCTACAGTTTCTTTTCCAAATGTAAATACCATATGGCTCCTATTCATATAGTATAATCTTATTGTAGATTCTTGCCAGATACTAAAGGTTGGGGAATAAGGAGAAGAATAATACTATGTGTATAAAAGTGCTTTCATAATTATCCCAAAAAAGAATGTGCCACAAATGGCATATATTTCTTTTTTCTGTATCTTTTCCCCTTTATATTTACAAGTTATTTACCACCATCATCTACCTGTGTAATGGCCAAAGTATGTTCAGTGACTATCTCTATCATGAGTGTCTCCTAAAGGCCGTTTGGCCTCTTATCTACAATGTCTTATTGTTAATAAGCCCCTGTAAGCTTTATTAACCTCGCAGAAATACAAAGTATCCAAGCCATGCTTTTATCATGTTACTGAAGTCTGTTCATAGTAAAGAGATATTACTGAAAGTTGAAAAGGCCCTTTATGAGATGGAGAGAAAAGTTTTAGTTCTAATTTTTTTCATTATCAAAAGCTTTCCTCACAAATGTTGCTTGATCTTGATTATTAAATATTAATGAAAGAGCGGCAGAAAAGTTGCAAGGAACTTTGCCGATTAGGCATTCTAAAAATAAGCCAAACATGCAGAACATGATGTAAAAGAAGAACGCTTTTTCTGTTTTGCACAGAATTTAATGTTGGACCTGGTTGACTTCAATGTCCTTTCATTGAAAAATTTGCCTTCTCTTTAGCTCCTAGTTGGTAATGAACATGTCTAAATGGCTCTGTGACTAAGCATGCTAACACAGAGACTGTTTATCAAAGATAAATTGATCGTCTAAACCCTTAACTGCTTTACTCACCAATTGTGTAAAACTGGAGTTTAGAAAGAGTTTATGGAAATTCTTGAGCAACGATTGTGTTAAAGGTAATTATCATATTTAGGGGAACGTGTTAACAGCTTTGCAGTTTGATGTTCCTAAAGGTGTATTATATTTACTCAGAATATTCAGGCTTGTTTGCTGGGTTGACAGCAGAACATTGCCTACAAAATGCTCAGTTTTATTTTACAGATTTAAAAGTCCCTTCAGAGAAAAAGTCCTGTATTTAGGATGATTGTTCAGCTATGTAAATCATGAGATTATCATAGTTTACACTTGCTGTTTTCTATTGACTGCTCATATCAAACCCCCCAACCCTCTATTTTCTTAATAAATATGAGCAGTTTGAATGTAAACCACCATAATTCACAGCTGTAATATTGAACTACTTGACCTGGATATTTACTGCGTCTTCTCACAGAAGATGGAGGCCCAATTTTCTTACATGTGACGAGGAACAGTGGGATCACAAAATCGTTTCTTTGACTGCTTTGATGAAGGACTTGGCACCAGCAATTAGGGCAACCATACCTAAGTAATCTAGATATTATCAGTACATGTGTGTTTTTCTTCCTTTTGTTGCTTTGATAGAGTTTTGATGTCTTCAATCCTGTCTCTAGCACAACCTTTTATAATCAGTGTTTTCATCATGCAAGGGTTTTAAATTGATGATGATGATGAACCTGTCAGTTGTGATGAATCTGGTTGAAACTGTTTGACTGCAGAAGTAAAGACAAATGATGACTTGGTTCATTCTGTCTTTGAAGATGAGCTTGAGGGACATCAAATGAAATCTACAATGTTCACAGAGCCGTAGTTCCTGTCCCTTGGCACTCCAGTCCCCCAGAAACACCACCAGATATCTTTTTATTTTGTTTTTCTTTCAAAATTTAGGATTGTATGATGTGTAAGAGTAAGTATAAAACAATAAATTCACAAAGTTTATTTTAAATTACACTTGTCTTTTGTGTTCATGCATATTTATTTTTATGGTACAGGTGAAATATTGGGTTTTCTAAAAAATCTAGATTTATTCTTAGTAAGTTCTATAAAACTAGTGTTTGTGTTTAGTGTTGTATAGTTAGTTATTCATGATTTCCTTGCTGTGCGTGCTGTGGCCCCACTGCTTTGTACTTGTATATTGTTTTCAAATACAAAGCAAAACACCACAGGCACAAATGGTGCAACACAATAGCACCCAGTGTTCAGCTGGGCTTCATACTGTAAGAGGAATTATGATGAGAGTCACTTTACTGTACTGAATTAAACGCTTATCTTGCATTATTCATACAACAATAACCTCAACACAATCAGAAAGACTAAACATAATTATTATCAGAAATATTTATGAAAATTTATTCAACCCATGGCATGTATTTTTCCCCCAAACATGCATATCACGTGCCCTGACATTTCACCATACAAGCCCTTGAAAGTTGTTGAATGTGGTGAGCTAGTGTGGGACAAAGTTAAAAATAATAAACTCACCAAATCATAAAGGTTCAGTATCCTGCCAGACAAAACAAAACATAGACTGAGTAGCAGCAAAATGAACATGTGCACAAGTATGTAAATCAATCAGGTTTGTGGCAAAAGTTGCTGGTATTTCATGTTTGGTTTTACATCTTTGTTTAGCTTGTTATGTGAGTCCTGACTGTATCTGGCACTGCTCGAGTGTGACTGTTTTCGTTATATAATGTACAATAATTTCAAACCCTATGCTCCACTTTCTGTGGATGCGTGTACTTTGCCCCTCTAAATGGGTGTCATGGCCTGTGTCTCCCCAGAGAGAGAAAGTAATTGGATCGAGGCAGAACTGCAAAAGACAAATGTGTCCAAACCTTGACAAACAAAGACAGAATTACGTAAATTAGAAAGATGAGATCTGGAGGTGAGGTTTTGCAGTTATCCTGTCTTCCAAGGCACCAGTTAAGGCTTTGAGCTAAGTGTATGGCAGGGAACTACTCGATGACAAAAAGTATATTTTTGTAATTTCGGCAGCTGCAACCTGACAAGAGGTTTGATTAGCCAGGATAACTGTAAACGTGATATCAAGTGTGCAGATGCTGTAAAGGTAAAAAAAACGTGAATTATAAAGGACGAGAGGAGGGTGGCAGGTGATTCCGTAAGCTAAAGTTTATGCAGTTACCTCGCCTACATGTAAAACAATAATGTAGCTTGTTCTTTTTTAACAACTTAACTAGCAGTAATGGACCTCATAGCAACTTCAAATAATCTTTTTGTTGAACAGCAGTGCGTAGTAATTGTGGTGACTCATGATTACTTCAGTCATAAACAATACAGTGCCATTTACATGTTTCTCAAAAGGACCAAACGAACAATTAGGTTCGAATTTGTCATATTTTACGACGCTTACTCACATTGATAACTTGTTGCCCTTAATTGTCCAATGGAAACTCATTACGTCACATCCTGTCAGCTGCCACTTCCGGATGCGGTAAAATAGCGAAGAAGTGGGAAAACACCGCACGTACATGGATTTAAATGACAAGACACCATCTATAAAGGCAGAGTACGCGCCAGCACCGTCCATAATGGATTCATGGAGACAAATACACACGTCGGAAACTGTTTATTAACTGAATTTTACGTCGCATGTCTGCAAATAACAGTTGTTTTCACTAAGTAGCCGTGTTTATGTCTTCTTGCTAGCTTAAGCCAGTGTAGCGTTAGCTGGTACGCGCAGACAAATACCCTCTCTAATCGGTAAAAAAAATAACTTGTCGCTACCGCAATTCCTGATGTACCACTCATGCGTACAAAAAGGAGCTTAATTGTACGTGTTTAATGGCGATTTAAGCGTTCAAAGCTTGTATTTGTCACATTGAGATCAAGGCTGCTAGGGAGCATTTGTTTTTAATGTCTACTTCTGTCAAAAAATTAACTGAAGGAACTCATTCCTAAATATCCAGAGCACTTTTGGGAAACATTATATTGTATCGGAAGTCACTCATCAGTAACACATCAAGTGGACAAAATGGGTGTGATGTGGACTTCAGTCAGCACTCGGAAAACACAGCAGATACATCGTAAATAACGCTTCCCTGTCAGCCGGCAGGCTCCAATAGTTTTTCCTTCTTCTGCTGACAGAGCACTTTGCACACAGTATCCTGAGTTTGGATTGGGCTGAAGTGGAGGAAGTCTTTCTTTTTTTAATCCTGTTTCAGGACAACCTCTTTTTGACTTTAACTTACCCTAAGCTCTACAGCTCAACAGGTAAGTCTACTGTTGTTGCCAAATACGTGTATATTGATTGCCAAGGCATATTAAGCTGGATTTAAAACTTTATATTTATACTTATATTTATATTTGGTTCATATGCCATTTTGAAACACATTGAAGCAAGGCAATTTAAACAAGCAATTATAACTATCGTGGTTTACCAGAACCTCAGATAAATTAAGTATATAGTTTAACCAACATTCAAAGACTAGTTTTTGTTGATACCCAAATAAATTAATCAAAAAATATTTTGCCTAATGATCACTCATTCATGTAAACTTTCCAGGAAAAAGGCTAACAGTTATTGGTTCCCACCTCTGTGGCTTTAAGGATTTACTGCTATGCATTTTCCAATGTGCTATTAAACAAGTTCTTTTTGAGGGTCTCAGACTGTCACCAAAAAAATCACTCTGAAAACTGCTTTAGGAAATTGTAAAGCATATTTTCCACTATTTTTAACATGAACATGTTACAAATAAATTCTTAATTATTAAAGCATGATGATAATCTTTAGATCTATCATAAATTAAGTAACTAAATGCTCATAGCATGCTACATACATATAATTTCTTCCAAGTTCTATGTGCCACAAACTAGCCGTTGTAGAAGCATTTTCAGCATCACTGTTAACACTCATACAGAAAGCCTTGTACATTACATTGTAATAAGTATCTCATTGTGTTAACACTGGGATGATGTGTGAATCAATAGCACAGTGATCCTCTTGTCATCCCATGCACAGTGAAGGATGAATGGCCTCTCTCTCAGTGAGCTTTGCTGCCTGTTCTGCTGCCCACCCTGCCCCAGCCGCATCGCAGCCAAGCTTGCCTTTCTGCCCCCTGAGCCAACGTACACCTTTCTCCCAGACCCAGAGGCAGGCCCTGCTGCGCCAGGGTCAACAGGGACATCTAGCCTGCGAGGGCGGAGCGGTGCATCAGTTTCTGGGGCTGGAGCTGTGGAGGGGAGATGGAAGCTCCACCTGACAGAGCGAGCAGAGTTTCAGTATTCGCAGAGAGAGCTGGATACAACAGAAGTGTTCCTCGCTCGATCCAGCCGTGGGAACAAAGTCGGCTGCATGTACATTCGCTGTGTTCCTAATGCTAGGTGAGTAGTTTGAATGGTTTACCTGCCCTCTTAGTTGGTTCAGTATCTGTTTTTGCTCAAGTGACTTTTTCATACACAGTTTATAGACCACAGCTTGCTTGCTTGACCTTTTTTATTTACTTTATGGTTGTGTCTCACACTTCCTTAGAAGCGTTTCCACTCCCTCTTTTAACCTTCTTCCACTCACATCCAGTCCTACTTCCTTCACTTATCTCCCTGTTGACTCAGCTGACTGACAGGTTTTCTCTTCCTGCTTTTCCATTGAATCACTGCTATTTATTTTAACGGCTTCTTTTGTTAGTCAGAAAGTGTTCTATTTTTTGTTTTGTCTTGTGGGTTTTTTAAAACTTGAATACAAGGTTTTACCTTCACTTGTAATTCTGTGAAATGATAATGATCATTTAAAAAAAAACAAAAAAACAGTGTCACACTCAGTGACAAGATTTCAGTTCCCAGTGAGTCAGAGGCAAAATATTTTTTAGGTACCAGTCTCTCACTCCTGTTAGTACATGTCACTGAATTTATTGGCTGTGATTGGAATTTAGTTTGAGTAATTTCATAATTTAGCCAAAGTAGAAGCTGTATTTCATGTACTGAGATGTACAAGTTTAATTAAAATGTTAAGTTTTATGCCCATCCTGCTGCACTGTGCTACTGCTGACTAAATTACCAAATCAATTAAAAAGACATGGACAGGCTTGTGTTACAGTGTCTGTGTATCTTGTATTAATGTCTATCTAGTATTACACAAGAATGACTCCAAACTAGACCTGATAAGGCAGAGTCATTGTTGTGCCACATTCTGAGTGGAGAGGCCAAGAGCAGAGCTGCGGGCCATATGGGTTCACAAACAAAACCACTCAGGGAGAATCTCAAAACAGTATCAGATTTCTCCAGGGAGCAACAACATGCATTCATGATAAAGGGCAGAGCTAGAATACCCAGCTTTTATAGTGGGTATCCCGCTTCTCAGGTTGTATAAAATGTCTAGAAGTAAAAGTCATTGAACAGAGGTAAACAAGTCTTCCTGCATGCAAAACTTTAAAACAAAAACTATCAACATGGAGCACAGATAATGGTGTTTTGTTTGTCTTAACAACAAGTTGCTTATGGTCTGATTCAGTGTACAGATACCAGGTTGGGCTTGTGAATGAAGAAATGTGATAAACTAGATTGTGTTTTTGTCAGTTTGTTGGTGTCTGTTTCAGTGTAAAGCATTTATTTGTGTATCTGCATAAAATGAAGTTCATTCGAATTTACAGTGTCAAATGTTTGATTAACTGTTGGCCGAGTTAACCAAATTTTCATTTGTATGTGCTCTCTTTCAGATTTACAGTGCTCTTCTCCCATGGTAATGCAGTCGACTTGGGCCAAATGAGCAGTTTCTACATCGGCCTTGGCACTCGCATCAACTGCAACATCTTTTCCTATGACTACTCAGGCTACGGCGTCAGCACCGGCAAACCCACGGAGAAGAACCTCTATGCCGACATCGATGCTGCCTGGCACGCCCTGCGCACACGGTATGTTAGGATATAATTGGCCCATATGTGTCTTTGAAGGGATGATTTATTACATGACGTCTTGCTCTGCCAAGACAATATGCTCAGATTACATCAGGAACAAAATCAAGAAGTGTAAAAAATGTGGATAGATTCAATTATCCACCGTTATTGCACATGGCACCAAAAAGAAGGATTGGTAGAAAAGGGACAAGTAAAGAAAAAGATGTGAATCAAGGTGTCAGAGGTGATCAAGACAGAGCTGAGATGAGAGCGAAGCAGAGTGTGGACAGGTGCCATGGGAATAAAAAAGGAGCGAGATGGATGGGTCATGACTGGGAAGGCTTGGGGGAGAGACTCTCAAGGACACTGTGGTGTGATAAAGTGTCTCATTAGTGAAAGCGGAGCTGCCTTAATGCGGCTGTAACCCTGAGATGACTTGACACCACAGAGCATTGTTGGCTCAGGTGAATTTACATTCGATGTAAGTTATCTCACGTCACTTTGTGATGTCAGGAAATATATATAAAATCGGTGTATTTGAATCTAAAATATCTGCTAAAACTTTTTCAAACCAATGTGACTGAATAAATAACAAACCAATTTGTCTGTCAGTTGAGCAGAAAACACATGAATGACTCTCCTTTAGTCAGTTTTCAAAATACTAAGCTTGTGTTTTGACTTATGATTGCATAACTTTTTATTGTAGTAGTAGTAGTACTAATCATTATTATAATAATCATAACAATAATAATAATAATAAGCTTAATAACATGGCTTTCAAAGAACTTTGCATTGTGGAACCAGAATTATAACATGTCAGAACTAAAACAAATAAAATCAGAGAATCGAAATAATGCAGAAATAAAATGGAATAAAACCCAGTACAATAAGAATAAATAATAATAACAATAGAGTAGAAACATTGGCAATAAAAATAGTGTGCTAAAATTAATAAAAGATTTCTTTTGGTAAGCAGTGTATGATAAATAATTAATTCAAGGATTAATAAATAAGTAATTTTCTACATAAAGTAGCTTCTTTAGACTTAAGTCAGTAAAAAACAATGCATATTTTTATGTACATCAACTGTACACATCTGTCACTGCTGAGCTTCTGGTTTGCCACAAGGCACAACATCCATCAGCCTGCACTTTAACAGTCTTTCTGTATCTTTGCCCTGGACCAGGTATGGCATTAGCCCAGAGAATATCATCCTGTATGGACAGAGCATTGGGACAGTACCCACCGTAGACCTGGCGTCACGGTATGAGTGTGCGGCTGTGGTTCTTCACTCACCGCTAACATCTGGAATGAGAGTGGCTTTTCCAGACACAAAGAAAACATATTGCTTCGATGCTTTTCCCAAGTAAGTCTCTGCGGAGTCTTTAGTTTTTTCTTTGTGTCATTTTTGAACCAGCCTCTTTTTATCAGCCTCACATACCATGTTTGAAAGGTTCCATTTTATTGTTAAATTACAAATTAAAGTTATAAAATGTATAATTAAATGTGTGTTTTCAGTGCCTGGTATGGTTGAGAAATATTGTTATTGCCATTATGTAAATCATTGGCTGTCTCCTGTCAAAGACGTCTTTGTGCAAAAATGAAGTCTAAATCATCTTCTGTCTCTGTCTCTGTCTCATAAAATCCCTAAATAATTTGCTTGTGTAAACATGATACACATACAAACTATTATGCTGCCACTTTTGCTAAATTTCTACATAATTACAGATCTGCCAACACAAGAGCATAATTGCCACTTGGACTTGTGAAAGCAAATCATGTCCAAGACAAACATCTGTGCTGAAAGTTGTTCATAAGCTATTCGTCCTCTCTCAGGCTCTTTTATGATGAGAAGCATCAATATTCTACATCTTTATTGCAATATGTTGTTGTTCAACTTTTAAAGCCAGAAATGCAGTTCAGCATCACCTTCCACCATCCAGCATTCACACTGCAGTTTCTCTAGAAATTGCCCTGCCGAGTTCGTGTTGTTTGTTGTTGGCTTGTTAGTTTGTAGCTGGCAGTGACTCACGCAGCCTTATTGACTGTGCTAATGCAAACTCCGACTCTCCATACTGATGAGTCCACTCTGTGCTGAAGGTTTCAGGATTTTTTTTTTAACTGCATTTTGCTTTCAAATTGGTGATGGCTTTGTGTAGCTTGTCCAGGTTGTGTTTGAATTTCAGATTTTAGGGAAATTTACAGACTTTGTGTATTGAATATTGAAACACCTCTCCAGTGATGAAGTTTGCACAGATGGATGTCATTCTAGATGTTCTCCCGCTGTAAAGGGACATAAGCACAAGTTAAACATATTCTTCAGTGACAGGGAACTTTAGCATTAAACTATGATGTTGATAAAAGCTTGTGGCTGGTTATGAGGTAGTACTTTCTGGCCTTGTACTTGTCTGATGTTCTCTTATGACTTCATATTAAGTTACAACTTCCCACTCCTAAGATATGTAGTTCTTCTGCAATGTGCCTGATTGCAATGTGAGTGTTCGCTGTAATGTGTCGTCACTGCGTTTTTATTTATAAGCCTTGGCAAGCAAACAATTCCCTCTGCATGGACAGTAACTACGCAGAGTGATGCTATCATTAGTGAGAGTCTATCCCTTATGTTCCCGTTGTCAGCTTAGTTTAAATGGCTGAGTCTGACGAAGGTCAGTAGCAGCCAACGCTGGCCTTAACGCCGAGTCAAGTCCCAGATGGTACAAGTGGGTGAGGCACAGAGGTGGTAGGAAACCAGGGAATGCCTTGCTGTGTGTGTAGTGAGATGAGAAAGCCTCCAGTGTTCGCCTGTTGTTCAGATTCAGAGTGGGCAGCTGGCATCTCCTCCTCCCTCTCTGTGTGTCTGTCTGTATCTTTCCTTTTGAAAATCTTTATTCTGTGGTCTTTATTCTGTTGCATGACTTGATTTTACTTTGAAGATTTGTCTTTAGTACATTTTTAAACGAGGTTTTGAGTTTTTAATATCATCTTAGATGATAAAAATGTTTATTTATGTTGAAAAAAAATGTATCTTTAGACTCACACGAGTGTTTTCCTGTGCTGTCCACAAGGGTGAAAACTGTGCTACAGAGAAGGACAGACAGTAATGATCCAACCTGAATCTGCCAGTGATTCTTCACATAGTTCTGTTTTTGTTAAATAAATTTAATCACAGCAAAATATGTGTTTTATAGCTTATAATAAATATCTGTAACAGTCCAGACAGAGGTGGAGTTCACTGACTCAAAGGGGTATTCTTAAGACGAGCATTAGAGACATTA
>JAQNCA010000025.1:18582227-18593914 GCA_029783725.1 Acanthurus tractus
GTGGAAGAGATGGCGAGACCCTGATTTGCCTTTTTAATGTTGTGTGTGTGTGTGTGTGTGTGTGTGTGTGTGTGTGTCTACGTGCTGTACCATCCTACTCCTCTGGCTCACATAACCCCAACGTCACATACAGCGTCACTGGCTGTCACACACTACACTGTCAGGCAAAGCGCACATGCACAAATGCACCCACACACAAACATCCCCACGTTGGGCATCTTTGCCCCCTCCCAATTTTTTTCTTGGAGGGCAGCAGAAGGCCAGGGAAGCCCAGCGCACATCTCCGTCACTGTTTCTCTGCGTGTGGTGCTCACATGTTTAACAGTGCTTCTTCAGGCTGTGTATCTGGATGGCTTCCAGTTCCCAGGCCGAGCTGCCCTGCTGTCCACTCGGGTCTCTGGAGCTCTGGGAAGCCCAGAGGGGCAGTGGGAAGGTGGCGACCCCTCACGACCTCCGGTTCAGACCCCGTGGGGATTGGAGTGTTGCTCTCACAGTAGGAGTGATGTCATATCTCGGCAGAAAACAAGACGTTTGACAAATGTGACAGCTGCTGCTGCGTCTGATGGATGAGCTGATGGGCGCGCACATCTTTCAACTTGAGATCAGATGGTTGAATTTCTTCTCTTTCTCTGGAGTCTGGGTTCATTGGACTTTACCAGTATTCTAATTGGAAGCATCAGAAAAAGACCCTTTTGGGGACCCTCAGGCCTGTTCTATGGTTTAGAAAACAAATGGCCAAAGTTCATTATGTGAGAGCAGTTTTTAGGTATTTTGACCGAAATACTGTCTTTAGGGCTTCAGATTGATACAAATAACTCTCATTAAATGTAATAATGAAGCTACAACTAGCAGCAGTTAGCTTAGCTTATCATAAAGACGGGAACAACTGACTTGCTGTGACTTCCTGGAGTCTTATCTCAACAGTGTGGTTGCTGAATAAAATTCAAGTCAGTGACATAAAGCTGTTATAGCATTTTCTACATTTGTGAGACCAAGTAATTGTATCTGTAGCTGTATAATCTCTAAAAGAACCATTTGTACAGGAGCAGATGTCTGAATAAATGGAGTCTAAAGTGTGTTGTTTACCACCAAAATGTAGCAGAGTAGCAGTACGGTTGAGTGCTAAATGGAAAACAGAAGTAAAGTCCAAGAATCTTAAAAAACATTTTAGGTTTCACATCCTTTTATTTGTAACTTAAGTTTACAGCTCCGGTACAAGTACTAGAACCCTACGTCTCTTTATATGGATCAGACTTCCTGTTGCCTGAATGAGGTGAAGTAAAACGTGTACGTGACAGAGCTGAATGTCTTCTTCATGCTGTGTTTGAAAAACCATCAATTTTTTCACAAATGGAATTCCTGCAATGCAGTTCAGGCCGATCCTCATGCCAAGCTTCCCTTTCTGTTGGAAGAATAATGACGTAATTACACTTAGGAAAGCCCTTGACGAGGGCAGAGAAGTTTTTTTTATAACCGGTTCCTGCCATTATTGAACTTCCCAAGCGTGCTCGTCTTCTCCCTGTTCCACCGAGTCAGAACAGGGAGCCACAGTACAGACAGAGAGGGGACAAAAACAGGAGGAGCGCTCGCACTGTTATTGCACCACTGTGGGGAAAAACGCACATTCCAGGAAATCTCCCACTTCCTGCCTCCAGCCTCCTGACTCCAGCGAGCCTGCTGTCCTCATACCTGACTGGCTGGGGAGCCTCTCTGGCTCAGAGCATGGCCATTAAAGCAGACCAATAAGTACAGGAGAGGACAGGAGAGGAGAGGAGAAGATAGAGGAGAAGATAAGGCAGGAGAGGCCGACAAACACTGGGTATCACAATAATGGAAAAAGAGGCAAACTTAAAGAAAGAGGAGTTTTGTGAACAGGGGGTCTCAGAGTTTCCATCAAAGATAAGGAGGGTCACGTATCACAGAGAGTGTTTGGCACTGTTGAGATTAACTTGAAAGGACATTATCTCCTCTGCGAGTGTGAGAGGAAGAGATAGAGTCAGAGGAGGAGAGTTCACAGCACTGCCAGAAACTGAGAGAATCCACACTGGCAGAAAGGAAAGCGTGATGTTACAGGAAAATCTGGCACTGACTTACAGAGAAAGAGTGATTTCATATTTCAGACCGGAAAGAGACACTCTGCTTTCTTTTCTGCTGGAGACAAGTAAACAGGGGAGTGGAGACTCATCACACATCCAGTGAGAGGAGTATCAGCTGTGACTGGAGCCAGACTCTACAGTGGAAACTGGTTGCGTAAAAGTAAAAGTAAAAAGTGGAAAGGATTTTTTTTATTGCTTCTGTATCTGGGACGCATGTGTCACTGCTGTCATACTCTTGTCCTTGTTTGTACATTCTTCCTGTTACGTGCATCTGTATGCACACACACACACACTGTATGTTTGTGTGCGGTTTCGTGGCTTTGTGTTTCCAAAGCATACTGCCCAGTAGAGGGCAGAGTTCATAAACCGCAGTGTTTATCCAGAGTCAGCAGAGGTTTGAGCCAGAGGCCAGGGCAACAAAACCCAAGAGGTTGGACTTATGGTGCAGGGTCAGGATTATCTCGCTGTAATGCAATAAAACATGAGAAAATGAGACGATCATGTTGTTTAAATGGGTCATTTAAGAGCAGCGCAGCAGTGTTAACGCACCCGGTGAATGCACAGGTTTTTTTTCGAATGGTAGTTTAATGAGGTAACAGATCAGCAGATGAGTGACTGTGAATCCAGAAGTGGCAACAATGAGAACGCAGATAGGAAAGGACATGCCAGGTCTTCTCTCATAACACACACACAGCTGCGTTTTCTTTCTATCTCTGTTTTTTTGTGTCTTCTTAGGTCAACTGAACCCTTTGTTCAAACAGCCACATGAAAGCTCTGTCTGCCTCTCTCCTTCTCTCTCTCCTCCTCCTCCTCCTCCTCCTCTTCTTATGTCATGTCTCGCTCCCCTCAGATCTATTGTGCTGGCTGTTGTCGAGCTCTCCCTCTTTCTCACTCTCTCTCCCTGGATGGGTGACATCATTGGTTTCCAGTAAAGTCCAGAGCTGCAGACTGAGACCCCTCCTCCTGCACCCCGCACATTAAACACAGCTGACCCTACAATCCAACACACACTTGAGGGCAAAAGTGCTTCAATTTTCAAGTGACACCGAATCCACTATATCATGGATGTACAGAGATGTTCGGGCTGAAACAAATTGCAAACTACAGACTGTTTTCTTTCAAACAGCCTCCATATGGAGTCAGTTAGACTGTTACAATAAAGCGAGGATAATCCCCTCTGAAGCTATGATGACTCAGACGGTATGCTGATAGTTAAGGTACTTTCAGGTGTTCCTGCCTTAAGAAGAGTTACGATAAATTGGCGTCCCAGCACACACGCCCACACACCCAACCCCCCTCTCGATAGGCCCCCAACCTGACCCCCTCCTAGATCTAAGCCCCGCTAAGCCTTGAATGAATCGGTCTGGACTGGCTCGGTTGTCTGTCTGACCTCCTGCTAATGAGAGATGGACCATCTGTTGCCCAGCAGATACATGCTACCCTGGAGTTGTCACATATGCAACAAAAGCAACACACAGCATCAATGAAGCCGGTGACACACTGGTGCCAAGACTGGAAAATTACATTGGAAAACTACCGGGCAGACTGCAAATTCATCACGTCAGAATGTGCAAATTCACACATACGTTGACGACCGCACTGTTTCAGGTTTTCCTTCCTGCTGCATATACTTAACCCCTCCTTTAATGCCCGTCATGTATTCTAAATCTGAGTCGCCGTCTGCGGTGGTGTTGGTGCTAAATTGAAGTGTGAGGCCTGTGCCTTGTAGAAAATGAAACCGGGTAAGTGATGCAAAACAACACACGTCAGAGCTGCTGCAGAAAAAGAGGCAGTGGCTGCACCGTGGCACAAAAAAAACAAGCGCGGCCGTTGCCATAACACATAACAAAATAAAACATATTTACTTTGCCACAGCAATATGGATGCAGTAAATATTGTGAAAAGACTTGCTCATTATATAACAATGCATCCTGCTGATGAACTCAAACAAACACAGAAAGTGTCTCCTGTACAAAGTGCATTTCTTCATTTGACCTCATTAAAGTTATAATAGTTAGTAATTTGCTGACATACAGAATGTGCAAGTGCTGACTACTCATATAAATAACTGACACTAAAAGCCTGCAGTTTCACACACTAATTCTGCACACACGTATGCACACGCTCTTTCTCTCTTTGACACACACACACAAACACACGCGTGCGTGCGCTAATACACACATCACAATGTCAGCTTGATCCTAGTCATGCGTCCTGGCTAATACTGCAAGCCTGAGCGGGAAAAGCAGTCCAGAATTTAGTGTGTGTGTATGTGGTGGTGGTGGTGGGGGCACCTTGCCACACACACACAAAATCCCACACGCATGCACCCACACACACACTGACACACACAGACAAAGAGCTGCCACACCATCATAACCGAGTCAAATTAAAGGCGATGCTGCTGCACATGTTGCCTTCTGCCCGCTATCAACCCCACCGCTGAACACACACAAACACAAACACACACATACACGTGACCCCAAAACACACTCCCATCTCCATATGGTGCAATGAATTTCTGCCCCAGTTGAGCGAGCTGCTCCTGTGGTGTTGTTGCACTGGGATGGACGCTCGGGTGACAGTGACAATGCCGGCAGTATTGACTTTTCACACCAGTCCTATTATGCGACCTAATTAGGCTCAAGATCACAATCTGAAGCTCTGCAGAGCTGCAGGCAAGCAGACAACTTGACACGCTGGGGGTCACCCAAGTGTGTAAACAACATCTTAAGTGGTGGACTGAATGAAAGGATCAGAGAGACCTAGATTTTGGAGAAAAGAGAAGTCTGGTTATTTGTGAGTTGTGCAATTTCAGACAAAGAAAGGACAGAAATGATGGGATTGAAGTACATCACTGTCCTCCACTTGTGTCTTGCATTGTCACTGTTTTCTGGGTTAATCAATAAACTCTTTCCTACCCATATACCTCGAATAGAGCTTTGACATTTATGAACTAATTTATAAGGTGTATTGATATTTCATAAAAGTTATAGATTTTCTCCGCTGAGCATGTTTATATTTATATCCACAGGCGAAAGCTCGAGAACTAGTCTTAGCCGGATGAGTGAATCACAACTGTGACGAGCAAGAATCAAAAGTTTGGAAACAGGATCAGTGAAACGTCACTGAGCGATGGCCTGAAACATGAACTTCTCTGTGCAAAAAAGACAAGAAAGAGGAAGGAAGAGTGCAAACTCAGCTTTCTTATTTTTTCAATGGAAAACACAGCATCATCGAAATTGCCCCCCCCCCCTTTCTTTTGTCCCTGTTTTCCCGGTTGAAATTCACTTCTGCATTTTCAGCAGATGACCCATTGAGGTTATTGAACTATCCTGCTGGTTATTGTGGCCCAGTGTAATGCGAGATAGCTGCTGATATTCCCTCTACCGAAGCTTTTTATTGACCGACCTGCAGCTTAATTGGTTTGCCTTTTGACTGAGAATGCATAAAAGAACATTGCAGACTTCTAAAGTGCAGTTGCAGCAGTAAAAATGTGCTGCGATGACCCACGGACGTGTGCATTTGTTAGCACTCTCACTTCTGTGCAGCTGGGTTCAAACCCGGTCAAGTCCTTTGTTATTCCCTCCTGTGACACACATCGCGACATCAGAATAGTTCAATTAAAATGATATATCATAATAGGGGTTCATTCTTTATCATTTGTCATCCTTTTCAATCGCTTTATCTCCTTTTCAATCTCCACTTGTGTGAACGATTGTGTGTGTTCATGCTGGAGGCTGGTTGTCCTCATTGGACCGCTGACGCCTCAGCACTCCTCCCTCGGCTCTGACCTGAACTGTGGACCTGACAGTTTCGCATAATTGCAGGGTAATTACAGAGATAACGAGTTCTGTTACCCGCGTTTATGACTGCCATGGTTTCGTAACCTGGTACAGGTAGGGGAAAAGTTAACTAACAGCAGTCTGAGGAACAGCTGAGAGCAGCAAAAGCCTTTGTCCTGCAGGCCAGAGTGAGCCAGCTGATGGACCTACATTGTGCAAGTGTCGCTTTTATCACAAGAATGAGCTTCTTTGTCGTGAAATCTTGGCTTGAAAAGCTGTTGCAAAGGCATGACCCAAGTAGCTGATAAAAAAATTCTATAGTTACTCCCATAATGTTTTTTTTATTCTTATATAACTTTATTGAATGCTTTACTCCTCTATATTATTCTTATCACTCATTCGGCCTGGTTATGGCCTTGTCATGAGGGCAATCACAACTCAACTCTGTCGCTAAATTTGTTTTTAAGCACTTTGCTGGGGTGGTGTCAATCTTTACAGGTAGGTAAAGAAGGTCAGCCAGGTAAAGAGGTTGGGAGTTGGCTGTGTGGTGGCAGTGATGGAGAGGAGGGCGAGAGGCAATCAAAGCCATCTTGGATCATCCTTCTCACCATCTCTACAACAAGCTGTGTCACAAGAGAGAGCTCATATTGGCAGAACAGAAATCTGTAGCCATGACAGTAAACAATGCTTCAAATAAAGATGTCGCACTAAGTTACAAATTCTGAAACCTGGATGCTTTTCAGCCCGGCAGCTCAAAAGATGCAAACAATCATCACAGTTTCTAAGTGAAAAGTGAGCACACAGTATCAGTCGACACGTTAATGAAAGTCACAAGCTCTCCTTCTGTCTCTGAGTTTTGATGTTAAATAAGGGTCAGAGGGGTGTTTTTACAGATCATTATAATGTCACAGTGAAGTTGACCCTAGAAATTACGGTTACACAATGTCATATTAGACATTCATGAGCAATTTTGCCAAAACCTTTGTATAAATTCTGGTGTGTTTTGTGGGGTCACAGTGGCTTTGAGGTTTGACCTTTGACCATCAAAATCTAAACAGCACATCCTCAAGTTGAAGTGGGAATTTGTGTTAAATTTAAAGATGTCACATTACCAAGAGGAGATGAATATACAGACAGCCAGACAACATTATGCCTCTGGTCATGGCTGATGGCTTCGTGGAGGCATACAAACAGTCACAAGGTTTGAGTGTGTGGACACATGGAGTGATGCATGTAAGCTGAATGTCACTGCGTTCAGAGAGTGCCAGCCCTCTGTAAGCTAATCTCCATCTTCATGCTCATGGAAACAATTGGCGGAAACAGAGCTGAGGACACGTCAGCCAGGATGTCAGATATGCAGCCTGGAGGACGAGGATCCCCCGGCACTCAGCCTCATGTCATGTATGTGGGCAACACAGTGTTACAGTCATCTGACAGAAGTCCAGATGATGAAATATTGCTGTAAAGTAGTTTATTTTACTGCACTTATAATGGGGTTTGGTGCTTTTAAATCACTTTGAGGGAACGTAACTTATTGTATGTATACAAGTACTTTGTAACTCTTACTTTACTTAAGTTTTCATTTCAATGCCACTTTCTACTTTTCACTCAACTACAACTTGGAAATATTGGACATTTTATTTCACTTCCTTTATCTCAGAGCTTCAGTCACTAGTTACTTTAGAAATTAAGAATATATTTTCCCAGGGTTAGGGGTAACATACAAAACATTCATAAGCTTATAAATATATGTTGTTATAAATGAAACTTCCAAACAGTGTGCAAGTAAACCAATAATCTGTCAAGTCATCAATCAGTGAACTGACAGAGAAGTACAAAGGAGAACTATTTTGATATTATTGTTCAAGTCATTTTTAATGTTACAAACGTGATATTTTCAGCCTTTAAACATGTAAAAGATTTGATGCAGTTTTTAGTAGTTTTTGAGTTCTATTCTAATGAAATAATGTAGAGTCATTTTTAATAAAGGGGAAATTTTTCTGCATCGGCTACTTTTTCTTTAATACTTAAGGAAAATTTCTCAGATTTTACTTTGGCATGTTAAATCAGGTAAATGACTTAACTTGGGTATTTTTTTCCCCTTTACTTCTACCTAAATAAAGCATCTAAACATTTCCTCCACTGCTGAGTTGATCCCTCCTGAAAAATCTCATTGATGTCACAGAGAATCAGTACTGGAACAGCTGGGTTTCACTGTTGGCTGGTTTGCAAACCTTAGTCAGAAAGACGTAGCTGCGAACCCATTAAACCTCAATGTGCCACGTGTAAACAACAAAAAATATTTTCGCCTTAGCCTCAATACCAAAAGTGCGCACATGCAAACAATCAGCCACAACTAATCTGGAATAAGCTGTCGCTGCAAGTTGTTTTCTGGTAATCTCGCAGTTATGAGGAATCCTCAGCCTCACAGACGGATCAGATGCAGGTAAATAAACAACTTTAATGATGTGTAATGTAAGGAATGTTTTTTTTTTTGTCATGCTCTGCTTTTTACTGACACATATGAAAGCTGTTGGTTTCTGAGGTAAAGTGGGTGAAGGCTCTTCTGTGAACTCTGGCCAATAGGCAATAGTTACACTGAATTTGAATTACTGCTTTCACAAGAGGTCAGCTGCCCTCCTGTCTGTGCCACTGAAGGTTACCGTCTAGTTTGCATTATTGCAATATGGACCTCCGACTGATTGCACAAAATTTCTGAGTCAAGCTCAAACTGAGGAACTGAAAGGCAAAAATTTGAGATTTATCCCTCAGCTGAGCAAACTGATACAATGTGGGTGTTTTTTGATTAAGTTTCAAAATGAGTCTTACTTACTGTACATTACACTGGTAGGGTACTTTTTTTTAATGGGAAGTGTAAACCACTGAGTGCAGGATGTGTCACTATCAGTTAGCTGTTCATGTGACCACCAGCCGGGCCAGAACTGCTGAGTCCAGAGCAGCAGTGGATTTGCTGTGATTTACTTTTCAGCTGTAGTCAAATACCTTTGTCTCTCCCTCCATGCAAACACTGACAGACGGACAGAAAGACAGACATCAACACTCTCCTTTCATATCCCCGTTTCTCACAATCACCACAGAGATCCGACATCCGACAAACAGACCTTGAAGGAGGCAAAAACACAGGCAATCTGCTTCTCACTAAACAACTTTTAAACAGTTTATAATTCCTGACCTCTATTCTCAGAGAATTGTTTTTTTTAAAAAGCATCTTTATCTGTCTTCTGACCCCTCCAAACACTTTCCACTTCACTTCCCATCCTTGAATCTATCAAAAAAAAACAGCCCAAACCTTTGACACCAAACACCACTTCACACACACTCCAAACAACAGAAGGCGCAGGAAGGTCACTCATGCGAGGGCCGACATCTGCCAGATTGTTTAACAAGACTGGAAGTACCTGTGCTTGCCAGAAATTAAAAATAAAGCCAAAAAAAACCCCCCCAACAGATCTGAAATAACAGCAGGAGGTGGACAGACACAATCACTCTACCGTGTACTGACCCAGTGGTGGGGGCTGCTCTCCGGAGAGCGAGGCTGGTACCTCTGCAGGGCGACACCTCCTTCCCCCTCGAGCAGTAAGGTGCAGTCAAGGTCTGGACAGTGGTAGGGACCCGTCGGCCAGGGCAGCAGGGTGGCCAGAGGGTAGTGTGAGATCATGCTGACGGCGTGGATCAGCGGCAGGGGTGACAGTGATGGCAGGACATTCTCCAGAGTGGACAGCAGAGTGGACCGAGATGTCTTCAGTGGACTGAAGATGAAGAGGAAAGCTGGACTTCTTCAGGTCTTCACTGCCAAGATGTGTTGGTCACCTCCCCCTCCTCCTCTCTTCTGTCTGGTTGTAGACTGGACTTGTCCTCAGCTCAGAGGTGCAACTAATGGTCCTCTGAAGTTGTCAACCTCAGTCTTCTCCCCTCCTCTCTCTCCTCACCACATGCAGTTTCTATCTGCCCCTCTTCTGTTTTTTCCCCCCTCTCTCTCGTGTGTTAAAAGTTGGCTCGCCAACAGCTCTCAACCACATGAGTGATTAAAGTCTATTGTCTCCCTTTTTCTTTCTCCCTCCTTCTCTCTCTCTCACTCGCCCCCTGCATTCATCCCAAAGGGGGAGGAGTTTCGGCCCAGTGGTCCAGCCCCTCTTAAAATACTACCCACTGATTGAGAAGAGGTTGACTGTGGAAGAATGTGGAGAAAAGGAAAAGAAAGACAGGAAAGCTGAGATAGAAAGGAGGATGTTGTGGAAGAGTTTCTAAGAAGTGTTAACAATAACAGATATTTTCCACGGTGGACGGACTTCAGCCTCATTAATAACCTGCTGAGTCCAAAACAGCAGCTCTCACAACTTTACACAACCTTTAAATCTTATTCTCACTGTTGAGCCGGGAAAAAAATCACATAATTGGTCTCTAAAGCCAATTTCTGATCACTTTCTCCTGTTCAAGTTTTCTGAAATAGTCTAAGTGCTCTTGTAAAACTTGGTTTATGATTTGATTTTGAGTGTGTGTGTTGAATTCACAAGTTTCAGGTGTGTAGATGTGCAAACGGCTTCATAAAGCTACTGATTCAGCTCTCTGTTAAGCTGTACTGCTTCGGGACATTTGTGACAGCAGGGCAAAGGTCAAACCACAATAAATTTGTAACAATTATGGCGAGCATGCAAGTGCGTGTGTGTGTGGGTGTGTGTAAATGTACGTGTATGTGTAAATGTCTGTGTTGTGTGAAATCGAGTTCTGGTGAGGAATAAGAACCAGTCATGTGTAAAACACTGCCATTGCAGAGAAGAGGATTATCTGGGACCAGGCAGCGCTCTCACACACACACACATACACACGCACACGTACACGCGCGCACACACACACACACACACACACACTATAGTTGTAGATTCCGCAGTTAATGTTGAACAAAGTGTGAAGAAAGTTGCTTCTTACAGGCAGAAGCCGCAGTGTGAAGTCAGATTTTACATCATGTTTTTTTTGGAGGTGAATAAACAGCCACTGAGAAAACACAAAAGTCAGAGAAGCATCCGGTGAAGTTACTTCATACCAAAGGGATATGCATAAACACACACACTCACACCCACACACACTAAAATACAAACAGCAGCAGTAGAATGTAATGTATTGTGCTAGTGTGCAATTTTGTCTTACTTAAATTGAGTAAAATTATTTTATGCTTTTTTTTTCAGAAGAAAATATGGTACCTCAAATACCTAAATAGGATTTTTTTCACTCAACAAAGCACAAAAAAAATATAAAACACATTGATAAAGAATTCAGTCTATAAGGCATGTTATCAAAGAATAAAAAAAAGATTCTTTTTTATTAATTTTACCCCTTAAAAAATGAGAATCAAGCGATTTTAGTTGTTCATGATTAAATAAATTAAAATTTTGCTTGATAACAAAATGGTTTCAGGTCAACCAAGTCAATTGGCTCTACCCTTTCACAGAGGAGGCCTGGGGCCCACTTCTTGAGCTGAGCCTGGAAGACCTGACTGGTAGCTAGCGCCTGGTGGCCGGGCTAGCCATGAAGCCTTGTTTGAGCATTGGAGAATGAAAAATTTATGTGGGTACTTAGTCACATGGGTGGCAGTGAGGGGGACCTGGGCATACCAGAACCATGCAGAAGAGATTTTGGGACGTTGAATATCACCCTGCTGGCGGGGAGGTAGTGTGTTATCAGTTACATTTGGTGGGGCTTTCCTCTATGCACAGCATTGGCTCAGGCCCTCAGGGGCTAGACTTTGTCCTAATCTGGAGTCCCCCAAGGTGTGAGGTGCCAGGCCTGG
>JAQNCA010000025.1:18612960-18623039 GCA_029783725.1 Acanthurus tractus
AGAGTTATTGGTGTATTTTTACAGGCTCTTTTTGGCAAATCTCATGTTTTCTGTGTCCAGGTAATCAAGCTAGTAAAAGCTGAAGTTTGTCTTAGTAATGGTTTTAAAAAGATCTGGCCTCTTTTGACTCGTATCTCCCTTCTCACTCCTCCACACCTCAGGATCTCTCTGTTTTTTGCCGTGTGCTGCATCTCCTCATTCCTGTTCTAAAGTTTACAGTAAACTGCAGCCTCATTATTCTGCTGCCTGCAGCTCTGAGGTTTGGCTTCTTCTCCTCTCTTCTGTCTTTATGATCAGCATCTGGACAACACATGCTTCCCCAGGCCTCACCTACACACCACATCATCCTCATACCGCTCTCTCTATCTTTCCACGCATCTACTTTTTTTGCCTCTTTAACTAATCTCAGTGCACTAGACCATCTGTGCTTTCACTGACTTACATGTCTCCACCCATCATGTCATCTCTGGTTTGACTTGTGAACAAGTGAAGGCATCCACAGGTTACACCTGCCCTTGATCACCACTGCAGCTGCTTCAGTGTTTTCATCAATGCTGCGGCGCAGAAACAAAAGCAACTTTAAGACACAACATGTATTTGAGAAAAATGTTGCACTGCAGCGATCTTATCTTCAATGACATAAAAGTTGGTCACATCTGCATCACCTGAAGTGATTATTAACCCCCTCCGTCACTCTCTCTGACTCTCTCCCTCCCACTTATTAGGGAGTTATTAGGAGTGTGTCAGATAACAGGGAGTGTGTGGACGGCGGACGTCTGGCCTTAAACACACGGGTTTGCTAACCTTAACCTTGGGTCTGGCCCTTTTAGGTAAACACCAGTCTGAAAGACTCCGGCATGCCAGTCTCAGCTGAGTGTTGATTAAATAAACTATCTAATATCACTGCCAATAATGACACGGTGCTGCATATACTTAAGTTGCAAGAATGCCTCTTTCAGTCCTGAGAGTTGATGCCTTTTAAACATAATAATCATGCCAGTTTCTGTGTGTGTGTGTGTGTGTCTGTGTGTCTGTGTGTCAGTGTAGGTCTCTAGCGTGGAGGCTGACGTGGCTTCAGGCCACTTGAAGGTCTAGCCGGGCAAAGGGGGAAGGGGGTTGGATGGGAAGAGAGAGATGGAGGGGAAAGGGACAAGAGGAGGGGGAGGGAAGGTGAGAGGAGGGTTGAGGCTGAATCTCCTGACTGAAATTCCTCATGACTTTCAGGGTCAACAAAAAAGGCCGAGTCCGGTGGGCTCACACTTAGGTGTGATATTCAGTATTTATATTCAAAGCTAGGAAAATTTATCATGGTTACACATGAAAGAGAGATGATGCTGACTGCTGCTGTGAGAAAAGATGAGACCACACTGACATTTAAGCTCTTTAGATCTACATTCTTAGATTTAGATCAAGAAAGATTTAGATCTTTAGACTTTATATTCAAATGATGTCACACCCTAGTATTTCTAAGCTTTGGAACAATTAATTTTAGCAGTTAGCAGTTCTTCGTGTTCAGCAGTTCTACAGTAATTTATGATTTCATCAAACAGAAGATTTAAGTTGCAGTACTGTTGTTAGCCACTGGGGCACATCAAGCTCGCCTTTGGTTCCCTTTGGCTGCTGTAACACCAGACTGACAGTCAACCATCAGTAAGTGACTTAGGTCCTTTTTTTCTCACTGAATGGCGATAGTCAACTCTTGTCGAAGGTTTTTTAGCCACTTTAACATATTGAATTGAAGCACATTAGTAAGACACTTTCATTGACTGTTTAGTTTGAGCAAATCAGTGCACGAGAAGAGAAACAGAAGTAAGGGAAGCAAGAAAATGACTTTGAGGGGAACAAACAGAAGGCTCTTCTCATTTTCCATCAGCAATGCAACACATGAATATTTACACAAACAATGACCATCTGGAATGAAGCAACAGATCAGCATTGTGGAGAGGCAGGTTGTGTTTGAAAATGGTGGAAAAACATTGCTTCATCAAAGCAGCGGTTTGTACATCAGTCTTCCTAGGGTCTTTCTGTATTTTGAATCACAAATACAGACAAACATCACCTTTTTATGGCATCAAAAACTTAAAAATCAGTTTTATAACACTTTGTGCGATTGTTCTTTTGACCTTCATATCAGTTTTGTGTATTAAACCGTGTTAAAACTTTTTGTTAGATCTCTCGTGTACACAAGCAAGCAACTGATTACTCTTTCCAGCCTCGTATCGACCATTTACCTGAAACACACTTTCATTATGAGAGAAAACAAGAGGAGAGTAAAGTGAGCAAATACTCAAGGAAACAGATGGAAGGAGTGATGGAGGAACATGGACACCGGAGGGATGTCGGGAAAGAGGGAGGAAATGAGAGAGCAGAACGAGCGGGGAGGACGCGGGAGCACAGTGGTTAAGCAGTAAAACTGATGACACACAGTCAGATGGACAGACAGGTATACGGAGCTAAAATTACATTTCCTCTATGACAACATGCGCACTGGTCCCTCTAATGAATGCTCCAGTGTTCATGACAAAATCGCTATAAACACTCTGCAGAGATGGAGAACAATGGCCCTGTTTCTTTCTCTCACTCACTTCATCTTCTTCTACATCTTACGTAGTTACATAGCCACACACACACACACACACACACACACACACACACATACTCCCCCCTCCTCAAGCTGAGAGTGCTCATACGAACATACCATTGTGTTTCAGTGTCTGCCAACTCCATCACTGCTGTGCTGCCAAACTCTGACAATACTGCTGGAAAGTGTGCTGAAACACATGGGGCATCTGAGAAAGAATTCACCGTCCAAAGCCAAACACCGACCATTTTCACTTGAGAGCAAACAGAGAAAGAGAGTTTAAAAAAAGGGCTCGAGGATTAGAAAATCAATTCTCTTCGCCCACTTGATTGAACTGATATGTCCAGTACAGAGGAAACTTTCCCACGAATGTCATCTTGCTGTAGGGCAGAGAGGATGGGGCTGGACTGTTGGCAGGTACAACATCTTCAGCTGCATCCTTTGAGCTTTACAGAGTTTTTTTTGCTAGCCGAGGCTCATTGAACGGCTGGCAAAGATTAAGCTCTGAGGTCGCTGTTTGGAAAATGGACATCGAGCCACATGGTAATTTCTGCACCTCATAATTAGGTGTGCAATGTTTTTATTTTCACAAATACCCTGCAGGCATTTGAGCTGTATAATTACAAACGTGACTAAATGCGTCTCAGGTTGGACTGAACGGTTATTTCAGAGTGATGTGTCGCCACATGCTGAATGTCCTCTTCACAACCACAGCAGTGATGCATGGCGTCGCAATTCATTAGTTCATTTAGTTCATTTATTACCATTAACACAGGAACTGTTGTTTATTTAAGGTTAGTTTATGGGATGAGGGAGGTTTATTTATAGAAATATGGCAGAAATGGAAAATAATATTCATAAGTATGTTTTCAATAGTGTATAATCACCTAAAATTAAGATTTATTGTGTTTTAATTAACACAGAATGAGCCTTTTATATCTGAAGAGAGAGCCGGTCCTCCACAGTGTCGGCCATGTTGCTCCGCCATGTTTCTACAGTGAGCCAGAACGGGCAAACCAAAACTGGCTCTAACGAGGGCCCTTTTGCATTTTTCACCTTTCACAGCCATTGTTCTTTCCCCTTCATGCTCTGAAGCAGACGGATATTCAGTCCGGTGCAATCTGCAACTTCACCACTAATGCCACTAAATGCTACACACTGCACCTCTAAGTCAATAAATCGTTCACTGTCCTGTGTCTGTAAACACTCACCAGACAACCAAATGTTTATTTATCCGTAGCTAAAAATGGTTAACTATTTATTCCTGTTTGATGAACATTTTCTAACTTTAGTTTTCAGCTTTTTTTAAATGTAAAAAGCAAGGTAGAACAGGCTTGTAGCAAATTTGGATTAGTGTAACAAAAAGTATTAAGTAAGAGCGAACATATGTTGCGTTTGATGTTCATATGAGATTTGTTTACGAGAAGGAATAACATAGAATAACAGCATTCCTCTACATTCTTTCACATAGTTTGTTCAATAAAGAGGGAAGATCCTTCAGATGTGGTTGTCAAAAAATATCTTTGACAGATGGAGACGATGTGCTGCCAGATTTGTTCTGGCTATTTTGTCTGAAGCCATTTGAAACTCATCTAACACCACTTGTGTCTGTAAATGAGAAGATATGTTTGATTTCAACGGTTGTGCAAAATGTTCCAAAATGATGAGAACATGCAAAGCTATCTGTTCTCAGGTGTGACATCAGTTTTTTTTTTTATCAGCAAACTCTACTCCACCGCAGAACAAATATACAAGCATCTTTCTCTGCTCCAGTGAGTTTGTGTCATTACAAGCTGCTGATCTGAGAAACGTCACCCTGTGTTTCTGGAGATTATGACAAATACCTGAGCAGATGATAAAAGACCTGTTTAGTTTCCCCACAGATTGGATGTGACTGCAGACTAAAACTCCTCAGGTGATACTGATTGAGAGATCAGTGTCGATCGTGGCCTGTTGCTGTGCACATGGAGGTTCTGGCTCACTGTGGGCCTTATGAGGTAATTAGGAAAGTGGATGGAAAACAGAGACTGAGCCAGAGGAGCATAGCAGAAACACACACCCATTATGTGTGTTATGGCATTCAAACACACTGGCATATGCGGGAAGAGACAAACACTGGGCATTCATAGACATACTTACACCACAACATTTAAGATAATCAAACACACTCATGTTATTAAGGAATACTGTTACTGTGATCTCATGAATTTGACACACACCAAATGCATATGCTGCTAATCATTCACAAATGCCCCAGTCTGCACCAGATTGAACACAATCGCCCATCTCGATCTCATAATATATTCCACACATTAGTATAAGCTGCTGTCCTTGAATGGCCAAACCCCCTGTAAGACAAGACCAGGAACAATCTGTGCTTTGTCAGTTTGCACCCACGGAGGAATGAGGCCTGGAGTAACACACCTGGCATGGGAAAAAACCCTGGGGCAACTATCCACCATTACAAACTGATGAAATTTTCAGCCTGTTTCTTCTATTTCAATACCTATAGATTATATAATGGATATACCTGCTCAGTAAACAACACCTGACAGGTCCAAACAGGCTGAATTCACAAAACCTGATGAAACCATCATTTGCATCCAGACTTTCTGCAAGGCAAAGCCAAAAAAACTTAAAGGGCTTCATGCAAGTGTGCGTGCAAGATTTTTATTATTTGGAAGACAGCATGCAACAGCTTACATGCACATGTGCATTAACGTTTAGATTAAACTGTCAGATGTAGCACATTTTCTACAGCTAAATCTAAAACTTGCACGGAAAGAATGTTATAGCTGGATGATGACATGATCCATATGATTAAGGGTATTTAAACCTGCAACAACTCGGCTGCATCTGATTTACTCAGAAATGGAAAACTTGCTTTGTGTTTGTGTTTGTCTCAACATTTTATAAATGTTGTGTTGCTCTTTCAGATATTGAATAAAATTGAACAGAAAATATTTTTAATCTTTACCACTCAAAGGTGATTGTTCATTAGTTGCCGCTGTGAGCATTTAAGTAAACACACAGACTTCTGATTAACAAAATAAAAGAAAACAGGATTTTCAGGATAAAAGTCACCAGGTAACATAAAAAGCAGTTTAAAATCTGCACAATCTCTCTTTTGCGGATGAGCAGATAATACATAGCTTCACTGCCACTACTGGACACTGTGTGATAAACACAATATGGTATATGTTTACATAGTAATTTTATAAATTTTTTTCAATAGTTTTACTACAACAGAAATGAATCCACAAGCACTTGAAATAAATATTTAAACTATATTTGTTGTATTATTTAACAAGATAAAGTGACCAGCAGAGAGGTTGATTTAAGTGTTTTTTGTGAATGATGTGTAATTTGTCACATTTCCCAAATAATTCATTCAGGTTAAACCTTTTTTTGCCACATAACTCAGCATGTCTCTCATGACTCAGTCATGATCAGTTTGGATTTTGCCTGAAGGACAAAACAGAGTAGCACATGGGTGAACCAGAGGGGCAGAAAGGTCACGTGGACAAACACAAAATATTTAAGTGTGTAGTTAGAGCACTCACAAATCTTCGTTCAAGGTATTTATTTAAACATAAATTCTGGCTCTTAGTGCAGACGGACAGGCCTCTGCAAAGCCCAACACTGCCGTCAGCACATGTTATTAAGTCAAAAAGACTTTGACTCAACAGTCACGTCTAATTATTTACGGTCCGTTTATTTCTGCCTAACTCTGTGCTCTTGTCAAAATAACTTCAACATTGTTATGCCATGTTAAGTCACATCACATGGAGCTTATGACTTCTATCACATGCTTGAGTGGAGCTGGATCTGGTATGAAGCTGACAGATATAATAGATACAAGATAATTACATAAAACTTCTCAGCTAGTGTGACAGAACCTGCAATACACATCACACATCTGTCACTAAAGCATTCATCATGTACATATTTGGGCAGTTCATACGTTGGGCTGCAACAAGGTTTACAGTTGTACCAATTGTTGCATAATGACAGGTTGGTTGTAGATGCAAACCAGTGGAAAATGCACCCCACGAATCCATCCCCAACCCTGCATTGTTTCTGAGCACAGAGCACAATGACGGTCATTCATATGGAATAAGTGGTTACATAATAAAGGAGTAAATAAACAGCGTGAAATTACGAAATGAGAGAGCCAGCCCAGCAAGAAGGGCCGATGATGTCAGCGCTCTGAGATCCTCTTTATGGTTCAGTTTGCCTCTGACAAGACCACAAATCATCATCTCAACCTGCAGCTCAGCACCTGGGAGATCATTCCTCCGCATGAACACGGCCGCCGGGCAGTAAGCAGCAGGCAGCCAGCAACAAGCAGCATGAGGAGCACAATAACAGCATGTGGGGCTAAACTTTAGAGAGAATTGTCTGCATCGTGCCTCAGGTGTCGAGACAAAAACAGAAACACTTCACTGCTCAAGAAATTTTCTGTTATTTCCTGCTTACTATAAATATTCACTGCTTAGGGCCAGATGCCAAGTTTTCTGTTTACCTGGCAAAGGAAGAAAGCTACTGAATTCTTAAAGGTCCCCTCCAATTAAAAATGTTTTTTTCTCAAGTTTTTATTCTCTAAAATGACTACACTGAATTTTATCTCAACCCTGACATTCAAACTTACCTGAATCAAGTTAGATTTCACAAGTCACAAAAAGGAAAGTCAATCACAGGCAAAGAAACTTAAAACCTTTAGCACATAGCTAATTTGTCAGCACAGAGAGTGGGAGTTAGCATTAGCACAACCACTATGCTGTGTTAGTCACTAGCATGTATAAGCTAACAAGCTAACAAACCACAAAAACAGAATGTTAACTACAGTTGCTGATATGTCTGCTAGGTTTATTGCACAACAGACTCAAAACCTGAACTTCTGACTGAGACTCAAACCTTGATGGATGAATCTAGGAAACATGGGAACTTGCATGTGTTTGAGTTTAGCTAAGAAACCAGAAAACACCTGAACGAACCAATTGCAGACACAGAAACAACAAATCAAAACCCCATCAGGTCAGGTCAGGCTCAAAACCAGCACCATCTTGCTGCAAGGTGGCGTTGCTAACCATCCAACCTTCATTCTGACAGGCTTTTCCATCTGACGCCCAAAGACTGTGATGAGACTTGCGCATTTTTCCCCAATCTATCCATACCTCTCACATTTGCCTGCTGTGGCTTCTGTGATCAAATATTTTCCCGACTCAGAAAAACCACCAGGTCAAATTGCAAAGCTCAGTCACACTGAGTTTAGTTGTTACAAGGTTTAACAACTGAGTCTCTTGAGCTCTCACTGGTAGGATTAGCCTCTTAGGACGCGAATACGAACTGATTCGTAGTGCCTCATAGTCGTCCTGTTTTTTAAAGAAGAAGCAAAAACAGAACACGAGGTGAAGAGAAGAGAACATGTGGTCAAGCAACTGTGGAGAGGTGGATTAACCAACCTGCTAAATGCCCCCTGGGTACTTTCCAAGCATTGTTGACCACCTTCTCTCCTCCTGACCATCCCCCTCTTTCTCTGAATACCTACATTCTTTCAATCTTTAACAGCAGTGTGAGAGTCTTTCTCGCTGCTCTGCCACTTCTCTGTGAGACCTGTGCCCACATGCAGAGGCAGAACTTCTGAAGGCAGATTTTACTGACCATCCTGACCCACATGATCAGTGCTGATTAACCTGTGAACAGGCTCTAACTGGAAACTTTAGTCCTCCAGACATCCTCAGCCCAGCCAAAGCCTGTCTGGATTTTTTGGAAACATGCATGACTTTTGTCATCTGGCTGAGCTGTCAAGCAGTTTAAGATTTAAAGAGATTTTTGTCATCATGTCATTTTAACAAAACCAGCTCTCTACGGTCTGGTTATTTGTGACTCTTGTTGTAAAACCTGTGCAAAAAGTCAAAACTAAACTGTCCAGATCCTCTTAGATGTTTGTGAAAGTAGAAATCAAATGAAAGAGGTCTGCAGAATCAGTATCGTGAAGGTACTACAACACAAACACACACTATTTTATGATAAAGCAACATGGAAACAACAGAACAATAGAGTTCCTTATAGTTTTTCTGCAAACGTTTTCAGTAAAACATCTTGGATTGATGGGAAACAGAACTAATCAACGTGTGATCACTTTTTTCCTGCCATATATTGTGTACTGCATTTGTTTTGGACGAGATTATGTCATTATTTGTTTTCTTTCCGTCTTTTTTTTTTCTTTCCGTCTTTTACACTCAGTCTTTTCCTCTTTCTGTTTATCTGCTTGGCTAAATGCACATTCACACAGACAAACACACATTAACACTCCACAAAAACACCCTCAATGGTCCTGTGGGTGGAGGTTAAAGGGGAGCTGTGGATCTGCGGCTGCCACAGAATAAACTGTTTCACACAATTGCATTAAATCATCCACAGTCTTCTTCTCTACTCCTCCTTGCTCTGTCTCTCTTGAATTGCATGTTTGAAATGAGTGGAGGGGAGATGAAGAGAAAAAAAACAATCCTCCGCTCTGCTGAAGCCTGAAGCTCCACGGAGGAACAGCAATGAGGAACATTGTGTCCCTTCACGAAAAACTGGAGCTTCAAAGCCTGACAGTGGTGGTAGAAGCTGCTTATTCTTGATGGTTTCTCTAGTTCTTCACATCAGGATGAAAAGTACTAAAGCAGAGAAACCTGGTTTTACAGCTGAAGACGTGTACCATGAAACCACAAAGTCCTTGGCTTGAGCCCAGCTGGGATACCTAGTCTCACGTCATCCCCCTCCCTCCTATTCAACAAGCTTCTTTCTGCCCTGTGCTGTCAAAGACCAACATGCAATGAAATCCTTTCTTTAATAGTCATAATGTCAAAAGATCCTGAGGTGCTGTGAAAAAGTCTCTCACTCCTCCCCTTAAGACACAATGTTCTGAACTGTAGTTACCCTTATTGTCATATTACGAACAATTAGCGCTCTGTAACACCCTGTAAACCGCTGTAATGTGGAATTATGCTTATGGTGAGAGTGGAACTACAACTTGGCAGTTATTGGGTGGTTTGGCAACTGTGTCGAGTGGTAATAATGATGTAAAAGACAAACAAAGGGGCACAGAACTGTACAGCTTCTCTTAAGTAAAACATGTTATTTTCTAAACATGCTTAGCCGCAAAAGGACAGCTGAGTTTTTTTGTATGTACATAAAAATCATCACTTTGACATTAATCATCACAGAAACAAACCAGCTCCACAGACTACAGTGTCATTATTCAATAGTTTTGTCATTTCTTGGCCTCTTTGACCCGCACATACGCTCTTTCCTCATGCTATATAGGCTCATATTTGTCCACTAATGATCTTTCTGGATTTTGCGCACGGCTCATTATAAACTCTTATGTGAAAACCAGATTACTTTATGACGTTGGTGAGCGTGTGGTCAGTAAGACCATAGTAGTAGGATTTTAGCATGTCCCTACTGAAACAAGAACGAAACAGCTGAATAAAAACAGTCCTGA
>JAQNCA010000025.1:18648505-18660921 GCA_029783725.1 Acanthurus tractus
GGACGAGATAGAGAGCAGCGAGTCAAAGAGAGGTCGCGGAAAAAGGGTGCGAGGCTGGAGAGGAGGGGGGAGAAAAAGGTCGGGGGGGGGGAAGGGATGATGGAGAGAGAGAGAGGGACCGCCTGTGGCTCATCATCTGCCACGTCCATCCGCCCGTGTGCAGTTATACCAGAGTGTTGCTCCTAATTCTTAATCGCTGTTAATCCCTCTACCACTCGCCATCTCTCTCTTTCTCTGGCTTTCACTTTCATTTCTGTCCCTCATTGCACAACAGCCTGCAAGCTATTAATAAAGCTCGAGCTGCAACTGACAATTATACACATCACCAAGTAATCTGTTGATTGGTTTTTTCGATTAATTGATTCTAAAAAAAAACCCAAAAAACTGACATGTTTGGCAGATGCTTATGTCCAAAGTGACTTATAGTTTTACCACCAACACCAGTTTAAAATCTGAGCTTCAATCATGTAAAAAAAATATAAAAATGTATCTTCTAAAGACTCGAGTCATCTTTTAATGAGTAGTCTGAAGTCACAAATTTAAAGACTTCAGACTCCACATGAAGAAAAAAGACTTGATTTGGACTCAAACATCAACGAGTCGTAACTTCCCTTGGACTTGAGCCTTTTGACTTGAATATACTCTGACACCTTACTGAGCTCCAAAACAACAAGATGGACAACAATGACGGTAACTGCAGTTTGCAATTCAAGAGGGTGGAAAATTACAGATGGTGAAAAGAAAAAACCCCAAAACATCCAACTTCTTTTGACGCTCGAAGGTGAAAAGTCACTGCTGCAGAAGCCAAGATACTTTGTCCTTAAAAAGAGCTCAATGAACACTGGAAACACAATTTTTAAACAACTGTACTGAATACTATGTTTAAATTAAGCTGCTGTTTCTGGGGTTGAAAAATGAAGCCAATACCCAAATGCCAAAAAAACTGCAGTACCTTTAAAGGCCACATGAGGCCTGTTCCAAACGGCCGGTCAACTCTTACAGAACCCCATGTGAAAAGCGCTTCATTTCACTTTAAAAATAAACATGTTTACAGTCTTATGCATACTTACACTTTTCAAATGGCTGTATGCATTGAATTACTATATTGTGGGTGATTTAAACACTATGCTGCAGTACTGTATATACTCTTCTAGAGTTCTTTCCTCACCCACATTTGTTTTATGGCCTCCATCTTCAGCAGGGATTGTTTCAGCGGGTTTCTCTGCTGCATCTCATTGGCTTGTTATTGGCAGTTTGTCTTTCACATTTTCCATTAAGAGATAATTAGTTTCTTTTTTCCTGTCATAATTTTAATCTGCACGCGGCACGCACCAGCCTCAGGTAGCCAGCAGGAAGCAGATGAGATACCAGATGAGATAGGAAGCAAAGAAATAAAGAAGAATTAGAGTAGTTTTTTTTTAAAACTGGAGTTTATAAGGCCTTTAGATTCATATAAGCAGGTCATACAGTACGGAGAGATGCCCATCAGAGGAGCACCTTTTTAATTACACCTGTAAAAACTCAACTCATCGTTGCTCCTTCCCTTTGCTCTTTAGTCTCACCTCTGCTTTCCAAAATATGAGGAACGTCAAGAATACAGTACACAACAGCTGAGGGAGCCCAGAGTGAAACACGGCAGCTTCGCTAACTGGTTGCTTCCTCCCACTTACACGAACTGTCAACACGGATGACTCCAATAAAACTGTGGTGTTGACATTTATTGTCTGAAATGGAGAACTTAACTCTCTGCCTACGAGGACTACAAGCCATAATGAAGAGAATATATTGTGAAGGCCGACGGGGCCAATGGGTGTACACAGAGCAATTAACAGAGTTAAATGGAGCCATGAGGCTTTTTATTGATGTGTGTAAGCATGTGTGTAAGCATGTGTGTGTCCGTGTGCGTGTGTGTGTGTGTGTGTGTGTGTGTGTGTGTGTGTGTGTGTGTGTGTGCACTGACCAGTGAAGAGGTCTCCGTTGCTGTAGGCCTTGCCGCGTCCCTCCTCATCGTTGGGCACGGCCGACACCTGCTTGGCCGAGGTGCAGCCCATGGCCTCACACTCTGAAGCCTCTCCTCATCGCACTCTCACCTGGCGGAGAACAGAAAGCAACACGGTAAAATAAACAACATGCTTCTCTGCTGTACTTTTTTATGACTTCTCCCCAGCTGCCTCTCGTGCTCACTAACCAACCTCCTCTTCTTCTTTGTTTCAAACAAACTGGGTCAATCAATGTACAATGCCTCATACAGCCTTTCAGATTTGCATTTGCAAATCTGGTCAATGCTACACTTGCAAACAGTACCGGCGCTTCAGAACAGAGTGTTAAAAGGTTTTTTACTATTTAGAAAAAAATGCATTTAGCTTTGTTTTGGGCCTCCTGTACAGACTGTCTCACACCAGGTGTTCACAGCCACAAATGTAGGTTGAGTCATTACACATCAGAAAAAGTGAAGTGAGCATTTATATGAAAATGCTGCAGATTATAACATCAGCCTCATAAGTGCTTCTTTCAGGGCTAAACATAACCGCTGTCACTTAACTGTATGTGAAGGTTAAGAGCTGCAGGGCAGCCCAATGAGTAAATAAACAGAATGATTTGGTTTGAAGTGGTACGAAACACAAATCATGTATAATATTATCTGATATATATTAGAATACAGAATAGAATTAGAATACAGTGTATTGCATTATACTACAGAATTTATTTTTCCTGATGAGTGCATTAATTGTTTTTGAATATTAAAAAACGGTAATTCCCCTCTTGCTGAATCAAGCCACACAGCAATGAAGCAAACATTGTTCAACTGTGTCTGACGAACAGTTTTAAGTAATTACAGAGTGCGCAAACACTGCATATCCTCAATTTCTCGGATGAAATGAAATCAATTCCTCTAATCAGGTGCAACATTGAGATAAAATTGCCTTATAAAGTTGATATGAGGAACTTGTGAGCAAACGATTGTCACATCCAGCAGAAACAGAGCAACATTAACATTCACACGGAGCCATATTTTTTGCCAATTTAACAAACATAATACCAGTATTTCTACTCTTTGAAGTTCTTTGGTAATCTCCACTAACTCCTGAGGGAAATATCTGCCTCTTTAGCTGCTAAACTAAAATGCTAAACTATGTTCACCAGCTAGTTTCTAGTGTCATCTGTTTGCTGTTTGATACTGGGCAGGCGGCGTGCAGCGGGCTTATCAGAGTCTTTTCTGCCTTCAACAGCTGCCTGCTGTGGCTAAAAAAAGAGTTTGTTTAGGTGAACCAAATCAGCAAAAAAAAAAAAAAACTGCAAGCCAGAGAGCCAAATTAATGAGCTAAAGGACCCTAAAAGCTCCGTGTAGCCAAGGAGAACTGCAGAGTCAGGTGAATATGTCAGCTAGCAACACCTTTTACAGTCATTTGATCCATTGTTAATTTAAAATAAGATTTATGCAGCTTTAAAACCATAAAAAACCTTAATTCTGTTAGCTAGAAAGATGTCAACATAACACAACATTAAGAAACACTGTGTTGCCCAAAATCTGCCATGTATTGAAGTCCCTCTAGCCTTGCGCAACCCCTCAGTTTCTGTTTTATTTCCAGGGGGTAAAACCAACGGATGCAGACAAAACTGCCTCAGGGTGCAACTGGCAACCAATCAGAAAAACGAAGCATGTGACGTAGGCAGAGCAACAACAACCACACCAGTGTCAACAAGCAAACAGGCCAAGATGTGCACTGGAGTAGGTATGTCGGTGATTTACTGTTGTCGGTTTTGTCATAAAAACCTGGAAATTCATGGCCTTTTTGGACATTTTACGAAGATTTCTGACCAATGCATGCAGCAAAAAACTGTTTGGATGGTTTACAATAGTGGCTCTGGTGGTGCCTTTTAATGAGTCAGAGCATGAAGCCCGCCATACACTAGATACAGGGTTGCGATTGGCCTGTTCTGTTTTGGGGTCAAGTGGAAACAGCCTAGTTAACCAGTGCTAGTGCCCTTTTGAACACCGTCAGAAATGGGACTAATATAAATGTAACACTTTCTTGTTTTTCAGACTAAAGGAGCGAAACACCCTCCAATCCGGAGAGACAGCTGACACGCAGCTTTGAACGTCACTGTCAGTCAATCACAAGCTCTGTCACATTACACTAAAGATAGTCTCCATGTCACTCACACATGCCATATGCTGTCAATGACAGAGCCCATCTGACTGTTGCAAAAATGCTCTCACAGACACACACAAACGCACGCACACACAAACCCACAGCAACCGCACAGACAGATGCAGCCAATGACTACCCATCACCATAATGAAATCTGCAACACCAGAGTGAAAATGAGAGGAGGATGAGGAGAGTGAGGGGGCTGGAGAGGTTTTTCTGGAGAGGTAGGAGAGACAAAGGATAGGAGGAAGTAGGTGGGTGACAGGGGTGAAGGAAAGGATGGAAAATAGGTGGGATAGAGAGAGGCCACGGAGAAAGACGAGTGCAGGGCTTCAAAAGAGCGCCGGCCGACCCTCCTCCCTCCTCCCTCCTTCAGTGATCCTCGGAGCGTTTGAAGTTGACAGGAGGCCACTGCTCACTCCCATGTTTAGGCTGCGGCCAACCAGCCTCCTTCTCTTTGGACACGACACAAAAGCACCAGGTGTGTGTGGAGGGCAGGGGGCGGTTCCTGTGTGATGATGGGTGAGACAACTGCATGCAGGGAGCCCACTGTTCTCTGTGTTGTGGTCGTGGCTGTTCACTCTCGGTTTTACTTTACTCCAGAGGGGTTTAGATACCGAAACACAACGCCATCGCCACGTCTCAAGACCTCAACGGTTAATCTGTGACCATTTAACTGAAACCCAGTCTGAAAGCGAGAAAGGTATTAAAATATTAAATCTGTGCAACTAATCTGTGCGACATCAACACTCCCAGTGTAAGTGTGCAACAGGCTCTGCCTTTTACTCCAGCAGGGAGCATTTTTTTAAAAGTACTCTGATCTGCTGTTTGTCCTGCTGTCATTTCATGAGTCTGAGCAACACTTTTTTTTTTTACACTGACACCATAAAAGATAGATAGATAGAATTCATCATCAAATCTAATGATGATTTTCCAGCAGATATCTATTTTTTTTAAATAAACACATGACACTGTTGATAAGGATCGCCTGTGTTTTGTTATTAAGTCATTGTGAGATTATATTGACTAATATGTTGGCCTTAACAATGAATTGGTCGAGTTCCAGGTCTATCAGTAAATGCGGCAACTATTATCTGTTATCGTAAACAAGATTGCTCTTAATAAAGGGGCAGATGGGCTGAAATGTCGGTAAAGATCAATAAATTGTTGTGCTATTGCAACAGCAGCGTGCAGATTTTCTTTACTTAAGGCTGAATGTCATCACAACTGGATGAATTTAACAAACAACTGATAATCAGAAAGCCAAACTATCTGGAAAGTAGAATAAAGATACAAATGTTTGCAACCTTTTCAAAACACACCTGCAAAACAATGTTACGACAAAGAGCTAAAACTATGAGTGTGTTAGTCGATATAAACTCAATATCCTTTGATTTTTCTGTGTGTGTGTGTGTGTGTGAGATGTGTGTGCGTGTGTTCAGTGCAGGATGAGAGAATGTGTGTATGGATCCTTTTTTTCATGTCTCCCGTTAAAAAGGTGACATTAATCTCCAGAGTCTGAGCAGAGCTTACACATGAATTTCTCAAAGGGCCTGCAGGTGAGAGGTTATACCCAAGACGAGAGGATCCACACATACACACACAGATACACACACACACACACACATAAGCTTTGTGTGTGGGGATGTATCACCTGTGTCCTGAGCTGTGTGTGTGTGTCCTGGTAGAGAGCAGCTTATCAGCCGGTTCCAGGCAGCCTGGGACACCTCTTACTACGACTGCCGCTCTGTAACAACTCAGTTATGGCTCTCACACACACCCATAAACCCACACAGACATGCACAGCTGGATGGTCTTAATGCAGTCTCAGGCACGTCGTCGCAAAAAAAGAGACTGCACGGCAAAGTTTCAAAAATAATCTCATCCGGCATAATCTGTCTCTTGGCAGAGTCGCTTAAATGAGGGATTCTGCAGCGAGGAGGACGAGGTGTGTGCCCGGAAACACTGCCGCGGGGGCACATGTTACCTGTCAGAGGATCACAGCGTAGTGAAGCAGAGAAGCAAAACCCAGTGAGAGGCTACAGAGACTGAAAAAAAAAAAGAAAAAAAAAAAGCAGAGACAGCCACTGGAAGAGAAGAGAGAAGGAGAGAAGGAACAGCCGAGTCTCTCTTAACTCTGGGCTATTAGTGTAAAACTGAAGTGAATATTTGATTAGCGAAGCTCAGAGACTCCCTTCTGAAACCACCGAAAGGAAGTGCAGTGAGAAAATGTGAGCAGCATTGACAGATTTTAAATTTCACAGGGTCTCTGGTGTGTGTGGGCAGCATCTGTTTGAAGGGCTTTGATTTGTGCGTATTGAAACATCAAATTGTGAGTAGGAGAAGGCTAAAAATAGACCCCTAGCAGTCCAAAAGCTATTGTTGTGTGCAGGGATAATGCTAGGCTGTGTGAATCTTTAAGCCAAGCTGCTATTACTTGGGTTAGCTACAGCTAGTGGGCTGACTATTACAAAGCCAAACACACCTATAAATAAATAACTGTGTGGCCTGTAATGAGGCAAATGATACGGCTCCCACAATGGCACAAAAAAAAAAACAGTTATGTGTTGAAATCCAAAAAGGTTGGTTGAGGAAGTCAAAAATAGTTAGTTTTGCAAGACACTTGTTGAAACCAGACATGGCAGCAACCCAAAGAGAGGTGTTTGTTTTGATGATTTTTTTTTTTTATCTAAACTTTTAAGATCCATTCATTTTTTTTTTAAAACTGATAGGTTTTTGTCTCAAATGTAGCAATAAAGCAGGGATCCTTCAGGGTCACAGAGTACCACAGAAAGAAATGAGAAAAAAAAAAAAAACAGTCTTATAGCAAAGAATTGCCTTATTTCAGATTTTGACGTACTTTTTTCGTCAGTGTATCTGGTTTTACCTCTTAAAGCCTCCCCAGATTCTTCAAATGAAACAGTCAGAGAGGGGAAAATTACTTTTTGATTGAACTGCTCACAGCTCATGCACCGAAGAGACACCGCTTTGTATTAAAAAGGCCTGGAACCACTGCAAAAAATGATGGTAACGGCTGAGGAATATTCCAGTGCGTCTGTCCTTTACGCTAGTCTGCATGTGTGTCGCTGTACAATGCCATCAGTAGCCTACATACACATTTAGCATTGGCGTCTCCGCTCCAGCTGCAATGAGCCTGAGTTAGCACCGAGTTCAGCCGCTCAGTACCGCAAGCGAGACCACAGCGGGGCGTTGCACAGTGTTGATTTAACCCACAGCACAGCTGGACTGTGTGCTGCTCCGAGCTCGCCTACTTCAGCAGACGCTGTAGAAGTGTGTCAATGGGACAGGCTTAGGCTGACGAGTAAGCTAAAGACCCTCACGCCGACCAGCTATCTCTCACCCCTGCTGTCACACACACACACACACACACGTAAACACACACGTACACACACACACACAAAGGATGAGCCAACATGATCTGATAAACATCACATCGTCTGAAGGGGATAAAAGTTCTTAATACCAACTGGCACACAACCACCGCAGGATCCACACAACTCGCTCCAGATGCTTAGCATTCATCACGGCCATGCTAGCCAAAGCAAAGTAGTAGCCTAATTTAGAGATATAAATAACGGCATGATGTCAGCTTGCAGGTCTTACGTCATTTCTAAACTTAACATAAGATTTGGCAGAGGACCTTCCTCTTAATGTTTCACCCCCTGAGCAATCATAAAGACGTCAAAACAATAACACAAGCCAAAGGGCTCCAACTCTTTTGCATGAATGTGGAGGCCAAAAAGGAATCCTTCACACATGGCAAAGGACCAAGGCCTTAAAATGAGTGCAACCTGGCAGACACGCAGGCTTGCCCATGCCTGCATACGTGGAGGCGGGACGTGACCCAGCCTGAGTCGTGTGAATAAGCCCTCTTTACAAGTCAGTTTGTCAAAGGAGGAACTGAAAAAATTTGACTATGCAGGGAGTTGTGAGTGTGCATGCTTGCATAAACACACACACACAGCGCACACAGGCTGAGCAGTGTGCAGCAGGAGGTTTCTCAAACACAAGGCTGTGCTAAAGGCAGAGTGAGCGACCACAGAGCCTGAAAAACTGGCCGAGCAAAGTGGGAGAGAGAGAGAGAAGAGGATAAGGAGGATGTTTTAGAAGGTGTGTGTAACAGGTTTCTTTCTTCTTTTTTTTTTTGCATGGGTTTGATATTTCCTTGTAGGTTTATTATGAGCAATCACAGGTCTACTTGAACAGGAGTGCCTGACTGTGATTCAGCTTCCTGGCGAGGAAAGAGATGATTTCAAGCATGGCCAAAGCCACAGGGAGACGTAATGCTGCAGGGCAGGTCTCTCGGCATGCTCACCTGTGACAGGGCAAAAATTCCTCCACTGCCTCATCGTGTTGAGACATGCTGCACAGGTCTGTGCTGCTCAATATTAAACTGAAGCAGACTGACCCTGTCATCGCATTACAATGTGCGAGCCATGTGGTTGTTACAGTGGTAAAGTTCGGCTACATCCACAAACACTTGGGACTGGAAATGCATATGTGGAGTACAGCAGACTCTCCTCCGGACGTATGAGTAGTCAGAGTGGTAAGACAGCCACTCATATCTAGACTCATCTTATCATTTTATCAGTTTACTTAGCGGATGACTAAACACAAGTCACACTCATTAAATGAGACAGTGAAATGTGAAACAGTGCCTCTGGTCATTTTTCTTTGAAGTTAATTTATTTAAACAGTTCGAGATTTTATGATGTTCATGAAAGCTGCCTTTTCCACCGAAACTACAGAAGAGACAATATAATAACAGCTCTGAGGTAGATATATCCTTTTAATATCTATGGATGTATAAAGCAATCACAAGCAAATCAATAAGTAGCAGAGTGAGGCAATGCAATCTGATACCCTACCTGATTTTTCACGTATCATTGGATTTGGTGAAAACACACATTTCCATCTGGTTATTTTATCCCAAAATTATTCCTCACCAGAATTTTGGGACATTTCCTACATCCTGCTAAATTAAACATCCATATAATCATTTCAAAATTCTACATATCATGTTAAAGTTGTTTGGAGTAAGAGGAAACATGGGAGGATGATATGAGCGGAGTCCTTTCTTAAAGTCTGTGAGTGACCAAGAGACATTTAAGTAACGGCTATCACAGTATAACAACAACTGACAAATTTACAGCCTTTATATCACCTCACTGTATATATCCCCCACCTGTACATGAGCATATACTTCACCTTCACCAAACAACCTGACCGCTATGTTTTGTCTAGCAGCAGGAGCAAATATCTGAGTAATGTACCTGAAGATGCTTCACATTACGACAGTGGAGAGTCACTGCTGTGTGCTGCAGTCTGTCCTGTGCCTCTTTGCCTCTCAGAGCAGAGTCTCAATACAACTCCTGGGCCAACGCGCCATAATATTTACTCAAGCCAGGCAGCAAATGCTGCACCTCTCCTCTTGTCCCAGTTTAAGCACTCCATCAGTCTGACAAGCCCGGGGAGCCGAGCCAACACACCGGTGGACTATAAAGGTTTCTACTGAGTGGTCTGCTGCTGCTTAAAGTGTACATCTCCATTCCCTCGCTCTCGCAGGCGGCGGCGGCGGCGGCTCTTTTCCTCTTTCTTACTGTTGTAATGAGGGTGACAAGTGGTCAGACAGGGACGGATGCGACACAGAAACATAAAGAGGAGGGGAGAGGAGGAGGTAGATACAAGAGCTCCTGTGTTCTGTAGCCTTCGCCTGGCCGTGTGACTGACAATGAGAGACACGCTGTGCGTAGCTGAGGCATGTGCTTGTGAAGAAACGAGAGCAGCTTTAAGACAAGGTTGTTATGTATGTTCTGTGTATTTTGGCAAGAGGTGTGTGTTTTTACTCCAGGCGCACAAAAAACCAGTCTAGCTGAAAACGAAAGATCTGCACGACTCTAACCATTTTCTTTAAGAGAGAGAGAGACAGACTGAGAGAAGAAGGATGAAACAAAGGAGTGGTGGAGGAGAGCATTTCAGATTACCACGAGCAGGCTAACTTCACAGACCTGCACAGTAGTCTAATTGTAATCCAAGCTGCACTGGGCCGCATCTTGGTGCAGGTAAACTCAAACCGGACAAAAACGGATTGTTCCACCTAATACAGACTAGGCTGGGGGATAAAATGTCTCCTCTGAGACTTATTACAGGCCGGCGTTTGTACCGCCAGCATCTCAAAGGTGAGACAGATTCCCTGAAAGAGCAAAGAGAAAGTTTTCATTGCTTTTTTTTTTTTTAGTTCCTGCCGATTCTTTTGTGTTCCTCTGCTTCCACTTTAACTGAGGTAAAAGCAGGTCAGAGCCTGAGGTGATTGGTAGGTGAAGAGCAGGATCAAAAAGGGTGGGAAAGTAACTGAAGATACGTTTTTTTTTTTTTTGTTTTTTTTTTTACAAGATTGTGACTTCCTCTTGCACTGACATGAAAACACACAACAAAGTCTGTAAAGAAGAGAATCTTTTTTTCTGATTTGACGGCTGTTCCTGCGAGGTTAAAATGGACTGCGGCTAATTGCTGACGGCAGACCTATAAAGGTGTGCAGCATTGAGGTTTATGCTTTTATTGCTTTAATGTATTCGAGTTTAGTATGTGTGAGTAAGTGCTTGTTCATCACATTTACTGTGAGACAGCTGCACATGGCTGATAGAGCAGGCCTACTCCAACACAGCAGCCACACAAGGTCAAACATGTTTATATTTTCTCTTCCAAATCCATCTGAATTGCTAACAAACCCACCCACATCCAGCAAAATAAAAGAATACCAGCATTAATATTCATCACAAATTACCACCGCTGAAGAAAATAAATATCAATCTCTGTGTAATTGGCCAGCATGATGAAGGATAATTGGTAAAGCCTTTTTCGGATGCGAGTGAGTAAAACACTGAAATGTTACAAGCTCTTCACCAGCGGCTGCAGGACAGCAAGTGTTTCAAGGCCCAACATGGTCGGTGTGATATAATATCCACAATGATATTCTTTCAGATGCAAACCCTCATTTTCCTTGGTCATTATCCTACACAGTGACACACACACACACACACACACACACCACAGTGAGGAAACCTTTCATTAAAAAGACTCTTCAGCAGACAGTAATCAGCTGTCCAAGAGACCAATTAAATCAAAATTGAGCTTATTATAATGAAAAATCTGATGCCAGATGTTGTGCTGGGTGATATGACTGACATCATTATTAGAAAATGTAAATCTATCATGATAAAATTTATGCAAAAGAGCAAAGCAGGTTTTTTCCCCAAGTCATGAAACATCTCATCTCATCTTGTGACTCGTCACGTTTTATTTGACTGCTGAAGAAACAGCAAACACACCGAATATGTGACATTTGTTCTGTAAATAGTGCCTCTGATTCTCTAAATTAAGATTGATCTTAATTTTAAAGATATGTTTAATTTAGCAGGATGGTCTATGTGAGGTAACACACAACTTTTGTGCTTTAATTTAAAACAAACTCCTTGTGTGTGCAAACTAATGGTAATTTTGTTGCTCTCTGGCCTTGTGCCAATGTGAATTTAGGGCTAAAACTTTAAATTGATCAATCAATAACTCAGTGAGCAGACAATTATCAGTAGTTTTTTTAAGAACGGTTAATGTATCAGTAATTTTTTTTATGTCAGCCTTCTGACTCAAATGTGAGACTTTTATGCCTTTTGGATTGATGGTCGAATAAAACAAGGAATTTAAATCATCACCAAGATGCCAAACATTTAGTGTCAAACAGCTAAAATAAGAGAATTTACATTTCATTAACTAATCATCTGTGAGTTTTGGGTAGTTTATTGCATAAAACACAATATCTGAAAAATGTCCCCTTGGATTTTGGAATATTAGCTTTCATCACTATTTTCAGACATTTGAAAAAAATGGAGCAGCAAACTAATTTGAGATGATAATTGGTAAATCAACTGCTAATAAAGCGTGTTGTTAGCGGCAACCCTAAAAAGTTTACAACCATTTCATCCAGTTGTGATTTGGCTGAGGGTCAATACACACAAAAATGTTTGCCCTGCCATCAGACATCAGTGATAAAATACACACCAATCACAGCAAAGATACCAATTTATATCAACGCTGAGTAAACAAATTAAACTTCAGCCGTTTTTCATAATTTCTTCTAGTGAGAGACTTATCCTGTCTAGAAAAACCAACCAGAGTGGAATAACTGGAGGACCCGTGGCTCACTGTGATTTCAAGCATTTTGCAATAACACACATTGCCGTATAT
>JAQNCA010000025.1:18662341-18673881 GCA_029783725.1 Acanthurus tractus
CACACACACACACACACACACACACACACACACACACACACACACATAGACGAAAGAAGACATTCTGGTTACCATGGAAACCCTCCACCTCCTCGCACAGTGACATCACAGGTGTTGCATCATGACCCAAACACAGGGGGGGGGCAAACTATCACCTGAACATGAGGCCACAGATGATGATCGAGGGGACCAAGACTAAGAATAGATCATCCTCTCTTGTAGAAACAGACAGCAGAGGAGTGAGGAGGAGAAGGAGGAGGAGGAGGAGGAGGAGTGACACCCTTTTGCTTCACTATCTTTTGCTAGCCACCGGAACCATGAGCCTTATGTGTGCAACAACACACACACACACACACACACACACACACACGCACCACACTGTGTAATAAGCAAGTGAGGGAGGATGGGAGGGAGGGAAAGGCAGATGGAGGCAGATAGATGAAGACGGACAGATAAATCAAGCAGGGTGGGGGCACTCACAACATCCACTCACAGGATTGCCTGCACTTGATCGTAACCTACATAGCCCGTGATATAAGCTGGTGGCTGCAGGATGCTATACCTTGTAACTCTGACCACACCAACCTACTTTCACACCAGGGTGCTGCGAGGCCACCAAATGGGTGTAATTGTCTGGTGTTAATCACACGGGGGAAATGTTACAGTAGCTTATGTCCATATGGCACATTCAGACGCAGCAGATAGGAAACTTATGGTGTGTCTGAGGAAGTGGGGATGCATTTTTAAACAGACTTGTGCTAAGTTTAAGCTAATGAGCCGCAAATGAGTCAGTATATCTACCGGTACTCTAATTCTGGCTGCAGTGTCTTTACTGATGTTGCCCAGAATCTCCTGTGTTCCCCTCTGATGCACTGCAACAGCGGTAATCAGCAATGAACCAACCTTTACAAAAAAAAAATAAAATCCTGATGGTTGTGTGTTGTTCAGAGGAAGGCAATGGTTAATGGTTTTCTCCCCTCATGCTATGGGAGCTGTGAGGCACACAGGTTGTGCAGCAGCAGCAGCAGCAGCAGTAGTAGTGGCCCCTGGTCGGGCCACAGAGCTCCGTCCGGTCCTCTGCCCCGGAGCCTGAGCTGCAGCACGACTCAACAGCTGTGTCCAGCTGCGCTACAACGAGACACAGGGCGCTTTGTTCCCTACAGAGGCAGTAGCAGAGTTGTGAAAGCGCAAACGGTCTACGTGTGTGTGCGTGTGTACACACAGTTTCATTTCCATAAAGGTTAACGGCCTGTAGCCTCCAGCCAGCCCAGGGTCCGTGTTCCCTCCGCGGCAGACGGCTTACCCCTGCAACCCCTTACGGGCAGGCGGAGAGGAAGCAACGGGACGGGGTGGCACAGCCAACCAGGATGTGTGGAAAAAAAATTTGAAAATGCGCTGTCCAAAAGCAAAGCCGAGGCAGCGCACACTTAAACACACCGACACCGTGTAAATGCACACACTTTCATTTCCAAAGCTCTCCCGATGTGTCCACCGCCGAACAAATAAACAGATAAATGCTGCGTTTGCGCCGCGACAACAACAAAAACATCGACAGTTGCGGAGCCCAGTGTGCAGGAAGGAAAAGCGCCGGGTAATCACGATACACTCAGGAAACAACAACAAAAGAGAGGAGTAAAGAGAGAAAGAACCCACAAGCAGGAGCGTGGTTTTCTACCGAGGGGGTTAAACGACACCTCTGGGAGACGATTAAACGAGCGATTCGCGCTGTTACTTACTCAGATGAACCGGTTCAGCTCGGTCCACTGGAGGATAGCCCAGTCAGTCTTCCGGCTGTGTGTCGGGCGGGATCTGCGCTATGGAGACTGGAGAGCTCAGAGCCTCGAGGACTGAACGTAAACTGTGGCTTGCGTCATTTCACCAGGATGCCACTATTGCGCGTAGCAATGCAGCCATCTTGCTGAGGAGTGCCCCTCCAACTCAGCAATCAGTTCCTTCGGACCCGAGCTGCTACCTTTGGACCCAAGTGATGAAAGTGATCCGACACGAGTTGTTGGTATTTTCCAAAGATAGTCTGCGGGAGCCCTATTTGTCATTTATGATGCAGTGGAATATCTGTCTGCAACACAGTGTCAACCATTTACACTTTTCCTTTATAAAAACATCCCATGTTGGGTGTCACTTTTATGAGCTAAGTAAAATGAATAAGTTAGTCATTTCGTGAGTTTAGTTACTCTTGTTTTGAGTATTTAAAATGTATGATTTCATACTACCAATCCATTTTAGAGGCCATTTTTAAATACACTATATTCATTTGAAAGCTATATTTACTGCCTGGAAAAGTGTTTTAAAGAACTGTGGTATTAAAATGTTGCTTGTCAGTGTATCAGTAACAATAATTCAGTACTATTTCATAGAAATATTTTTTGAAAAGGGACTCTGAGTGATTTTAAACACTTTCACTTCTAATGCGTTAATTCACGTTGCTGGAAATACTTTTTGTACCTTTTTTGAGTGAAATTAATGCTAATTTTTGTTTATTTATTGACAGTTATTAGTTCTTCTTCACCGGCTGCTATAATCAGCGTGACAGTGACGCTTAAGTGCACACTAAGAACTTTCCAATTACAGTTGTTTATCAGGTTGACTCAACTGAATTTGTGTGGGTGTCCGCCCACTATCTGTTGGAAAATAAATGATTTTAAAGTAACATATTCACCTTTAACTCAAATATTCCGCTTTCTTCTAAAAGCCAACGTGTTTTCACCGTTTCCTCTGTAAATCTAGGTAGTCATGTTGTACTGATGCTCCTGTAGAGCAGCTTTAATTAACATTACAAACCGGTTTAACAACTCAGGTTTCCAGTGAAACAAAACAAAACCGCTTGGACCTAACCTTTACATCCTTGAGCAGTAAAATCAACCGAATTCAGGAATTTCTTCCCATTTTACATTTTTCTTAATGACCTGTAACATCCAAACCCAGCAAAACTCAAAGAATCACGCAAGTCTTTCCCGATTTCCCTCTTAATTTTTATTTAATTTAGTCATGTTAACTTATTGGCTTATTTCTGCTCCCTAGTATCAGTCAGCCACTACACAGCATGACAGACAGATCATATAGCGCCCCCCTGTGGCGACATAGGGGTTTGTAATCCATCCCACCGCGCTGCTGAAGGCGTGTCTGCTCCACCCAATGTGGTCCAGAGGTTGTTACTGGGGTTGAAACAGAACCTGAGCAAAGCAGCGGTACATCGTTTCAGTCAAATATACTTCGACAAATACATATTTACATCGACAGATGACTTAACAATATCCTCCAGAGAGATGAAGTTTGGTGTTGAGTCTGTCTGTCATAAAGCCATAAAAAGATCCTCTTCACCGATCCTCATCAACGTGAATTAAGTCCTTAACTCACATCACTGTGTAAAATATGATTAGGCCCCAGACCCTGGCGACAGTAAATGCATCATCAAAAATAATAATCACATATAAATTAAAAAATAATTGGTCGATGGTTTAATTAGTAAGAACAAAGATGTTGGACCAGCATTCATTAAAGCAAAGAGGGGCCAGAAATGCATAGAGAGAACAACAGTGTGAGAAGTGTTTTGAATCAGAAAGTGAGACGCTGTTACGTACAGTCAATCATTAGCGTTTGTAGTGACAGACAGAAACTGTATGAGGAAAGTGAGGTAAGAACCCTGGTCTCTTTTCCACCATCTACCAGGCTAAAAAAGGACTCCCTTATGGTCCAGAAATACAGTATGTGGGCTCGACTTGGCACATGATACCATCCACACAGAGAGCAAGAGAAGAAACGGTCACAAAAGACATCTCCCCAGCTTCCTTTGACCCCATCAGACCGAGGCCGGCGACGTGTGAAGATGTGTTCCCCTCGAGGTTTCTCCCTTCAGTGGGATCAGACCGCAGTCACAGGGCACGACGCGCCCTACGACTGTCAGAGCTCATCCTTCTCCATCTGCTGGAACGCCTCCAAGTCTTCTCGCCAATCAGCCAGCAGTTCGTCCACTGACTGGCTGCTCGAGTCTGTTTCAGCCTCGGGCTCCTCTCTCCTCTCAGAGTCTCTCTCCTCTTTGGGTTGCGTCAGATCTGCAGGACTAGCTTCCTCTTCCGGTGGTCTGACCTCCTCTGCGGGACTTGTGTCTCCATCTACAGGACTGACTTCCTCCTGTGATGGAGCGGCCTCCTCCGAAGCCAATTCGTCAAGCTCCACGGTGCTCATTTGCGATTGGCTTGTGGGTTCAAACGAGGTGGGAGTTGTCGCCTCGGTTGTGCAGTCTTCCTCCGCTTCTTGTACGTCCACACCTGGAAACAAAGCAAAAGCTTGTGACATCACAGTTTCTACAAAAAAAAAGGAAGTGCAGGACACACATACACACATCAACACTTAGCCTCACAGAAACCTCTTTTCCTCCTCCTCTGTCAGTAATCTATACAGCATGCCCCCTGGTAGCAATTCTCAGTCAAAAATAGACGAGTTTTCATGAAGAGGCTGTTATCTATAACAGCATGATGCTGATGGTGACTCATGTTTCCCATGGGATGAAGCCTTTCTCACATAGCAGCACAACCAAACTGAGAGTCAACTGAGAAAAGGAATCTGGCAAAAAGTTGTACTGTGAATTTCGCAAAGATCTGTTTCGGAGAAAAGTGGGGGAAAAAAATGTAGCTCTTAAAATGCCGATAAATGCTTAAAAGAGTGAGTCTCTCCCTTTTATTACATGATTGAGGACAACAGAGGGGACAGTGGCTTCAAGGTACATTTGTTCAAGTACAAATAGGCACTTGTTATCTATTTTATTGTGTCCCACTGCTGTCATGATTAGAGGGACCTGCTACAAATTGATTTGTGGCTAAGCGTTTGTTTGTTTGCCAAAGAGCATAGTGTTCTTTGATGATAAGATCTTTTAAGATTTTAGTGTGCTGTTATCAATGATGGTAAAAGAAATAAAATAAAATGGTCGACACATCTCCACTTTCATCCGCTGTACAAAAAGAAAGCCAAATTATCCCTGAAACAGGTGCTGCCATCTAGCTCTATTGACATCATTTGGAGCCAGAGAGTGTGTAGCAGTGATGGAAGGATGGCAACGGGGTATCGAGGTCCCTCCCACAAGTCAGTTACTGGTTTGGGTTAGCTGTCAATCATAAAATTTCACTCCTCTATTTTAGCATGAAAGAACAAATCAAAACTAAGCTAATAATAATTTAAAAAAACTAACACTTGAACAAACACCAGCGGGATAAAAACTACCTGAAATCACATGAAACCATCTTTGGAGAAAACGTATTTGATGCTTACTTTGATCATTCAGTTTGACTCATGTCCCATCTGCCACGTGGATGGGCTGAATTTTAGACCTTTATTGCTGACAGCAAGTTTCACTTTTAAAGAGCTGTCATGTCATCCATCTTTTTTTTTTTACAGTCAATGGCTGTTATGCACCTGATCCTGTACCTGGCCCAGGCACAGATACAGTATGATGATAGCAGGCTCTGTTCAGGTTTCTCAGCATCATACTTAAAGCCTGATAAAGCTCAGTGTATGACAATGTAGATAAAATCAAGACAAATGGACCAAACACAAATTATAAGTTCAGCTATTTTCAATAACCAAGTTTGTGTAAGTTTACAAGTCAGGTCATAGCCTGCTGCACTGTTCAGCCTCGCCATGTGTAACTATATGTGTTTGTTACGGCCAAAGAAAAAAAGGCAAAGAGCCTTCTTGTCCATCTAATACTGATGGCACTAAGTTTTCTATCAAACACAAACAGAGTCCTGTGTTTGGAGGGCAGAGCAAGAGGGTTGGAGAGAAGAAAGCATGAATATAAAGAGGGAAAACAGAGATGAAGACAAGGGGAAGGATGAAAACAGCCGATAAGAAAGAAAGAAGCAAAAGAATACTTACTGCCCTCAATGAGGCTGCCAGGTAGAGGTTTACCTTTGAATATGGCTGCTGCTCATCCAAAGCGGAGAGGGTTATGAAAAAAAGAGAAATCAAGAAAGAGAGGAGAGGCAAGGCACTGTTACAGTCCACCACAGGGAACAGAGGGATTAGGCAAATGATGAAAAAGAGGAAAAGAATGAGGATGCAATATTGATAAGGGTGTAGACCTCGACCATCCACCACTGTAACCTCAGTTAGTGGGCGGCTTAGAAATGAGTCACGATCTCTGAGACTTCCACTAACGCCTTAATTCCCACACCTCATCTTTTTTTAATGAAGTCAAGTGCGTAATGAGGCTAAATCGGTGGAGAGGGATGAGTATACTGATGTGATCAATCTTGTGGAGAGAAGTGAGTGGAGCAAAAAGAGGAGTTCAAACAGTAAGGGAGCCGTATGAGTAATATCACACCTCTGTCTCTTGCTTTGTCACTCAGCAGCACCTCCACCTCTCTGTACTCCTTCAGCGCCTCCAACAGGATGTTGCCTTCCTTGTGGAAGAGGAAGAGGAGAGGCAAGGTAATGTCATCAGTGCTGCGGCCATCCCCTGCCATCTGAAACAGGGGAGCTGTGTCGCTGCTGCTGCCTTCGTTATCATCTGGAACAAGTGAGAGACAGTTGTGGTGAAGCAAACTGGATGATTGATTGAATGACAGATAACAAACTCATGATAATGATTTTCCTGACAGGCAGTTAGCTTTTCCCATCGCAAAATAACAGCCAACTGTAGCTGCCACTGACTACTAGCTCAGCTAGCCATGCAGCATAGTGATTCCGGCCAGACCGAACATTTTTGCTGTTGGACTAGTGAGTAATATTTGCTAACTTAACAGGTTACGTCTTCCGTTGCTGTGTTGACTGTGTTAGCAAAGGTGTTGACTCATGAATGTTTAATCATTAGTAGGAAAAAGAATATTAACAGAGGTACTGTTCACTTCTGTTGCCTGAGTTAATTATGATCCAAAACTTTAACAGAAAACACAAAAACCTGCCAAATGTTGCTGTGCCAAGAAACATGTCAAAATATTGATGGTTCCTGCTTCCTGGACTCATCTCCTCAGATTTTGGGCTGTTTTTTTGACTAAAAAATGACAAAGATGTGTCCCTTGGGATGGGGAATTTTTCCTTAACTAGTTTCTTAAATTTGTTATTCTTAACACGCTAATATAACTGAAATAACAGTGTAGATGAGAGACTTTATTGTAAAAGAAATTTACAGCTGCTGGGAAAGGTCCTTTAAAAGATGCAGATAATCATTATGAAATATATATTTAAGCTCTGCTATATAACTCAGCCATCATTGCAATTTGCAGGACCTCATTCGACTGTCTGTCTTCAATATAATCTGCTTATCTAGTCATTGAACAGTCATCTTTCGTCTTGTGTCGTCAGCTGCTTGCACTCACCGATGACGATGCCTCCAATGGCGCCAGCCTTCTGTATGTGTCTGGCTTTCTCTGCAAACATGCACTGTCCCCTCTGAAGCAGAGCGATGTGACCCTGGACATACTCAGCGTTGCTGATCTCAGCACAGCCACTGTAGGGTTCAGCCACAGTCACAAAGCCTCGTACCTGCACACAGGAGGAGAGAGGACAAAAGAATAACTGCAGAGAGTGAAGGGACACGTTTTATTATTATGGGCTGTGTAGTGCTGCAGTCTAATCCTACATGACGTATTGTGGTGCTTAAACCAAGCACTCAGCCTTTCATTTGTTTGAATTAGGAAAATATTCTAGGACAGGAAGTGCTCTCTTAAAAATATCTGGGAAACGTGAATGGCTCTCTTAGGAAAAACAAACAGTGGACAGTAAAGTGCACATTTGAAACCAGGCAGCTTGGAGGAACTACAAAACCCACTCACCCCTGTGGAACTTTTGGACAGGTCTGTGCCAAACTGCGCTGGGCCGGCGGTCAGCACAACCCTGCCAAAGAAGGGATGCGAGACGATCTGAATGGCTCTAGGAGGCAGCTGCTCTTTCTGCTGCTGGCTGGAAAGCTCCATCATCTCCTGCATGAAACGCACGCCATCCTCTGCTGCCACAGCACTCACTGCCTGAGTGTGGGTGTGCCAAAGTGGGAGAAGGGAGGAAGAGAGGTTTTGCAAAGTCAGGATGGAAAAAAAACACCTTGGTTTGCAGAGTCTTTTGACACAATGGCACCAGCATCACAAAATGTACTGTAGTTGTTTTACATAACACATACATAATACACAGGCTGTTACAAGTTTTGAAGAGAGATAAATATAGAGATATTCTACGCTATAAAGAAGATTTACTTGCAGTATTTTGAAAACTACAGGACAGTGTCTACTGTTCCTTCCTCATTTCCACATCCAGTGGTTAGATAAGTGTGGTGGGGGTTTTCTTTATGTTTATCCTTGATGCCAAATTCTTTACCTGGGTTGCATGCTGGACCAGCTGCACTCTGCCATCTTTCAGGTGGATTAGACTGACTCCCATCCTCCTCAGCAGCTCCAAATGTTCAGGGTTATTCGCCATGAAGTCCTGAGCCCTGAGAGGTGGGTGACCCATACCAGGCTCCCTGAGGAAGCAGGTCAAAGCAGAGCAGGTAAGGGAAATAGAAAGTGTGTGCAGGCAATTCACTTGGGCACAGCTGCATGTAAACACACCTGTATGGAGCAGGACGAGGGCAGCTTTTGTCTACAGCACTTCGGATTGGTTCTCTCAGGTTGCGAGGGAAGGCGGGGTCAGGAAACAGGAGACGCGTGTTGGGGCAGGTCCAATCGAAGTTTGAGTCATCCAGCTCCTCTTCTGACTAAATATCATGAGTATATTATAGATTCTGTTAGGAATTGGAATTGTGAAAATGCTTTCATCAATTCAAGACATTTTAAACCAATAATATCGTGATCACCGTTCTGTTTGAGGGAATAGCTGAAGAGTGAGGGGCCATGGAGAGGGACAGGGGCAGCAGATGTGCCTCTGTCGTGAAGACATAGTCCTCCACATCAAACGGTAAGTCCTCGGCATCAGCAAACAGCAGGAACAGGTATTTGAACATCTCAGCGAGAAAGAAAGAGTCCATTCTGACAGGAGAGGAGAGTTGAATAATATGAGGCTCAAGGCTAACAAAGTGGATATTTTAAACTACTGTTAGTTCAGAATTTCATGCTTTTTAATGTCAATGTTACAAATAAAATCTATTTTTAAAATGGCTGCGCATTTTATGTCGGTGCACGGTTTTGTCTCAACTCTTTAAATCATCAAAGGGAAGTTCTCTGTGTTATTGCATGCTTTTTTTAGAGAACATATATATCAACTAACATACAATACAAATTACTGTGCACTTTTCATTGTTAGATCAATATTCACCTTGTGAATTCACTATCGATTGAGTTCAGTGCCTCCAGCGATCAATATATAACACTTCGTTTAACCTACTATTTTATATTTCTTTCCTTTCACTTGATGTAGCTTATACCATGAAATGTTAATCTGATGGTACATTTTGTAAAGCACATCTTAACATTAATTACAGTTTTGAAGTTCATCATCCTATAAATACTGAGTCTTTATATGCTCACCTGTCCTCGTGGCTCCCAGTGCGTACGTCCTTCATTGCAGCGAAACCGCAGGGGACACGAGCAAAGCGATTTAGGTTGTCCAGGATGGTGCGACCTGCCTCCAGGTAATAAGGGTCTCCTGTGGCCTGGGGTGGGATGAGGGGAGCAGTATGATCATAAAAGAGGACAACAGATCAGTTATGAAAAAGGCTCCAGAGAAATGCGGTCAGACACAAAGACGGAAAGTCTTTCAAACAAGATCATCTCAATGTTTTACCATATTATGTTCCTTCGTATATTTTTACAAGACACCAGAAAGCCAAAGGCAAAGTATGATAATTACGAACTTATTAGTGGTCTGAATGCTGGAGGCTGCTTAATAGCTGCATAAATAGAGACTGTGTTTCTGTGATATTGTAAATGAGACCTGGTGTAAGTAACCAACATTCAGCAAAATGCATGATAAGAGATATTTCATACTGTACTGTGGCAGTGAAAAAAGAATGTCGGCATTTTGTTGAGCTTCCTTGATAAATTACCTTGTAAAGGAAATAGGTGCTCTCTGCAAACTCAGGCCTCAGGGGATGCTGGGCCCAGTGTACCCTGAAATCAGTAGTGAAGGCCTGGGCATAGAGGGAGAAGGACAGAGGGGTCAGCACACTGATCCAGGCGTTGTAATTGGAAAAGACAGACAAAGTTAAAATGCAGACATGTGGCGTGAAATGCAAGTTTGTTCACTTCCAAAAAGTTGTGTTTGGCAACTCAAGTCATATGGAGTCAGCAGAGGTTATCGTGAAATGACACCATGTCTCTTTTTGCAGAGCAGTTAAAACTTTAGATGTGGTACATCAAGTTGAATACACTGAGCTGGTTACCTCTGGGAGGAAGTTGTGTTTCTTTGTAACTTGATACAACATCTCATGGGTCTCGATGGCAGGACGGATGTCTCCCTTCAACACCTGAGATACATAATCAAAAGTAAGCACAACATTACTTAAAGGGCACAAGAAAAACATAGGAAGAGCAAAAGCTTCAATATACGTGATCCAATCTGACCTGAAGTCCAGGGAAGAAAGCCAGCAGAGAGTCCATCCATGTGCGTGCAGGTAGCAGAGGTTTGTGGATGTGGACATCTAGCAGCAACGGAGGCTGGCTAATGTATTTCATAATAGATGCATAGTGCTAAATGGGACATGAAAAAGTGAAAGGACTGAGAGCTGAATAACAGGCTGGTGCATGGTGATATACACAGATACATCAACATGAGTCTGAGGATTAATAACAGAATTTACTGGAGCAAAATGTTTTAAAAGCACTTTCTGAATGTAAACTGCTGTGCTGAAGAACTAAACTGAATCTTCAAACAGAAAAACATTAAAGTATGATGCTGTTTTATGTTGGAGATGCCACTGTGACAAAATGATATTATGCAGACAGAGAGGCATCAAATTACTCTACAAGTGTAAGTGTGCTGGTGTGTTTGTGTGTGTTTGTTTGTTCCCCTTACAATATTGAACCGCTGCAGAAACAGGTCATCTCCCAAGAGGATGTAGGCCTTTAGCAGGTATTCATAGTATGAGTCGATTCCTGCACCGACTCCACTGTCTGGAAACACACAGTCACAATCATTTAATAAGACAAGGGAAATCAGATGATAAATAAAACAAATGTTCTGTTTTTACCATTAACCACCACAGAGAGATTCCTCAAGTACACTTTTTATTGTATTTTCTAATGTCCATATCAGCTAAAACCTCTTAACCACTTCCTCCTCCCCATCTATCAGTTATGCCAATGCCCAGCCACCCCCTGAGGTTCTCTCTTTCCCTCCTCTCACCTCTGCGAACCCACTCTCCAGAGTGGATGTTGATGGTAGTTCCCACCAGATTGCTGTTTCTCTGTCTCTTCTCCCACAAAAAGTCCATGGCTCGCCGTGCATGGGCCTGTGTATGTGAGGAAGGGTGCATTATTGATTTAAGAAGTAAAGAAGTCAATCTGCAGTGGCTGTCCACTGCTAAAGAGATTATAGTGATTGACTCTGTGCTTGTTCAGCACTCTGCTTCTGCCAGGAATTGAACCAGTCCCAGACTT
>JAQNCA010000025.1:18690312-18707906 GCA_029783725.1 Acanthurus tractus
TTGCAATAAAGGTCCATCAAGAGCAGCACAGACATGAGTCAGCTAAAATCCAGATTACTGTTGAGCGCAGAGTCACGAGCATGGCTCTGAGGCCATAAATCTTGATTTCATTAAACTCATGGTTTTATCTATCATGACTGTTCTAGGAATGTCTGTTTCTCTGTCTGTTGGCTTTTATTGTTACCGTTTTTCTTTTCTTCTTTATAAACATGTAATTTGGAAGGTGATTGATGGTTTTCATGGCTGTTATTACATTCCCTCTTTCCTTGTTGCTGTGTCCAATGTCTAAACCAGTCGGTCCACTCTTCCCCGTGGTCCCTATAAAAATGACAGGCTGACCGTAAAGGCCCTGTTCTACCAAGTCAGTTCCTCTCTGCATCCCCTTCTGCAATTCCCATTACTGCCCTGGACTCCAGGAGCTCACTTTCCAAAAAACCTGTTCAGTCTTTTTCTCTCATCTTCTCTTTTTTTCACCGCCTTTCTTTAACACATGAAAATTCTATTGTGCATCATTCAAAACTATAACTAGATTATAATAAAGTTTGTGACCAAGATATGAGAGGGACATACTTGAGTCTAGACTGAGGAAGTGATGTGACAGACATATCTGCACTTTGTGGTCAGTAAGTTGCATGCTTTCAGGCTTAACTACACTGTAAAAAAAATGGAACAAATCTCTCAGTCAGTCGCACGTCTCTTTATATCTTTTCTTTACAGATAGTCAAAATCCAATTTTTTTTTGTCCTTTCTTATTGGTTCCCAGCAGGCAGTACCTCACTATTTTCTACCTACTATTTCCCCCTTTTTTGCCAAACTGAAACAAATAGGTTTGTGTAGCCCACAATAAATGAACCGACACTATTAATTGCTTTTGATTCATGTTACACATATATTTTTCTAATAAAGAAATTATTTAAGTGGCTCCATGCTTAAAAGAAAACGACTTTGCCGAATTATTCATTGACTTATAATGCTGGTTTAGAAAACGCAGTCTGCAGATTGATCTAGTTTTTCTTCCCCCAACTGAACCCTAATGACTTCTTCATTCCTCTGGTAGCTCATGGTTCACATTTCACTTTAGGTTCCACGAACCACACTTTCAAACAAATCCTATTTTTATGCACTGTCTTATGACGTGATAACATCAGAATAATGTTACCTTTGGGGCTGTGTGACAGACATAGAGGCTCCTCGGAGAAAGCCACGGCTTTGAACATGAAATGCCAATAGGGATCCTCAAGGCTGTGTGAGTTTACCACAGAGGCATCGGTGGAAAAATTAGGACCAATCATAACACAGTTCACTGCACTGGTCTGATTTATGTTCAAGCTCGCACCATTTGACTTCATTACAATTTAACTTAAAGCCATGAACATAATTAGGAGGTGGCTCTTCATGTGATGTAAAAATATGGAAATGGGGATCCAAAAAAGATATTTGTGAAACAAATTCCTTTGTTTAGAATTACTCATGCAGTAACCTCAGTCTTGACTAGAAAAATCAGCAACACCTCATCCTGTAATGAGTCAGAGTTTGTGTCATGCTGCAAATTCTTACCTCAGCTCACATTGAATGTTACATAAAATATTGTGTATAAAACATCCATTGTCAGTATATGAATTTTTATAAAATTATGAGCTATCTTAAAAGTTTCGACTTTTACTATGACTGTACTTGATTAGTAATGGAGGTGGCTCCTTCTTGAATGTGGTTCAAAGCCACATCATTTGCATATGCAAAGTACACACACACTTCCTTCTTTAATGTGGGCTGAAGATGTTCAGTAGCTAAGCTGCGCTACGATCCGACCATGTTCATCCACTGCAAGCTGGTAATACTGGTAGTTGCTCTGACTCTTATTGGCCGAGGTAAGTTAAGTACCATTTTTACAGCTTTATTTAAACCTTTTTTGATTCGATTAGTTATGAAATGCACTTTTGGCTGCACTTGATTATTCATTTACTTATTCATTTGTTGTTTTTTTACTTATTTATTCACCCTCAGTTCATACAGGCCAAATCATTGGAGGCCATGAAGCTAAACCACATAGCAGGCCGTACATGGTGCTTTTGAAGGAGGAGGAAGGAAAATTCTGCGATGGCTTTATTTTGAATGAGGACTTTGTGATGACTGCAGCCCACTGCAAAGCCAGGTCAGATACGAGGATAATAAACTTGAATTTCCTCTGAAATCTGAACATTTTTCATCCGAATTACCTAGACTCATCGAGATTTTAAATTAAAAAGCATTAATGAAAGGAATTTATTTAGCCATTGTGTATAATTAATTTTGACATAAATTCAATCATCTTATTTATCATTTCATTCTTTAATAGTTTTTTTTGCATTTAATTTTGTCATTTCAGGTCTTACACAGTCTTTCTGGGACTCCACAACTACCCTAGCAGTAATGAAATACAGAGTGTGTCTGTGCAGCAAGCATTTCCTCACAAGAACTACAATGCCACTGATTATAGAAATGACATAATGCTTCTTAAGGTAAGAAAATGTGCTTTGGTCTATTATTGTTATTTTCATATTCATGCTTTCTTAATGTTATTTTTTAAATGCATTTCTAATAAATCAAATCCAGGTCATAAGTCGTATGTACATGCATATTCCAGAACAATGCTTTTGCAGTAAATGTATTATACAATAGGTGACACCTGGAGAAATTTGAATTGATATTTCAGTTTCATTCATTTTTCTCTCCTCGGTCCTCAAGTTGAGCTCCAAGGCAAACTTCAACGACAATGTGAAGCCCATTGCTCTTGCAGGTCAAACTGATGATCTTCTGCCAAAATCATGTATTGTCTCTGGCTGGGGAGATTCAGGCAATAAACACATGTCTTCTGTACTCATGGAAGTCAATCTTACACTCACTGACAATGAGTCATGTGCTGAGGAAAACTTTTACTGCTCTGAGGGACGGATTGGACCGAGTAATGTACGTACATTTCTGTAACCTAATTCTAATCAACAAACGTTGGATGACAATTTTTTTTGTGATGATGATATTGATATTGTGCTATATTGACATTTTTCTGCATACTGTGTGTTTAACTCCAGGGAGACTCTGGTGGTCCTCTGGTCTGCGAGGATGGAAAGGCATATGGGGTTGTGTCCCATTGCTTCATACCAAACTCAGGTGACCCCCAAATCAATGTCTTTACCAAGATTTCGGACTACGAAGACTGGATCACTCTGACCATTAAATATGCAACATGAAGATCTAATACGTCATATAAATTTACAGTATTTTTGTTATTAGTATACCATTAGAGAGCTGACAGTTGGGATGATAATATCACAACTGATTTCAAAGCAAAAAGAGTGTCAGATCAAAAAGTCTGGACATGCTTGTCTTCCACAGACATAAAGAGAACATGCTCTGCTTTGCTGCCACCTATATGAATGTGCCTTGGGTCATTTTTATAAAGTGAGATGTTTTGGATATTTATGGTACAGCTGTTTGGTTTGTATTCTGGTGCATAAAAATTTAACAACTTTTTTGTCAGTGAACTTAAGATTTAAAAAATTGGCAAGTTAACTCAACTCAACTTTTTTTAAAGATCAGACTTAACGAAGCTAATTATTGTATGTAAATTCAGTGTAGCTTCAAAATCAGACATTTATGTGTAGACCTAACTCATACTGTATGTCATTCTTATTAAAAACCCTACCACATTCCTGAAATACATCACTGCTTTCTGCATCAGGGACTGTTAGACTTAATCAGACAAAAGCATGTCTCTAAGCCTGTTTGCATTGTATTTTCAAAAATAAATAAAACGCTTTTCACTCAGCATATTCTTGCAGTGCCTCTGTTCATTTCTCTGTTGTTTTTCTGTTAAGCCTAAATTCAATTAATAAAAAAGACAACACTGCCTCCCAGTGAATAAAGTGTATGAAACAGGTTCATCTTTCACTTCTTGCAAAAATGTCCCCTCACTGATAAGCTCTAAACCTAATCAAGTCTAAGCCTGTTGTTAAATGGACATGTAATGGAGGTTTTAGAAATATCCGACAAAGTGGTCAACATTTGGTCTGGACTCTATACGCATGCATTAGTATTTCCAGGAGACTCACTCCAGAATGCAACAATACCAGAATTAATCTTTTGTGGCTTGAAGCATCTGTCTAGTTAGGTGGAAGATGTTTGGGTATTTAGAATCAAAGTTCTCCACTTAACGAAGTGTTAAGTGTCTTTCCAGTCAAAGATCTGGGCGCACAAAGGTCTAGTGATTCTGAATTTTAACTTATTCCATAATAAAATGGAAGGAATGGGAACCAGTGATTCTAAATCCTTCACAACTCAGTCATTGTTAACAGTATAGTAACAATCACTTCTTGCATATCAGAAAACAAGATTGCAAAAGCTCAGATAGGGCAATGCACAAAATTCTTGCAAAGAGAGTGTGCAGGGAGAAAGGCCCTGAACCACCTTCCCACCATCAACTCCACCCTGCTTCAGAGACTAGATAATTGAAAAAAATAACTTAAATAAAATAGTGTTTAAAAGGAAGAGAGACTACCTTTAAAAAATGTCAATTCAACAGGAAAAAAATCACCCTATTAATTAAAAGCTTGTAAAGGGGGCAAAATAGCAGAATGTATCCTGAAAATTTTGCCAACCCTTGAGGATCACAGGATCCTGTGACGAAAGTGCTAATCACAAATTACAGCCTGCACTTTCTTTGAGTGGGCTTCGTGGTGTGTGTTTTTCTCAAAGGGGAAGATTCCTAAAGTCAGTGGAGCAGCACTTAGTGTGTCGGAAAAAGCCACTTAACACCGTCTGAAGTGAGTTTAAAGTATAGCCTATCCTTGGATTAATCCTGTCATTAGGCAGTGGCCAACTGTCTGAGGAAATGAACTTCCAAAGGCCAAAAATTATCTGTCACACGTGCAAGAAAATTTTAAGCAGCTGCGACCAAGAAGCACCCAGATACTTCTCCGTCTGAAAGCCCTCAAGCCTATGCCATCGCACTTACTGGCATCAGACCACTTCAGCTGATTTTTCTCAACTCATTAACAGAGTGCTTGATTGCATATTTCTGATGGCATTCTTTGGTTTCAGACTGTGCTCTGTATTCAAAGCATAGCGCTCCCCCTCACAATTTGTCCTAGAATGTCCATAGTACAGCTGACATCACCATTTTCACCCCTGACACCCTCATATTTATTCTCGAGGAAAGTATCACAGACCAGCTCAGCATCTCTCACCTCATATATCTTTTCCACTGAAACTCCACACTAAGTCACCAGGTCCTGGCTGGGACCAGTTGTGACACACTTTCGATTTGTTCCATCGACATTTTTCGTTCAGTTCTCTCTAGGTCAGCGTTGTCCCCTATGCTCTGCTGTGGTCAGTCTTTCCATAACCGGAGCACTTCCACCTCATCTAGGAAAGAAATCCCTGACCCATACTGTACAGTAATCAGGAGCCACAGGTGCTGAAAAACACAGGCCTATCACATCTTCCTCTCCAGTCATCTTGAAGACATCAGAAAAGGCCATTATCACTTTGGTGTCTGAAAGCCTTCCAGTAGACAACTAAGCCATGAGGCCTCATCCAGATGTGCTGATACCTTTAGTTTTTTCCCTGGATTCCTTGCCACCACACCTCGTGACATTTTTGATCCATATAACTTATCTTTTTATATTTTATCACTTAAAAAATCTCATTAAACCCTCCTTTTCAAACCCAGTAAATTCATTCCTGTATTACCTGCTGTTTCATCATATGTTTTCATATACATGAAAGCCATGGTTTTTTGTTAGAGGAGAAGGTGGATCTAGTCTGGCCTCTGAGCATGTATAATTCAAAGTAAGATCTCAAATAATGATGCAAAACAAGAGAGATTGTTATCTGTTTTGCAGTTCAGGAAAAGTTTCTTGATATTGATCTATATTTCCTGTTACATGAAGTCAAGATGCAACAGCATTTCAAACAGAAGTGGCAAACCAATAAGGAAATACAAGAGACCCAGAGCAAACTGGGACGTTATATCGCAATACCAAAACTTAATATATATGCACAATTAATTAAAAATGACTTTGACTAAAAAAAACAGGACTAAAAGACTTTGATTATATTGTCAATCAATGCAAATCAAATAAATGAATGTCACGACACACTTACCCAATGAATATTCACCAAACTCCTCCCTGTCCAGCTACAGGCAAACATTATTATTGCAGCCCTTTCAAGTTTTGGATTTCTCAACATGGTGAAAATTCTTTTAAGACCAAAACTTTTTTATATAGAAAGTTTGGAGAGTTTTTGTTTTTTTAAATAAACCTTTCCAATATCGAAAACTATACTGTTTGATCATATAAACATTAAATCATTTTCATAAAAATAACAATGTATATATAGACTTATACTCTCATTTATCACCAGTGACCTGTAAGAATTGTGTGGCTGTGTCACAATGTGCAAACCTTTATTTTGGTTGTAAAATGGGGGAAAAACACACTCTTAGTTGCATCATTATACAAACATAAACTTTTTACATATGTAAAAATGTCAAAAATCAACATTCTAAATGTCATTCAATTATATAAGTGAGCAGAAAAGGAGGAAGCCACATTTATATGTGTCTATTTGACTGAGGGCACATATACACTGAGCAGAGGGGCAAACAGCAGAGAGCAAAAAGTCATGCAAAATCAGATTTTATGCCACTTTCCTGCAGGGTTGTGCGGATGTGTGGGCATATTAGTTTGTGCTTCCAAACTATCCCAAAACTACCATAACTAAATATTGTATAATAATAAAGTGTCGTTGAGCCATAGAGAAGAGGTCAAGTCGCTAACAACCCATATCCCTGTGATAATGAGATGTGGACATTATTAATAGTTGCTTTAGTAGCTTTCATGTATGTTCAGTTGATGTGTTACTCACCTGTTGTATGTTAAATGGGCAATAAGACACCTCAATGAGTGTATTTCCATAGCTAATTTTACTTGCTATTACCTACTTATACACCTTGTAGAAGAAATGTACAAATATAATTGGGTGATTAACATAGTTTTTTTTAACAATATAACCTGTGAAAGGAGGACTGAGAATGGTACCAAAAATAACATGTCTGTTTCTAGGGTATGGGTTTACATTTGCTTCAGAAGATGTATTATTGTTTATGTTTCTTGGTTATAAGGCACAAGTGTACATGATAGCAGTACAGAGCATGCAATTAAATAGAACAACGTAAGTAGTCAGTAAATGATGAGTAAATTCAAGTTTGCATGTTGCAGAGAGCACTCCTGAGACAAACTGTTATCGAACATTTGCATCAAGAGTGGGCATCACTTAATTCTTAAAAGTGTGACATAAGCGTGCAAATTGAATGATAGTTTAGATGTTCCTGCAATAAAGAACACAATGTCCCTTCATCAAGCTGAACGAGGTCTTTGGGTCATACATCGTTTTCTTTCCTTTAGCTAGTCAATGTCCTCATCCTCTGAATTCCTCAGCAGCTCTATTTGGTAAAGTAGACTTCTAATTATCTTAACATTGGTGCAAGTCAAATTTTCAGATACAAACAAAGAAACAAAAAAACAAAGGTGTGAATGTAAACCAAAGCCACATCCTTTGCAAAGACAACCTTAACATATACCTCCCTCCCTTCCCCTTTCTGGTTCAAGGAAGCATTTAAAAACTGAGATCAGTAGTGATGCTGGCCATTGTTTTTCAGCAGCTTGGCTGTGCTGTGATCTCACCATGTTTTTCCTCTGCAAGCTGGTAATACTGTTACTCACACTGACTCTTAATGGTCAAGGTAAGTTTAATTTTTATTGTATTATCTTTGGTGCTGTTTTACACAGGTATGCATTATGGTATGCAGCCTAAACTACAGTCACAAAGAACTACATTTCACTATGTCTTGTGAGACATACTGTCCATAAGTGTAAACTTTTCTTAATGAGTTTCCTTGATTATGTAAGCTTATAAATGTGCACACTTTTTGCTCAGTTCATACTGGGGAAGTCATTGGCGGCCATGAAGCTAAACCACACAGCAGGCCATACATGGTGCTTATAAAGTTGCACATGCTGGATGGTAAACCATACCACTGTGGTGGCTTTCTTCTCAATGAGGATTTTGTGATAACTGCAGCTCACTGCCAAGCCAGGTGGGTTTGACACATTTTATGTTTACCTATCAAAAAACATGAAAGCTTAATGAATCGTGATATATTTTAGTCTTTAAATGTTTGATTTTTTACAAATAAAGTGCTGTGACCCAAAAAGTTAATCCCAGATAACTTATTGAACTTAAGTTTTCCATTTCAGTTCCTATACAGCCTTACTGGGGGTTCACAATATCCATAATAAGGATGAAATACAGAGTATATCTGTGACACAATCATTTCTACATATGGACTATGATCCAACTGATTTCACAAATGATATAATGCTTCTTAAGGTAAAATCTTGATTAACTTTTTTTTGGTCATTTCTAAATTTTGTTTTTAATTCTATTGTAAGGATTATAATGTTTTGTTATTTATATCTGAACTTATTTTTTATCTCCTATTCTTCCTTAAGTTGAGTTCAAAGGCAAAGTTCAACCAAAATGTGAAATCCATTCCTCTCGCTGACCAAGGTGATGGTTCTCTTCCAAAATCATGCTCATTCTCTGGCTGGGGATTAACAGAAATGAACACTGAACACTTGTCTCCTGTGCTCATGGAAGTCAATTTAACACTTACTGACAGTGACATGTGTCCTAAGGAAAACTCATTCTGCTCAAAAGGAGAGAGTGGACCGGGTCCGGTATGTACATTTAAAAAGCAAAAAACAGACAAGCATTCGGACAGTTATAATTAATTCACTGTTGAAGCATCACTGTATACCATGTGTGCTCTTCCAGGGGGATTCTGGTGGTCCGTTGGTCTGCGAAGATGGAAAAGCATTTGGGGTGATGTCCTGTTGCATGGAAATAAAACCAGGTGGCCCCTATCTCTGTGCGTTTTCTAAGATGTCTGATTACAGTGACTGGATTTTTTCAGTTATGGGACCACTTAATGACCACAACATTTGAGTGGCCATTTGTGTAACTTTGTAGAGCTGATAATTAACACTGTCAGTCCAAAGCCTGTTTTTTTTTTTGCTTTACACAGATTTCATGTAAATATGCTTTACCTTACTTTTATTAAATGATAGAAGTAATTTTCTTTGGAATATTGAGTCAAAAGGCTACAAAAATGTTGGCTGGTGGTTTGGTCAAAGAAAAAAAAACTGTTTTTGAGATTTTAATGAGCTGTTTTTCTGCTGCTTGCTATATATACTTTTTCTCAATAAACTTTAGATTATACTCAAGCAATGTGAAAAATTTAAAACAGTGCATGTAGTCTCTTCAACAAGTCAATCATTGCACACAAATTAAAAGTGGCTTTAAGGTGTAGACTTCATGCTGTTGGTGTGAATTCAGATTCTGAGTATCATCCTTCTCTTAAATAAAACATTGTGTTCATCAAAAACATTACTGCTTTGTGAATTATGTCCATCCTCTCAGTTTTTAAGTCTTAAAAAAGCTTCTGCCATATGTGAAGAAAACCTGTTTATTCTTCTGTTTGAGCATTGATAAGAAAAATGAAAAAGACAACACTGCACCCTAGTGATAAAAGTGTATAAATGCAACAAGAAAAGGTTTAGTTTGCTTATTAAAGTAAGAACAGAGAGTTTTCTACAGTTGTAGACTCTAAACCTAAACAAAGTCTCTGCCTTTTGTTTGAGAGACATTTTAACTTTCTCACATGAAAAGAAAGTTGGGGAAATCTAAGTGGGTCACTCACACTACATAAAGAGATGGGAGTTTTCATAGAGAAACTCTTATTTACACATACTTTTAATCAAGGGAAAATTCTAAATACATTACCTGACTCTATGATACACTTTCAGTAAGATGCAATACATTTTCTGTCTGTCCATTTATTTAACTATTATAAGAATAGCTTGCACAATGATTTAAGCAGTACTGTACTTTGGCACAGTAATGCAAGTGGAAGAAATCTTCTGAACATTTATGACTGCATTGTCTTTGGTACCACCATCAGGCTAGTTCAATTTTCTACATGATCAAATTAATGACTGCCTAATGAAACATACCTACAGCCTACAGGCTAAATGTGTATGCAACTGCATGCAAAGTAATTTATGTACTGTGGTTGCAAGAACTTGTGCTGCAATCCAATTTGGAAAGTTTCCTCAAAATATCTATTTTATTTATGCATTCAGAAAGCGGCAACCACTCTGAGTACTGAATGTAGTTCTTCTAATGGCTTCTACATGCTGTCTTTCTGCATCAAGCAACTTGTTTTAATTCATGGTTTACCTAAGATTCAGATCCAGCTTGCTTAGGGTCCCATGGTTTTATCGGCTGTTTGTTGCAGTCCACTTGAACTCCATCAGACATCTCAAAGCTGCTCAAAGCTGCTCCGCTGCGAAAAGACACCATCATCATCCCTGGGCCTTTAGTTCAGTTCAACTGCAGCTCATTGGCTTCAGCCAATCCCAATGCAGCAGAGAACACACAACACCTGTAAGAAAGGGAAATTCATTGTATAAATGTGGAAATGATTGCAATGATGATCTTGACTGTAAGAAAAATGCATGTGCTATTTTTTTTTACAACAGGGTGGTGTAGTGAGATGTTTTCTCAATAGAGTAAGAAACAATAAGTTAGGTAAAATGAGAAAGGGGGATAAAGAAATGTTATTGTGTATATTGATGTTTATGTGACAATAACACTTGGTTTAATTTATTCGGACTTGGATTTCTTTGTCTTCAATCATGCTTTTCTCAGTGAGACTTTACTTCAAAGTGAACAATGCTGCCCCCTGTTGCATATGTTTCACATCAAAGAGTCAACTGAGTCATTTCAATCGACGTATACGTGCACACTGAATGACTCATACTGATCTTTGGATGTTCCACGGTGTACAGGACAAAGTGAGGCAAGAGTGAAATGAATCTGTGCACTATGTAAAACGGTAAAGGACAGTTGTGCTGGTTTCACAGTTTAAAAAAACGTGTACTATAAAAGCGTGTTTGTGGACACAGCATGGTTTCCTATTCTGACAATATTCAAGAGTAATTATTACTTTATTATTTTTGATAGCATTTAACAGAGTGTCACATTTATATTGACGCTTCTATCCTTCAATTTTTTTTCGGACATATTTCTTTTGTAAAACACTACATAAAAATATTCATATACAGACAAAGGAATAAAGAATGCAACATTAATCTGTACTCACTTATTTAACTGTAACTTAACTAATCATCCATGAACACAAAATCAAAATGGTTAGGCCAAATTTTAAGAATATTTGATCTAATTCTTTGATCTCATCATAAAAACAATTTACAGGTGAAATTTTAATTTTGGAAACTGTTCACTCTTTTAAAAGTTAAAAAGAAAAAGCGGATTTTTTTGTGATGACCTATTTCCGCATAACGGCCTGACGGAATTTTTTAACTGTGACACACAAAGCTTTAGCGTTTCCGGCCAGCTCAGCGCCTCAAACCTGTGGTGTTGTCAGTTTACTGCCTGTCAACCAGCCGCTGGTACCAGGTACCTGGAACAGTTCGCGGGGAGCGAGGAACAGCCGGACATTGCGGAGACATGGTGCTGCTGACGATGATCGCTCGGCTGGCTGACGGGCTGCCGTTAGCCGCTTCAATGCAGGAGGACGAGCAGGTTAAAACATTTTAGCTGCCTCTGTGGTGGCTAGCTATCTTTCTTTTTTTGGCTGTTATCACTATAGGCTTCTGCTGTAAATGCTTCCAACGTGAAGTACAAATGCTTTAGTGACACGTTAGCTAACGTGAACTCCTGCTTGTAGGCCTGTCTAGCTCTACACAGCGCCAGTCTTTTATTTACACAAAGTAACCGACTCATTCCTCACAGTATTGAGAGACCTTCCTGTGTTTCAACCCTGACATGGTTCAGATCCTGCTACAGCTCGTTTCCAGAGCTTAAGTTTCACCCAAGTTTAGTGAAACTTAGTATTCTGTTTCGGCTTTTTTCTGGGTCTAAACACAGGCTAATTTAAGTCTTCAAACCCTGATAAAATTGTCCTTTCCAATCTGACATGTCCGTATGTTTTGCAAGATATAAATGGTTGTAAAACATACCTTATTCCCCCCACAATCGTTTTACATTATAGCCTGACCATTTCAGATTTTGGCTCATCATAAACAGCGCCTATTTAAGCCAAAAAGTTATGAGAAATTGTTAAACAGAAAATTTAAATATGTTTGACATAAATTTAAAAAACAATGCCTCCATTATGAAATTTGTCCACCAGAGGGCAGCATGTTTTTTTTTTAAATTCATCAGAGAAAATAGTCACATTTTGGTCGATCAGTGATATTGGTAAATGTAGGTCATTTCCTAGTGCAAATGCACTGAGATCTTCTGCTTGTTGAGTTGTGTTAACATTGCCAACATGTACCAGGATGCATAGCATGCAAACCTCCAACACCAACCCCCACTGAGTAAGCAATAGCAAAGAGACAAAGTTTTGTATGGGAAATGGCAACACACTTCCTGGCTACCCAAGCTGAAATAGCCTGTAGATCTTCCTTAACACTAACTACATCACTGGTGTCAGAACAGAACTGATTATTCTGTAGGAGAACTCAGCATGCACTGAGGAATTTGTTGCTTTCAATAAACATTTTGATTTACTTTCAACAGTGTATGGAAATCCACATAAAGTGTAAATTTTCGCTTTAAATGTGCCGTTCAGTCAATACTTGCGTGCAGTTTTTAAAAAAATGATTTAGCAGATTTTTACCAAGTGTTTTTTGTGATGCATAAGTACATATGTTCAAAAACAACATTGTAGTGCTAATGTATCTGTCTACATTGATAACGGCCTCCAATATTTCTCACTTCTGTGTATCATTTACATAATCCAGTTTCATAGAAGCATATAATTTCCACAAGGCCTATTGAGAGGAAGCTGAATGAAATGCTGAGTTGTCTTAATGATTTATTTCCATAATTTGGAAATTTGGAATTTATTTTTGATATTTTTGACTGCAGTTTTGACTGTAAGATATTGTTTTGGTGAATGAACTCAACTTAAGCTTATCATAGTTCCACTGTCACGTCTTTAATCACTTACTTTACATCCAAGTAACAATATGAATGTGAGGGTTTTCCCCTCTGAGTACCTGATTTAACTGTTTCCAGTTGAATGAATCTGACTGATGAGGCTGGAGATAGTAGCGTAACATATGAAAACTGTTTAAAAAAATGGATGACATTGTAAAATGAAGCTGTTTTATTATGTTTGAGCATGACTTACCAGCAGTCTAACATCTTTCCCTCACTCTCTTGTTTGCTTTCAAAAAGGGAAGTGAAAAGGTTTGTTGTGTCTCTGCCTCAACATCATATGTGTTTTTTGTCATGCTACAGTGTTGCTTTAAGAAATCATTTGCAAGAGTCAGTAACACCCACAAAATGAATACCATCAACCAGCCAAATGCTGACCTAAAACAATTCACCACAAACAGCTAAAATGGTTATTTGTTCTTTTCAAATGCATTGCCTTCACTCACAGATGTAGCATCACACTGCTGTGTCTGTCTGTGGTCTTTTATGCCAACTATATTTATTTTCAGCACACTACAAAGTGCAAGAAATGAACATCAAGAAAAATAGCTTGAAATCTGGCCTGGTAGGTGGTTGCTTTTTTTGTCTGCTATGTCAAGCACACAAGCAAGTAACCACACTTTGTAATTTATGTCTAGTGCAAAAATAGAGTCATTTGCTTTGCAACTCTGTCTGCAAACATGGTGTACAGGGGTCTATTTCTTGCCCTGACTAAAAATCATGTTTTCTTTGTGAGATATGAGTAAGTTGTGTTGTAACTGGTGTTGTTTTGTTTATTTGTTTAGTTGGGTCGGGACCTTCAGCAGTATCAGAGTCAAGCTAAGCAGCTCTTTAGGAAACTCAATGAGCAGAGTCCCTCACGCTGCACTTTAGAGGCCGGTTCCATGGCATTTCAGTGAGTATGAAGAAGGACATGAGTGCAATTTAAAATATGATGCTTTACATCAGTATGCATTCAGTGGCATCTTGCACCAAGATAAATGGAGAATAGAGTTGTTTCCATAATGGTTTCTTAAACGTTTTGAAGCAGTTATGCAAGAATATCACGTTTTGCACACTTCAAACATGCACCTGTACATAAGCTGCCCATACAATATTTCAGTTGTCATAACATTGAAATGTTGTTTTTTTTGCAGCTATTTAATAGAGAAAGGAGTGTGCTACCTTGTGCTGTGTGAAGCTGGCTTTCCTAAGAAGCTGGCCTTTGCTTACCTAGAAGACCTGCAGGCAGAGTTTCATGAGCAGCATGGAAAGAGAGTCCCCACAGTTTCCCGTCCCTACTCCTTCATTGAATTTGGTAAGAAGAAGGGAGATGAAGGAACAACTGACTTACTTTTGGTTGTAAAGTTTAAGCATGTCACACTTGTGTTCTCTGGTTTTAGCAGTAATCCTACTATACCTACTGTATTTTAAACAGAGAACATATATATGTTTGTTTTATAAAGAGCTGGAAGTCATCGGCATGATTTATTTCCGAAAACTGCTTTTAATGTTTGTGTCACTTCCTCATCAGACACCTACATCCAGAAAACCAAGAAGTCGTACATAGACAGCAGAGCGAGAAGGAATCTGGGCAGCATCAACACAGAGCTCCAGGACGTCCAGAGGATCATGGTTGCTAACATAGAGGAGGTGCTGCAGAGAGGAGAAGCTCTCTCCGGTAAATCCACTTTGTCAAACTGACGCAGTGTGTTTTTCTGAATAACAGGGTAAACTGAAGAATCAGATGCTCCTCAGATTTATTGATTTTGTCCTGTTTTGTGTCTACCTCTCTTCCTTTTGTCACCCTCTTCATGCCTCCCCCTGCTCTGTTTTCCTGCGGTTCCTCCTCCCCGCAGCACTAGACTCCAAGGCCAGCAACTTGTCAAGTCTGTCAAAGAAGTACAGGAGCGACGCCAAGTATCTGAACACCCGCTCCACCTATGCCAAGCTGGCAGCCGGCGGTGTCTTTTTCATCATGCTCATTGTCTACGTACGCTTCTGGTGGCTCTGAGGAAAAAAGAGATTAAAAAGAACAACAGAAAGGAGTTGTTGGAGAGGAAGACGAGCTGCACAGTCTGCAGACACTAAGAAGCTGTCACCTTCGACTAAAAACAGGATCCCTGCTCTTAAAAAGACTTTGCAGAAAAACCACCGCCCATTTTGTTTTCACCTGTCCATTGATGTGTGACCGGAGCATAAATGATGTCATGATACATGGTTTTATTATTAATAATTACGAAGTAATGTGCTAATAGACACCCTAAAGATACGTAGGTTAAAAGGAAATAAGTGAGCGTGTGTTTTTGGTTTGTGTGCGTGGATGTGTAGGTGGGGTTGTTTTTTGTTTTTGAAGGCAATTTTTGGTGATTGGTGTGTGGAGGAAAAATGAAGAGAAAAAGAAATTTCCTGTTTTGTGAGTTTCCAAAGCTGTACTGTACCACAACAGGACTGATTTAACCTTGTATACTGTCTAATAATACAAAAAAAAGAGCAAAAAGAAAAAAAAATCCCATATCTTTATTGATCCAGAGCACATCGTATGGGTATCTGTGTTCATTAGCATTATAGTCACAATAGTAATGGCTTGACAGACCTGGACAACATACAATATGTACCACAGTTAGAAAAATTTGGAAAGCGTGGCAGTCATTCTTAGGTAATTGAGTGAGGCAGCAACAACATAGGAAAAACGGACTAATGTAATATAAAATTATTGTACAAAGCCTTGCAAGATGCTATTTCAACTGTGTATCATTTAGCAAATATTTTAGCCATTATTAAAAGTCAGTGACTCTTTAAGGGACTGTGCACAAATTATGGGGCGTTGGTGGTGAGGGGATCAGGAAAATCCAAGAGTAATGTAGTTTGGAAACATTAGTACAACTTTTATTTTTGGGAGAGTAGGAGAGGGTAATTTAGTTTTAAATATGCCCATATTAATATTTTAGTCCTCTCTTAATTACAAAACATTGGTTACATTGGTTTAGGACAACAATCCTTTAAATACCCAATTTTTCCATCACTGTGCGCTAGCTAACAGGACAGATATGTTAATCATGAAATACACTATGGCTATTTATCAATATCAGAATATGGACATAAATTAATCAGGATAATACTGATTAAATGCTGCCACTTCTCAGCCCTTCAATTCCTTTGTCATATAACATGTAAAAAGTTTTGAAAAAAAAATCATGTATCATATAAAGATGGCCTGTACAGTTCAACTTTAGCTGTTTAGTCAGTATCTCTTTATTCTAAGATAGTAGCTGTTTGTAGTTGTTTGTTTATCATAAATATGAACATTTCTGTCCACATTTAAAGAGCGTGCATTAGTGACTACTGTCACACTAATTTTTCCTTTATTATATAACAAGTGCTGTGTGTAACAATTTTAGCACTAATTATGGTAAAATTCCCAACTCTGACTTGTGATAAGTTCAAATGCGGCTTCATAATTGGTCAAATCAGCTTCAAATTATTTGACCAAAATCTTGTGGATGGGTCTCAATATAAAGTTCAGTGTTTCTATGTGCAGAGCCTTGTGCATATGGTACACAATACTAATATGACCTTATAGGAAATTGTACTGTAATTGGTGCTATACATTACACACAGCACCTTAAAGGTAAATCTGATCAGAGTAGTTTTTTTTTTCTTAAGGGCAGAGTCTATAGAAGACATTATTAATCGAAGTTAAGGCCTTGTTTTTTAAATAAGTTTAATCTAATATCTTGCCTCCTCCTAACCTCTACAAATTTCTTTAGTCCCTGACCTGACCTCAATACAGTGTGTCTGCATTTCCTATATGCTCTTTTGTGGACCATCACCTTTGTGTTAGCAGCCGTTTAAAAAAAAAAGATGTCTGGTCCTTTTATTTTGTATAAAGTTTACACTTTTTGACTCATTTTACAAGCAGTTTCAAGTTGAGAGTCACAGGTGTATCAGACAGCCGACATCTGCCCACGGCTGGAAAGAACACCTTCTCTTTTTCTGTTCTGTCTGCTATCTATGAATAAAATGATTTGCACAAATTGCTCCTCTTTTTTTTGGATGAACTTGAGCTGAACTGATGATTATCAAGTGTTTTTTAGTTTGGGATATAAATAGAGATGCCCTTGCTCTGAGGTCAACGGAAACTCTCACTGTTGGCTAAACCATATCTGCAGGACTGCAAATTGCCATCAGTTAATATTATAAAGATCCTTGTATTGTAATGGGGTTAACTATCAGCATTATTGGCCAAGTATTGTAAGCTGTGTTCCCATTTGCAAAGACTTTAACATCCTTGTACCTGAATTTGCTCTCAGTGTTTCAGACGTTTTCAAGAGCAGTTTACTGGATAACACAGCTATATGTAAACAAAGCTGAAACAAGACTAAAAACATGAACATTAAAATGTGATATATATATATATATATATATATATATAAGTATGATAATGCCTGTTTACATGTCTACAAACATTATATAAAGTA
>JAQNCA010000025.1:18713110-18725592 GCA_029783725.1 Acanthurus tractus
CTGATGACTTAAACCCACATACATTTTGATTTCTTTCGGTGTATTTTCTATTCTTTGGCTCTCATCCGTCTGTGTGGTAAACATCATGAACTCTGATCTATGGCAACCTCGGGCCTCAGGGACCAGAACATGATGACACAGAGTTTGAATGTGCACGTCAATGTTTTTGTGTGATTATATATTTCCATTGGTGAACGCACAAGTTTGTTCATGTGCATACATTTGCACTTAAATGTACATCCCATCATGTGTGGGAGAATGACTCAGACGACCCTGAGTGGGAGTTGGCAAGAGGTCACGTTGTTGACCTCCGATCCCACCAACTTCTTCCATCTAAACATACCTCCACCTTAAAGTGATCAACGAGAAGCACAAGTGTAAAATCCAAATTGCCTTTTCTCAACCTAAAAAAGTCATTTTTAAAAAGCCATCACTTTTTATTTTGGTGGATGCTGTTTAATTTTGTTGTCAAATATCAATTGCAACATAGTTCAGTGTCTATGTTAAGTAAGATTCATATGATTATCTTGGGTCAGTCTGACCAAACCCAAAAGTACACTGACCATGATTTGGTCTATAGTTGTTCCACAGTACAAGGGAAAATGTTTAAAAATGAAAACAAAAGTATTTTTTTAAATAAAGCATCATAACACCAAAGGAATCCCCAGCTGCATCTCAATATACTCTATGCTGTAGCCCCCTAGCTGTAGCTACTAGCTGCCATTTGCTTGTTAGCTCAGTTATCGTTGCACCTACTGACAGTATTAACTTATCATTCTGTCTAGACCTGAAACTTGAAGCAATGGGTGAGTGTTAGGGTTTATATTGCAGGCAATGAGACTAAGCCCTGCAGCCTTTCAAGCAAACAAAGTCGAACCGATACTGAACCTCTAAGACTGACTGAGGACAGGTGAGGCATGAAGTGGAAGAGAAACAAGAGGATAGTTGGGTTTTATGAGTGAGTTGTTTCTTAACTAGCTCACTGAAAAAGACTTTCTTCTGACCAAACCACAGCTGGTGATTGCTAGAACAGTGGAAAGACAAACCAAGATGATTTTGGTGAGTATTTTTAGCTTTAGTTTCTGTTTAGCTCCATTTAAATGAGTATTCATGATGAGTCAACAAGATTTTTTTTTTGAGTCAAATGGTTGCAGCATGTTTGCATGCTTAAATGTTTAATCATTTGCACCTTTATTTTGGTTTTGGTTCCCTAATTGCTTCCTGCAACAGACATAAAAAAATATTCATCCCAGAGGCCCAGGTTTAGAGGACTGAAGAAAGATGACTCTCTGCAAATCAGAGATTTTGCATGCATGAGACCACATTGAGCATTGTGTGTATGTGTGTCTGTGTGTGTGTGTGTGTGCATTTTAAATGTTGTCAGAGTATTCAAAAACTGCTTTTCAGTTCATATTACCTGAAGGCATTACAAATTGTAATCTTGCTTGTGTTTTTGGCTGAGTGACTTGCTCCTCTGCACAAATCTACCTCATTTCTAAATTGCATCTTGCGGGGGTGAATCCAGCTGAGTCTTGTTTTAGGGTTGCTCATAGATAATTGAAAACACCAGCAGTGATAATGGCAGTGCACAAGGCTTATATGCCAGGTAGACTATAAGCTTTCATTCGTCCTGAAGTTGTTTGCGACTGAGAGAGTTGGAAAGGGTGGTAGTGTTATGTATATTTGTGTGAGTGTTTGCGCATGTGTGTGTGTGCATGTGTGCGTTTCATGGGGGGTATAAACCTTGCAGAACCCATATGACACTGCCAGGGCTGTTATTTTCCCACAGTGCAGTATAAATAGCCTGCTAGTGTGGGGTGACGGTGGGCAGGCAGGGGCGCTCAAGGGAGGATCCCATCCACACACAACAGCACATTCCTGTCCACCTGGCCCTGCTACAACCCTAGGTCACCTTACAGGATGTGTTCAAATTCACATACACACCTCCCCCCCTCCTCCTCATCCTGCTCCTCCTCCTCCTCCTCCTCCTCACACCTTTCCATTAACACCTGTTTCCTCACCTCTCTGCCAGCTCCCCTTTTCTCTCCTCAGGGACTCCTTTGCTGAGGTCTCTACCCACATCGGGCCCTCCCGCTCGCTGATTCTCCACCTTTGACCACTGCGGAACGCCATGACGCACACGTTCACTCACATGCACTATCTTGGCGTCTCACATCGACCCACTCCTTGCCTTCCAGGAGGAAGCTGACAACTGGCAAGAACACCACTTCAGAGTAACATATACTACTTGTCCAAAGCCACGGGGGAACAACAACTGAAAAGATATGCTGAGGATGACATTAGTTTTTTCCTTGTTTTGCATGCTGTCTGCAGCGTGACACTGCTGGATATGTAATGTGGGTTTACAAAGTGATTCATCAGCTCGACAATCAGTCAAGTAATACAACCTCAGATGACAACCTTAGCGTAATGTTAATGGACTCTAAGGTCACAGTAAATCACTTTTGAGCAATTACATGCAATGATAGCACTACGAAATTGCAGCTTCATGTTTTACAATAAAACAGGCCAGTAAAAAACCTTGCGCAGGTATGTTTACTTTCTTTTAAAATGATCCCATGTTCGACCAAGTAAATGATTACACTGATTTAGTGCTGATTTGTGTGCCTCTTTAAATTTATGCGCCCACTATCTACCTCAATGTTGACTTTTGGCTCATATAACCTCAAGTTCACACAGGAAAATGATTTATTGTGATTAAATACTTGAGACCCTTGTATCAGCTCTGTGTTTCTGTGTAAATTAGACACCATGTGGCTTCTCATCCTGGTGACCCCGCTGGTCAAGCTTTCCATGTTCAAGCCTGTGTCAAGGAGATTTGAAACTCAATTGATCAGATATGCTCATGAGTCTTAAATTCTCACATTTACAAAGCAGAGCACCACCATTTGACACTGCTCCCTTGATTTAATTTACTTAATATTTCTGCATATCTTTTGGCCTGTTGCAGAGTTTGGGCTGTTTCCTTTACAGCAGTTCAAGCAGATCAGTGAGAGAGCAGGTGATAATCAACCCTAAATATACTTCCTTTAGCTTCCTGTCCTCCAGATCTGCTTACACATAAAGATGACATTAGATAGATGATGCTTCTGACACCACATGTGCAAAAGTCCTGACGAGGGCACATGGGGCATTAAAACTTACCACGCAATGTTCTAGGTTCATGAATGCCTCATCTCAGAGAAGCCAGCACAAAATGCTTTCAAGTCAACACTTGTGTTAACTAAACCTGATCTCGGTGAGGTATCCATAGCTGCGCTAAAGGTTAGCAGCATTGATTGCACAATGCTATGGTGCAAAAGTGTCTCTGAGGTGCATAGAAGCATCCAGAGCCAGTAAACTGGACCTGTCTCAGTAATGTACAACTGTTTATGCTAGCAAATCAGTTGCCACAGCTGGGAAAAGTGAATCAGTTTTTGCCATTACTAATTATAGAAAGGCATCGTATATACACTTCATAGAGCCTCTGCTGTCTGCCATCTTTGAATGTAAATGCCAGGCGACTTCTTGAATGACAGGCGCTGATTTGGTTTCCCATGGCTATCACATTGAGGGAAGAAGGCGTGTTTATGGTTAAGGGGAGTGCACAAGAGACACACTTGCACGCACGCACACACATGCTCATACTGTCTCTGGTATAATCAGTCATTACTTTCTGCCCCTTGAACACCATGTTCTGAAGTATAAATCATATGGCAGAAAGCTGTAGTCACTCTGACTGATGTGCTCCAAATCAGTGTGAAGAGCCCCAACGGTGATGAAAGTGGTTCTCCCACCAGTGTGGCCAAGGTCGATGGCACTGATCCAGGCAAAGTTTTATAACTACTCTGTGGTCTCCCTGAAGCACAAAGAACTAATACATGTGCAGTATTTCAAAATGTGTAAAATCTGTATGAAGGCCTGATAACACACCCATTAACTTCCTTCAGTTTCTGACGGTGTGTACTGCAAATAAAATCAATTATAATATTTTTTAACATGGTGTGAATGCAGTCAGCACTACCAAAATTGTAATTGTGTAATCTTTTTCTTCCGTATGAGAAACTTGAGGTGTTCTTTTCCCTCTCAGACGAGAAAAGGTGGGGTTTATGTTTTAATATAAATATGGTTCAAAGAGATTTGATGTACTGGTGAGACAAGGGTTTAACAAAACTTTGTTTGTATATGCTTCATTTTTCTCTCCTTGATACTGTGTCAGATCTTGTGGTTAAAAGTACTTCATCTGCGCAATGGCAAAGAGGAACTAATCAGTGTTTTCTGCACACAAAGCAGATCCACACCCTTTTTCACCCCGTGTTTCCTAAACTATCCAAGTCCACATCTGGAGTGACATCATTAGGAAAATAGTGCAGCAGACAAAGTGATCCTCTGATGTGACTTATCACGTTACTACTGGCTCAAATAGCCACTGGCTCTACCATGACATAAGAGATTATTAAAGTGTAGTAGGTGGAAATCTGGATTGAATTAGTAACCTCACAACTGTGTGACAAAAATGCTGGAATAACTCAGAAAGTAACACATCTGTGGCAGTGGATTTATATGTTTTGATGATAGATAAGAACAATAAGCAAACACAAGATGTGGTTTATCAACAAAAACAGCATCTGACCAAATGCCTGAACAGCGTCTGTTGTAGTGCCAGCACCTGACACCCAACCACGCATGTAGAGCAAGAGCTTGACATTGGCCACAGCAACAAAAGCATTGTCAGCACGGACCCCTGAGGAGATCAATTTGCTCCCCCTGTTTCCAGGCCTTTCAGCAGGGTTGAATAGAGGACAGAGGGTCGGTCGCAGCAGCAGGAGGCTCGGCAGTGTTTCTCTAATGGGGTGTAAAGACAAACAAATCACTGGGATGAGACACAGTCTTGTTATTGTGATGAGCCAGTGATTTACACCTGGATCATTCAGGCTGATAAGGGATAATTAGATTGGGATTAGTGTGGTCACTAGCAGTTTATGAAACTACAGTGATTGAAGAGTTCTAAGGGCAGGGTTGTTTTTTTTTCTTAGCTGACTTTGCTTTCCAGCAAAATAAAACAGTGATGTGATTTAAAAAGGATGCCTTGTTGTATAATAACACACAACAAGAAAACTGTTTTATTATGTAAACTGCTGACAGTTTCAGTGTTAAACCTAAACCTAACTCATATGATAACTGGTGCTGCAACTGGTAACACTGGCGCTTTATTGATTAATTGGATGATTATTTTATCTTTATAGAGGAAAAATAAATAAAAAAATAGCGAAAAATCCCTGACATTATTCTCCCAATCACAAGGTGACATCGATAAATGGGTTGTTAAACTAACCAACGGTAAAACAACAGTAAAACAACAACAGCCAAAGGTGACATTTTTTGTGTTTATTTGTCTTGCTTTACAAAAATCAATTTAATTTCAAATATTAATGGTTATGACTGATAATATTTGTCTTTTGAAAAAGAATAAGATCACTCTAATTTTCAAGCACTTCCCCATTACATTTTTAATACTTGGATTTAAGTTTGAATATGACTTTTTAAGATCTCTACATCAAAATAAGCGTACAACAACCAAAAAATGTGGACTAGCATTATTGCACGCGGGAAAGCTGTGACTAACCTGAATCTTACCAGGTAAACAGACCGCTTTAGCAGTGATTGAAAAACTATACCACGGCTCGTTTTTTACTCACCTTGCACTTAATACTCACCTGTCCGCGTTTAAGCTTTTCTTCATCACAGACATCGTCCGTGCCATCAATAAAGAAAGATATGCAAAGTTATGGCAATCTGAGCATACGATCGGTACCTCTGGGGATAACCAGACATTGTTTACACACCTTTTTTTGTCTACCTCACAAATTTCAAGGTGAAAATTCTCAAGCCTATAGACGAGGCTTCCTCACGTCCTTAGTTGTTACGGTGTAAATTTGAACCCTGGCACACAGTCTGGCTTTTGAGAAAAAAGAAAGGAGTAGGTGTTAAAAGACATATCGGGAAAAAACGTGCAGTTCATGGGAGGATAAAAGAAAATACATCACTGAACGGGTTAATTTTGAGTCATACCAGACTCCGAGAAGCAGAAAAATGAGAAAAAAAATTCCTCCGCCGCGGCGACACAGGGGGAAGGAAAGTTTTGACTTCTAGTGTATTTGTGCCTGAGGTAAAAAAAAATAAACAAGATATTGAGTGATTCAAATTCCATAAAGTGAGGGTAAAGCAAAAGTAGCATACATATGAACTTTTAACAAGTTTTTAACATTTTTTTCAGTTTGACGTTAGATCCCCAATGCGAGCGGAAGGATATGTGATTTGCGTCTCAGCTCGCAGTGACTTCAGTGACTGGTTAGCGCAGAGAGGTGGAAGACTTTCTACACTGCCGTGTGTGACTCGTGGAAGTTAAATTTATGTGAAATTTAAACGATAATACCGGAACGGGTCGTTAAGACGTAAGAAAAAACCGCTGAGATGTTGTAATTTGGCTTAAGACGTTACGTTAACTTAGCCTAAGTGTGTGTGACCCCCTTTCCAACGAGAGTTTTTTGAGAAGTAACCGTCCCGGGAGACAACTCAACTTTGGGCTGGCGACCTTATGTGGATTTTACAAAAAATATGGAGCAGATACCCGGTTTCTCCTCGGGCAAACCACTAATCTTTGTCTTCTGCTTCATTCAACTCTCTCTGGGTAAGTTTGTTGTCATGATAAAGCTGAATTGTATTTTTAATATTTCATAACTTGTCATGATCACGCTCCTACCTCCGCATCAGCGGAACACGGGGCAGACATAGCATCTCTGCGTTACTCACACTGCTTGGACACTTGTGTCTGACGAGCTAGTTGAGTTGCCTCAAAAAAAAAAAGTCACCTGAAACAGCAAATCTTGTTACGAGTCACGTAAAGCTAACTTTTAGGAAGGCTTTTAATGATATTTTGTCATGGTGGTTGCTTTACTGCTGCGTTTGAATAGGAAACAACGTAATGGCCCTTTACTCAAAACACAGACTAGCTAGCGTTACTTTGATGTTGCTATAACGTCAACGTCAACGTTAACATCATTTTTGTGGGTAGGAGTTTAATTTTTTATGCTGCTCTTTACTCATGCTATTGTGTGGTGTTTTACAGTCTGTGTTACAGATAGAAAACTCTCTAAAGACTCTTTGATCATTTTCACATAGGTTTAAAAGGCTATGTGATTGATTTGCACAGTCCCACTGGGCCACTGATACCGAAGCTAACGCCACTCTTTCTAATTCAGATCATCTGGTTTATCAGTTTGTAGCTGATTAGTACCGATGAAACGGCCTACATGTGCTGATCGTTCCGTCTGTGCTGAGTCGCACCGCTGCCCAGATGTTGAGTGGCGAGAGCAAGAGAAAATATTCAAAGTAACAATGTCAGGCCATGCCGAATCAAGAGAGCTGACAGTGATAAAGAAGTCTATAAATATGGATTTAAGGGTAAACATCCACAAATGCCAATAAAGTTAAATAGATCTTAACTTGTTTCTCAATTTACAAGAGCTAACATTACCATTATGTTATATGTATTACTACTAGCTTGACGTTTTCGATCCCCCTGCAGTTCAGTAGTTTGGGCCTCACTCTGTAAATGCTGTAAAATGTGAAATAAAAAGAAGGAAATTGTTATTTGTTTTTATATTTTTAGAAAAGGTGAGATGTAGGTAAAAGTAATATAAATCTCTCAAATTAGGTGTTTGTATTCTAGATTTACCATAGACTTGCTAACATATAAACATTACTAGTTGACTCTAGAGCACCTGACTTGAATTAAACAGTAATTAGTCTCCGCTAATTGCAGTGTAATTACGGGTCCTAAAATAGGCCTTTAGGTCTTTGGTCAGGTCAGGTACAATTACATATTATTCTGAGGAATGAAAGGTTGTCTTACATACAAATGGCCGAGAAAATGGAAAGCACCTTTAAGCATTATTACTCAATCTACCAAAAGGACTTAAAAAGTAGAGGAAAGTTGACTGATGGGGGTCAAGAAGAAAAACACACAATTTTAGCATATATTCCATGGTAACACAAATAAACACAGACAGCATGATGCCTGCTTGGGGCCTAATTAGGTCAAGGTACTAGACAGTAAACAGTGTCAAAATTAATATTAATTTTGCCGACTTTATGCCCATTTGTTCATGTTTTCTAAATAAGTGTTGTTTACAAAGTGCATATGCTTAAGATAATTCCAAATCTGCTATTAGATTGACAAGCACTTGTAAAAAAAAAACAAGTTTGAAAGTGTCCACTGGTTTGTTTCTCAATAACTAACAGTCTTATTAATGTACATTTCAGTCTTAAATTTTGCTAAAATGTTTCTGCAAATACAAAGATGCATAAATCAATGTTAAATATGTCAAAGCTAAGATAAAAGTGTTTGATCTTGACCTACCTGAAAAAGGAGGCCTGGTTGGTTTACCATGAGGCTCATCTCATCCATTGATGTTTATTTTAAGGATCAGGACATTATTCATTTGTGAATGTAATACTGAAAATACCATTTGTGTTGTGCCTTACTTATTTGACCTTTTTCATGACTTTTTTTCCTTGCATTATCCACCATTTCCATTTCTGTAATGATAAAACTTATGCCTTATATTTGTCTCTGTAACTGCTCTTAGAAATAGGACTGAGCCTATCGCCTCCTTACCTAAGTCAGTGAAGCTGATCTAATCTCACATGCTTTTTTAATCTTAGTTTAAGCATGACACATGCAGCCTTGCTATTATTTCTTGAGTTTTTTCATACTATAGATGACTTCTAAATGGAGAAGTTACACAAAAGAAGAGCAGACAATGTAAAAATGCTGCAGGCAGTGCAAGGAGAGGCAGTGGAATGTTGTTGGTGTTTGACATTCCTCCCTCCCTCTCTGTTCTGCCACTTTCTGACTCTCACACACACTTTGTGCACCGTGAATTTCTTTCCCCTCCTCTCTCAATTTCCACCTCCCGCTAATTCTGAACTTCCAAATAGGTGGAACGTGGCGTGGTAATGTACTACGCCAAGAACAAATGTGATCACATATATGTGCAAGGCATGAGGGATTTCCCATATGACAGGATGGCACTGTAGAAGGTGTTGTTTGCCTTGATAGATCAGAGGTTTGAGGTTATTCTGCAACCTTTAGCATGCAGCTTTCTATTTAATCAGCAAAGTATGGGTCTTTCATTTAATGTTTCCTGTTTGCAGTATTTGAAAATAATCTGCATACAAATTTTTTGAAAAGGTCTGCATCTTGTTATGTAGAGCAATTTTATCAAATACTATAAGGAGATGGCAGGAGGTGGCCTTTGATAATCACACTTCCTATGGCTTTTTCACAAGAGTCTGCCAGATGTTTGCCAGTTGAGAGTTTCTAATCTGAGACAGCATTAGCAGTATCTTAACTGAACCTATACAGCTCCAAGGTGGCACATGAAAGTGGATCATAAAAGAGCTACAAGCTAGTTAAGATTTCCTTATAATCACAGCTTTGCACACAGCAGCACAGCTAAGGCATGTTGTTCCTTAGACAGTGAAAGTTGGGCACAACCCACTCCCTGTACTACATTGATCAGCCAAATTGCTGTTTTCTAAAATAAATGATATTGTCTGTATTTTCTTTTTGCTCAGTGCTACTAAGCTGTGACTGCTGAATGTGATGTACAACACATTCCTAAACTACCTGTAACAACATACCAGAGGGTATATTGGAATTTGTCAACAAGTTCCTGTGGTTTGTTTTGCTAATTGAGAGGAAAACATTGCTAAAGATAATTGTATGGGACTTCTTTCGGAAAAGAATGAATGCTTATATAACATTCAATCATACTTGTAGGACCTGTAAAGGTCAAAGACCCTTGGTGTTGATGCAGGAACAAGGTTACCTCTGTGCTGCAGCAAAATGTCAGTCTGATTCTTGAAAAAGTGCAAGTGCTATCTTTGTGGCACACGACATAGTGTTACCCCTGTGGTGTGGGTATGTGGAGGATTGCAGATATTTGCCCAGCACAAACAGCAGACAGCTGACATGCATGTGTCTATCCACTTGCGTGTGCGGATGTATTGCATTATGAATAAAAACTTACAAAGACCAGCAATTGTGCCGCCCATCATTTACATGCATCTGATCTAAGCTGGAGCCTGGTGTGAAATGTGATTTATCTCTGCCATGCCTCGCCCTGTGCTCTGAAGACAAAGATTTTTATTGAGCTGCCCACAACACTGCATTATTTACTGACCACCAGCTCTACCCACTGCCTTGTGTCTTTCTTATTAATGTGGCTTAAGGCATCTTCTGTGAGACACAATTCAAGCTTTTCCTTAAGTTTCTCTTTTTTTCTTTTTAGCTCCTTCCCGCAGTCTCAGTCAGATACTGTAAATTTTCTTCAGTGTTTTCATGTTTCAGGTTATATTCAGCTCAGCCTTCTCCACCCTTATGATTAGTAGTGTAGTCAAAAGCCAAGCCTCCACACGGGTTTTGGTTCTGTGCTTGTTGGTTGTAGTGGGAGAGAGTAGTAAATAATGTGTAGAATTGAATGAGTCAGTGGAGAAAGGTCAGTGGGGCGGTACGTTAGATGTATGTGTGTCTGTATTTAGATGCACACATACAGTGCATGTGTCTGTGTGCCTCATAGTCATGGTAGCTTAGAAAAGATGTAAACTTATAGATCTACTGTGATTAAGGTCCTAAAGTTGATATGCATAGCAGGCCAGGTAAGAGTCACAGTTCTTGGCCTACTACCATTTTGCTTTCCAGGGTAGTACAGCTTCAATTCCTGCTCAACCAGTTTGCTCTTAGTGACTCTGATCCTCACGCATTTATTAGATACTAGTCAAAATGTGAATGAAGCTTGGTACATGCCCCGAGAGAACCACATGCGCTGTTACTATAAGAGGTGATGTTTGTGACTGTGAAGGTCGAGGGGATTACAGCGCGTTGTGTCTGCACTGTTGAACAGGTTAGCAAATTAACAGGGAATTACTGTGGCCTGCATTCCTTGGCCAACACAGCCCTGTAATCCTGGAGACGTTCGGGCAGGGCGCATAGAGTAATGAACCAAGCAGGGCACATCAGGCAGGAAAGGGACGCAAGCCACTTTTTGATGGCCAACAGTATAAATTTTGTCCTTAATTTAACAACCAGTTGCAATTTGTGGCATACAATTTTTTTAAAGTCTCGTTTCAGTATTTCTATTGATAGGAATGAACTCAACTGGTTTTGAATTTTTAAAAAAATATTTTGGTGTTGATATTAACTAGACTATTTTTGAATGAAATAAAAGGTCATTTGTTGTAGGTACAACCAATGTATCTCAATAACAGAAAACAGTACTAAGAAAAGTCTGAAATCCTCTTACTGTATACAGCATAGTGAAAAGCAGCCAGTGGTGGTTTCAAGGTTCAAGTGCACCTCGAAAGCCTAGAAATGGTCACATAGGTTTCTTTTTTTCCCCAAAAAATTTATCTTTGTTGAAACACTTAGGCCTACATCTCGCAATACTTTTGTATTCTGTCACCACAACATTTCTTAAAAAATAATTTTATTAAAGAAATTACTTCACAATTAGATGCTAAAAAGATATCCGTATAATATTAATTTCTATTTTGGATGATTTAACCAACAAAAAATGTTCATAACCATTTAATTAAGTCTTTAATTTAAGCATTACATTTTTAGTAAAGTATCCATTAGAGAGTTTTGTGTAAAACTTACAGCAATAGTTCTCTAAGAATGTCTTTCATATCTAAAAAAACCAAACTTTTATTGCAGCTTGAACATCCCTAACTAAGTTGATACTTAATTGAAACGAGTTGAATAACGTAGTGAATCATATGAATCAAAAAATTAATCAAAATTAGGACAAGCAATACTCAACCCTAAATTTGATTAACTAAACTTAGTTGATACTATCGAGTAGAACATAATCAAAATCCGTCATAGCATGAGAATGAATACACTAATCATTAATAAGATGCAAAAAAGTTTTTTTTTGGTCCCATGTGCTTCTAAATTCATAATCTCAAAACTTATTAATACTAAGGTAATGCTTTGAGAAAGATGAACTTTGTCAGTGGTCTTCCTTCCTGATTTGAAATGTAAGTTCAGACCCCGTTTTAGGAGCCATTGCTGTATATTAAGATTATTGTGGGTTATTCTGAACACATGGCACTGTACCATAGGATAAATATGTTTTTGACATATTTCATATCAATGGATGTGGTCCTTCAGTGGCTTCAGTGATTGAAGTTGTGCTAAAAAATACTCTTGACTACAGCTTAAGCAAACTTTAAATTATGAATTTAACAGAACATGTCTGCATAAGAGTCATGTGTTTTTTTTTTGACATAGTTGAAACATTTTTGAATCAGAAGATAAGATGGGATATGAATGAGCAAGGGAAATTCCCACATTTGTCTTGTCTGGTCTGCTGTCCCTGTTTCTGTCTGTCTTTCTCTTTCTCCTTGCAGCA
>JAQNCA010000025.1:18742879-18770018 GCA_029783725.1 Acanthurus tractus
TCTTTTACAAGGTTTATGGGTTAACACCTCAGCACAATTTTCATCTGTAATCTTAAGATTAAAGATTTCGTGTTTCTTGTCTTAACGACATGTCAAAATGTGTGTGTGTGTGTGCCCTGTAAAGCGTTAGAACTTATTTGTAAACAGTTCTATATCTTTCTTTGGATAGAGGTGCAAAATAGACACAGTTCAGTTGATTATTTATCATATAATTAAATAGTTGAAGCACCAGCACCTATTTCCTCTTTACAATGTGTGATCAAAAACTTTCAAGATTGTTCCTGTGGCACATGAGCGTAAAGAAATGTGAAGTGCATGTGCTAGATGTTGTTTTCATGTCAAATTCCTTGATCCTCATCACACTTGTGTTACAGGCATGTATCAGTCTACTGAACTGTGTGTATTTGTGATTTCACCATGTGGATAAGTTGTTCTTGGTGCACTCTATTTGTGTGCAACTGGAACAGGTTGGAAGTTTTTGAATTCATATACACAACCACACATTTTACTCCTACTTAGGGATGTGGTTCCCCACACACTGCACGTTAGATCACCATAAAACAGTGGCAAGACTGTGTATTAGACGGTAGTGTTTACTTATGCTGGTTCATTTGTTTCTTTGATGTGTGTGTGTGTGTTTACTACAGGACTGTTGTTGTCTGATGTGGTCCATTATGTGTCATACACCTGACTGAAACTCACTCAGTATTGTTGTTGTTTGCCTCTCTTTCAAGTACACAAACACACAAGCAAATGCATTTGTCTATTTGCTTTTCCGTTTGTGTGCCTTTACATTGTGTCATTACCTAACCAGGAGTTTTGTCAGTCAAATTCTATTTGGCTGTTCAATACAAAGATTCAACTGTTTGGTTTTTTGTTTTTTTAAACTTCAGTTTAGCGCCACATTTAACACCGTCATGTATCAGCCTACATGATACTCATGTTTTCATGCTTTCTCCTTCTCTTTTGTTTGTGATATATAAAAAAGATTAACAAACATTCTAAGAAAGTAAAATTGTGCATCTTGCTTATAGTTCAGTACACCAAGGAGAGTCTTCCTTGCCAGGCTGCTGACAGCTTTGTCAGCCAAAGAGTTAATCACAGTAGACAGAGTAGAGGAGTCTCTTATTTTAAAAGTTATTTAGCCAACTTTACTGACAGTCGTTGTCTAAGCAGACTTGAACCATGCTGCTGTTTGCTGTTGGTATCCCTTTTGGCAACCCTTTTGTCACCCTTTTCTGTTTTCCATCACAGTTCTTTTTATTGGTTTATATCTTGTTGGGTTCTTTTAATACCATGCATACATACCCTATCATTGATTTCTGTTGTTTTGTTGTATGTGTCCAGGTGTGCACCAGGCTTTCTGGGTGAATACTGCCAACACAAGAACCCCTGTCAACCTGGCTACTGTCGGAATGGAGGAAACTGCTCAGTGTCCATGTCAGCCGGTGTACCTGTACCAGGAAGTGCTACCTGCACCTGCCCTCTTGGCTTCACAGGACAACACTGCCAAACGCCCCAGAACTCCACGTGTTACCCGGACAACCCCTGTGCTAACAGAGGTGTCTGCACCCTGCTTTCTCTTGACAAGTACAAGTGCAAGTGTGCCAGAGGATGGACAGGTGAGATACTGTTAAACCACCTCTCAGAAACAAGCAGCAAGGAAAGGTGATATTTAACTCTATTCTGTATCTAAGTATGTTATTTTTTAGCCATTGAGGAAGTGTTTTATAATCTCCTCAAAAAATCAATTTTCTTTTTTTTTTTTTTTGCTATTAGCCTCTAAGGAGAATATCTTTAATCTTTAACAGATATAAATGAGGTTTAATTAAAAAATATGCCTAGTGTAGGAGTATTGATGCAGTAGTTAATCCTTAAAAGCTAACAAACACAGTCAATTCAATATATTTGCTCAAAATATTTACTGAAAATGCCAGGGGATGAAAGTGTTTAAGATAATCACAAACAAATGCCTATCATAGCATATTACTTTTCTCTAGTATCTAAGCCACAATTCTCCATAGATATCCCTATGTATAAGTGTTACTGTGACAGCAGGCTCAGCTCTTCTTCTTCCTTTCATTTTCAGGACCTCGGTGTGAGCATGAGGACAGCTGTCTATCTAGTCCTTGTGCCAATGGTGGAACATGCAGCTCCCAGTCTGGTGGCAGCTACACATGTTCCTGCCCTCCTGGCTACACAGGTCCTCGCTGTCTTAATGACACAAATGAATGTGCTACCACACCCTCAATATGCCAGAATGAAGGAACATGCATCAACAACCCTGGCTCTTACAAGTGAGAATCTAGTTTTTAACAACAAATAAACAATTCTCTGCCTGGAAGACTACATGGAGGATTACTACAAAATCTCAAAACTTTTTTGTAACTGCCAGATTTTCTTTGCCCAAACTAAGTGAAAGGAAATGTATTAAAAGGCTGCATTCTCATTGCTCCAGGTGTATCTGTGCCCCGGGGTTTACTGGCAAGCACTGTGAAAGCTCATACATTCCTTGCTCACCTTCACCGTGCCTTAATGGAGGAACCTGCCACCAGAGCTCTGAAACCAGCTACTCATGCCACTGCCTTCCAGGTAAGAGGATTTGAAATTTGAAGAGCCAAGGCCAAAACTAATACCACATTTCTAAAGTAAGAGGGCACTTCCAAGAGAAAATTTAAGAAAAGAAATGAATGTAGGAAGAGAAAGCCCTGGAACTGTCATTAATCTATATCTAATCCATGTAGATTTGAGTTTCTCAGTTGTAACATTATGTTGTTTGAGGTGCAAACAGTCTGATCCTGTTGGCTATGTTGCATTACACTCACTGTATTGTCAGTCTGCTACAGTTGTAAGTATACACAACAAACATGCACACAGCTGCTGTTTATACACTACCAGGACATGTTATAATAGTTATGCACACCAGAGAATACAATGCTACAGCCTTATCTGTCTAAAAATCATAATAATAACTCTCTTAATCCCTATGACGGAAATTCATTTCAATAGATTGCCACCATACGGTACCTGTTCACATGTTTTTAGTGGCGGTGGTACCCAGAGAGAATTCATGCAGACACGTGAAAAACATGCAAACTCCACACAGAAAGACATGGTGTTTATGTATCCCTTGTGGACACAATATTAAGCCAATGAACAGTCAATAAGTTAATGAATGTCCCTCCTGGTATTTGTCGCAGGTTTCAATGGGACTAACTGTGAAAACAACATAGATGACTGCCCCGGTCATCAGTGTGCCAATGGAGGAACCTGTATGGATGGAGTCAACACCTACAACTGTCAGTGCCCTCCAGAGTGGACAGGTAAAGGTTTTGTGAGTTCAAGTGTGTATGTGTTCTCGTCTTTTGATAACATACTCAGTGTTTGTCCACTCTTGACCACCTGCTGTGATAAAGGTCTAGTTCGTAGGACTTAAACTGTTAGTGTTTTTTTGGCCTTGAATTAGTATCCTCAATCTGTCACTGAACTGCCCCTCACTCAAAAGAATGAGGGCTAAAGTTGGTCTTAACATGACCTTCGCATGTCTGCTCTGTCTGAAGAAGGCTTTGTGTTGACTATGTTTTACAGAGTCATTTCATCTTACACATTTCAAGGGGATATCCTTGCCAGATTGTTTGTTTTTTTACTCTTTCACTTCCATTTATTCATAGTGCATAAAACTATATTAAAAAAAAGGCTTTTCTGTTTTGAAGTTTTCATTATTTGGTTGAGCAGTTAAGTGTGGCAGTTGAGCAATGAGGTAGAATAAATGTTTGTGCTGTGATTGTTGATAGTGTTTTGAATTCCCTTGTGTCTGCTTTGATATAATACTTCCTTCCATTCGTCTGCTCTAATTCTTTACATGGAAGCTGGTAATCAACACAAGGTGTGTCTGTGTTAGCACTCTTGTGTGGTATATGTGAGCTTTATGTTTACAAAGCAAACATGCATACACCAGCCTCTTTAGTTAGTATCATTTTCCCTCATCTTTATGTCCAACTCCCCTCCTCTCCACAGGCCAGCACTGTACAGAAGATGTGAACGAGTGTCGCCTGCAGCCAAACACTTGCCAGAATGGTGGCACCTGTAGCAACCTGATCGGCAGCTATGTCTGTGTGTGTGTTAACGGTTGGAGTGGGCCCGACTGCTCGGAGAACATCGATGACTGTGCTACAGCGGCATGCAGCCCCGGATCCACATGCATCGACCGTGTTGCATCTTTTGTCTGTCTCTGCCCCCACGGAAAGACAGGTATGCCAGAAAGAGAAACCCAACACTGGCATTTTAACAAAACACTAAAATGAATTTGACCGACAACTGCAAATTAATCATGTGATACAAGACATAACTGAAAAGCTGTCAGTCACTTTTATAGTTCAGTACTTTATATTAAGTAATGATTCATCATTTACAAAAATGCTCAGCAAAAATACAAAAGAAAGTTGGGGAAAAGTAACTCATTGTGATTCATGTTAAACAGTCATACACACTAATTATTCACCAGAAAATTTGTATTTTTATCCTTCTGATTAATGACACATTCTTGGATTAAGCCTTTATCAGCCTCTCCCTGGTATTCAAAATGCATTGAGTTTGCTCATCTCTAAACTTGGCATAACCCTGTACCAGAGCTTCTGTGGGGAAACTTTCTGTCACAGGATCTTCTATTCAAATATTTATTCATTTCCTTGTCATTTTGGTGTTGTTTTCAGGTCTGCTCTGCCATAGAGATGATGCATGTATCAGTAACCCCTGTAGAGAGGGTTCTCACTGTGACACCAACCCCATCAGCGGCATGTTTAACTGTAACTGTCCACCTGGATACGTCGGCAGCACCTGCAACATTGACAGAGATGAATGCAGCATAGGTGAGAAAGAGAAAACTGTTAACACATGCAGCATGCAGGAAACTCTCCTTATTTGTTCTGCTCATTCATACCTCTCTCCTCTTTGTACACAGGTACCAACCCTTGTGAGCATGGTGGTCAGTGTGTGAACACTGATGGCTCCTTCACCTGTAACTGTGTTAGGGGTTACGCTGGGCCGCGCTGTGAACAGGATGTAAACGAATGTGCTTCAAACCCCTGCCAGAATGATGGCACCTGTCTTGATCGCATCGGGGACTACACCTGCATCTGCATGCCCGGTACGTGTTTGGAGAATTATGAACACCTTATGCACTACATTTAGATAGCCTTCAAAGAAATTAAGCATTTGAAAGTAATTGTGTTTGCAGTCAGGATGCATCACAGTGGATAACTGTTAAGATAAATTCACCACTTCTACACAGTCATCATCTAAATTGCTTTATCACTAACAAGAAGAAATGTTGCATTCGTTATTGAAGATCACAGTGATAAACACAAATGTGATGCTACAATTTTTAATTGAAGAAAGATCAACATTACACAAGAAATATACATTAAAAATGTTTAAAAGCATACAATCTTGTAATTTTTGAAATTTCTTTTTTTAAAATCTCTGGATCTGGATTGACTCTCTTGTCCCTTAACCATTGGCCTGATTAATATTCTAAAAATCTGTATCAATTTTGTTTTTAATTTTTTAATATCCTGCAAACAAACAGGATTGAAAAGTAACTACCTTGGTGACGTTAATACCATACAGCAATTGACATTGCAAAGTTAAAATGAAACTTCTTTGAAACTGCAAAAGAATGGGTTTAAAGTCTAAAGGAACAAAGAATTGAACATTTTTTTTCTTCTAATGCATGCAGGATTTGAGGGGACTCATTGTGAGATCGAGGTGAATGAGTGTCTCAGCTCCCCCTGTTTGAACCAGGGTAAATGTCTGGATCAGGTCAGCCGCTTTGTATGCGAGTGCCCAGCAGGTTGGTAAACATGCAGCAATAGTGTATATGTATTTTTCTTTTTGATTCCCATCCACACAAAGTGAAAATGAATTGACTAATGAAGTCTTGCCTGTTATGCCTGTTGCCTGTTAACATATATCTTGTATGGTCTGTCATGTCTTATTTTTTTTTTAGGATTCAGTGGTGAAATGTGCCAGATTGACATAGACGAGTGTTCAAGCACACCCTGTTTAAATGGGGCCAAGTGTATTGACCGACCCAACGGATACGATTGTGAATGTGCTGAAGGTAAAAGGGAATAACCATATGTTGAGTTAAAGCAACACTCTTATAATTCTTATTTGATGGCCCTGCACTGCTGTCGCACAAAACAAGGGAAGTGGTTGACTGCATAACATTAACCCCATTTGACCCAGAAGATTATCTGATGCAACAGCCTGTGTTATTTTTTCTAAGAAAAAATTGTCACCCACAGGCTTCACTGGTTTACTCTGTGAGCAGAACATAAATGACTGTGTACCAGAGCCATGCCACCATGGTGAATGTAAAGACGGCATCGCCACCTTCTCCTGTGACTGCTATCCTGGATACACAGGCTCCATCTGCAATATCCAGGTCAAGGAGTGCCACAGCAGCCCCTGTCAAAACCGAGCACGCTGCATCGACCTGGTCAATGCCTACCAGTGTAACTGCCTGCCAGGAACAACAGGTTAGTGCTTGATGCACTACAAAATTCACTATCCGTACAGTGAAAAAAGTGGATTCTAATTTACTCTTCGGAGATGAAGTGTCACTTGACATTCCTTAAGTTTAATGATGTAGGCAGTTATATAATTGCTGTAAGATGCTTAGGGGCTACATTATTCATTGAGAAAAAACATAATTATCAAAATATAAAGGCTCTTTCCTAATTAGACTCTCATCCTCCTGACAAGCCAACTCTGTCCTCGGTGTAATGGTGTGAGAGATTTCAGACACTTTCTCCTCCAGAATAGCGTGTGCAGCCATTTTTTTTTACAGGTTTTTAACAAATCTCTGTTCTGTTTGAGATGTGGTTGCTATAGTACCACACACACTGAGCTTTAAACACAAACATTTCATCAAGTATTAATACCTCCGACACTGGGTCACACATTTTTATTGAAGCATAAATAAGCCCTTTATAATCTTATTTTAAAAGTATCTAAATCTGAGCCCGTTTATGTAGTCTGATTGCCTGATCACATTAATGTGCTTGTGAGAGCTTTTTAGTGATAATTTCCTGTGGGCTCTTTAAAATTTTATGAGTCGAGAAATGAATGGAAAGACCTCCACCCCCCACATCTAGAACTTCCTGTATAACTTTCGATATACTGTCAAGCTTGGTGCTCTGCATGTGCATGTGTGTGCATGTGTTTACGTAGAATCACATGTTTGGGTTAAGCGGTGCTCGCCCACTTTGCTTTGTGGATTAGCAAGCTCAGTGAGTACCATACTGAAGCCTGGTACTGAAGTCTGTCCTGTCCTCACTTCACCAAAACTGGTGTCAGGTCGTCCTGTCAGGTCTTCTGGTCTAGCTTTCTGGTTTCATACCCTGACTTCCCCTTCTCTGACGTGCCTTGTTCGCTCTGTCTAGTTTTTTTGTTTTTTTTGTTTTTTTTGTTTTGGTATGTCTGTCCCCCTTTCCGTTTCCTCTCTCTTGCTCTTCTCCTGCTGTAACAGCTGTGTTTCTAATGCTATTTTTATTGTTCCCTAATTTATGTCAAACTCCAGTTGTAGCAGGCCTCTGCTGTATTCAAAGTCTTTCTGCACTTTTTGTTGCCTTTTCTCACTTTTTAGCGACTATGCTTATATGGAGTCTTTACTCCCTCTGGTGGTTAAATAGTTAACAGTCATAAGATTTGCTTCACCTCTTTACTCACCAAAAGGATCTGACGTTTTTTAACTTGCTACTTTTAAACCTCAGCAAACATCATGCAGTGAGATGATGTGATCAGTTCCATAAACCCTACTGTTGTTGCTCAATAAGCTTGTCATTGTGTTTTTTCAACTCAGGTGTGAATTGTGAGATCAATGAAGATGACTGTGCCAGCAACCCCTGTGAGTACGGAGAGTGCCAGGACGGCATTGACGAGTACAAATGTGTGTGCACCCCAGGATATACAGGTATGTTTTGCTAGATACCGCATGATAACAGTATAAAGCATTTTAGAAATTAGGCAGGAAAAAATAACCTAACATTTCTATCCCACTGCTACCCAAGATTTTCACAGTGTTACTGAAATCAACACAGTCATCAAGTCTTACAACAAATCCCCTCTTATTTGCCCTCTAAATAGGAGCTAAATGTGATGTGGAGATCAATGAGTGTTTCTCAAACCCATGTATGAGTGGAGGAACCTGCATTGACAAGGTCAACGGGTTCCAGTGCCTTTGCCCTCCCAGCACCCATGGCCTTCTGTGCCTCTCTGGGACCGACCACTGTGCTCCTCAGCCTTGTGTGCACGGAAAATGTATTGAACAGCAACATGGGTATGTTAACCTTACACCACTACTTAAATATCAAAATTTGTGTGTCCTTAAAAAAACCCAACAAAATGACCAGAACTTCATTTAATTGTTCTTGTGTATCATAATCATGCATGTGTATAATAATGTAATAATCAAGTGGAACTTCTCTTGATTGGCTTAAACTGATACTGGAAACAACCTGCTGTCAGTACATTTTGGCTAGTTCCACTTTGTAACTTGTGCATGCCTTTCTTTTGCGTTAAGGTACCACTGTGAGTGTGAAACTGGTTGGGTGGGACAACACTGCGAGCAGGAAAAAGACGAGTGCCAGCCAAGTCCATGCCAAAATGGTGGCACCTGCGTTGATCGACATAATGGCTACACGTGTCAGTGTCAGCCTGGATTCAGAGGTAATTATTATTATCATTACCTCAGCTTTTTTGTTTTCTTTTGTAAGACTCAGCAATCAATATACGAAACAGGACCTTTTTTTAAATCAATAAATCACCCCATCTTTCCAATCCTCAGGTGTGAACTGTGAGAAAAACATAGATGAGTGTGCATCCGGACCATGTCTGAACCAAGGCATTTGCATAGATGGAGTCAACAGTTATACGTGCCACTGTAGTCCACCATTTACAGGTCAGTGATATTATATTTCCACATAAACATTCACATGCAGTTTCAAATGCAGTGGCTGTCATTGTTGCAGCCAGCTCAATTAATTTAAAGCCATTTGTTTATTTTTTTTCCAATTATTCACTATGTGTGTGATGTGTCTACTATGTCAAAACAGGCAAACACTGTGAGGTGGAGCAGGTTCCCTGTGCCTCTCATCCATGTGAGAGGGGTGGGGTATGTCTTCCATCTGCAGATTACACCTCCTACACCTGTCGTTGTCCTGCTGGTTGGCAAGGTATGTGAATATCTGGGAGATTTTGCATGTATGATGTGAGTTTGTGTGGATGTAAGAAACTGTGATAATGTGCCCGAGAGCAGGCTGATATCTATTTTACAGCTAGTGATGCTATACTCATACCTTTTTTTTCCCAATTGTGTAGGTGGGCGCTGCAATGAAGATGTGAATGAATGTATAAAGAACCCTTGCCTAAACGGCGGTCGCTGCATAAACAGCCCAGGCAGCTACACATGTAAATGTCAACGTGGATATAGCGGACACAACTGCCAGACAGACATCGACGACTGCTCACCCAGTGAGTTTCCCTTTAACTGATTTACTCACTTTATCAGTGGCAATATGCCCAAGTCATTAGAGACTAGAGACGACCCGACCAGTAAAAAAGAGCAATCGCATAAAAAATTTGTGATAATAGTGTTAAATATTGGTTCCTGGACAGCCTCTTATTCACCCTTCTCACCCCCCTGTAGACACATGCAAAAATGGAGGTTCCTGTGTTGATGGTGTGGGGAGCTTCTCCTGCGTCTGCCGCCCAGGTTTCGAAGGGGATAGCTGTGAGATTGATATAGATGAGTGTGCAGGACAGCCCTGCAAGAATGGTGGCATCTGCCGGGACTACGTCAACAGCTTTGTGTGCAAGTGCCGGCCAGGCTTTGATGGAATACTATGTGAAAACAACATCAATGAATGCACTGAGAGGTAAGCCTTAAACTTTAAGGCTCTGAAATGAATGATTATCTAGACTGTGCTTAAACCCGATGTCCGGTTTGGGGGAAAAGTAAACTTAATCTTGAACTTTAGAAGTTCAAGATTGGCCTGTACCTTTAAAGTTGAGTATGTTTCAGTTCTTCAGACAGAGTAGCAGATTAATCACTACTTTCTTTATCTTCCCTCAAGCTCCTGTCTGAATAATGGAACCTGTATTGATGACATTGGCACCTTCTCCTGCCGTTGCCCCCCTGGTTTTTATGGGATGTTCTGTGAGAATGAGCAGAATGAGTGCGACTCTCAGCCCTGTAAGAACGGAGGCACGTGCACCGATGGCCTTGGCACATACCGCTGCACCTGCCCTTTAGGATACAGTGGACAAAACTGCCAGGTAAAGTATCTATACGTCACTGCAAGTGTACAGAATGGCCATGTATGAGCTGGGTAGTACATGTTCTTAGCAGCTTGAAGTAAAAAGCCATTCTATATTTACATTCACTCGAAATTAATTAGTCTGCACAGACACTGAAGCCTGCTTAAAATTTAATCATTGATGTGTTGTTGTTCTGTCTGTCTGTGTAACATTTACTGCTACATTAGCTCTCTCTTTTTTTTTTTTGTGGCAGAACTTTGTGAATCTGTGCAGCAAGGTGCGCTGTCACAACGGTGGCTCCTGCTCTCAGACAACAGCAACCTCCTGGACCTGCCACTGTCCGATGGGATTTACTGGACTTTACTGCGACATTCCCAAATTGTCCTGCCAGGACTTTGCTGCCAAGGAGGGTGAGGAACCACTTTGTGTTGTGTTGCTATTTCAAGCCAACAACACTGTTAATAATGAGCACAGCAGATATCCCTAATACAGTAACGCTGAATTTTTTTTATTGGACAGAAAACAGGTTAAAAAATAAGAAAATTTGCACTGTTGCTTAAGAAATATTTGAATGCTGTCTACTTTAGCCTGACAACAGTTTCACTAGTTTCATCAGACATCTTAACATCTGTCCTTCTGCAGGTCTGGAAGTTGAAAGTGTATGTAAGAATGCTGGGCTGTGTGTGAATGTGGGAAATTCCCACAAGTGTCAGTGCCAACCAGGATACACGGGCAGCTACTGTGAGGAGACAGTTGATGAATGCAAGTCAAACCCTTGTCGCAATGGAGCCACATGCAAGGACTATCAGGGCACATACCAGTGTATAGTAAGTAATTTCTCAGTCGTTTGCACGGGTATATGTTTGTGTTGTGGATAGTTTGAAAGCCTCAGGTTTAGTTTAGTGTTCATTGCAAACCAGCACCAATGAGCTAACCTCTGTCTCTCATTTCATTGCTCCAGTGTAAACCAGGCTACCAGGGGGTGAACTGTGAGTATGATGTTGATGAATGCCACTCGAGGCCCTGCCTCCATGGAGGAACCTGTATCAACCTCATCAACCGCTTCAGCTGTGTCTGCCCACTTGGAACGCATGGTAAGTCTGCATATTGCCTGAGCACAGGAAAACACACACAGAAGGATACAAACAGAAACATCAACTTTAAACATCCATTCAAGGCATTGAATGAATGTTTAAAGTTCTTCAAGGCTTTGATAACTAGTTTGCAATTAATTTCAATTTAAGTGAAATTGAGTACTAGTTCCCCAGCAGTGGGAAGGAAATGTTGGAAGTATGATGTATAAAAGTAAAAAAGTCTTTTATGAGTTTACTGCTTTACTGGAAACATACAGTGATATCTGTCTGTTCTCCACCTCATAGGGGTCCAGTGTGAAGTGAACGAGGATGACTGTGCCCCTAAGGACGGCTCCAGGGAACCTCGCTGTCGGAACAGAGGCCAGTGTGTGGACGGAGTGGGCCGTTACACATGCTCCTGCCCCCCAGGGTTTGTTGGAGAACACTGTGAGGGGGATCTCAATGAATGCCTGTCTGGGCCCTGCCACTCCACCGGCAGCCTGGACTGTGTGCAGCTGGACAATGACTACCAATGTCGCTGTCGCCTTGGATTTACAGGTGAATTCCTGTCTGTTAGATGCGCAAAATGACAAAACAGCAACATATTAAATAATCTCTTATGTTAGAAAAAGTGTTTTTGTGGACTGTTTTAGTTATTAACCGTGCAGCCTGATTCAGCTGTTAACCATATTTCCAACTCTCTCCTTTCCTCCACTTTGTTTCTCCAGGTCGTCACTGTGAATCCATGGTGGATCTGTGTCTGTCCAAACCATGTCACCATGGTGGTGTCTGCTCTATGAACATGAGCTCAGTACATGGTTACACCTGCTCCTGCCCACCTGTAAGTTTTTGTAATGTCAACCTTTTTCTGGCATAATAAGATAACATTCAATATATTCTCCTGTTTTATGCCCACTTTCTGTTGAGAACATTTTCTATTAACTCCTCATTGCAAACAGTCTTTTAAGTCATTTTTTTAGTGCAATAATTTGATCCTAGGCCACTGTTGTGTTATCTCTCCAGTAATTTTGTGTGTGTGTGTGTGTGTGTGTGCATAGTTTTGTCAGAAATGATTCATCAGCATTCAGAAAAAAATAATTTATCCCTCAGTGGAAATTTTGCAAGCAACTGCAAAAAGCTTCATGCAAAGTTCACAGTAAATGCAAAGTGGTTTGTCTGAAAAAGTAAGTTCCAGGGCTGGTAGTGGCACAAGAAAAGAAAAACAAAAATAATAAAAAAATATATATATATACATATGTATATATATATATGTGTGTGTGTGTGTGTATATGTATATGTATATGTATATATAGATCCAGAAATCTTGTTGCAACACTAGATACAATCAAAACCATGATCTTTATTTAATCAAAGACACATGACAGAAGGCGAGTGACTTCAGGTTATTATAAAAGTAAACAGGTGACAGCTTTTTCTTTTCCCTTTCTCTCATATTCCACCATCGGTCTTTTCACACTAAACGCTTGTTATTTTCCTTCACTAACCTCTTGCTCCCTTTCTTATTCTCATGCTTACTTCAGAAGGCCACACAAAGGCTCAGGTATAGTAGACAAGCAGCAAGCTTGTAGGAGAACCTAGATGTAGTTAAGGTAGTTGTTTCATGAAGATTTTAGTAGTCATGTACAAATAAGCACCTAATCTTTACTTTTTCAATGAATATATTACTATCTCACTTCAGCAACATGTTATGTTTTTTGTAGGGCTTCACTGGGCCCAACTGTGGCGAAATAGAAGGCTACAGTTGTGCTAAGCTACGATGCCAGAACGGTGGACACTGTGTGGAATCCACAGGCGGCCTGTACTGCCAGTGCCAGGCAGGCTTCAGTGGGCCACACTGTGAGAATGAACAGAGGTGTCCATTGGCCTGCAAAAATGGAGGAAACTGTGTCAAAGACCGTTCCAATCCGTCCTATTACAGCTGCCAGTGTCCCAAGCACTTCTCTGGACGATACTGTGAAAACAAATCGGCCTGCCCCTATCTGCAGTGTGTGCTGCATTCAGGGGATAAAGTGTGTGACGATCAGTGTAACAACCACGAATGCAAGTGGGATGGAGGAGACTGCTCTCTCAGCTGGCAGCAGCCATGGGTCAACTGCACCGCCAATATTTCCTGCTGGGATCGCTTTAAGAATGGACGCTGTGATAAGGAGTGTGACAACCCTGGATGCCTCTTTGACAGCTTTGAATGCCAGGAAAACGCAAAAGCCCTCTGCAAGTACGTGACCTTACTCTTTATTTTTTCATTGCTCCAGTCCAAGAAGTTTACACATCCAATAAGAAACAACTAACCTGCTTGTATCATAAATTTACAGGTATGACCAGTACTGTGCAGACCACTACGGTAACGGCATCTGTGACAAGAGCTGCCACACCGAAGCTTGTGGCTGGGATGGCCTGGACTGTTCTACTGAAACTCCATCCAAAGTGATTGATGGTACACTGGTTATCGTGGTCCGGCTGCAGCCCAAGGAGCTACTTGGAGACATGAGGGGTTTCTTGCGCTCCCTGGGAGCCCTGCTACACACCAATCTGCGGGTGAAGCAGGATGAAAATAACAAGCCAATGGTTTACCCTTACTTCGGGGTGGAAGAGGAACATGGACAGCAAGCACAGAGAAGCAGAAACAAACGGGAGATGGAGAGAGAGGTTATTGGGTAAGCATAGTTTGTAATGGTGTAACCACTTAATTTCTCTCCTGTCAATCTTATGTATGGTACTCAGTATCTTGGAATCTGTCACCAATTACCCAGGTGTCATTAATGGTATTTTATTTTCACTTTGCCAGATCTGTGGTGCACCTAGAAATCGATAACCGGGAATGTTCCCAGAGTTCTGCTGACTGTTTCTCCAACACAAGTGAGGCCGCATCCTTCATTGCAGCAGCACACATCAAGGCTGGCCTGCCTTACCCATTAGTGTCTGTCAACAGTAGTAAGTCATTCAGCAGTTGGTTGGTTTTGAGGTAAATAATAAATCAAATGAAAAGAAAACCACAGGTACTAAGAGGTCTTTTTATTCTCCAGGTTACCCTGCCGTTCCAATCAAGAACCCTCCTCTACCTTACCTGATCGGAGTGGCAGTGGTCATTGTTCTGCTTATCCTGGTGCTGGGGATGCTGGCAGCCAAGAGGAAGCATAAACATGGTGTCCTTTGGCTGCCTGATGGCTTCTTGGCCAGTAAAAATGACAAGCGGAGAGAGCCTGTTGGACAGGATGACTTTGACATGAAGTGAGTGGACAGACAGAATACATGATAACTACTAAGTAAAATTAATATGAGAGTGAAATTAAACGGTATGTCAAATGACTTGACGGAAATGTGGGTAAATGTATGTCACTCCCACTTTAATGAAATCTTCGCGTGAGATACTGTACATGGATTAGCTGAAACGGCTCAGTAGCATAAATAGACTGGTCAGACCCCAGTTATCAATACTCATGCTTGATTGACTGTGAAACAGCTGAAGCATAGCATGCGTTCTGTGTGTAAGCAGAACGCATGCTACGAGTTTCTGCTATTACAAGCAGAAAGAAAATGTTTCTCATGTGTAAAATTAAATTTTTCTCATACCAGGAATTTCAAGACTCAGGATGGAACCATGATTGATGGAGGTCAGAGTAATAGATGGTTGGAAGACGAGGTCCCATCTAAGAAACCAAGAGTAAGTAAACTGAGGAAGAAATAAAAGGAAGGTCTGCATGAGCTGATGAATGTGGGTTCTTTAAGTTAAACTGGGCAAGGAATGTTGGAATCATGAGTAAAAGTTTTTGGTTGTTCATTACAGACCGAGGACAAACCCTTGCTGCCCATGGCCATGGATGGAGGTATTGACCGAAGGGAGTGGACTGTGCAGCATCGCAAGGCCGCTGACATCACCCTCACTCCCCCACAGGCTGACCTGGATGCTGACTGCCTGGATGTTAACGCCAAGGGTCCTGGTGAGAAAAATGCACTTCTTAAAGTTAGATTTGATTGATTTTCAGTAATTCCTTGAATAACATCTTTTCCGTCCCTCAGATGGTTTCACCCCACTGATGTTGGCATCGCTGCGTAATGGTGGAGGTCCAGACTGCAGTCTGCATGGAGAAGAGGAAGATGAGAGTGGAGGAGATGAACCTGGACCGAGTGTCATTTCAGACCTGATTGCTCAGGGCGCTTCTTTGATGGCTCAGACCGACCGTACAGGAGAAACAGCATTGCACCTGGCTGCACGCTACGCCAGGGCTGACGCTGCTAAGAGACTGCTGGACGCTGGAGCTGATCCCAACGCCCACGACAACATGGGCAGAACTCCGCTGCATGCTGCTGTGGCTGCTGATGCCCAGGGGGTCTTTCAGGTGAGACAACAGAATAATCAGATCAGCCAAAACAATGTTATTGTTTTTTTTTAATTACTAATTTAACTGTAGTCATAAATTAAGATAAAGGTAAAGAACATGGGTTAGGGGTAGGGTTAGGGTTAGTTAGGGTTAATTACTTGTAAAATTTGCATCACTATGGTCTGTTATGTATGCCTGATGTCTTGTGTGTCTGTATCTTTATCTCCTGTCAGATTCTGATCCGTAATCGAGCAACAGAATTGGATGCCCGGATGAATGATGGCACTACTCCACTGATCCTGGCAGCTAGGCTCGCTGTGGAGGGCATGGTGGAAGAGCTGATCCACTGCCATGCAGACATCAATGCTGTCGACGACCACGGTCAGCATTCCTCTCAAACCTCAACTCTTCCTATTGACTGTCTTCTCTTTTCTAAAGGAAGCCTTTTGTATGAATTACAGCATGTCATGAACGTAGTTTTTTAAATTAAAGTATTGCTCTTATTAATGTTGCAGTATTCGTATGAGGAATCATGATTTTAGATAAGCTGGACAAACTTCTGGTTTGGTTCAACCATGCAAATCTGAAGCGTTCCTGTTTGTAAATTTTACAGACACTGAAATGCTTCAGTCCTTATTCAGTCCTTAAACCTTGTTAGATAGTAAGACTTGAAGAGTGGCCAAAACTGCTATGAAAGGACTGTAACAATAATAATGACTCTGTGTTCTCTGTATCATGAATGTGTTCTTTGTTTTTTCTTGCCATCCACTATTTTAGGCAAATCGGCTCTGCATTGGGCGGCTGCAGTGAACAACGTGGAGGCAACTCTCGTGCTTTTGAAGAATGGAGCCAACCGTGACATGCAAGACAATAAGGTTTGTTCTTATGTTTTTGTTGATTAAGTCACACCTTAAAACATTTCTAAAATTATAGTAATGTTACAAATATAATTTTTTGCAAAAGTCATTTTTAATCCCTATAAAAAACAGTATTAAACAGACTTTTATTCAAAGATGTCTTTCTGAAATGCACAGAATGAATTGAGACTCCTTTATAAATTGATCTTTTATGTATTAAAACTTGCACAGCACTTGCATTGGAAAAAAAAAGTGCCAAAATACTTTCAGGAAATCTTTTGTATTATAAAATGCATACATTAGGATCAAAACCTTACATTTTAGCCACAAATTGAAAAAATATACGGCTTACAACTCTTCGTCTTCATGAACCACCCTGGTAAGCTTCAACTGGTCTGCAACCATATTTGATAAAACACAAAAAAAGAAAATATTCACAAATGTTAAAAATTTACAGTTTATTCATTTCTACTGTTACTCCACATTACTCAGTTTATTGCTCCTAACTTAACTGTCGAAGATTCAACAATTGAATAATGTGTTAAATTTGTTAACTCGTTCAACTTTTACTTTATGACAGTAGGTGTTTCACATATTAATCATTTGCTGTGTTTCTTTCAGGAGGAGACGCCACTCTTCCTTGCAGCCAGAGAGGGCAGCTTTGAGGCGGCTCAGGTTCTCCTCGACCACTACTCCAACCGTGACATCACCGATCACCTGGATCGGTTGCCCCGTGATACGGCTCAAGAGCGAATGCATCATGACATTGTGCGTCTGCTGGACCAGTACAATTTGGTTCATAGTCCACACAATGGGCCTAACCACATGGGTGGAGGAGGAAACTCTTCCGTTATGTGTGGGGCCAATGGAGCAGGCTTCATCAGCATGCGGCCGGGGCCACAGGGGAAGAAGAGCAGGCGGGGCGGAGGAGGAGCGAAGGTGGGAGGTGTTGGCGGGGGAGCTAAGGAGTTGAAAGACATGAAGGCAAAGAGAAGAAAGAAGCCTGCCGGAGGAGAAGGGCCAGGCACAGGTGCTGGAGTGGGAGGAGGAAATGGAGGAAGTGCGGGTGGAGGGAGCACAAATGGTGTCAAGGCAGCAGGACTTCCAGAAAGCTCGGTCACCATGTCACCCGTTGACTCCCTGGAATCGCCACACTCGTACACAGGAGATGTGTCCAGCACTGTCTCCACCACCGCAAACTCCCCTCCCCTTCTGAGCAGCCCCACCTCCAGGCCTATGCTGCCCCCTGTCAGCCACATGCTGGGACAGCAGCAGAGCTGGGTGGGCATGACCAAGCACGGCTACAGCGGCCACATGTTTGGCCTCGTACCTCACCAGATGGGGGGATCTCACCCTGGCATGGGCCAACACCACAGCCAGGGCCCGATGTTGACTCCCATGAATGTCACCATGAGCAGAGAGCAGCTGCCGCCCATCGTCACGTTCCAGATGATGGCGCCAGGAGGAGGCCAGGCGATGCTGAAGCAGCCTCAGCCTGGGCAGGTACAAGTCACACAGTCCCAGGCTCAGACCCAGAATCAGGGTCACTCCCAGCAGGGGCCAGGCCATCTCCACTGCTCCCAGAGTATGATGTACCAGATGCCTGAGCAGATGAGCATGGCACACGGGCTCCCCCACACCCTGCAGCACCCCCACACCGTCGGCCACGGGGGGATGGAGGGTCAGTCACGGCCGCTGCCCTCCTATCCGCCCATGCAAAGCCCTGTGGATAAGTACCCAACACCACCTTCCCAGCACAGTTACACCACCGCCAGCTCGGAGGGCACCACCCCTGGCCATTCTGCCCACCCACCGAGTGAGCACCCGTATCTCACGCCTTCACCAGAGTCCCCAGACCCTTGGTCATCCTCTTCGCCACACTCCAACTCGGACTGGTCTGACGTCACCACCAGCCCCACCCCTCTGGGAAACCCCCACCATGCACTGCCGTCTTCACACCATACACACATTCCAGAGCAGGTGCAGCTGCAGCCGCAGTCGCAGCAGATGCAGCAGGCCTCTCAACAGCCTCAGCTTGGAAACATGCAGGTGTTTGCATAGGCTGGCCAAAGGAAAGCATGAACAAACTGACTTTGGGGTTCTGTGTAGTTTAATAACAACTCATAGTAACTCACGCAATGCTTTTCTCACTTCTCTCATTACTTCTCCTTATTTGTTCTTCATTATATAATAATCAGTCACCTCCCCTTTTACGTTTTCTTCTCCTCTTTGCACTTAAGAGAACTGTGTGTATAGTTTATATAACGTTGTTGAGTATTATCAGCTAGAAAGCAAAAGTTCTCAATACCAAAAAGTGTGGAGTTACCTGTCTGTCACGAAGCTACAATCAGTTCCATGTAGTGCCTTTGATCCCAGCTGAGCATCCTCTGCTCTCTGTTGGATAAGTCAAGACTTTTCTCTCCGGCCTTTGGCACGCAAACACAAACTGTTTGTCGAGGGATCATGGAGGAACTGCCAACCAGATGGCAGCCAGCTGGTATTGCATCAGAAAAGCAGACTGTTGAAATAGACAGAGATGGGGCAGAGGACTCTCTGCATTTCTATCGCCCGTTTTTGAGGACATTTGCCATTTCATTCTGCAATATGCTATTCTTACTTTTTGTTTAACGTGATAAGCCTGCCAATACTAACTCCTTGTCTAAACCATTCACTCTAGTCTTTTGAATATGATGGGTAACGCTCAGTTGATGCTTTAATTCAGCAAAACTACCTAGTTGTTGCCTTATTGGTTTTTACTTATGCATTGTTTTTAAATGTGCTAAAGGGGGAATTTTATAAAATACTGTCAGATGACTAGAAAGACAAATACCAAGAAAATGACAGATTATATAGAAATACACACAGGTGCATCATGTTAATTAATGGCTCTACACTTGTGCAAACAAGGGTTGGGTTAAATGTATTGTACATGTTCAGTTTATTAATATTATCGTTTCCTATCAACCATTATCTTTCTGCACACACAGAATGTTAAGTAAATTCCATTTTTACTTGCAAACTGTAGGTGCAGTGGGAACACTGTATTAGCCATGCTCAGAAGGTAGTTACTGTTACAGAAAAAACAAAAGATGATTTGAAAATCAAATCGAAGGTTTTTTTGGATGACGTCACAGACGGTGCCACTGTACTTCATGTGTTGTTGAGGGATTCATTTAGAAGCTTGACAAACTTTATGCAAAAACATACAAAAGTTTTAATATGTTGTATTATGAAATGTACATAGACTTACAGCACATTCTGCTTGTTATTACTGAGCTTGATTTGGCAAAGATATGTTGACTTGTCTGTTTCTTGTTTTTTTATATAAATTCTGTTCGCACTTCTTGAATGATTCTGAATGTTACAGAGGTGCATGTTTTTACCTTTGAAACCGCCTCTTTCTAAATCTTTTTTTTTCTTCAAAAATCATTTAACCAGTTTCCCTTTTGCTTAACTACAATCAGTGTATCTGTGCACCTTTTTTACTTGTCATGATTCATAAACCAAGTCCGGAGATGAGTTAGGTTTAATAAAGAGGTTTTTTTGTCTTCCTTCTTAAAGTTGATGTTGAACATAACTTTGTGTGACTGCTCTTTAAACACAGACAATCATTCACTGTTTTACTTTTGAAACTTCAAAAAGGAACGTCAGTGTCTCTAAGACCAAATTCCTTTTTTTTTCTGCCAAAAATCTACATCTGTGTCAATTGTTTCCCTAGTTTCATGAAGACACAGCCAAAACCTATACAAAGAAATTTTGTTGCAAAAACGTTTTGGTTCAAATTACTACTACAAGTGTCTGTATAACAAACCAAATTGTTCATGTCTCATTAGTGTGTAAAGTTCCTTGATGTCCCTGTGGTTCCGCAAAACACAAGTACTGTACATTGATGTGTCAGTCAGCATTTTTAGTAATGAAAAGAGCATGTCAGTTCCTGTTTATAATTAAGGCCCTGTGTCTTGTTCTTGTTCTGTAACATAATTTTTTATTGTACTTTTCTCTGTTAACCAAATAGCCTATTATACATACCATATGAAGTAGTTGTCACCATGTTTGTATTAGGTAGAAGAACTAAAAACTGTTGATGAAATAAGTTGTCTGTTGCAAAAAAACCAAATGATCTACCAAATGTGCTTATTGAAATAAAGCCCAGATCTTCATAGATTTTGGCTACTATGTTTTTATTGTTGTTGTTTTTTAATATACTTAAACTATAATAGCACTAATACTAAGCTAATTATGATTTACTTTTGAGGTCCTTAACTTAACTTTTCTGTAAGTAGTTTTATGTAACTTTGTCGATCGCACCAAATACAGACCTATTTGCAATGTCAGTAACACATCACCAGAGTCTGTGATTTGTATCTTACAATTCTGTGTAAATCTGAATCTGAAAGTAAATCTGACAGGTATAATCAATGAGTTAATGTCAGTGGATCAGCCTTGCCCATTCAGCAATATTAATAACATGGATAACATTCTACAAAAAAAACTTAAATATTAATATTATTTACTAATCAAATAATAAAATAGATTACTGCAGCAGTGTATGAAAACACTGCTATGCTCCGGAAAGGAACACACCTTTTGCAAATACTTCAATCCTAGTGTATACTTTGAATTACTTGACAAACAGAGAGTCTTTGTTTCATTCATTGCCACTGGATGTTTCAGTAAAAAAAAAATTGTGAGACTGTTATGGACTTTGGACTTTTGGAGTTGGCTGCCAGTCCAGCAGGGGGCGCTGGTACGCAGAGGAAGCCATGACACAAAGACAAGGAAGAAATCTGAACACGGAAGTCAACCAGGATCTAACTTGCATGAGATGTGACTCCTTCTGGGGACTTTTTCGGTGTATTTTACTGTTCCTTTTGACGGCGAGTTAAATGGTAATGATATAGAATGATGGTGACAGTCGGTGCGGAAATCCTCGTAGGATAATGTGCGGTTATCGGCAGATGGTTGAAATCCAGTGCGGGTCAATGGACGCCAGGACTTGAAGTGCTGCTGTTTTGACAGCTGGGTTGAGCCTTCAGTACCTGCTCTGGCTGCCTGACAGAGAGAGAGAGCCGCGGAAAGGGCCGAGAGCCGAGGTTCAAAACCCAAGGAGGAACGTGTTTTACGTGACATAAATTGAGAGATATATTCTCGTGAGTGAAGTTACCTTGAAAGCGCAGTCAAAGAAAAGGCAGAAAGGTGAGAGCCACTGTCTGTCAACGTCTCACTGCTGTCCGTTTGCTCTGTGACTCCTCTTGTTTCCACAACTCTACTTTCAAAACCCACGGTGATTTTTTTTTTTCACCTGACGACAAATGCATTCTAATTATTTCTACCAAATGATTTAATAATCTCTTTCCACTTCACTGTGACCAGCCTCCCACCGACCCGTGGCCATGGCCTCATCCCGGCTGAAATACGTCTCCCTGGGCGTTCTGGTGTTCCAGACCACCTCCCTGGTGCTCACCATGCGGTACTCCCGCACCCTGCAGGCCGAGGGCCCGCGATACCTGGCCTCCTCAGCTGTGGTGGTGGCTGAGGTCTTGAAGATCCTCGCTTGTGTGCTGCTCGTCTTAAAAGAGCACAGTGAGTGCACCTTGATATCACAAAGCTTTCATTAATCATTATAGGTTCGCCACATGTCCATAATTTTAATTTTTTTAGTGATTTATCGGCTATTATGAGCACTATTATCTGGAAATGGTGAAAGCTGACCATCACAAATTCGCACTGGAGTACAATGGGATGTCTGCTGGATGAGCAACTTTGCAATACCCTGAAAATACATTTATTTTGAAATCAAACAGAGAAAAGCAACAGAATCTTACATTTGAGAAGCTCAAACCAGCTTTGTTTTAACTCGGTAAATTATCTCTCAAATATAAGTTTTTTTCAAGACTTAAATGATCTAGTGATTTAGCATTTCAGCTTAAAATATGGAAAGAGTAGCACAAAATATTACAAAAAATGGAAGTATTTTATGTCAGTAACTGAGTTAATACTGGGTGCAGTGACGCACCAAAAGACCAAAAAGCAAATTCTGATTTTGGTACTGAGGAGAAAACATGTGTTTGACAGATAAATATCCAACTCTGTTTTCTGCAAAATATTTTTTCACTTAGCAAATCTTACATATTTAGTGTTGTCTAAACAAAAGTAGCTGCTTAAGAACTTTGCGTAAATGAAGTATAATTCTGATAAGGGATACAACATAATTACTCCCGTGAAGACTCAATAATATCAAACCGAATTGCTTTAATGATCACATGCAATAAAAGTGGCACAGCTGTCCTGCAGTCATTTTTCCTCTCTTCATGAAGCTTAACAGTTTTCTATCCACCTCTTTTTCATTATCTTTTATTTGCAGAGGAAACAGCTATAGGCTTTTAAATTTTTATATAAACTGTTTGTTTTTGTTGTAATAGTGACTTTAATCAGCTTGGGTTTGGTCAGAGCTAAGAAGTATTAAACCATCCAATGCTGCTCACTACTGCACTACTGCTTTTATGCACATCTGAGTATTTTTAACACAACAGATATGCATAAACTACAGGTTATAACGGAACTTTTTTTACATAGTAAAAACTTAATAATCAGTTTCCTTATTTCATTGGCTGTGATGAACAAGTTCTTATCTGTCATTGATATGGACTGTAAAAGAAGTCCCTTGTTATGATTTAAATCCAAAACTATTTGACTACAGCAAAAGTAATGTGAGTGTCAGTGTTGAATTTGAAAGAACTGCAGACGCATGTTTGGTAGCAATAGTTTTGAATTTAAAAGCTCAGTACATTCATGACTTAAAATGGCCTGTGCACTGTATTCGGAGAAGTTCCATTCACTCTCTCATAAGGAATTAGGTTTGTCAGGTTGCTCCTGTCTTCATTTGGACCTTTACACGTGTATAAAGGGACCATTAAATCATGTCCTGCTGCCTGATGCAGAAAGAAGGTTTTCTGAATTATCTATTAAAACCTAGAAGCCTGCCCCTTAAAACGGGGACCTAATAAAGAATGCAAGAGTTTCTCAATTCAGAAGATATTTTCTTCTTTTTCTACAAGCACATCAAAAACGACAAAGGAGAACAAATCCTAAAAGCTGCACACATCTGTCATCTTAGTTTAAGTACGAACAAGCAGATATATGCTGATCTTATTGAAATGACCTCAGTACACAAAGAACAAACACATTTCTTATCTCATTTAGATTGATTACATCCCACCAAAGCTGGCAAACTTAACTACAAATGTAGTCTCCATAAATCAGTGGGTCTAACTTGTTGGTTTTTATTCCTTAGGTTACAGCATGCGAGCTTTGAACAGTGTCCTGCGTCAGGAAATTATTCACAAACCCATTGAGACACTGAAGCTGGCGATCCCCTCGGGGATCTACACATTGCAGAACAACCTGCTGTACGTCGCCTTGTCCAACCTGGATGCAGCCACCTACCAGGTACAGCAGAGGGCGCGTTGAGTTTGGAGTCACGGTGATCCAAGAAACTGTGTGACTCACAGTGTGACTCGCACAGGAGCTGATTCGTCTTTCTCAGCCTTCAAGCAATTAGCACATCCTTGCACATGGATTAATTACAGTTTTCCCACTTTGTCTCTGTCAGGTGACGTATCAGCTGAAGATCCTGACGACTGCCCTGTTCTCAGTGTCAATGCTGGGCCGCAAGCTGGGGGCCTACCAGTGGATTTCACTGCTGATCCTCATGGCTGGAGTGACTCTTGTGCAGGTCCAGTACAACTTCATGCTTCTTTTACGACTTGCAAAAATGAAAAATCACTGTCTCTTCAAATATGACACAGAACATCCTCTCTGTGGATCCTTTTTATGGAACAATACTCCAGAATTTAAGCCACTAGTGCAAAGTTTAGTCTTTCTCAGCATGTTCCCTCTATCTCTCTGCACTCAGGTTGCTTTTTGTGTAGGTACTCGTTCCTTCAGCTCAGATTCACACTGAAAGACTTTAGAGAAATCCATCCTATCAGTGCCTTTTAAATCTAAGAAGAAAGTGACTGCAGCCAATTTTGTAGGAGTCATTTTGTCTAATTAAGCTGGATGTGTTCCCATTTCTGGTTTTAATTATTGTGTGATCTTTGATTTCTCCTGTTGGCTAGAAAAAAAGAAAAGAAAAGAAGTCTTAGTGGGAGTTTTGGGGTTGAATGAAGGTTAAATAAATAAAAAGGAATAATGAGACCTGAACTGGAACACTGGATAAATATTGGCTGCCAGTAGTTAAGAGGGATGTGCTGATGAATGATGAAGTGTTGACTGTTATGATATCACCTCCTCTTGCTTCTTGGCAAAACAAAGAAAATGCCAGTCAGTAAGTATTACACCAGATGTGGTTTTAATACTGGCTGAGCGCTCAGACGGAAGCACATCGGAGGAGGAGAAGACAGACCTTAATTAATCTACAGGATCAGACTTGTAGAAACATTTACTCCCAAACTGGGTAAGCAGGCTGTGTGCAGGAATGTGATGGTGGTTTTTCTCTGGCTCCTCCTGTCTGCTCAAATAACAGATCATCATATTAAATATGACCAGCACCTTTTCTGTTTTCAAGCACCTTCAAATAAATAAACGAGCAAAAAAGTCGCGTGACTCCACTAAAAGAATAATCACCCTGTTCTGCATTAACACAAACTCTCATTTACACTGTTTGTTCTCAATGTTTGGGCAGTTTGTTCTCACTCAGCAGGGTTTGTTTTGGTGTAGTCAAAAAGGTGGAAGGCAAACAGCATCTTGTTCCAAAAGTTTCCAACTCACTGAAATGATCTTTAGCAAAGAATGAAAAAGTGCAGCAGCCACAGTGTTTTTCTCACCCTGCACGATCATCTTTTTTCTTTTTTTTCCCCCTTTTTCTTTTTGCATTAACACTCCATTTCCTGCTTACTGCAGCACATAATGTAGGAAGTCACACTCTGCAGGATTTTTTTTTGCAGCTTGGAAAAGTTGTAAAAATGCCTTGTGTGAATTTCAGGTACCCAGCAGATTAATGTGAGACTTGAGTATGTTCATCAAATGTATAAATATAAATATATAAATACTTTTATTTTTCTAACATTGTCTCCTCTTACACTTACACACATAGTCCAACAATCACGGTGGTCAATCAACACATTTTTATCTAATTTAATTCATCCTTAAAAACAGTTTTCTGTTGAGTCATTTGAAAAGATTTAATAATTTAACTTCAGTTTTTTTGTTGTCTTAATTTGGAACCTGCCGTTTTCAAGAACAGGAATGAACTTTCAAGCCGAAGCTTCTTCATAATCATAATCCTCATGTTTCTCTTGTGTTTTCAGTGGCCCTCTGAGTCTGCTGTGGCCCCAGAGAAGGAGGCCCTCTCCACAGGCTCCCAGTTAGTTGGCGTTGCAGCGGTTCTGGTGGCCTGTTGCTCCAGTGGGTTCGCTGGTGTCTACTTTGAGAAGATCCTAAAGGAAAGCAAACAGAGCGTCTGGGTCCGCAACATCCAACTTGGTCAGTTTTTAATGATCAGTGGAAACAATCAACTCTATCATTCAATCAGCTGTCCTGACACATAAAATGTAACTCCACTGAGATGTAAAGTTAAAGTTTCACATGATGAGCACACTTCCATCAGCAGAGGAATCGTGAGGTGTTTGTGAAAACAGATTGAAAAAGGCTCTACCTCTATGTCTCCGAAGGGAGCTTGTGTGTGCAGTTTCCTTTCTTCCCTGCACAGAGAGCCAGCTGGGCTTTTTACCTCCGATATGTTTCTGTTAAGATGAATGTTCCTGTCTAGTTTATTTTTACCCCAGAGCGTGTGAGGCATGCGTTAAGTCTCTTGCGATTCCTGGTGTGAGCTTTGAGCTTTTTCACCTGCATTAAATGTTGGAGCCTAAATATGCAGTGAAAGCAGGGAAGAAATGCTGTGTTTTACATTTTTATTTTTATATTAATGTGATACAAAAAATTGGAAAAACCCCAAAAAACTAGGAATGTGAGTATTATGTGAATATTTTTTGACTTTCATTCCAACAACAACAAAAAGATTTAAGATACCACTTTCACCTCAAAGATGTAATGGTAATTTTTACAGTACAGATAAGGGGAAATGTAATTGACACATGAAATGAAAATGAAATAGTTCCAGACTTATAAGGTAATGCAAATAGTTTGATATTTTGGTAAAAATATTTTGCCAGAGTTCTATGTGAAGATTTACGTCACTCTCGTGCTCGAACACCACATAAAAGCCAGAGCCAGGAGAGGGTTAACAGTTACCTCAGCTTTCAAAGACAAAGGGGAGGAAACAGCAGGCCTTGGTCCAAAGGTAGCAAAGTAATTTTTAGACTCATTAGTTAACATATCACAGTTTTTTTTCTTTTGTTTGATCCATACTAAAACAAATTTGTAAAAAAGTTAATTTGTGGCTTTGTGGCTGCTTTTCTTATGTGAACTTATCACTGAAAACGTTAGAAAAAGTTAGCATGCTAACATGCTATACTGTGATGGTGAATATTATCAACATCATTCCTGCTTAACATGTCAGCAGTCAGTGCTTATTTGCCCCGAA
>JAQNCA010000025.1:18770118-18780954 GCA_029783725.1 Acanthurus tractus
TGGAGGCTCAGACACTCACCTAAGTTTGTGACTCCACTTGTGTTTCTGCATTGACTTTATATGAAATCTCATGTTCAAATTAGCCTCTGAACGCACAATAGTCTTAGAAGCATCTGATATTCTCTTTTTAACTTTGAATGGGAATAGTTTGATGTTACTCTTATCCGGCTTCAGATCTCTAGTTTACTCATTTACTTCTGTGGTTTTTTATTTTCCAGGAATGTTTGGTTTTGTGTTTGGCCTCTTTGGGATGCTGGCCTACGATGGAGAGAGGGTGAGGGAGTCAGGAATGTTCCAGGGATACAACACCATCACCTGGACTGTGGTGGTGCTGCAGGTAAAGCTCACTCCACTGCCCATGATTCAATATGTGTTTCCCACTGAAGCTGACAAATGTATTATCAAGTCTGTGGGGTAAATGACTCTTTACTTCGTGGATGAGACTCCCTGTCGGCCCTCACAGGTCATGCCTTCGTCCATCTGTGTCTGTGTGTTTGTTGTTTCTCCAGGCACTGGGAGGTCTGGTCATAGCAGCGGTCATCAAGTATGCAGACAACATCCTCAAGGGCTTTGCTACATCGCTCTCCATCATCCTGTCAACTCTGATATCGTACTTCTGGCTACAGGACTTCGATCCCACTAGGTAATGGAAACAATCACCTCTGCCTCCGTCTATTTTTTTTTTTTTATCTTTGTTTTTATATATATATATATATATATAAACACAATTTCTCGAGCTGACAGTTTTCTCTGCTGTCATCCACAGTGTGTTCTTCCTGGGTGCCATTTTGGTCATTGTGGCCACTTTCCTGTACGGTTATGAGGGCAAGTCATCCCCCATCCCCAGCAGGGCGTAGGACACTCGTGGCCGACACTACAGCAGCAGCAGTAGGAGGTCCTAGTGAAGCGTTAAAGTGGGGAAAGGAGGACAGAGGGGTGGAGGAAAAGAAGGGGAAAGGTCTTCATCATACATTGTGATCATAAAAAAGGACAAAGAAGGGTAGACAGAAGAGAGGAAGTGAGCAGGTTGGAAACAAGAGACGGGGAGAGAAAGTGAAAACAGAAAGCAAGCACAACGCAGCGATGGGTCTCACACACCAAAAGTGCCTCAGCTGAGAAGATTAACCGGTGAGAAAAGACAAACTGTTTGAAATTAGCGCTGTAGAGATAATCCTGGCTTCCACACCTCCAAATCTGGAGAGACACCTTCAACAGGACTGACTGCTTGTGCTCATTAAGAACCTGTTTGACTGCCAGTCACTAGTACTGCCACATCACTCACAAGTATACACTGAAGGTTTGAAGAGGCAGACAGGCAGCAATTTCGGAAGCTTCTTCAATAACTTTTTTTTTTTTTTTTATTAGATGAGATGTGGGCTTGTTCAGCTCAGAGCTGCAGTAATTAAGACTCTTTCCTGTAACACCTCAAGCTCTGAAAGCTCATTTTAGGCCATTTCTTCCCTGAAATGAGCTTTCCCGGCCAGTTTTCTCAGTCTAAAGCTGTGTACAAGACTTAAGCCATACTGGGCAGATGGTCAAAGTTTGCTTGGGTTCATAGTTGAGGTTAGAGCCGGCTACAGAGGTGGTATTTCTACACAACTTAAACACACAGTATGTAATTTCTTCCCCTAGAAGTCTCAATCAAAACATAACAAAAGATGTAGTTTGATGATGTCGTAAAGTAGTGTGGCATCATGGGAGTCGCTGTCAGAATCTCTCTGAAAATCTCTGACTGACTCCTGTACACTAATGGAAGTTTTATACACATTATATTTTGCAGACTACCTTCACCACTGAAAGGTGACCAAATGAAACACACCTTTACCATGAATATCATTATGGATTTCTTTTGGTTTAAACAGGATCAGCAAATAATTACATTCTCTTTCACTGATATTTTATACAATTGTCCCAACTTTTTAGGAATTGCTGGAGTCAGATTTTTAAAAAAAAAAATCAGGATTGCAGTTGAAGTGGCCAAAACACATATTGTTTCCTTAATTATGGCTCTCATGTTGGGTTTTGTTCAGCTATTTTTGGAAACTGTTTTTGTTGCCAGGCAACATATAGTCACTGGGATGTCTTTGATAACGTACAGAGAGTCTCAGTGACAGAACTGTTTTTCCTGTGTGACTCTGGTCCTTCTGTGTCTGGTGGAGTTTAATGTTTTTTGCAGTAATGTAGGTGTATTAATGAAACGTAGGAACCGGGAATAAACGAATCACTCCAGAAACACTGTTGTAGACGATTACAGGTTATCATTTCACAGGAAGGGGACACTTTGATTATGTGATGAAGATTATGCTGAAAAAAACTTGAAATTATGTTTAACCTTGGGTGTAAATAATAGCACCATTTAAATTGTAATCTATAAATCTCACTGAATTGTGTGTTTAACTTATTCATTCATTAATTAGGTGTTCACATGACTTTTCAAAGCCACTGATTACAGAAACAGTCTGCTCCTTATGTCCTGTGCTCTTGTAAAAATAAATTTTGATGTTTTTGTGGCAAAATAATCAAAAATGAGCAACCGTGGCCAAGCTAATTGTTAGATTACTAAATTATGGATACTCTTTACATCTGTGTGGCAATTTTTACACAGAAAAAAACTTGTATGTAAGTCTTGACTGGTGTTTAGCTCCTGGAATTACTTTTGTTTTCTTTGGGATAAAGCGGGTATAATTAGTTACTATTATTTTAATTACAAATATGTGAATCTTTTATAAAGAGAAATGTTTCCCTTAACTTTTTTTTGAATGTCTTATTTTGTTAAACTCAAAGTTAATCTCCTCCCAGTTTTTTTTTTGTCACACTAAAAGTCACACATTTACAGCTGAAACTGCTAAAATCACATCAAAAAGCATCCAAAACTTCTCCTGTGATACCTGAATCTACATGAATTTTGTCTTGTTACAAGTCTCCCATGTCTAATCAAATACTTTGTATGTTGCCGTAGAACTGCAACTAAATGAATGAATTCACATTTTGATGTTTTTGGCATTTGTTTTAATGATTTTAAAAACACTGCATGCAAAAGCCGGACAGTCTGAGAGAAAGGACCGTAACACGCCAGAGTTTCATGTCTTTCGATATTATAACACTGTAAAACACCATTGTCCTAGTCATGTAAGACAGATAACTGCATTAGACTCCAGTCAACCAGCAGAACAAGTAGGAATTAACAAGTCAGGCTCCTCATGAAGCCCATGTACCGCTCAACCCTTCAGTCCTCAGGCACATCTGTTACTGTAAAAGACACTGGAGGTCCTGATACACACAGACAGAAGACTGTGTGACCTCGTGGTCAAGTATAAACATGTATTTTTACGCTAACACTCAATTTTTAAGCCGGGGGCCCACATGTGAAAAAGTTTTCTGCTTTTTTTTCACCCTTTAAAAGCCTCGATCCTCTGAATAAAATCGCAGATCAATAAAGATTACCTACTTTGAATCTCCGGTTAAAAGTGCTGCTCTGGATGTTTCCTTTGATTGTCATCGTGGGCTCTCAGATGCTGTTTGCCCCTCAAACTGCTCCTGTGTCGTGGCTACAATAGGCATGTTTTTAAAACACCCAGTGTCTATGCTGTCTTTATGGAAAGGCAGAGCACTCCTTACATTGATCACGGCTTTAGTGTCGTTCGAGATGAGGTGTGTAGATTTGTGTGTGTGTGTGTGTGTGTGAAGGCTTGTTCGGTTTGCACCAGGTGTAATGAGCAGCATGAATAAGATGACGTGGTCACATCCTTCGTCTCTCTTCATCTCTGTCTCATCTGTACCAACTCAGCACTTCAGCATGCCTTCTTTCTTTGGCCCACTGAGTGCGTACGAACAAAAACACAGCATAAAGACCTGCCTGGAAAAGCAACATTTTTCAGATTCAACGTGATTGTGAACTGCTCATATTCTCTAAGCTGCACTCTGGTTTCTCATTTTCAGTCACAAATCTTCATAAAAACACACTATAAAGGTTCAAAGTGGCACAAGAGACTGCATGTCTGTGTGAAACAAATACTGCACCAGTTTTTATAGGGTCTGTTCACCCAACCAAACACATATTTTCTCACTTCTGTTGGAGTAAAGCCATGTAGAAAGTTTCAGTTTTTATCCTGCAGCTGTATACGTTTCTGTTCCTGAGATTTCTGCCTCTGTCCAATATGATGGTGTTGAAGAGAAAACAGCTTGTGGTGCTCAAAGCTTTGAAAATTTGCATTTGGAAAAATACTTTGCAGACGCAGTTTTAATGATGTTATGGATCAACAGGTCCACTGCTTTGACCCGCATTAAATATCTCAGCAATTACTGATGGATTGCCACAAAATCTGGTACGGTTTTTCCTGGTTTCTGAAATAGATATCTAGATTTCTTTGGTAATTCCTTGTTTTTTGTCTCTCACACCTCCATGAGTTTGACACCTTTTTTTTTTTTTTTTAGTGAAATGGTCATACATTTGGCTCTGACATCCTTGATACCCAGAGGATTAATTATAATAACTTTGGTAACTAACTGATAATTCATTTAAAATTTTAATTTTGACTACTTGTAATTTAGTTTATGACCTAATGCCTTAAAGAGAGATTCTCATCAGCCTTAACTGTACTTAACGTTAACTAGTAATTGCAAACCATAATGCTATACTAAGAAGATAAACGTGGTTATCCTTATGCTTACTTAACATCAGCATGTTAGCATTGCTGTTAGCATTTAGCACAAAGCTTTGCTGTGTTTAAGGGAAGCCTTACAAAGCTGCTAGCATAACTGTAAATGCTTAAGCTTTGTTTAAATGCTGTATTTCACTGCTGTGTATGATAATTAACTTTAACTGTGTTGTAGTGGTTGAGTGGCAGAAATCTCACTAACAGATATTTTAGAACATTGACAAATTAAATTCCCAAATTATGGATGGCTTAATAGCCCAATACTACAGGTAAAGAAGCTATTTTTTTCTGAATTTCAAGTGAACTGATTCTGTTAGTCTTCTACTATAAATGAAGCCCTATTTCACTACAATCTTTGTTCTCAAACAACATATACTGACAGGACAGGATAGCTGTGTTTCTCCTGCAGAGGGCAAACAAAAGACAGACTCTTTTTATGACTTGTAAAACAAAGTAACCTTGCTCCTGGTCTGATCAGATAGGACATAGCAAAGTAGCAAAGACATGTTTTTACTGTAGAAGGCTGTCGTCAACACAGGCATCGCTGGCTTTCAGAAGGCAAGGAGCAAGAAGCTCTGCAGCTCGGATGAACTGGCCATTTGTGTTTAAAAAAAAAAAACAAAAGCAAAAATCCTGCTGCAGGGCTTCATTTAAGATTCTTCTCAGCACTCAAACTGTGTGCACATCACCAAATCCAAGCTGTGATTTCTACATTTTCCTTGATATGTTAAAAAAAAGTAAAGTAGTTCTGAGGATGTGTGTATGTTGACAGTCGCTCTGTTTAGCATAATCACAAATGAGGCCCCTAGTGTGTATGTGTGTGAGGCAGTCTGGTGTGACAAAGCAGCAACCCTGGACCCAACCCTGGGGCTCCAATATAGAAAACACACAACCACAAACACATACACACATGCCTGCACACCCGCACTCACATCATCTCTAAAAGCACATCATCCAGTCTCATTTCAGCTGGTTTTCTCTCTGTCCGTAACCGATAAAACCCCATGGCGGTGTTGTCCCTCTTGCACCTGCGTGACACATAAACACTAACACCTTTCCTCACAGCACTTTACTGTACAGTACAGAGCAGACCAGTATCATGTCGTCATTAAGGCTGAGGAACCTTTTTTTTTTTTTTTTTTTAAAACAGGGTCTGTGTTTTAGGCTTGATCATTTCTTTCTGGGCCTGAGTAGCTACAGTACAGGTTTGCGTTACATCCCAGCACTAACGGCAGATTTTCGAAAGTTAACTTTGCTCAGTTGTGCTGGGCTGGAGTGAAGGCCTGGATACCCAACAGCTCAACAGCACCAGAAGAAAAGACCAACATACTTTCTGGATCGTCAAAGGCAGCGGTGGGGAATTAAGGCAGTTGTCCCCTCGAGATTTTACACGCAAAAAGACTGCAACTCTGATTGTGCCATTGACCATTCAAGTCTTAGCCTGCTTATGAATCTTCATTTTGTCTGGTTTTTGTCTTTTCATCTGATTGTCTTGTTAGCTGTTTCATTGCAGAAGTGGCCCACCGTGATATGATGTAACAAACGGCCCAATCAGACACTCACAAAGCCCACAAGGCTCTACTTGGGCGGTATGACAACGAGCGGAGGCCCTCTCCTCGGCCTCCACATCAGAACCTGGGCATCGTTAGCGTTCGGCCTTCCCATGGCGTTAGGAGGGATGGGCTCCATGCGGGTCAGCACCCGTGGCTGGTCCTGGTGCACGCGGCCCACCAGCCTGGCCCTGGAGCCCAGAGGCATGGACGGATCCACAGCGATGTCGACCCTCATCCTCCATTTGATGGTGTGGAGCAGGATCTTTTCCCTGGAGGTGGTGTTGAGCGCCACCAGCCAGGTGGTGAAGCTCTGGTCCCTTTTTATGTTAGTCAGCAAGGGCGTGTTGGATTCACTGACCGGCACAGCCCATGTGACGCTGGGGTAAAAGTTGTCGTTCATGCTCACTATGAAGCGGGATGGCTTGGAAGTGGGCCCCACGATGGTGACAGTCTCTGTGGTGTTTCCATACCAGGGATAACTCACACCGTCTGAGTCGCTGATGGCCCTCACCAGACCTTCTCGTAGCTGTGGAAGCTCCCAGCTCGACCTGCAAGGACACAGATAGTATGAGACTAGAAACAAGGAGGTTTCTTGTTAAATAAGTAACATTCATCAGATCCCAAATCCCATGAAAAGATCGAACCCACTTCTACAGCACTGCAGCAAGGTGAGACTTTTAAGCTACAGTTAATTTCTTTCTAAATGCAAAATCATTCATACCAATCATTTACCAGGATAAACTGCAGCAAAATTCTCACATATCAATCAACAGTATGACAAATAGATAAACATTCAGCACATTTTTTCAACTAATATTTGAAAATAAGTCCTGACAAAAAATAAAATATCAGTTCAAATAGTGCATTGATTAGTCAATCTGCAGAAAATTACAATTACATTACTGTTTAGGTTATTTATCAAGCAAAATATCCACTAATTCTGACATTTCAGCTTTTCAAATGTGTGAACTTACTTCTCATCCGAGTATCTCACTGTAAATTCATTGTGTTTGGGACTGTTGTCTCAGTCATTTCTTTCACTAAATGTTGCTGTTTTTAGACTTAATGATCAACTGAAGAAAATGATTGGCAGCTTAATTGATAAAAGAAATTATTGACAATGTCCTGTCCAACCTATTTTAATTGCTGTTAACAAGTGAGCCACTTATCATTCTGGGATCTCCACTTTCCTGAATTTTAGTGACAAACTGACTCTTTAAGTCACATTTGAATTAAGGATTGTTGGCATACCTGAATACTTGTGATGTATAAAAAGTTGTGTTTTTTGTTTACAAGGAAACTAACAGAAGTAAACAAGAACATTTCACAAAGGCTCTGAGATTCTTATCCTGACACAAGCTTGCAATGAGACCACAACAGCTGCCTGCACATGATATCTGGTGGTTCAGCATGTCTGTACAGGGATTAACATCATCTCTTTGTTGTGCCTCGCAGTTTTTGTCATCTGGTGCCCCCCCTCCGATTTATTTGCAGTGCTTTCATGACCAGTCTAATGACAAGCCACCCTAAGCTCCATCTTCTCACCCCTACAACCACCCACTCCCTAAACCAAGCAGGATTAAACACCCCCTCACATATGCCCTCCAGATAGTGTGTGTGTGTGTTTCTTTAGAGGTGGGGGTTGGGGTGGGTGGGGGGGCGGGGGTGGACATGTCTCTTTGGGCACAATTTGAGTGTGAAAGCATCAACTGCTGTTTAGATCCTTTAATAGCAGCATTTCTATTTAGGTGCCAAAGTCACAGGAACAGAATCTGTCGGTGGGCGTTTGAATGAAGGAGGCTGAGGAGCACAGTTAACCTGCTGCGTGCACAAATGCTCCTCTGTGTGCATGCACAAGCGTCACTCAACACGTTATGATCGTGTAGCCTCTACAAACATGCATGCAGACCCCTCGCGCAGGATAAGCTAAAAACGCACGCACGGCGCACGCTTGTAACTGAGAGCACGTCACAGGGGTGCATGAGGACGCAGGTGACAGAGGTGTGAACTCACATGCCGACGTCTCCATAGGTGTTGTAAAATTCCATCTGGGTGCAAGCCTGGATCCAACCCACCACCCATGTCTCATTGCGTGGAATGGGGGGCATCACAATCCGCGCCGACGCTTTGAAATAGGGCGTCTTGTAGCGAAGCACTATGGGCGAGTTCTCCTCAATGACGGTCGAGCAGTGGTCAATGGTGGCTGACAGGTCGTACACCACGATGTTCTCTCGTTTGATGCGTGACTTGTTACAGGCTATGCTCTGGATACAGCCCATGGCTGTGCAGGTAAAAGTGATGGTCAGGAGCAGCCAAGAGAGCCTGACAGGCCTGGGAAACAGCACTGGTGACCGGGACTCGACCAGTATCAACACTATGAGGCCGTGCATCAGATGAAACTGTAAGGCAAAGGTGGCTGCTACCACACTGTAGGCCCAAAATCAGAATTGCAATAAGACTTTAGTGAGATCACTGGAGCGAGGTTGGGGGGGGGGCAGCTGGGTCCTCTGAGACCGGGATCCAGGTTCAGTCCCTCCGTGTGTCAGCAGGCACCCGCCCTGATGATGTACGGGCACATCAACCGGCTCCAGGGGCGCTGCTCCGTGGCTAACCCCGCGCTCTGACCTCCCTGGAGGCTGCAAGCCTCAAGATAAATACCCCTCAGGGATTAATAGAGTATCACATGAATGTTTGATAGAGGTATGGTTGTATCCTCCCCGGTCAAACAGTGAGTACAGTCTGTCTCCCTGTGCTCTCTCCTCGAGGATCCGACCCGTTTGCGCTCCTGTTTGAACCCCTGCCCGTAACCTTTGATCCTCTTCCTTCTTCCCCGAGCTGTCATGTCACAAGAGGCGTCGGGGGACCGGCGGACACCGGGGCGCCGGCAGGGGGACCCGGTGGTCGGGCGGCGAGGCTTGTTGATGCGGCACTGAACATGGGATGCTGCTGCTGCCTATAACCCGAGCGGCGGCGTTACTTTCCGTCATGCCTGTCGACTCGACGGGAGGGGAAAGCCGGTGAAACAAACAAAACCTGGGAGTCCGAGCATCTGTGATGTGGAAAAACAGCTTCCTCTTGCAGAGTTAGACGGCACAGGCGGGTTGATCCCGGACAAAACGATGGAGGCAATCAGCCGTAAATAAACAGGCTGTCAACACCAGATATGTACTGATGAAACGCTGACATTAAGGCTTTTTTTAAAAAAAAATAAAAATAAAATAAACAGGTCACAGTAGCCGTGGAGGGCAGCGTATCCTCCGCTCGGTATCCTCATTTGATGAAAGCTGCATGGCTGTGTGTCGCTGTTCAGCCTGCGTGGTGCTGAAGATGCTGAATGGACCAATGAGCGGCAGAGGGAGACTGAAGGCGTAGGAGTGCCCGCGTCTGAACAATAGTGGCTTTGCGACCTCCTTCCTCCATGTTGGGTTAATGCTTTCTAATCGCGTCAACACAAAAACAGATAAGGTTCAGATGAGCCTCCGGTAGATGTGCGGTAATTCTTTTGGGCTGCAAGAGGAGAAGCAACAGGTAGGCTGGTCTTTGCTGCAGCTAAGGAGTGATTTTTTTGAAATATTTACATTGATGTTGTGCTTAAAAATATTATTCCATTTTTATTGTTATTCATTTAAACAATACATCCTCTGTAATTAAATAAAAAGACCCTGGGTGTTTGTATTCGTGTAAGGAAACATTTGATTGGTTGGTAGCAGTCAGCTGCCAGAGGCAATAAAAAATCTTTCAAAATAAAACTTCTTGCCAAAACATTCTTGCCAAAACAATCAAAAGGTACATTACATCATAGCTGCTCCAGTGCATGATCCTCTTCGGCATCTGGAGTTTGCTTCAAGAAACACAAGGCGGACCTTGTGTTGAGATTGTGTGGTCAGCTGCTCCACTTCATCACGCTCAGTTAACTTATTCCTTAGATGGAAGATAAAAATAATAATAATAATTCTGTCTGAGATCAGGCAAAGGGCAAGAGCAAAAAATCTCCCAAAAGCTTCAAGCTGCTTGTCAGTTTTTCAACTGTGCAGCATTTGTAACATGTACAAAAACACAAACATATAAATCTTACATGATTTTTATTTTTACTTTATTTGTCAGTATATTTAAATCTATTTCTATAATGTATGGATTCTCATATAGACTTGCATCTTATATCTGACATGAGTCTTTTATTGACAGAATACAGCCTCATACATATTTAATATTTTGTTTTAGTGCTTTTATATTTTGTCAGGAGTTATCTGTGTTTGTATGGTTGGAACGGCAAGTAAATCTTTTGCAGGCCTGCTGGGATTTCAAAAGCACACATTCATTGAAATACAAGATAACCATAGTCACTATATATTCAATTCTATTTAACAATAGAAATTAGTTAACTTGTTTAGACTTAAAAATCATCCTTATAACCCTATAATTTAAGGATAATTAAAGCAAATATCTAAAAAGTAACTTATGCAGGAGCCTAAAGCATTGAAGAATCACTGCTGCTGGGAGAGCGTGAAGTTCAGTATCACATATCATCAAGAAATATTTAATCAATAATAAATATTTATGTTAAGACTAATGGTTATAAAATTTTAACTTTACAATATATATATATATATATATAACTGCATAAA
>JAQNCA010000025.1:18797814-18812229 GCA_029783725.1 Acanthurus tractus
GAGATACTTTCTCCTCACCTGATGTGTGTTTTGGTCCACATGTGTTTGCAGCAGGATCTGATAATTGTGACATGGATTGTGTGTAAGTTGTCAAACCTTCAACAAGACCAACTGTGTGCTCTGTGCGGGACATCTGCCGTCCGCAGCTCGGCCTTTATCAACCATTTACCACATTTTTATGAATGTCATCACTGGCACATTGTGCACTGCGGTGGAGGCAGCTCTGCGGGTTGTGTGTATGTATATGTCTTTGTGTGTTGGGGAGGGCAGCTTTTTTGCGTGATGATGATGATGATGATGATGCGCGTGACGCCACGAGCAGGAGCAGATCAGCGGAGCAGACAGGACCCGGGCTGAGGCAGCAGCTGCAGCATCCGCACCAGCAGCGCCGCCACAAAGGGAGCTCAGTGCCGTTGGAAACTCGACTCTCTCCGCTCCTCTCCTCCAGGGTTTGATATGCTCCGTCTCGGCGGCAGGATGTGCGGCTTGTCGGCCCTGCTCTCGGTGCTCCTCGCTGGGCTCGCGGCTGCGTCCTCGGATCTGTTTGACAACCAACTTGGCGACATCAATTACTGCAAAAAGCAATGCCAGCTCACCATCAAAAACAAAAGCCCCGCTAAAGTAAGTTATCTCTCCTTGTGAGCGTTACCGTAGGCTGTCTCTTGCAGAAAGCGCATTATCAGCAGCGAGCTCACAGCTACATCTCTCTGTCCGACATTTCAGCGCCTGCAACGATGCATTGACTGACTGAACAGGTTACATTCGGTATTAAAAGCCTCTGGGTGTTGATGAAAAAATGTGAAAAGGGACGGATGTGTTTGGGTCTTTGCGTAATCACAGGCACCATTCTTGCTTCGATTTTTCGCTGCATCCTCTTGGATGCTACGGCGCACAATTAGGCCGAAAAAAATGGATGCAGTCCATTTTCTTCTGCACCCCAAAGACTCGTCCAAGAAGTAAACTGCATCCAATCGGCTCATCTCAGATATACTTGCATTTAAACTGCGCCAATAATTGATCATTCCTTAATCCGCAATTAAGACCGTTCAGGCCGAGCGTGGCGCAGAGGGATCAGGGGGAGAAATTGTGAACCAAGAAGCAATAATGTTTTTTTTTTTTTTTTTTAGACAGTTTGCACAACGTCCTGCCGCTTAGAAAAGGCCAGGCTGGATTCTACAGCAGGACGGTACATGATGGCTGTGAATTACATCAGGAGTTTCTGTAGCTCAGAGCCTTGGTTTAGAGATTTCAAGTGTCGTATGTTTTTCCTCCCACTCCTCCTCCACCTCCTCCTCTTCCTCCTCCTCTGCTGCCTTCAGGTGTGGTTCAGGCGTCCTGCAGGGCAGCAGGAGCAGAGCTGCAAAGCCGATCAAAGTCACCAGGTTTGAAGATTGTGATGAAACCTGGCGGATCTTGTGCATATAGGCCGAGTTAAGAGCCATCACACTGGGCGATCACTGCAGAGATGTTTTTTTTAAAGTCAGAGTCTCCTTTAAACTACAAGGTTCAGTGTCGTGGTTTGGGATAAAAACACCTCTCTGCGTCCCGTGAATAAACAAGAAAACGCAGTGAGGATGATGACAAGCAGGGCTGTAATAAACCCTTCATGGTCGATGTCAGGGAATCTCTTTGTCTCCCCTGATCTTGTCACTAGAGGGCGATGTTTCTTCATTTTGATCCCAAGAACTGAGGTATTATGACAAGAGGAAGTGCAGTAATGTGCATCATTTTTTTTCCCTCACCGCTTCATTCTCCAGCACAAGTTTCTGCAACTGCCTTATTGTCATTTGCTTCTGGTTTTTATGCAGCGACTCAAAGCTTCTTATGAACTGTTAATGATTTATGAACAGGCTGTAATATGAAAGCAGTGGCGTGTCATAACCCATCTCTGTCATATGTTCTAACAAGGTTATGTTGAGTTTATCCAAGGGTGGAGGGGACATTTCTAAACTTGCATCCTCCCTCTATTCTCTGTCACACTGGTAGGACTCCATAATGAACGCCTGTCACCGTGGCTGTCGCCTCTACTCCATCTGCCAGTTTGTCAATGGCAACGCCGGCTTCAACACCAGCCGGGAGGAGTGTCAGGGAGGTGAGTCAGTGTGTCAATCTGCCCCGTTGGACTGTTTGAATGAGCGTGCTGGTCCACACTGAGGCCTCAGTTTTTTAATATGTTGGATCAAAATGAAAGGCAGCGGAGTGAATCCTCATGCAAATAAAATCCAAATGAAGACAGTAAAAGTCATCTGAGCCTGAGTGTCCTTTGTGCAACATAATGTAAAAGCAGGTTCAAACTGTCATCCAAGTAACTGTGCTTGACTCTTTTTCCTTTTCAAACCTGGAATGAGTTTGCCTTTTTGTTCAATAATTTCCATTCATCCACTCTTTCTGCCTAAAAGTAAACATAAAGAATTGTCCTTTACAAATACACATAAAGACAAGTCTTGTAAAGAATGACTTAACACCCAATTCTAAAGAAAATATTTTGACTGAACAATTAAAAAAAAGCAAACTAGGAAATATAAAAAATAAATAAGACATCTTATTGAAACAACCACCCCAGACTGACTGATATTCCCTGTAGGTAACAATTAGATTTTAGATTAGAGGATTAAAGGAAGTCAGAATAAATTACAATTTCCCACAAAATCAAAAAGATAGTAAGACAAAAGCAGAGTTCATCATTGCGTTCACACGGGTTTACACACTGACATTTCTTAAACATCAAAATGTTGAACGCAGCTCTCAGCTAAACACTGCATTGTTTCCTGAGAGCTGGCAGGCTCAGTGGGTATTTTCTGGGTGTTTGAGGCTGTTCGTCCTGTTCGAGCTGCTGTATTGGAAATCAATGATGTGATTTGCCGACCAGACAGCAGATGCCCCCCCCCCCCATGCTGTTTCAATAACGGCAACGTGGAGTGAATCGTCTCAGGGGCAAACAGATTCATCTGCCTTGCATCTTTATCTGTCTTCCCACATAAACAGCCTTTACCTGATTTATTCCTTCTTGTCTTCCACCTTAGCGACTGTGGTGCTGCTTGCCCACTCTCTTTTGTGTGCCTCTTTCTCTTTTCATACCTGCACTTGCACTCTCAGCCCTCTCTTCTTCTATTCTTTTTTATTTTTACCATCATGCTTCTTCTTTCATCCTTCACAACTCTCTCTCTCTCCCTCCAGCCTGCCAGGAGGCATATATCAAACTGTTGGAGCAGGAGGCCTGCAGCACCGGCTGTGCCAGCCAGCCCTCTGAACCTGAGATCAAGAGGAGGAAGGTGAGAAAGCTCTGCAGTCAATGGCTGCACGCTTTATACTGCAAAAGCAGCCGTAAGATCCAAAGTGACCCACGATGTGTGAATATTAATACCTTCACTAAGAACAAAGGTGTTACTTCTACAGGAGCACCAACACAGTCAGTGATTTCCTTTATAGTAAACTGTCTTGTACTGTCATTTACAGCTCAGAGCCATGACTCTCCGCCCTAAGCCCCCTTCTGTGATGGAGGCTGTGTCCAGTTGGTGCAATGACATCGTCAGCTCTGCCCAGAGCTTCATCTCCTCCACCTGGACCTTCTACCTGCAGGCCGACGATGGCAAGGTTGTCGTTTTTCAGGTAAGACCCAACAAAGTAAGGCTTTGCATTTAAGGGCTCAGGTAGTGATTAACAAAGAGTAAATATCTCTGATCTGTCTGCTCTATATTTAATGTTTATACACACATGGTTAAATTTTAATGGTTCTGCAGAAGTGTCTGCACTCTATTGTCAATTTATAAAACCTGATTGCTTTAAGCTAGACTCAGTACCCAGATTTTTTTAAGTTTGCCCGATGCATCGTGTTTTTGTGTTTCTGGCAGCAGCAGTTTGTTTATTATTATAAAATGAAGAAATTGAAGAAAAACTTTGTTGTTGAGGTTTTTGTGGCTGAAGTGAAAAGAAGAAAAGTTATTTCCAAAAATTCAAGATAACAGGCTGACAAGTGATCCCTGCACTTACAATGATATGCAGACACATAGCAGCAAAGTCAAGATGATGATTTTATAATTGTATCATTTACGTTAATAATAAGTATCAATAATAAGTATTAATTTACATTATAGTATCTCTAGTAAGTTTTTCAAAGTGAGTCCTCCTCCTGTTTTGGCTAAATCTATTTGTTATGTGTAACACTTCACGCCAAATCTCATCAGGAAACACACACAAAGAGAAACACAGATTGCATTAGTTCACACTGATTTTGTGAATATGTATATATTTCTACAATTTTGTCTTTGTTGTATAATTCAGACATAATTTAGGAATCAGATGGCGTTTCAAATATTCAACATAAAAGGACCTTTTATCACAGCTTTGGACCCGCAAAGTTTTACCTTGTCATTCTAAATGTCTGCACTGTAAATGCTTCGCCGCAAAAGACATGAACAAATGAATAGCAAAATCTCCATGAATGAACCATCATCAGACCCTGTAATATGGCCCACTGAGTCAGGAGGATGGAAATTATGGAATTAATTTCTCCAAAGTGTAATTGGAGGTTAAAAGCAAGTCAGCAAGTCAGCGGGCCTTTGTAGATTATTAGTTGAGCTAACCTCTGCTTCCTGTTGAGATAGTGAAATATATCCTGCGCTTTACGGAGCTGTAGAGTTTGGTCGTCTGCCAGAACAACTCGCACCCCGTTTTGGAGTCGGTGCATCAGTGAAGGTTGAGTGAGCAAGGGCACGCAGAAGGGCGGGGACAAGGTGGTTGAATTCATTCATTTCAGCACTTTAATTGTTTATAAGTGTCCTTTTAAATTATGTCACACGGCCTCAGAGCCATGCATATTTGATAACCGGCAGGGCTGGCTGGCTGTGGTGAGCTCGCCTCAGGACGGAAACACGCTGCAGGATTTAAAAGAGAGTGGACTGCCCTGAAAAATAAAGTTTTGGCTGCGACAAATAAATATTCAGAAGTTATTTCTGGAGTTTGAAAGGATGAAGTGATTTGAGCAGACGGGCTCATTGTTCATGTGTGATTGCCCTCACCAGAGAGGTTGTATTTTGGTCCTGTCGGTTTGTCTGTTTGTGGAAGAACTTAAATACTTTGAACTGATTTTAAAGTAATTTGGATAAAAAAGCTCCCTTCTCTCATGATTTTTTAAACATCTGCACCACTGCTGAACTTCTTACTTCATTCTTCAGGGATGATCTGTCACCTCATGCGTATTTTAATGCAGATTATGGATTCCAGGTGTAGATTAAATGTCTCTTCACATTTAGTATTATTAAAATAGCAAATTTAGACTTTTTTCACAGCCTTGGCAGAGGGCTATCAATTTAAATACAATAATACTGTAAACCACCTATATATTAAAGCTATAATAAGTTTTGGTTTGACTAACCACCAGACTCTCCAACCATATCCTCAAAAAACGGCCAGAAACCTGCATCCTTGTCAGGGATTTTCCCGTTTGGATAATGTCAGTTTGATGGCATTTTTAGCTCCGTAATTAAAGGGCTCAGTGGCAAATGATAGTATTTATGCACCTTCACCCATACAGAAGGGCTTCTGTGTAACTGAGGAGTCTGTTATATGCTGACATTCAGTATTAGGAATAAGAAGCCGTGTGCAAAGTGACCTCATATAAAGATGCAGCAGCCACAGAACATGAAATTACCGACATTTCTCTCAGACTTGGTGATGGATGTTTGCTCTTTAAGGCAGTGACATGTGGGCCCGAGCGGCGAGGGGAAGCCAGGCTTCACGGGGCTGTGAGAAGACTGTCAGGCCTGTGTTTAGTGGCCAGCTGGAAAACAGCCACTAACTTGACAGATTGACTCTCCGAGTGTTGAAACAACAGAAAAAGTCCAGCTAAGTTGAGGGACAGCCGAGGGAACGAGAGCCAGTGCTGCCTGCAATATAAATCACATAAATGTCCATAGTGATGTGTCCGTATGCATCCATCTGTGTGCTCTTATGCTTGTTTGTGCGACCTCGAGCTTTGAGAAGAACTCGTTTTGTGCAGCCTGAGGCATAATAAAGCAATCACACGGCTACCGGTACCCGGTCAGTGGCAGCTGTTAGTTCAGATTCAAAGGGTGGAGTAAAGTTGCTTTGAGGTTTGTCCCTTGGGAAGGTAAAAAAAATAAATAAAAAATAAGGAAAGGTTGTAATCATGAGTGAAAACACTGGTAAAACGCAGCCTTTTACCTCAGTCACTCCCTTCTCACCACCCTCTTGTTATTTTGACAAATCAGCCCATGACGGTGCGACGGAGCGGGAGCGTTTCGGACTAAAGTGACTCGATTAAAGACTTCCTCCAACTGAGCCATGGTTCTGCTGGCAAGCTGGCCTGCAGAACAAATTGAACTTGGTGTAAGGCCGAATACAAAGAGAGAAGTCCTTACTCCGCTTCTTCTTGACAATTGCATTAGTCATTCTGCCCGATGGATTTTGAGGAAACGAAAAAAAACACTGAACAGAAGAGAGCGAACCAGTGGAAAGAGAGTTTGAGGAAAGCATGACTGACTTCTGTAGCATTGAAATGAAAGTGAGCATATTTTTCTCAGCAAGTTCTCCCATTAAGGCACAAAAGCCATTAAGTTACATATCATGTATGATGAGGCTGGTAATATTCCATATGTTTCTTTTTGTCAACAAATTCCATTAAAAAGTCCAAATCCAGCAATGTATCACACTGAAATACTGAATAAAAGTACTTTCTAATCTCTCCTCTGTGTCTGTTGCACTCAGCAACAAGCCCTTTATTTGCTGCTGAAGCCAAACTCTTTAAATATGGGTCACAAATTTATTGTTTTCTCTTTAAAAAGGGCTCATTAATTTCCTAAAGCAGCTGCAGTGTTTAGCTAACCTTAAACAGGAGTGAATGTGCATTTAAACAGGTCTATTTTCAGCTCAGGATTAATGCACATTTGGCTCACCAGTAACTTTTCGTTGGAGCAGATTTGTGTGTGTGTGTCTGTGTGTGTGTGTGTGTATGTGTGTGTGTGTAACTGACTTAAATAAACTACAGGCAATGGCTCCGAGTTAGAAGCTATACTCAGAAAATCCTTGTTGGCAGAATCAGTTTGCTGATTTACTTATTTTTGTGCGATTAGTTGACAAAATTAAAAATATAGGATATCAACTGTTCTTGAAGTGCTAAAACCTTAATGACTTTTCTTTAACTGTATGACATTACATCATTTTAAAAAATGAAAAAATGTAGAATTAAACAACCAGAAAGGGTTGCTGTAGTTAAAGTTTAAGGCCTTCAGAAATTTTTAAAACATTACTAGAATATACTCTAAATATTTGCCAAATGGAACAAACACAGATTTTTTTTAAAATTAATTCAAATCAAACTTAATGCCCAGCCAGATGGGCTTTTAAAATACTTTGTAACCAGTTACACTTTTTGTATGGAGGCACAGACATGTAAGAGACACTTAATATGATCCATGTAGAGCCAATGCAGTGTTTTCTTAGTTGTTATAAAGAGTCAAAGTTCTTTTACTTTGCATGAATATGTGGCACATTAAAACAGAAGGGACTGTAAATGTCTTTTGTATCATATTGGCTGTGGTGTTTGAACAGGTTCTTTTCAAATTGTAAAATTGTTGATGACCACGTTTCCACCAGTTTTTAACATAACTATTGTAATTAAGGATTTACATCAACAGAGGGCGCTGCACAATGTACTTCCTTTAAAGATTTTTTTGGTCAAAATGCACCAAACGGTTTGAAATCAGGAGTACAAACTGTAACAAAATGTTCATGTTGGTGAAAAAGGCCCACGTGTCCGATGTTGAATCACCTGAACACAAGAAGTGAGATTCTGTCTGCTTACATTTACCTCTCTTCAGCCTGAAACTCTGTCTCTATATGGCTGAGATCATTCTGAACAAACGCCTCCTTCTTTCTTTCTTTCTTTCTTTCTCTCTGTTCTTCTCTCTCTTTCTGTAAGCCACGGCACCTTTTTGCATTCCCTCATAATGCATGACAGATGCAGATCAGGCTCCACTCTCTTTAATGGCTCGATCTCTTCAGTCTGCAGCCAATGAGAATCACCTCCCTCAAATCTACCCTCGTCTCTCCAAACCCCTACAGTGGCGCTGCATCTGGTTTCAATGCACTCCGTCAGAAAACACCTCTCACTTGGGGTAATAAACTTGAATGTGAAGTAACTTTTTAACGGAGGAGGTTTGAAGGATTGCGAGTGTTTCAGGAAGCAAACTAACCAGCCGTGTCTCCTCAGTCGACAACAGTTTGTTGTTTTGTTACGTTGGACAAGTGATGGAAATCATCCAGTAGAAAACAGATCAGTCATTTCCAAACTAAAAAAAAAAAACGAAAATGAATGTGAATGAACTGAGAATGAGTTTAGCTGGTTTTACCTTCTAGTGCAAGACACAGCAAGAGGATCCAAAGTTCATTGATCCACTTAATTGATTAGTACTGGGGGGTTAACACTACTGCAGTGGGCCATACTGTACTTCCCTAAATACTTGTGTGTGTGTGTGTGTTGTTGCTGAGGTTAGCAATAGTATTGTCACAACTGACTATAGCTGCTGTTGTAGTGGAGATGGAGGGTCAGCAGAGGGGAACCAAAATCCTCTTTTAATGAGCTCTCCAGGGGAACCAGAAACACTGTGCACACAAAGAAACACACAGCAGTGTAAATACGGACAGCAGGCTGTGTGTGTGTGTGTGTGTGTGTGTGTGTGTGTAGCCGTTGTCTCAGAAGCCATTTGTCAGCTCAGTTTAGTCCCAGTTCAGAAGGTTTAACCAAACTGATTTGAGTGGGTGAAGGAGGCGCCGTGAGTGACACTCTGACTTGTGAGAAGACAAGAACAACGGATGGAAACCAGAAGTTACTAGGCTGTTAAAAAAGTTTTGTAACATATTGAATGACCAATGAGATAAAAGTGTTATTATTTTAACACTGGAGATTTAGATTCAGATGGTCACAATCACTCATATGACCAAAATACCAGGATAAAATCCTTTTGCTGTTTCTTGCTCTCAACATTAATCTGTTTTTTTTTAAATTTTCATGTAACTTGGACGCCTGACATGATCAAGCCTGCCACAGGTTGAGAAAAGGTTTGACTGTCCTCGAGCTCCAGTGGCAGGTCTGTGGACATTAGCCAAATGTGACCTCTGACCTTTCTGCTGAACAGAGCAAACCAAAAGAGTTTTTGTTTTCACTTTGTTCGAAGTGTCAAAAACATTAACATCCGTTGACATTCAGCCGGGTGTTACATATAAATCCAGCAAGTATTAGCATTTCACTTCACAACTCTCACTTCATTTTCCTCTTCTTTGAATGATATGTCTGAAAATCATCAAGACTTAAGATTGATACCTCTGTTGTGTCTAAAGGCTAAATATGAAACTAGAGCCAGGAGTTCATTAGCCTTGTGAAGCTTTAAAACAGAGGAGGAAGCTTGCTTGACCTTTTCCAAAAGTAGCAAAAGGTATAAAAATAAGCCTACCAGCACCTCTAAAACTCTCTAATTAACATGCAAACCAGCAATTCAAATGTTTTTCAAGCAGTTACGGTCTTTTTCAATAAACTTGGCTAATCCCCTCAGGCACTCAGGCCCTCAGGTTCATAGTTACTCTACATACATTGAAGGTTGGGTGCAATCTACAATGTCACCACTAGATGCCACTCAATCCTGCACACATGCACTCTGGTATCTTGATCACATTTCTGATGTGACTTGGTTATGTTTTGCACATGTACTCTGGATTTAAGTAACCTGGATCTTAAAAGGAACGTTAAACCTTGTTACTTTTAAGATCATGCATACAGGGATATGAATAACCAGATTTTTCACGTTCCAAGTAAACACAAAACCTGGAAAACTCGGTCAAAACCAGGATACTTGTGTACAAGTAAACACAGTTGCTGTTAAGTTTAGTTGTGTTATACTTGGAAATGTCAAAGTTGAATCTTCAGTTTGCCTCTCACCACATTTCTCATGTCTAATTTATCTGCTGTGTTGCTTCTCTCTCTTTGCTTTAGCTTCCTGGAAAACTACCCTTAGTTGCAGCTCCTCTGTGATCCGCTGAACTCACTGTGTTTAAAAAAATCTTTTTCTGTCAGTTCTGCTGGTAAATTCCTGTGGTATAATTGCTGAGCGTCTTTGTTGTTGTTGTTGATTCCTCAGAGCCAGCCAGAGATGGAGTACTCGCTGCCCGAGCTGCAGGCTCCTCGGTCCAGCGTGGCGGACAAACCCTGGCCTCAGGTCCACTCTCACACCCAGAGACCCCACGGTAAAGAACATATCCACACATACACCCTGCACATGCACAAGTTTATCAATCTACATCACTATAATATTCCCTTTGTTTGGCAGGCGTGAGGGGACGTGGCGAGAGGGGAGCATCCAAAGCAGGAGGCAAAGGGAAACACCCTGTCCAGCACGCAGACGACCCCACAGCTGAGCACGACTTCCTCGGCTGCATGTCGAGGTGAGCTGGACAACCAAAGAGTTGAATAAAAGACTTAATGTTTTCCCCCTATTTAACGCACCTTATTTTGCTCAACAACTAGTTTCTAAGCAAACCAAAAGGTTCTTAGTCACATTTCAAACCTTTAGTGTCAGTAAGAAAATAAACTTGCCGAGTCTTACTCAAATCTGATAATCCATTACAACAGATATTACTTGTGCTTCTGTGATTTTTGATCTTATAATTATATTGATGTGAGATGTAAGCAGTCCAAATCAGTCTGCACATTCAGCTGCATCATCTTGTGATGATATTGTATTTTTCATTAGAGCAAAGGTAGATGGATGTATCCACAGAGATGGACTGTCATTCTTAGTGTTTCCCGTCTCTGAGTGCTAATTTTAGTGCTAATCTGATACAAAGGAAGGAGAAAAGGAATTTAAGTAGTTTGAAATTCACTAAAATGTATCTCAAATTGCATTGTCATATGTTTGTGAGAGTATGAGAAATTTAAAGGTCATTTAAAATTTGAATTTAAGTTTTTTCATATTTCTTGCCCTCTCTAGTCTCATTCCTTATTTCTTGTCTCCTTCTTTTCACGTCCTTCTCTTTTCTTCTCCAGACGTTCGGGTCTGCCGCGGTGGATTTTAGCGGCCTGTCTCTTCCTGTCCATCATGGTCATGTTGTGGCTCAGCTGTGCCAGCCTCGTCACAGCACCAGAGCAGCACATCAAGACACAGGTACGAACACAGAGAGGAACCTGAACCAATGTAAACACATGCACATGTGAAGGGGAGCACTGACTTAACAAACTGAAGTTTCATTCACAAATTCAAGGGTCGGCAACTTATGCTGAAGTCTGTCCAGTAAAATCCTCAGATGTGTGCTATTGATCTGTACACCTAAGCGATGCTTGCATCACTTGAATTGCTTAAGGTTCACCCAGTTCAGCAAAGTTATTCAAACTTTACTCCTGTTGCTTTAAAAATACATTTATCCACCTATAAAACCTATAAACACATCAGTTATTCCAGGAAGGCAGAGTTAAAATGACATGGTAACACTGAACATTTCATGGTAAGAAGGTGATAATTAGGAATTATTTTGCTTAAAATATATATTTGAAATTGCCCCCATCATTTACATTAAAATTTGTTGAAATTTGTCCTAAATTTTGGTAAACTCTGGTAAATCCAGGGCTTTTGGAGGCTGATTTGAACAAAAGTTATAGTACATTACATGCCAGTTATCACCAACTCACAGTGAAATTCACCGACCTGTAAAATGATGCATTACTGACTGACTGAATATCTGATATCCACATTTTCACCACAACAGCAACAGTTAGCATGCCGCTGTGTTATGATCTTCCCTTTCAGCTGATTTGCCTTTCCTAATTATCAAAACTTGATCACTGCAGACCAGAATCATAGGAAAGTGGCACTGTCACTACGGTTTGTGCAATAAAGGCTTCAAACTGACTGTTTCTGCGGTCTGGCTTCATCGTTTCAGGCAGTCAGATCTAATTAGTATAAAATTCAAAGCGAGCAAGAATGAAGTACAGCAGGTGATTGGAGGTATGAGTAAGTCAACCTGTTATCTCACCATTATCACCTTTTTGTGTCTTTTCAGCTGAGTATCAATGGAGATAAAGAGTTTCTGGATAACGCCCACAAAGTCAACCCGTACCACCTGAGTCCTGTGATCGCTGTCGCCGTCAAACAGCCAGAGGAGAGTCAGGAGGCAGGGCCGCTGCCGGTCAAAGTTGACCTCAACAAGACCTGTGTTTAGGAAGGACCAATGGGAGAGCAGCCGTATGTTTCCCTGAGTAACCATGTCTGAAGTCTTTGGCCGGTCAAAGGGGTGAAACCACGTCATTACGGGACTCACTCAGTCACCAGAATTTTTTAAAACATATTTTTAAGAGCATGGCACCCCTACGGTCATTTAAAATTATCATACGGAGACATCTAGCTTGGTCTTGTCGGTCCGATGGCACTTCATTTATTTGTACAGTCCAGATTTCTTCAAGTCCATCATCAGATTTCCCTTAATGATCCGCCTGCTCATTGCTTATTGATAAGTCAGCGCTCTTGTCTCAGAGTCACGCCGGAGACAAGCAGAGAGGTTGAATTACAGCTGAGAGCTCTCATATCATTTTTCATGTTCAGCCTGGACGAGGGAAGACAAACGCAGAGATTCACTTTAGATTTAATTTCGCCTCGTTTTCTCAGAGTTAGGATTAATTGATGCGTAGCTGAGAGCGATAAAAAGAAGGCGTGAAAAGGGATTGAGAGAGGAAAGGAAGATGAATGGAAGGTGGGCTAAATACTTTGGCTTTGTGAGCGCTGCAGGAAATCAAATGCAACTCACAGTTTATGATCTGTTTACATAATCAGCATTATGAGCCGCTTGGTAAAATTTGACTTGTTAAATGGTCTTAAAATTGAAAATAATGTTTCACTCTCATAATAGACAATAATTCTTAGGTGAGCTACACTTTCTCACCAAGTTGGGTGAAACAAAGGCGTATTCAAATGACTAATTTGATCTTTTGTCATGTTATTTCTCTGTGTGTTTGTATATGTAAAGATACGTGTGGTTGTGTGTGTAAATCCAAAAACAGCACACATGCGTTTATGGGGAACAAATGCTACCAACTGGCAGATTTAAAAGTGAAACTGGATTAAAAAAATAAAAAACCTGAATAAAACGTTTATTTATTTTCTTCTCTATTTATTCAGAGTCATAAACATGAGCTATCTGTTAAAACTGTGTCATTGAAGTGCCATGTACAGTTAATTCATCATGCAAATGTAATTGTTCTTTATGTAAAATACATTGTAACACAGACTGGACAGAGACACTTAGAGAAGATTGCACCTATAACTGTAGTATTATTATGATCCTATTATTGCTCTTATATCACTTCAAGAGTTCTTAGCTGTTATATGTGCCATGTGTTTTCTAATAGCTGACTATTTTGTATGTCCTAGGAGCACACACTGAAGGATAACCTCTGTAACAACGTGTAATGCAAAGCTTTTAACATAGACCTTTGTTATTGAGCAGAGTTGCACAGTCTTAGAGAAGATTTTCCGTTTTTTCCTCTCAGTGCTTTCGATGTCCTGTAACGCTCTTTTCATCCCGGCTTTGTAGACAATAAACCGTGCATGCAAGAAGTGACGCTTCAATAGTTTATCTTAACCGCCCGCCATGCCAGTGTGGCAAGCCTCTGCTGTAGACTTGTGATTTCTTGTGTTACTATTTTACTGTAAACATTGAATAGAATGTGTAATGATGGATGACAATATCATCATGATTCACAGGAAGGACTCTCAATTAAAAAGCCATTCAATCGATATCTGTACCGGTTCAAACTGAAGGTATATCGCAAGAAAAATGATATGAATTTTAAACTGTATTGTTTCCTTTTTACTGGTCTGTTTATTTTAAAATGAAATGATACTTACAACATGATGAAATAAAGTGTTTTCATTGTAAATAAATTAAAGAGTCAAGTGTTTTTTATTGACGCTCAAAAAGAAGAACAAATGAAGAATGCTGTCAAATAAATGCTTCGTATCAGTGTGCGTTCATGTGAAATGTGCTTGTGCTGAAAAAAACAATGAAGCAGAAAAATAGACAAATGAATAACAGACAGATGAATATCCGAATGAAGTCAAAATACACCACATTTCCAAAAGTATGTGGACACCAGAACATTATATTCATGTGTAATTGTTGAACACCTCATTTAAAGGCCATGGGATTCATTACATGTCTGTTTAGCTTCCACTTTTCCTGAAAGGCTTTCCAGAAAATTTAGAAAACTGGCAGTAGGATTAGTGAAGTTGGCCACTGACGTCAGGTGATGAGGATCACATCAGCGGTCTAATTTGTCCCTAAGGTGTACGTCGGGGTTGAAGTCAGGGTTGTGAGTGGGCGAGATACATTTTTCCCCATCAAAATGAGAAAAAA
>JAQNCA010000025.1:18822603-18835338 GCA_029783725.1 Acanthurus tractus
ATCCTGATGCCTGTAGGAAAAGGGGGACCTGGCTTTGATTTTGGCACCCAGCTCATTCAGCTACAAAGGAGCTCTAACGCAGACATGGAAAACCTGGAGAGACATAAAGCCCCGAAAAAGAAAGATCTCTGTTTTCAGGTGCCGATCAGGCTGCAGCATGGAGTGGAGAACCTGTCTGGAGCAGATGTTTTATTGGGACTCATGAATGCTTGAGAGGACATTTTACTGTCCAGGTTTACATCAGTGAACTTGGCCGGCAACGGGAGAAATACAATATGTCTGAATGTGTATGTGTGTGTGCTCTTGTAAATCAATCTTCGTGAGGATTCTGTCGGAGCTTTAGGCTGTGAAATGAAGAATTTTGGCATCTACACTTTTTAAAAGGCTTTTTGAAGGTTAAGACTTGGTTTAGGGGTAAGATAAAGTTAAGGTGAGCGTTGGTGCAAACTTATGCATTTTGTCATTAAGGGTCCTCTGACATGTACAGAAGTACAAACAGTGTGTATGTGTACTCAGTGTACCCGTTATTTTGCCAGTAGAGTGAACAGCACCCACACAGTGAACACCAAGCAAATGTTTTGACACAACCAGGTATATGATGCATTAATCCTCAAACACATAATTTATCAAATGTTGAGAGGGTCGTCATGTGTTTGTGTACTAAAGATGTGCGTGATGTGTAGCAGAACTAGCAGTGGGACTGTGGGAATGTGGGCAATCAATCTGCCATTTTGGTCCAGTCTAAATTTTGTCAACATTAGTGGATGGATTGCTACAAAATTTGGGGGACTCTCATGGTCTCCAGTGGATGAATTGGTGAGATTTTTGCTTAACCATGAACTTCTATGGCTGTTCCTGTTGTGCATGAACGGAGCACAATGCAGTGATGTGTATTTTGAGGGTCTAAGCAGAAACTCTTGTGGGTAGGTTTTTTTCAAATGACACGGCTTGATTATCAGCAGCAGCTGTGTTACATGTGTTTCGTGAGCGCTATGTGCACATTCGTGATATCCTGGCTCTTGAGCTAAAGTAATTCTGTGTCAGAGTCTGCGGTTATCTCTGTCAACAAGCCCAGGATGAAGTTCATATTAAGAATCATAATCATTTGACAATGTTAAAATCAATTTTGCACTCGTACATGGAATTTGATGTCCACTGGTACCTTTTTTTTAGTACTTTACTTTCCTTGTAATAGCACAATCTAAGTTCAGTTCTTTAAACAGTAGGTCACCAAATACTGGCATTGCTTCAAAGCATGAAATATAGAAGTTGGCTGTATTTAAGCAAAGTTTCATCATGTTAAGTGAATCTGTTTAGAAGTTATGTACCTTTTTGTTTCTGGCCACTCCCACTTTTACATCTAATTTTCACCAGTTAGCATGAACATGAACATGTCCTTTACCCAGTGACTAACTTTTCCACAAACTCTTGTGCTAGTCTATAAATCCATTTGGAAGTAATTTGCTTTAACTAAATGAATCAAACATGAATACACTTTAATGCATTAGAGCTACTGGTCACAGCAAAATTCTGGCTATTCTCATTATTCTCCTTTATCTCAAACATAAGTAGTCAATTTTACCATCACACACATGAAAAGGTGGCCACACATTTTTCTGTTTTCATCATTTGTTGGCGTGGAAGCATACAGCACAAACCTGTGCTGTGAAGGTGTAGACTTTTGTGTGTCAGTGTGTGACACGGCTTTGAACGGTGCATGTGGAAGGTTTGAGGGTGACACGTGGGAGTTTGCGAGGGTATCTCCATAAACACGGGGGTGTTAGAACAGGAGTTTAGGAGGGTGAAGAGGTGTGGAAGACGCCGATCCAGTGTAAATGTTTGTCCGAGAGTGGGAGCAGTAAAAGCATTAATGCATGTCACACAGTGTTTAAAGACCGAAAAGTGCACAAAGTGTGCATCTGTCTGTGTGTGTGCGTGCGTGCGTGCGTGTGTGTGCGTGTGTGATCTGAAAGGGTGTCTGGGTTTCTACTGATTGTATCTCAGTGAGTGAGCATCACATTTTTTTCATATTTGGTAACATTCATGTTCTGTTGTCTGCATTTGCACAAACTGTAGTGCAGCAGTCAGCAGAGAGATTTATTGTTTCAACTTTGTGCATGAGTGTGTGCGTGTGTGTATGTGTGTAGGTGCATGTGTATTTGGGGTGTGTGTGTGTGTGTGTGTGTGTGTGTGTGTGTGTGTGTGCGTGTGTGTGCGTGTGTGTGCGCAGGTCATTGTGAGAGGAGCTGGCAGCAGCCTCCTCTCTCCTCTTCTCTCCTGCAGTAATCAGTAAGAGTGGAGGCATGGCCTTCTCTACCTCTCCTGCCTGTGGTTTGTTCACATACCGTCTCAGCCGAGCGGGTAGGAATGTGTGAGTGTGTTTGTGTGTGTGTGTGTGTGTGTGTGTGTGTGTGTGTGTAAGCATTTCTGTGTTCTTGTGTGTCATACAGATTGCGTGCACGGTGATGTGTGCATTTGTGTGTGTGTGTGTGAGTGTGTGTGTGTGTGAGTGAGGGAGAGAGAGAGAGGGAGAAATTCAGAGTGTTTGTGTGTAAGAATGGGGGGTGGGGGTTGAAGAGGCCCTGTAAGGGAGAAGACAGAAAACCTGAAGGTAGTTAGTTGGCCTTTTCCCTGCAGGAAACAGCACACGACATGCATGAATACAAGCCAGCCTATTGTGTGGTGTTTGGACATCATATAAATTTGATAAACATATAATCAAACCGTAGTAAATGTCATCTGAATGTCAAGTTAATATTGTAATTGGGAGAAAAAAGGCAAATATTGAATACAGATCTGAATTTTCCATATGTTTTTTTTTTTTTTTTTTTGTACATCGTGTTGGTGTGTTGTTGCAGGAGAAATACAGCTGGAGAAGTGCTGTCTGTGTTGGCTTCATTCACGAGAACTTGAAGCACACACACACACACACACACACATAGGGCTATGAGCAGTGTTGTTTTGCAGTCCGATGCGGTCAGAGGAGGACAGAGGAAAGCATTAAAACACCACTGTTTATGCCTTTTTCCCAGACAGTCTGCAGACGGCTGGTTCCCTGAAACACACACACACACCCCCGACACACACTCACACACCACCAGGCACACATACTCTAACTATCAATATCAAGTTCATTAATGAATTACGGCTCTTGAACAAGGTACAACGCAGGTTTTAAATTACACGGGCTTGGCATGATCCCTTAGCTGATATAATCACGACGTGATGAGAGGTTGTGATGACACATGAACAGGGAACATTTGGTGCCTCTCCAAAATATGTCACTGTTACAATAACCCACTTATCACGATGTTATGACTTTGCAGTCATGGCAAAAATGCCGAGCATGCTTCAGTAGCATCTTTTTATTCTTTTTTTATTCCATCGTACAGCTTAATTAAACAATGACCTTGTAATGTGAAGATATTTACTAAGCTTTTAAGTTTAAGGAGTTGGACGATCTTGTCGTGTTACTTTATCGTGAGACAAGCATCATGAAAAACAAAGCGGCTGAGGCTGCGGTGTGTGACTTTATCAAGAAAAGACTTCCTGGAGCTGGTCCGTCACCTGCAACATGTCCAACTGTGACGAGACACTTTGCCACTTGCCAGCAGAGATTTTCCAGGAATTCAACTGGTTTATTTCGTGCAACTGTGATGAAATCAGCACCATTTGGATGGGATTGCTTAAAAAATTGTTTCTATTTGCTATTAAACTCTAAAAAAAACTGGAAATTTCATCATATTTGCCACTTCAGAACAGAAACACCGACCACCGAGTCATTTTTGTTCTCAGTGTTGAGAAAAACAAAAATAAATCGGAATGTACGATCTGATAATAGATCATAAATAGGCAGCCTTAAGTAGAACTTCTTGATCAGCAACATCCTGCAAACTGTAGGATTTTTAAATGTTTCTGAGGGATGGGGTAGTGATGCATTACAATTCATGCAAACAAGAAAAAAAGTATTTAGAAGGAACAAGTACTTTTCATGTTCCCTTTTTAAAACTTTAACCTATTACTCAAGTATAATTTTAAGCCATTACACTTTTTACCCCTCTACACCGGATCTATAAAGAGTCTGTCCTCATGAAGATACACACACCAAGAAAATATAATTAACAGGTTTTTAGCACGCGCAATATTACAAAAAATCAGCTCACTGTCTCTGTAATGGGATAAATTTACAGTAGGTTTCACGGTCTGTTATTATGCTGTCAATAGATAAACTCCTGAGATCTTGAGAACATCTCAGATTTGCATATTTTCCTGTCATATTCCAGCAGCTTTGAGAATGAGTTGTTCATGCTCACATATGTTTAGGTTGGATTCAAAGATTTGCATATCTAATGAGCATTAGTGTCAAACTGTCTGCAGTTTAGTTACAATGGGAGGAAGATCACCGACCGCATGTACAATCCATATGTAACAAAGATCTGGCAGAAAAGCAGCATCTGTAGTGTCCAAGCGGGTTGACAGCAGGTCAGCCTGAATGATATGTCAACTCCATAATTCAGTGTAAAGCACAGCTGGAGCATTAGACATCAGACAAGAGCTGGAGACAAGAAAAGACAGCAATGGCAATGACAGGGGGATGAAAAGAGACAAGCTCAAAGATCAAAAATCTGCGTGTTTATTTAAAGAGTAAAGTGACATCAATCTTATTCGGTCATAAAAACATAAATAACACATTTGTCTCACATGGGCCTGGAATTTGTAAATCGATCAGTCAACAACCCACAACTGAAACAGGACTTTACAACTGATTATGTGACTGGTGTCAATCATTTATCTCTTAGTTACAACAGACACCAGGCAAACAGTAAAAACAATGACGTCCACACTGGATGATGACAACGAGCCAGTTTCAACTTTTTGCCTTTGGCACATGGCCTTTTTGTTTTGCTAAAGTCTTGCCTAATAGCAGACACAGTTGTCAACTCGTTACACTCTGGGCCGGGTGGATTTAAAGATCTGAAACAAGGCAGGTTAGAGATTTAGCACCGAGAACAATAGATTGGTCTAAATAAAATAGATGAGCTGCTGTCCAAACACAGCCTTAGACTTCTGATTTGGGTTAAGGAGAAGTTTCATAAAATACAACTCTAGAAAAGTAACTATGTAACTCTCTGATACTAACTGATAACATGATAATAACTAGATACATAAATTAAATTGTGTACCAGCTTAGCTTTTTACACTGAAGTCAATTTTGTGCTGTGACTGCCTCCCCTGGCGGCTCGGAGGCTAAACAGCAAAAAACATTTCTGTCACATTTTTACAGAACGGTGAGGGGTAATAATATAATACTCCTGCACTTAACACACTTTTTATAAAAATGGCATTAGTTCCACTCCAGCCATCCCTCAGGCTTCCTCACAGTTTGAGAACTAATGCATCACTTTGATGAAGTAATTAAAAAAGTAACATCACTTGTTACATTTTTAACAATGTAACTTGTAATCTGTAACCTATTGTATTAGAGTAACTGGCCACACACAGGCAAACAGAGGCGTATTTCAATCTGCTCCCACCTCTCTGTCTCTCTGCTCTCTTTGAGCTCATCTTAAGCCGCCGCCCAGACTAATTCCAGCCTGCATCTCACTGCCTGGAAAAAAAAAAGAAAACAGTCATAAACACGCCAGATTAGGTCAGAGTTGGTTTCATAACCACTCCATGACCTCTTCACTCTTCCCCTCTTTTCTCTCTCTTTCCCTTTCTGTCTCTCTCAATCCCTCTTTTCTGCACTTTTCCCTTCTGCACCCTCTCCTTCTCATCTCGCTTCTCTCCTCTTTTTGCAGCCCAATCTGTCCTCTGTTTGGCTTCACTCTCTTTTTCAATCTTCCCTATTCCCCGCTCCCTTTTTATGTGCTCTATCTTCACACTCTTTCGCCCACTTTATAAGGTCCCACTGTACCTCTAAACTTCACAAGTCCCGCGCTTCTTGTATTTCCCTTTTTCTTCTTCCTTCTCTCAGTCTTTTCTTTTTATTTTTCCCTCACCCTGCTCCCACAGAATTTATTTTCCATTTTCTGTGCTATGGCCATCTTAGTCACCAACTCTCAGCAGCCTGGTGTCTCAACATGGCAAAAAGACATTTCATAACAGCACCTAAAGCCAAGTCAATATATAGATGGCTTCCAGCAACCATAAAAAAGGCAGAGAGATTGATGAAAATGGCATTGTTGTGCAGTGTCCTTGTGGATGTGTGAAGGAAACAGTACATGCACCTGCAGACTTGTTGAAGTCAATCTTAAAAAATCTTTTCAAAAAATTTGGTAAAAATTACAAAAGCTTGCAGTATTTTTGCAAAGCTGGCAAAAACATGTCTCTCATTTATTTACATGGGTCTGAGAAACTCCAATTTTAACATTGCTAATCATAATCAGTACGATTCATCAGAAAGAGAGGGATTGAAATGGGTTTTTTTTTTTGGAGCACTGAGGAGAGCTTCGTCAAGTCTGAGAAAATAACCCTGATGATGTCATAGTGATGATATCAAGGTTATCTTAGCTTCAGTTTGGGAACTAAGAAATTCTTTGGAAAAGCCAACAGTTCAAACTGGGAATGTGGAGCTAAAAACACAGGCATTAAAAGGCAGGGAGGGCCTGACAAATGCTGTTGAAATTTAAGCAATGCAGGATTCCTTGTTTACACTGCAAAAATTAAATATCTTACCAAGTGCATTAATCTAATTTGCAGTCAAAAACATTTTATCACACCTAATTAACCAACACAGTCATCTAACAAGTAACTTTTCAGTGAGACAAAGGGACTTGTTCCAGACATCACATCTTATTTTAAGGGAATAAGTTGATATCCACTTTTCCTATTCATTTATTTTTTACATATTACAAGTAAAAAAATAAATGAATAGAAATAATTTCTTTTTTATTTATACTTTTGAAGTGGCTCTTTATTATAGTTGCATTAGTCTGACTCAAATCTAAAGAAGTAACTTTTGGCTGATTCTTTGCTTAGATCAACCATCTCAGCCTCCAAATAGGATGAATGGCTCTCAGTTACTAACACATGGCCATTGTTACCATCCCATTACACCAATACTGACCTAGATACCAATACATGGGTCAGCAAATGATTTAAGTCGACAAGTAATCCTGCGTCACAAAATTTCTAATCTAAACAGCAGAACAAAAACCTGATGGAAATCACAATCTTACTTTGATTTCTAAATACCAAGGACACTTTGAATTACGCTGCTTTAAAGCACCTTGGCTCAGTTTTGCATCCTTAAATCACAAGGGTTACAAAACCTAATTGTTCACCAACATACAAGTAAACAACTGTTTATTCGCCCCACTTGGGCTGGAATTAGTCATTAACCAACAGCTTTGCATCCCACATGAGCCCCCATTTGTCACAAAATGACTCAGGGAATGTCAAAAGTGGGTAGTCGCAGCAAGATATTTAATATTTAAAAAAAAGTTAATTTGAAATTACTGAAGCTACGATACAGCACAACAAACCCAAACAGGGTGGAAGCCATGGGAGAGAGCTGCCAGAAACTGATTCAAGATGGCTTAGAAGGAGCACTGGCACACATCGCCCAGGTGCTGGCAGTTTAGTGACGACCCTCTGCAACGCCCACCAGACCCTTGGAGGAGGAAGCCTGCTTAGAGATTCATCCCAGCAACACAGATAAGTATTTATGCAATATGCAGGGAATATTCTATACGTTCATGATCAGGATCTTTTTTTTTTACACAAAATGATATTGCATCATCCAGGTTGACTTCACTTCCACCATCTTTTCTACTGGGACAAATGTATTGGGGAATTCTCATGTGTCTGTTTTGTACAACACTGCTGTAGAAATGGACCTAATTTATTGGCCATGACGTTCAATGATAACAACTTTTCGGAAACACGTAATCTAAGTCAGAGCTGCAAACTCGCAGCACTGCTCCTCGTTTGTGGCCAAATATTTTGTAATCTGTTGTGGTAATTTAATTAGTTAAGAAAGAATGCGATTAATCAAATCAATTAGAATGCACTATTAAAACATAAATCATGTTTCCCCAGGCTCATTATCAACCTCAGGGTGGACGTGCGTGTGTGCGTCTAAGTGTGTGTCTGTGCAAACATGTGTGTGTCCATGTGTGAAAGTGAGAAAATGTGGGTCCAGCCCAGCAGCAACCATTTTATCTACAGAGGGTATCCGTCTATGTGTGTGTTTGTGTGCGTGTGTGTTTGTGTTTGTGTGTGTGTTTGTGTGTGTGTGTATGTTGGCGTGTACAGCTAGTGTACACTAGAGAGTAGCTGAAGAGGAGAAAGAGAGGGATAAGCATTTGCAGGCTGCAATTATGGGTAATTTTCCAACAGCAGCAAAATTAAAGCTCCCCAAAACAAAACAAAGAGGGCAAATTTACTCCCTGGACGAGTCTGTCACTGATGCACATAACACTGAGAGAGAGAGTGTGAGAGAGACGGGGAGAGATATTACAGCTCTCCATACAAAGCTTCAGGCAGCATCTATTATACAAATATTGACAGGAGATGTCCGTCATGTTGTTGAGTCAGTTTGTTTGACGCTGCTGCCTCATCTCTTTCCTTCGGGCTCGGATGGGGAGGAGCCTCATGGCATCATCATACTATGCCACATCAGTGAGACTATAAATGTCCTGCACGCTCATGGTTGTTTGTTGAGTGCATATTTGAATTAGACATCTGCATCCTGGCTGAATATTTCCATATGTGTATGCAGTGGTGGCGTTCTGCATATGCTAGCTAGATATAATTTGTTGATTTTGCCTTTGATTTGCATGCACTTTTAACACATACATATTAAAACTGTATGGAGTGTTGTGTTTTTGGCCAGTGGAGTTCAATGGAAGAACCTAAAAAAACACAGAATTTACTCGGAAAAAAGAGTGAACCTATAACTTTCCTGTACTGTTTCCTAAGTTAAGAAAAAAATTGCGATAGTAAACTTAATTTGTGCAAAAAAGTTCTAAACAAGATTAAAAAGTGTTGTAAAAGTAAACCAGATTGAAAACAACAATATAAATAACAGGAAGATCAAGCAACACTAAAAACTTTGAGATGGAATATAGTTGAAATTGTGAAAATATCAAGAATGGAAAATTAAATCTAGTGACGTGCTAAATATGCATAAAAGTTCCCCCATAAAGTAAAGTTTTAAAAAGTGTTTGATGATGCTAATGATGTAGCCTGTCTGATATTAGTAGTTATTGTGTCACACTGTCTGCAGGTTCAAACAGCAAAGGTTCACCCACCTTTGGTCCCCAGCTGGGATCTAGGAACAACCAGTCAAGCTGCATCCACTGATCTCAGAAAACTGCATTCACATGGAGAGCAAGTAAATGTTTTATATTTTGAAGCAAGGCCTTCTATGCTTTAAAAGTAATTATTAAAAACCACATTGCGTAAATTACAAAAAATCCAGCATCGTGCAATATGCATTGACCTTCATATGTCTATGGAGAGATGGTAAATTTGTAAAAAGCGAAAAAGAAAATGTATCCATGTGTTTTAATCAGGTGTCCATTTCAAAAGCTTCACTTTTATTAATCTATACATGAAGCATGATCTGGCACCTGCAACAATTGAGCAATCTGAGCAACAATCCGTAGAAAGCTGCGAGTTGCACAGTGATTAGTGGCATTAGTGCCACACATTTTGCAGGAATTGTGTTAGATCATCAGTGCTAGCATTGCTAGCTATAGTTAGCGATTGTGGTGGGCATCTCATTAGCTTCACATAGAAATGAGACAAGACAGACAAACTGTCATATGTGCAAACAGGTAAATTTTTTTGTTGATGGAATTTAATGTTAAGCGTTGTTGTGATCCCCTTCACAAATACCATGAATGATCATGGGCTGAGGTAAAATGAGATAAAAGCGGCTAAAAATACTACAAAGATGGGTGATTATCCTCTGTGGGTTTGACACTACCAGCGATGCTTTTCAAACTGTCATTTGATCCACTGTTATATGATATTGATTGGTGGAGCCTTATGTGTCTGGTTCCTGAGGTTTTTTATCCATATGAGTATTTTTTGTTGCAGACAGTGAAACATCAGTGAAATGCACAAAAACAATAAAAAAAAAAAAAGGAAGAAGTTGTCCTCTAAATGAAGATAAATTCAGTCTGAAGCTCACACAAACCAGCTCTGAGAAAGAGAGGCATAAGTGAAGTCAGGTAGGTGTGACTCATCCTGTTCTGAGAGTCACCAGAGCTGAAATTATAAGCTGGTATGCATATCAATGAGAACTGAGCTACCATGACAACTCCAATGATATGAATATTACTCACAACATGTATACCTTTTCTTACTCATTTAGTTTTCACACTTTGTTGGTGTGGGGCAGCACATCAGCCCTTTGCGTGAGCTCTGGGTATGTAGCAGTGTGAAACGTTAGCATTCTCACAGCAGTGTTTTCAGTGAAAGATCCCTTTAATGCTCTTTGTGTCTCCCAGAGCGAGGCGATAGCACAGAGCAGCCACGGTGCAGGATAGGGGTTAATTAACTAAACCTCACAGTGTCACTGCACAACTCCTTTCCTTCCCTCTTCCTCTCCTCTCCTCTCGTGCCCAGGGCCACTTTTACAGTTGATGTTGTTTCCAATGACACCAGAACGACCATCATTAAAAGCCAGCTAGCATATATACCCCGCAGTAATCCCATCAAAAGGAAACAGTGTAACAACCTCTGTCTAATCCTTCATTAGCCTGGCTCCTCCCCTCACATCCAACCATCCACCCCACCTCCACATCCTCCGCCAAAGCACCAGTAATTAGCTTAGCACTAACGAGTCGCCAGAGGTAGCAATAGTTCATCTTCAGCTGCCACAACTCATGTTAAAGTTCAAAAACGCTGCCGGAACAATGGCATAAATCCATGTCTATTACTCAGTATCACACGCTCTCCAACAATTCCCAGTCATGACAAATGTAACAAATTAACTTTTTAACTTCAGAAATAATTTTAACAATCAAAAAAAGGGGGTTACTCTGTTATCACTCCATCTAAAAGTCAGGCTGGATTATTTTAAACGAGATCCATCAGGATCCTCTAAATAAGGTTAAAATGATAAATTATAATTATACATTTGGTTTTCTGATTTCTAAAAAGAAACTATGATGCTATGGCCAGCTGAGGAACAATATTGCATTGATATCAACAAACTGCACATTGCTGTTGTTTTAAATGTTTACTCTAATAATTCCCTTTGAAAACATGGCATTTAACAATTGATATGCTAATTTTGAGCCATGCTGGCGGCACGGTTCAATGGATGACAGTGTCGGCTTGTCCACTACTGCCAGACAGAGATATCTATCAAACTATGAAGACGAATTGCCATTAAATTTTCATGGTGCCCAGAGGATGAAGCCTGGTGACTTCAGTAATCCCCTGACTTTTCCTCTCGTGTCTCAATAACTATTGGATGGATTGCCATTAAAAGCTTAATTTGTCTCCTTGAGGATAAATTATAACTTTGGTAATCCTTTTAATTTTTTTATTCAGTGACATCATCAGGTTTAACTTGTCAAAGTTGATGATAAAATACTTGAAAAACTAATGACTTTCCCATCAGTCTCAGCAAGCTGTTAGCATGCTAACAGGCTAAATTAAGATTGTAGGCCTACTTGCCAAAATTAAACACGTAAGCATTGCAATCATTATCATGTCAGCACACTAACTTTAGCATTTAGCTTAAAGGATCGTTTTTCCTAAGTACAGCTTCACAGATATGTTGGCTTGGCTGCCAAGTCTTTTTTGATTGAAAATCATTAAACTGATATTGGGATACAAAGTTGCTCAAAACTCTCATCTGTTGCTTTTTTTGCAGATAGTTATGAGAGAGTGAAGAACATTGCTTTTATTTCTGCTTTTAGAATGTGAAAGTGCCTGCAGGGATTATTTATAGCGAGAAGCAACATGTGGTCTCATCCGCACAGGTATCATCACCAATCAGTAGAGTCTGATGTGCCTGTAAAGAAGCCTCGTGCTTACCACTATGAGAACATACAGTGTGACTCCAACCAAGCCAACAACTGTGTTTTTCACACACATACACACACATAACAAATAGAGAGTCACACAGACTAACATGCAGTTGCGCCATAAAGAACAGGTTGGACTTGTATCACCTCCTCAGTGTAACAAATGAATGGTAGCTTCAGTGCAAATCCGATGAGAAAACTGACAGGCCAACATCTGAATGTTAGTCACAAAGTGTGTGTGTATGTGTGCGTGTGTGTGTCTCAGCATACACTGTGTCATGAGCATGCATGAGTAGGAGCTTATGGGAGTTTACTGTCAAAGCTAGGGCAGGTAACTTTCAGCTGGAGCTAACAGCTTTAAAGGAGGGCAATGGAAAAGGCTAATGACACTGAGAAATCATAATCATTCACTTAATGTGTCATTTATGAATTTCGATACAGTACTCACAGGCCCATTTCAGTGAAAAACATATCTGATTAAGGATGTACATATTCTCACATCCTCTTACATACATATCAGTATAAATTAATTAAGATCTAGATTTTAATTTTACTCTTTGTAAAATTTTCTGGGGTATCGCAAATGGCCTATGTTCATCGGCTACACCCCCACAGTATTACCCAACACCACAGTCTAAGAAACACAGAATAAACAGAAAGATGAGAGTATCGGTGTAGATTCTCATTCATCCAGGTCATGTTTATCTGAAGAGTCAAAAAAGCAAGTCAACTGGACTGTGTT
>JAQNCA010000025.1:18912053-18926228 GCA_029783725.1 Acanthurus tractus
GTGTGTGTGTGCATGTCTCACACACCCAACCCCCCAATGTCTGGCGCTCAAGAGGACTGCTCCTATGGGAATGCCTCTTCCTGCCTGGTCTGACACACACACACACATGCACACGCACACACATACTCTAAAATAGAAATGGGGTGAGTGGATCAGACTGGCGTGAGATGGTTTTAAATGTCTGGTCTGTTTCTGTTGGTAGCTTAACATAAGTGTCGGACACAGTGGACGGATGGGTACTTGGCCTGAATGTCAAATGTGCAAATGTGCGTGTGTCCATTGTTGCATTAGAACAGAATAAATTCAGTAAAAAGCTGTTACTTTTTACACAAAATTTCTTTTTATTCTGTCTCCCCAGCACACACAGTGTTTACTCAGCTCATTTTCGCTATTACCACATTATGCTGGATAATGTATGGTAATTCTTTAACTGTTTCGAGCTAAAGACGTCTGACTTTGGGTTTTTCAGGTCCACCATATTGCTTCAGGCACTCTGGAATGTGTACAGCTAGACTGTAACTCCCTGGCTGCTCTCTCTCTCTCTCTCTCTTTCCATTTTCTATGTTCACAGTATACCGCACCACCACTTCCCTCTCCTTTTCATCTTGCACCTTCTCAGCTCTGCAGAAATAAGATCCAGTTGTGCGAGCATAACATGAGAAAGAGAGAGAGACAGAGACAGAAAAGGAGGGAAGGAAAAAAAAGGAAAAAAATATGAAAGAATGCCAAAGAATAAGGAGGAGGTAGATATTGCTAACAAGGTTGCCAGAGACTCTTTTCATTTTTAATAGTCCCGTAGGAGGTCTGGCTGATAAAGTGTAATGTTATATTATTAAATGTTGGCAAAGTTTGAGCTGCAACAGATTCCAACAGTAGCAAGTGTAAAAGGGAGTCTGTAGGTTAGATAAACTGCAGCTAAATTAATGGACAGGATCATTCAGCCTGTAAAGAAACCTGTGTTTCATAGTTTTTTTATACAGTCTAGTATTTTAATACAAGTTCCTTCAGAAATAAGATTAATGTTATAGAAATTATTCATTGAACTGCACCTGTAGGCTTTCCATGAACTTATACTTCTGTGAGGGGTCCATCATTCACTGCTTACATACATATGATCTGATATGCATGAACAGGGACACTGGGATCACTGTACATGGTCAGCATCATAGCAGACAGCAAAAACAGCTCTCAATACAACTAATCACTGCAAAGTGAAGAATACTAACCTTGATGACCCAAACATGAGACATTTCAGGATGTTCAATTTAAAAGTCCTTTGTATCAAAAATATCAATTCATTAGCCTCCAGCATGCAGTGTATTTACATCATGTCACCTCTTCTTCATAGGCTTCTTTTTGCAAATGTGCAGTCTTGGTGTTCACATGCATGTCAAAAACAAAAGTCATGGATCTGTCCTGTGAAGGCCAATGATTTTTGGTGTTTTTCTCCATTGTTTGTCTGTAGAATGCCTCTGTTGTTATTGTTATTATTTCCTGAGGTGTAGCTAAGATAAATGAGAACAATCATTTTGCAGATTATCATCATTAATTTCTAATTTCTCACTTATCTTTTTTTTCAATGGTTGCAATCTTCTTCTTCCCCTTTTCTCACTAATTCATTTTCACACAATATTTAAAAAATATCCTTGAATATGTTGTAAATTCTGAATATGTTGATAGACACGTGTTCAAACATTCGAAATGTAATTAGTAGGATTCTGCAGTTGCAGAATGCAGGAACATGAATGAACGCTGGATGTCTGAACCTACTAAAAATTAATATTTGCAGATATGTAAATGTCACTTGGTGGTGCTTGCTAAATGTCAGCATGTATCGTGTGTATACAGACACACCTATATGTGCACGTGTGGCTGCATGAGTGTAAGTCCATGTACTGGAGTGTGTGTATGTGTGTGCTCATGTACTAAACAGTATGTGTTATGGGAAAATATCACTTACTGACCCTTTAATACACCATTTTATCAGTCTGAGATGTGCAGTGCATTTCCAGAATCTCTTCTGGTGATAAATGTTCATAATGTACATTGTTTTTGTGTCATCTGCTTTTTCTGAACATTTCCTAGAATGTATTTTTGCTAAACTCAGAGAGCATCTTTGAACCTGTTGATTTTTCTGCCGAGCTTTATTTATTTATTTATTTATTTAAAAAAGTGTAGGTGTAAAGAGTAAAAAGTGACAATGAAAGCAGATATGGAGGTTGAGGGGTTTTTTTAGGTTAAAAAAAAAGAGAATCTTTCCTGGTTGGCAAAATGTGACATGTCTGGTATATGGAGCTGGTTTTCTCTCTGTGTGATGTTGAACGTTGGTGTTAAAGAACAGCTGATGACCCACAGTGTAGCTCTTTGATTCTGAGGTACTGACACGAGCATCTGCCACCGTCGGCAGATGTTTAACGCCGGGGAAGATTCTATTAGATTTGTCAGAGAAGGAAAAAAAACAACAAAATAAACCCAGACGTGCGATGCACATCACTTTTTAACAGTCTCCAAAATGCTTTAGTGTAGCATCACCTGTGAAGTGGCCTTTATGGGGATGATCTACCTGCTCTGTCCTGATCTGCAGCCTTCTCTGACCTGCAGAGCTAAGTGTTGACCGAAGCCCTGCTGGAAACTAAGTCAACGTCTGGACTCAGTGAATAAGAGCCAGGGTAGCGTGACACTGGCCACTTATTCTAGATGACAGGATGGAGATATAGCATGATAAAATCATTTTCCCTAACTGTCTCACTCCTTTCTGCCCATCTCTCTCAGACAGAATCTTACGCACCTCTCATTTGTCGATGCTATTCTTCACATTAGGTTTTGTCTCCAAGCTCCAATCATTCTATTGTTCCCTAATTAGCAGCATTAATACTCTTCAATTAGGCATATAGCATTCAGTGCATGCGGAAGTCTGCCTCTTTCATTCAAAGTGTGTGTGTGTATTTTTGTGTGTGTGGGTGCGTTTGTGTGGACGAGCGTCATCATGACACCCTGTCCTCTGGTTCTCTCGTGGCTTTCCACCCAACACCAACTGCCTAATGAGGGAGTGAAAGGCCACGGGCAGAGGGGGTGGGAGCTGCATATCAGTGTGTGTATTTGCATTTGTGTTTGTGTGTGTGCGTGTGTGTGCGTATGTGTAATTAAAGAGCAGTGCCAGCAGGGGGGACCTGTGTTAGAAAGGGTCACCAGAGCGAGCAGCAGGCCATCGCCATCCTTTGGTCATTATCTACCGACACTGCCAATAAAAGCTTCTGGGTGCATGTGTGTGTATGTTTCTGCCTTTGTGTGTGTGTGTTCGTGTGTCAGGAGGCCAGCGTCTAAATTGCTTTACATCAATACTGTATAAGTTTTGCACACTCAGTTTAAACATGTTTGTGTCACTTTCATTTAGCTTATAGTTAAGCAGGAAACCTCCATGAAGGGTTGCGTTTAACGTTTCCTGCCGATGTTTTGTCTCTGTTACTTTTGATTGGTATATTGTTTTGTTTTTAAACTGAAAAAAAACTAAAACACGAGAAGTTGGAATCAGATATTTGCTGGTAAAATATTCATTATAGTTATAATCTAAATATTTACATGGCTGCATTGAACTACTATTATTAAATATATGATTGCTTGGGTTTATAACAAATTATAATATCTTTATTTTGAAAGTTTTTATCAATTATTAATATCGGTTATGGCCATTGCTGTTCTGCTGTAATCTGGAAAAATGGAAACAGTGTTGGAATAAAGTTGGGTGAGATTTGAAATGAAAAAATAAGTCAGTTGATCAGGTTGGTTTCAAGTCAAACATCTTAAGTCGGATCTGCAGCAAGTGCAGTAAATTAAAGTTGAACCAGTTTGGGGAGTTATATGTTTTTCGCTATTGTCTTTTTCTCTAAATATTGTTGGTTAACCTGGAGGTTTGATCAATCATTTGTCAACTTTGATGTTGTCATTTCCTGACAAAAAAAAAAATTTAAGCTAAAACCCAAGTTGTATTAAACAAGAGTTATGTTTTAAACATGAATTCTCATTTGTCACAATGTGCATGCGAAAAGTGAAATGTGACTTAAAATTGCTCCATTTCCCAGTGCTATTGTTTGCTTGTTTTTCTTTTTTTTTGTTTTTGGGTTGTGTTGTCTGTCTTGTGGTATGGATCCCACCCATCACTCTGTCAGCTGCCATCAGCCCGCAGAGAGTCACCACATCAATATCATGTTAACAGGAGGTGGGAATTGACAAGCAGAATTGTGTGTTTCTGCGTTTGTTTGTTTCCTCTCAGAGAATTTTTTTTCTTTTTTTGGGGGGGGGGGGGGTTTCAATGTGCGTATATGTGTGCACAAACGCATGTGTGTTTGTGCCATCATCACTCCAGAGGATGTTGTCTCTTCTGTCAAATGGTATGTGTGAATTGCCATAGGTTGACTGGTTAGCCTGAGAGGCAGCAGTGGGAGTAAAGACAGGTGCTCCGGGGCAGCAGGGGGAGAGCCGCGGCAATGTCCCCCCAGCCACAGTGCCTTCCCTCTGGGTTTCCAGCTCCGAGCGGTGCCGGGGTAGCTGGGAGGCAGCTCCAGGCTCCTGGGGCTCTGATGCTGGGAAGAGATGCTTGGGATACAGAGAGGAGGGATTTGTGTGTGTGCATGTTTGTTTGTGTTTGTGTGTGTTCTGTTGGGGGATCCCAAGCAGATTTGTTTACCAGTAATTAATTCACCTGATTGACATAACAGCTGCCGCAGCTATGGGAAGGCAAAGCATATGTGTGTGTGTGTGTATGTGTGTGCGTTTGGTTGCATACCTGTTGTGTGTGTGTGCATGTGTGTGTACACACGCCTGTGCAGGGAGCAGCTCTTGCCATCAAGGGCATTTCCGTGTGGCAGGGGTTGGGAGTCGGGTTCCTGGCAGAGCAGCCCAGCAGCTCTCCATCTTCCATCGATTACGTCTGTCGGCCGACCGCCCTGCTTACACACTCCTGCCTCTCCGCTAATCTTTATGGAGTTTACTTCACTGACAGGGTTATTTGAGCACTTGAGCCCGAGGAGAGAGGAGGAGAAGGAGGGCTGTGACAGAGGGACAAATAGGGAAGCTGGGAGGAGACAGTAATAGGACGATGGCTCGAAGGAGAGGAATTTGTAGCATTGCGAAGATGCACAAGGCTGGATAAAAAAAACAAAAAACAGTTTTTGTCTTACTTTAAATCTCATTAAAAAACAGCTACTCTACTTTTACTCTCTTAGACCAGTTAGACAAACTAAAATGCAGTTTGAGTGGGAGTTCATCGAATATTTGGGTGTTCTTGTTGTTTATCTTGTTGTCATTGCCATTTAACTGTACAGGTTCGTCAGTTTGGATAGTTCTGTGATAACTAGTTTCCTATCCGAAGATATTTTTTCCCTTAATGCAGTAAGGAAACATGGTTCTCTAATACCAAGAAAACAAAATGTCTTTGTTTACTGAGATAAGATGGGATTTAAGAGGTAAGAAGTTTCTGTAATGAGGCCTCTGGTCAGAGCTGCTGTAAATCACATCAGCACTAAACTCCCTGTTGTCAACTGGCTTCAGTCAGTCTTGGAGGTGTTTACCTGGAGGCTGCTGAGCCCGGCTACATTACACTCACAGTTTAAACACCAACACTTCCATGATGCTCTGAGCTTTCGGTCCGAGCAGACTTGAGTCAGCCTGCTAGCTAACTGAGCTAATGGCAGCTAGAAGCTACAGCAAAAAGTATTGTTAGTTAGCCTTTACTAATGGGTCATGTTGCCTAATTCATTTAGACTAACTTGCTACAAATGGCACACTCTTCCTTTTTGCAACTTTAAATAAGATATGTAGTAATTCTGGATTCCACTACCCAGTGTTTAATGGACTAGTCAACTAATTATGCACATGCCTAGCGCTGACCTCAGTTTTAGATAAAGCATCAGTCTTAATTTCCTGATTAAGTCTTGCAACCATTTTGCACCAAGGACAAGTTCTTTGCATTAACAGCCTCAATGCCTCTCTTTGTAGCAGTATTTACAGTTTGGTTTTGTTTGTGCAGCTGTGGACAAAGAAGGAGAGAGGATGTAGCAGATATGAACATAACAAGAATGACAGGCACAGGGAGCCTTTGGGTGAATGATGGACTGAATGTTGGACTGGACTGTGTGTGTGCATGTGAAAAGTGTGTGTTCACAGCCTCAGGGCTCCACTATGGACTTTTAACATTTTTATGTGTTTGTGAACATATTACAGTGTGTCTGTGTGTGTTTTTGGGATATAGAGTGTGTGTGCAAGGGTCACTGAAGACTGTGCCGTCAGTCCAGGCAGGTCAGACTGGGCCCTCGCAATCTTAAAGGAACTCAAGCTCACACACACCATAAATCCACAGACACACTTAACACAAGCACTAACAGGTCGGTATCAGTGTTGTTGTGGCCAGCAGGTAGCAGTGTGTTGGCCTGCTTGTCTGGACCCAGATAACAGCAGATCCATTACCCCCTGGAAGCTGAGGTCTGATCACCGGACAGATAGAGCCGCTCACTCACTGTCTGTGGGCCATCCAGCCGGCCAGCTAGCCGGCCAGCATCCGCCGTGGAGCTAAAGAGGATCACAACCGGGGGGCAAAGGGTAGCAGACCCCCCTCTGTTAGTGGAAATGATCAAACACATGCCCTATGATACAGACAGACAATTCCATCTCATTTACTCATAAGAGAATAAAACAACTCATTTTCAACGTCTCTGCCTACATGTTTTTTTGTTTACTTTAGATAGCCAAGCCATGCAAATCGAGTAAAATGTAAAAGAGTGGTAATGTTTTATCCTTCAGTGGAATATTTCAGTATTTCAGTATTTTTAGAAACACTTAGCAGTTTTGAAACCACTGTCATGTCTGTATGGTAAATATGAAGCCTCGCTATGGCAAACACATGATAGCTTAGCAAAACTTGAAACTGACCAAAGACTGACCAAAGATAGCTAATCTCGTCATACCTAATTTTTACACTTTAATCATTCTATTATCATATCCAAATAAAAAAATGTTGTTTTTTAAGGGCAACTTTTTCAGGAAGGGCTTGTTAATGAAAAAGCTAGCTAGCTGTTTCCCCTGTTTTCTGTCTTTATGCTAAGCTAAGATAATCGACTACTGGCTATAGCTTCATATTTGCTGCACAGACACGGGAGTAGCATTGACCTTTTTCATTGGAGCCTTGGCAAAAAGAGATTAAGTGCTTTTTTCCCAAAAAAAATTTAAAATAGAAACTGAAATAGAAACAAATCAGAGCACCACAACACTGATCTTAAAGCTCCTTTTCCAATGTTGCTGAGGAAGGATGGATGCAGAATTAAGACTTGAGATCTTATACGTAGGAAAGGAGGGGGACCATTAGTTGAAACTGGGCGCTGAATGAAGGTAGCGTGTATGGGAATGTATTTAAAGGGAATGAAGATAATGTCATGAAACACAGCTCTAATGGTTTTATGGAGCCGGGAAGTGAGAGTGAGACAGAGGAGTGTGATGTGTGTGAGGAGTTAACACTGTTCAGGTACTGTGTATCAGCGCTGTTTGTGTGCAGAGAGAGAGAAAAGGAGGGAGATAGTGGCAAACAGGGCAGCTATCAAAAGCCACAGGCTGCTTTAAACTCCATCTCTGTTTCTTCTGTTCTCTCTTTCTTTTCTCTCTCTTTCTCTCTGTCCCTTTCTCCATCTCTCTCTCTATCTCCCTCTCTTTCTCTTTCTCTTCCTCTCTCTCTCTCTCTCTCTCTCTCTCTCTGCTCCCTGGCCATGCTGATGATTGACGGCCTGAGGGTTTTAATGGGCACTGGAGAGCAGGAGCTGAGGTCGGGGTTGTCATGGCAACTAGGAGAAGGGGCCTTTTGCTGCTGCTTCACCTGAGTACTATGGAGCCTCGCTGGCTGGTTGAGGCAGGCTGCCACACACACATGCACACGCGCGCGCACACGCACACTCTTGCCACACATGCTTACATGCCAGCGCCGCTTCCATTCACTCTTCCTCCTCTCCCTGAGATGCCCCGCCGTTCATCCAGCTACCTCCGGACAGCTCTCATTTTCATTTCCATCCTCCCTTTCTCTCTCTCTCTCTCTCTCTCTCTCCTTCCTTAGTAGTAAATGCTTTACGCTTGGCTACAGCTGGTTAACTGATTGTGTGTTCGCATGCATGTGTGTAACATGCAGCATTAAGCATTTGGGGTTTTTTTTTGCTGTTCCATCGTTTGATAACACCTTACAATTATACTTTACATAAGGGTGACATGAGTCAGAAAAGCCTTAGATCCTTGTGTAAATCCTGAGAAGCTGCCCAGTCAAACTGATTTATTCATTTGGTCTACAAAGGCGGTCGTCAGTTCAAAATTTGGACATCATCAGACAGACCTCTAAAAAAAGCTGACTCTTTTTTTTTTAAAAGAAACCCATTTGCAAGTGGTCCAAAGATAGCCAGACCAAGTCCAAAAATACACCAGACTAAACTGTGTTTGTGCTGAGTGATGATCAAATCATATTATAAAAGACTGACAGGATGACCAGTGATTGTTGCGTTCTACGACATTAGGTCAATTTTAACTAGCTTAGCACTGGAACTAGGATTTAAAAATTAAGAAAAAAAAGTCTGCAGAGTTAGAGATGTTTCTGGTGGAGCTGCATGTCTTTCTCCCAAACCTAATCGATTAGCTAAAGCAATTTTTATTCCCTTAATTAGAATTACTTTTTCATGGATCTGACAACCTGGATTGACAACAATGGAGACAAGCAACAATTCAACAGTTTTCAATCCCACTGGTCTGACAATAATCTGGAAGAAGCCGACTCTGGTCCTGGGCGGGATCTCAGTTACCAGGAACAGAGTTAACATGAGAAAATGTCTGATAGGAAGTCTGGATATTTATTTATGTATATATTTATATATATTTATAATCTTTGTGCTAGTCTGATGGTTAGCATTCAGGGTAAGGAACATGGAGGAAGACAAAGGTTCACAGCCGGAATCAGGTTGTGAATGCAGCCACTTTGTAAAGTGAAAGGCAGGGTTGGGGTTACTACACATGTATCCTCATATAAGTGTGGTTACTGATTATCTTTAAAGCATTTATTATAAACTATGAGGTTCATCGTAATTCCAGATGCATTTTTGGGGCATGCATTAGACTGCCTTTGCTGTCAGTAGATTGTCACGCTGGGGATTTCGCTAGTAATTTAGCTCTGCTACTTTCTGGTTGTGGTTGATGCTCTCGAGTTCTTCCTCTTTTGCTTCCCTGCTGTTAAAGTTTGCAAGAACTGATGCAATTTACACTCACATAGACCTCAAAATGCTATAGAAGCATCTTTAGCAGACCTCTCACCTTTTGAGAGGTTCCTCTGTCTCTTTGCCAGCTCTCTGTTTAAATGTCCACTATTTCTCTCTTTACTCTGAGCTTATGTCTGACTCTTGTAGATATGCTCATGTCCACACTCTGTAAGTCTCCCATGATTTGTTCAGAGTCCCACAGATTCACACCCTCTTAACAGAGAAGTGTGTGTGTATATGTATGTGTTTGTGTGTGCCCTGCCTCATGGCCCCGGGCCCTGTTAGTTAGTGTCTGGGCCGTGTGGGTCAGCCGAGGGATGGAGGGATTGTTTGCTCTGCAAGTGAGTGGAGCTCTAGTTACTGTGGGGGAAGGGCCAGAGTTGAACATTGTGTGTGTGTGTGTGTGTGTGTATGTAGCATCTATATGTGCAGCTAAAAGATTTTTTTAAATTAAATAAGCAATACTAACACTTCTAAAGCTTCAGTGAGCAACAAGTTCTCCAACCTATTCAACAAAGTTATATAAAGTGACATATGCAGATTTCCGACCCTCCACGTCCATGGTTGGGACACATTAAGGAAACAAGATTTACTTGGTTTAAGCTTCAGGAAAGAGAGTGTGTCAGTAAGTAGGACTGGTTCTTTGTAGCCTCATGAACCTTCTAAAGTGCTGGATCGTCCTGTCATTCACAAACACATCCACATTCTGACTGAAAATTTGTCTTTTCTGGAACTTTTGTGTTTCCTGCTCTTTCTTTTGCTAGCTGTGTGAAAATATCTGAGAGCTCAGGTCTTAACCTAAAAATTGATATGATAGAGGTATTAAGATTAAGGAAACATTACCTGAAACATATATATGTAGCCATTTTTAAATTAGGGTTGCATACAGGAAAAAGGCTTCTTTGTATTAATCGAGATTGTGGTATTGATTTACATTGTTTATGTTTTTCATCAGGTTGGAGTTTGATGTTGCTACTAGGGATTTAACAAAATCTACCAAAGCCAGTAAAATGTGTAGCATTTAGTGTAAAAACTGATGAAAGCTGGCACGCTTTTAACTTTGAAAAAAAATGAAGAAATAAGAGGATGGGCATGTTTAAATAATTGACAAAGCAGTTTTGTGAAAGAAACATGTCTGTCTCTAGCAAATTAAAATCCTGAAAAAGATATTATTTTGGATACTAAAACTTTGAGGTTTGATTTGTAGCCCTACATGGAAGTGCCACTGGAAAGCTTTTAGTTTGAAACTGTTGCAGAAGTGTTGCATTTTGACACTGAGGATTTTTATCTTTCAGTCTGACAATCCGAACACTTTTCACAGACTTTTTGTTGGTCAGTGGATTATATTGAAGAATTGAGGTTTTTTTAAGGCTCAACAAAGCAGCTCTCCTATGTTTTTGGAGGAAGAAGAAGGAGCTGTGCATTTGTAAATAATTCTTACTGTGTGTTACTTCACTTCCTTTTCTGCAACTGACAGCATCACACCACATTTTCAGCTTCAGCTTCCATCGAAAAGGTGCAGTTGTTTTGGCTGTCCATTGCGCTTAGAGGGTGCAGTGTACAAGCCGTGGTTCACTGGAAGCATGCCGAAGCCTTAATGTTCCTCCCAAACTATTTGCATCTTGATTAGATAGCCGTGTGCCATTCATCAAATAATTTATCACAGTGACTAAAGAATCATATCTTCATCAGTTATCGGTAATTGCTCCATTTGTGTCCAGAAATTCAGAAAGTGTAATCAGGGTTTGAAGTTTGCTGGCAAATAATTTCTGCAGCCATATCTCTCTTTCCATTATTGCCAGTGAACATGATTATTTTAACACTGTCCTGATTGTCCTGCTCCGTCGAACTCAAAACACTGACATTATGTGCTTTCTTGTTTTGTTTTTTTTTCAGAGTGCGGCCGCTGCTCCAAGTCCAGTGATGGGCAACATGCCACCTAATGATGGCATGCCGGGAGGACCTATGCCCCCGGGCTTCTTTCAAGTAAGAAAATTTTTAAAAAGTGTCTCGCTGACTTCATCCTTCACCCACCCCCATCCTCCCCCCGTCACACGCCCCCGTCAGCTCCCCTGCCCCTCCCATCGCCGTTGCTAAGCCTATCCTTCTGTCTCCTCCTCCTTTTTTAGCCTCTTTAGCTGTCCTAATCCCTGTCCAGATGTGTTCCCTTTTCTGACTCTCTGCCTCTGTCCCATATGTCCACACTCAGCTTGTTAACTTCTGGTGCTCTGTGTGACGCTGTAGACGCAACCAACTGACTACTAAAGGGTTTTCTTTATGATTCGTCGTTTCTGCTCAAAAATGAAACATCGCTTTAGTGAGCAAACGAAAGCGCCACTCCATGGGGTTTTTTTTGGGGGGGAGGGGGGTTTTGAGGAGAGGAGGCTATTTTCTCTGGTTTGTGTTGCTTCACTAATTCCTCCTGTCATCACTGTGCTCTGAAGGCTGTCTCTGAGGCTGACGAGGTCACGCGCACACACACATCTCTCTCTCTCTCTCTCCGTTTCGGTCACTCAGTCCTTTTCTCTCGTGCACAAACCTGCACGAACGCAATCCTTATTTGACACTGCGACACACATTTATCTAGTAACAGTTAAAATATCTTCATGTTGGAAGATACTCACTGACTGGCAGGGATGACAGGAGAACTGAAAAAATTGTAGTCACTTAAAACTGTTAGACTCTGTGCGCCTGAGAGAATATTACTATCAAGACAATTTGTTAAATGAAACAGTGGTTGCACATAAAAATCACTAGCAAATATCAGATTTTGTCATATCATATTATTACCAATCCAAGCCGAGGGAGCAGTTATATTTTTATGAAAATAAAGGAGTAAATCTGGCTTTGTCTTCTTCTTTTTTAACGGGCAGGACTGGCAGAGGGTCTTTTGTTGTTGAGATTTGTCTTTTTACCAAACGGCTACAGGTTTCACCTTTTTTACAGTCATACATCCAGTTCATGTGTCCTTGAGAAAGACTTGACATCTGTACCTCATCTTTCTCTGAATAGGTGGGATAGTGTTAATATGCTTGTTTGCTTTCTTACCAAGAGTTTGATAAGAAGATTAATGTCACTCTCATGTTCGGATAGTAAATGTGGAGCTACAACCAGCAGCCAGTTAGCTTAGGGATGCTTAGCTTAGCCTAAAGACTGGAACCAGATAAAAAAAACAGCTGGCCTTACTCTCTATTAACATCTCTAAAGCTAACTGATACAATCATTACATCATTTTGATGAAGCTAAACAAAATGAAGGTAGGAAAACATACCGCTGTCTTTTTGACACATTTTAGATAAAACACACCTATTAGTGATGTTAAAAAGTGCTGCTGGACAGATATTGTTTTCTTTTTTAAAGAACCAGTGTGGCAGTCTTTCATTCAAAAGGTTCCAACAAATTCCAAACAATTCCAACAGCTGGAGTGAAAATCTTTTTGTCTTTTTACAAGTTTATCAACAGAAAATTGACCTGTTTTGATTTTGATCTATGAAAGCACTATGAGGCACTTTATTTGTGGAGCTACAACTGTCAGGCTTAGGCTTATCCACTTTCCCAGGTGTCAAGTTTTGCTTTTTTTCTCTGTTTAAGAAAAAAAAAATAGGGTTTTAGCACACAATGTGTCTCCTAAGGCTCCAAATAACCATAATGCAATGTTTTCAATAGTTCAATAATCAAAAGTAATGCAGTGATCAACAGGTTAATTTATAGTAAACGCAGCTCTTATTGCTTTGTATGTTGTAGGTCAAGGTCTATTTTTGGTTGTGCACCTGAAATAATAACAAAATGACCATTATTCCACAAAGCTCCTCATATTACTAATGACTAAGCATGCTGTACACATGTTCCCCTATTGAATGTTCAGCATGTCTGATGTGTAAATATATACAGTGTGGAACTATATAGCCTTTGCCTTTGTTGTCTTGTGCTGGTTGATTGGCAGCATATCGTGTGCCTTGTGTGTGTGCGTGCTTTGTGTGTGTGTGGGTGCTGTATGTGTGTGTGTGTGTGTGTGTGTATGTGTCTGCGCATGTGTGTGTGCTGGGGTCGTGGAGAATGTTAATGATGTATGAGCAGTGAGCAGGCCAGGGAGAAAGCTATCTGGTGGTGGTGCATGAGTGACATTGCTTTCCATAAATAGACCTTGTGTGCATGACAGACAGACAGACAGACAGGCAGACAGGCAGGGAAACAGACAGGACGTGCAGAGGGGAGAGCAATATTCGCTCTCTTCTCTCTTCTCCTCTTTGCTTAGCTCAGCTAATCTGAGCCGCAAAGCAGGCAAAAGGTAGAGAATTAAAAAAAAAAAAAAAATACAAGTGTGAGCAGAGAGGCTGCATATCTTCACCTCTCCAAACTTTACATCAGCTTTCCCTAAATCAAGCAGACAGTGTAGCCAGAACAGCAGCATATTTAAATGTGCTGTAGCTTGTCCATATGGCATCTTTCAACTTCAGCTCGAGTTTAAATCACACACACTGCTCAGGTAGCTGACATTCACTCCCTGGCGAACTAATGGTTGCGGTCGGCTCTGAAAGTGCAGGCTTCTGAGTTTTTCTGCAGTCCATTTATTCATTCAGGTGAAGGGGAAGCGGATTTTTTTTTTTTTTTTTTTTTTTTATCCTTCCCTCCTGCATATAGTTGAGATTTTCACTCATATTCTCATCTCAGTGCTCTCAGTGAGACTGGAGGTAAGGTCAGTCCACGTTTGTAGTGGAGTGCAGCAGGCTCAAAGCTGTTCATTGTGTTTTTTGATGTTGAATTGGGAATGAATTGTATCTATTAAAGTAGAATTTACTCCACTTTCTGGTCTCTACTCTGGGTCTCAGCTGGGGGGGGGGGGGGGGGGGGGGGGGGGGGGGGGGGGGGGGGGGGGGGGGGGGGGGGGGGGGGGGGGGGGGGG
>JAQNCA010000025.1:18932507-18950567 GCA_029783725.1 Acanthurus tractus
ACACACACACACACACACACACACACACCTGTAATGTTACCTGATAGCAGAGTGCTTGACAGAGTCTCTGGCAGACTAGAAGATAAGCCTTCTCTGGCAGTGGGTGGTCTTTTTTTTTTGCTGTACTGATGTTCAGGTAGTAACACTTCTCCACTGGAGCGGCTGCTGCTGCTGGAGTCAGATGTAGTTACTGTAGGTAAAGACAACAAAGGTCAAAGTTCACCCTGAACTCACTTTGATATGCTCAAGAGATGAACTCAAGAAACGGTTTATTCTCTCCCAAAATGCAGACTGAAACTGCGGTTCACATACCGGTGATTGAGTCATCAATCCAAAGTGGATTTATGCGACAGAACCTTTCCAGATATTTTCAACCTGGGACTCATTTCTCTATGTTTTGTCGTAATGATGTTTGATTGGGTTCAAATATTTGGCGCTCCTCTGCAGAGGGAAAGTGAGCACCAAAATTAGATTTGCTTTGGCCATTGACTGGGTACAGAAAAGCTCTTGGTCTGGATCAGGCGTCATCATGGCAGACTTAAAAAAAAGCTGTGTTTGAAAATGCCCAGAATTATCCTTTGGCAACATAATATGATAATAAATGACTGTTGATTAAAGTGCACCTCTTGAATTGATCCTGGCAATTAGCAATGCCTGTACATGAAAATCAATGTGGCCCTCTGCAAATGTCAGTGACAAATCCAGTTTTAGACTTTCAGATATGATATTTAGGCTGTAATTACACTTCTTTTATTTAAACCAGCTGTAATTACTCTCTAAATGTAATACGTGATCGTGAACATTAGGGGGCAGAGTTTTACAATTCTAGATTAACTTGTCACAGTTGCGTCCTCACACACTAAGCTAACATAGAGCAGCATTGGTTTTGAGTCATTACATGCATAAAAGTAATATATTTCCGTGTATTTAGCTTTGGTTTGGATCCTGTTTTTCTCAAAGCTGTCACTCTTTTCCTTTGTCCCACCACCATGTCATGCTGCCGATGTGTCATACCATAGCTGTCTTGCCTGAGTTTAAGTGCCTGTTGTGTGTTTCATGGTTTAAGTGTTGACTCAAGTTGTTAACATTTAATTTCACAGACCAGAACAGCAAAATAATGGGACTAAGTAGCTAAAAAACAAAATAAGACAATTTCTTGTTCAGCATTCAACACATTGCAAAAAGTGACTTGATTTAGTAAAACAAATTTTGATCTGAGGCCTTATAATGTTGAACACTAATGAAATATGTATTGAAAAGTTATATTTTTATACGTCTTCCATTTTATAAGACATGGAAAAATTTTACAACAATTTAAAAAAATAATCCAAGTTAAATGAAAAAAAGATTTAGATTTTTCATTTTCATTTTAACTCTCCAGAAATATTGTTAACCAGTCAGTAATTGTTGAAGAAATATCTTTTTTTTTTTTTTACAAAAATCCTGATGATTCACATTTGGATAGGTCAAATACACAGTAAAGGGTTAATTAATGTTGGTAGTTGAATTAGCATAGATAGAGTCCTTAATTGGCTCTGACAGTTTGTTTACTAATGAGCTGCTATCTTTTTGGACTAAACAGCTAGCAAGCTTGTTTGTAGCTGGATATTCTGTTTGCTTTCTTACAGGAAGAACAGGGTCTTTCCTTTTTGCTGCTTTATTACTGCACCAAGCCAAAACAACCAAAGTAGGATTTGTCTACAATGACGCACAGTGCTGAAGAGCAGTTTTTATGGCCAAGAAGTTACATAGTCAACTAGTCTTTGGGATTCTCTAACCTCCACTGCCTGAACTACCTATGACAGAAGCTATAAATGGTGGTGACAGGGAAATTATTTCAAAAGAATTAAGTAGTTATTGAATGTTCTTTTATATGATATGTTTTTTATCCTGTGATCACCACAAATGAAGCTTATTCAAATTCTATTGTATAGGGGTAAACATTTCTGGATGGAAATCCTTAAATCTGGAAAAATATAACCAACATTTGAAGTTATGCCAAGAATAACTCCTGAGCTTGCTCTGACAGGAGTTTTAATGCAAAGCTGATGAAACTGATTTACATTTTTTCCCCAAGCAGGTTTGAATGTCATCAAATACATCTTTTTAACTCTCTATTTACAGTTGTATTTTTTTCTTATTTGTCTTCACCAGGGTCCTCCAGGATCACAGCCTTCCCCTCACACACAGCCTCCCCCACACAACCCCAGTAATCCCATGATGGGACCTCACGGACAGGTAAGACGGAAACATTTAAACTCTCCCCTCAGCTGCCGTGTTGTAGCTCCAAGTCTAAGCCTGCTCTCGCTTTTCTCACACTCGCTCGCACAGCAGCAGTGTACAAACAGCACACAGGCCCTTTGTTGTGCTAACAGACAGGACAGGCCGCGTCCATGATGGTGGGTCGGATGAATAATTTAGCTGTGTTGGCCCAGCTGTAAGGAGCGGAGGTGCATCTGGAGGGCCTTCTCTCCCCCTCAGCCCAGCACTCACCATCCCATAGTCCATCAATAGACCATTAATATTGCAGCAGAGCCTGACATGGTGCAGCTCTCTGTGCACAAACACCACAACATGGTCAAAGGAGGAGAGGAGAGGAGGAAGAGGTAGACAGGAAAAGGGAAGGAGAAGAAGAAGAGAACAGAGGGTAAAAAAGAAGCAGTAAGTCAGTTCTCGCCTTAAGGGCTAACTGGGATTATATAACTTGTCCTCCACTTGGCCCAAACGCACACACACACACACACACACACACACACCAACACCAAAACACAAAGCATACAGTACATAATCACTATTGAAAGCCAGTCTCCTGTTTGTGTTGTCTGTGCTTATCTCCGTGTGACGACAGCGATAGGAACATTATTCTGCTGTTCATGCACCGTGACCAAAAACACACAACTCTTACCTGATCTGAATTCAGATCAGCATGTTTCCTCTTGATACTAAAGTAGTTGGATTAAGTTTGAAATTAATTCTTATCATCTGACACTAATGGCTCACTGGATGTGGGTATTTGTAGTTGCAGCAGCGTACTCTCATAGGTAATTCTGAAAACCATCTGTCTGGGGTGCTTTACATTATTCACTAGCTGTGCACAGGCTGCGTGTGTGTGTGTGTGTTTGTGTTTTCACATGTGTGTGTGTATGCATCTCAGCCAGCCAGTTCTTGTCCCCCTCTCCACTCCAACATCTGTGTAGTTGTTGTCTTCAGTTTTTTTTTTTTAGCGAGGCTGCGTTTTTGTAGCTCTGGTGTCAGGTGATACAGACACGGTGAGAAAATGTCCAGCACATGTGCAGCTGCACAAAACAAGGCAAACATTAGGATGTATTACACTTTCTCCTCCATGTACAACTCCAGCTTCCCATCCAACTGTGTCATGTTCCTGTTCTTCTCTGCTCCACCTCCCCTCTCTCTTCCAAATTGTTCTTTCAGTCAAAGTTTCTGTCCAGGATGTTTCTCCCTCTCTCTTATCTGTCCTCCTTTACCTTTATCCTAATGGATTTTACCACCTGAGGTCTTACTTTCCAAAACTTAATGACAGGCCCCTCCTTCTTGGTCAATGTAACAAAACCACTAAAGCATATTATTCCTCAACACAATAGCTCCCCCTGCTGACCTGCAGAGATAGCACCTCAGGACTGGACAGGTTAGATACATAAAGCCAGTTTTACCATGTCTTTTGTGCCTCTTTTCAGTGCTTACAGGTTTAAGTGAAAAACATCTGCTTCTAAAGAACATATTTGTGTGATAAACTAAGAGAAAAGACATAATCTAGGCCAGCTGTCATAGTGCTAGAACAATAATGTTAGTGCTAGTAATCTTCTGTAGAGATCTACACTTAATTTGTTCAAAAACCACAAATAAAAACATCTTAAAAGGAGAGAGAAGTATAGGAGAAGCAGAAAATGAACACAGACAAAGAAATAACACACTACCTTTCAGTCCTGAAGCACAAAGCAAACAGTGAAGCAGGATTTATGGATGTCTGGTTATTAAGCTTGAATATGAGGTTGAATCTGATGTTCTCTGAGCTGATAATGACAACAGCACGCTGAGACATGTGCACTGTGGTGATTTGTGTGTTTTATAATGCATGCTTTGTTTTATATCATTTAATCTCTATTCATGTACTCGGAAATCTACTTAATTACCTCTAATGCATTCATTTTAACAACCTTCCTAGAAAAAAACACCGTCAGTGTAACTTAAATGCAATTTTTAAACAATTTTTTCACCAGAGATTAGCAAATGTTGTGGGATACAGTATCTTAATTAATGCTTTATTATCTGTATCTTTAGAAAAAATCCAAACATTACTATTTCTGTAACTGAATCATTAATTGTAACTGCTGTCTTCATGAATTAGACACTAGTTTTCATGCTAATTTAATGACATGTAAAGTGCAATTTGGCATTGTGTGATATCTTGTGCAGAATCCTAGCTTAGAGTGTGAGAGTTGCATTTGATTAAAACAAGGTCAAGATAAAACTTATTTTTGATGTTTCAAAGCCCATCTGTCATGAAATATAACAAGTATTCTGCTCGTGATTCTCTTGAAATAAAGTACTCATTGTCCTTCTGGTGTCCTTCCTGCAGCCATTTATGTCTCCGCGGTACCCAGGTGGCCCAAGGCCCTCCCTCCGTATGCCAAATCAGCCTCCTGGGAGCATCCCGGGGTCACAGCCACTCTTGCCAAACAGCTTGGACCCCACCAGACCTCAAGGTATTGACAAAACATGTGGTGTTGTTTCAGAGAGGCTGCACTTTGCAGTGTAATGTCATAGTGGCCGCTGAATGTGAACGTTTTCTCCGCATTTATGGGATTCTTATTGATCCAAACGGTGCTGCTATTCTAACAAGCCGCACTCTCCGTGTTTCACCACAGGACATCCAAACATGGGAGGCCCGATGAGAATGAATCCCCCTCGAGGCATGGGAGGCATGGGCCCACAGGTAGGAACCAGCTTTATCACTCAAACAGTTATGGAGAACAAAGCACGAAGGAATGTGTTGATAAAGTCATGAGAGTGGATGGTGTCCTTCAGCATCACCAGCCCACCGCACTCCCACTCTGCAGCTGTCACACGGACAGATTTGGGGCTTGGACTGTCAGTTTATGAACAAACCCAATATTTGGTTGCCCTTCATTAACAGCTACCATAAAAACAGTCATAATGTCAAACAGCAGCCTATAAACTACATGCAGATTATTTTTCTTCTCCTTTGAAAAGAATTTTTTTGGTCTGCCAGCCTCGTAACTTTGCCTTTAAATGTCAGAAGCGCTCTGATGATTTGCTTGGCTCTGACCAAAGCTCACCCACTGCCAACGCCAGTTTTACATTTTAAATCCTACTTGCCGACTCCCACCCAGAGAGACAAACAGAGGCAGAATACTCAGGCTGCTCTGAGAAGCCGTCACCAACACACATTTTGACCAAAGATGGGGCCAATTTTGGCACCGTTCGGTTTCTCTTTATCACTTCAATTTTTGGTGTGTGTGATCCAGTTTAATATATATGATGCTTAAACAACAATGTCCTTTTGATTTGCCATTACTAGACAGCTGCTTCATTCTCAACCCAACCACCTCTCGCTCCAACATCACCTCACACCAACACACACACACACACACACACACCCTCCCCGTGCCCCTCGGCCCCTCTCTGTGCCACCCTGGCTCGGTGACTTTGGCAGTGAGCGTACCAGCAGCTGGTGTGGCATCTGCTCGACAAGTGTAATCGTCTGCTGAACAAAACTCTTCCTCTGAGTGGAGCTGCACTCTGGCCTGCCCCCATAGTCACTCTCTCTTTATATCTGTCTCATTCACACACATATACGTACACAAGTACACACACGTGGTGCAAGCCCAACGCGCCTGCTGGGCAGTTGTGAAAACATGCACAAAAACATACAGTGGGCTGCACGAACACATCGAAACACTCAACATACAGACAGACACAACACACTTACATACAGCTGTCCACTTTCACACACTGCTCACACATCAGGTAATTAAACAGTAATTAGCAGGAGACATGATCACCGCTGACCTTCATTATAATCCAAACCTTTGGACGGAGCTGGTGTGACTGTGTGTTCCTCTCTTTGTGCAGAACTACGGCGGCGGGATGAGGCCTCCTCCAAACTCAATGGGGCCAGGGATGCCGGGCATGAACATGTGAGTGGATTTTTGAAAAAGCTTAGAAATGTTCATCTGTTCTACCACAGTAAAAATCAAAATTTTATGGGGGTTTTGGGGTTTTTTTTTTTGTTCTTTGGAGCTAATTTGCCACCAGATCTCAGTAAAACCTGGGTGCGATAGAACGTTGCCTTCACTGACAGCCTATAAAAGTTTTACTTTTAATAAAAATCCCAGTATGCAGAGTTAACTCACTGTCTTTGAGTCTATGATGATGCAAACTGGTTTACTTATAAAACTCTTAAATGGCGCATTAATAAAAGAAAAAATTGCGGAAGTAGGATTCTTTGTAAATGTGTGTTTTCTACAGTTTATGTGCTATGTTACCCACCATTTTATCAAGTAAATTGCCAAGAGTCCCAGATCAAACGTGCATCTCAACTAATATTTATGCAGCTAGAAAAATATTTATTTGAAATCATGATGCGACAGACTTTGCCTGTAAAGCATGCAGCTTTGTCTTGTTCCAGCAATCTACTCTTTTAAATCTCTAAGTCTTCTCTCTGTTTGCCTCCTCAGGGGTCCTGGTGGAAGAGGTCCATGGCCGAACCCCAACACCAACTCAGTGAGTCACACTCTCTCTTACGTCTTTATCTCCTACATGGCTGAGTGTGTTTACACTGACTGTGTCTCATGTTTTGTTTCACCTCGGGTCTATTCTCTCCGCAGATAGCTTATTCATCTTCATCTCCAGGCAACTATGTGGTAAGTGTCCCGTCATGGACTCGTGTTTGACCACGGGCCATAAATTACCTGCCGTGCAGTGATATCTAACAGGCACGCTGCCATCCAGACGCACTCATTTCTCTTTCTCTTTCTCTCGCTTCTTCACCCCTCAGGGCCCTCCAGGGGGAGGCGGCCCACCAGGAACTCCCATCATGCCTAGCCCCGGAGGTGAGTTATACACTTCAGTTACCCTTCTGATTTCTGCTTTTATCCAGCGTTCACTGAGAAAAGGCTCTGTCTACGATGCATCAAACCTGTTGTCTGTCTGATACACACAGCTCTGTTTTTTAGGAGAGACAAGCAGCGATAACGCTCCAAATACTTTAGAACTGAGCCTTCAGGAGTAGTTTTTCGATCGTTAACCACTGAAAAATGATGAAATATAACTCTGAGCAGGTTAGCATTATATGTCACACATGCCTGATCAAACTAGAAGGGCACTATGAGAGCACAGACCACTCAGGCCACTAGTCTATAGTCTCTCTATGATGAGCAAATCTGCAAGTTCAACCACAATGACAGTCTGGATGTATTTACGAAACTGTTAGGCTTAAATCAAAATATGTTCGTGCCTAGAGGAAGCATTGGCATCTCAGCAGCATGTTTGAACATTATAGTTGTATCTAGATTGCTGGTAGGAGAAGTTATCTGTGAATGTAGGTTATGATATGGAGTTATTGTATTTTGACAATTGGCTATGCTTTGTCACTATTGAACTTTACTGCCATCTACTGGATTTTAATACCTATGGCATGTATTCCGCCAAGTTCAAATGTTCAATCTCGCAACAAAAAAATTCATAATCTTTGTATCTGTCATGTGATTCAAGTTCTTTTTTTGGCTCATGCTGCAACCTTCCCCCAAGTTTCATGAAAATCGGTGAGGTAGTTTTCCCACCAACAAACAAACAAACAAGCAAACTGAAATGAAACATAACCTCCTCTGTGTAGGTAAAAATGTGGTTGAGCATCATATGGGTCGAAAGCATTTTCCACTTTATGTACAAACTGGAAACATTTTTACAGTGTTGTAAGCTTTGTTTTTTCTTATTGTGGAGACAGTTGCATAAAAGGGAAGCAGAAGCTTGTCAGTCTGCAGTCAAATGAGTGATCCGTCTCAGCTTTGACCCATCAATCTAGTGTCTCTGTGGAGGATTAGCGGAGAACAAAACACTGTTGGCTGATATCCTGTAGATGTTCTGTTTCTGTTGGCCTGTGGAGAGCTTCTTTTTGTGTCCACCATTTATTATTTATATACGTACCTCTATTGTGATTCGTTGCCGGGGCAACCTTTTTGCACAAAACGCTCCTGCTCACACGTACACCGGGAGGGAAAACATATTTCCACTGCAGTCGCCAAGACTGTGCACGCACGCACGCATGCACGCACATACACACACCAGCCTCCCACAAAAAATGCACACCTCCCACTCAGTATTGCCCCCCTCCTACAGTCACGACAACACAAGCTAGATTCAGGGACACTAACAGGCAAGATTTCTCCACCACTTTGCACACAGTGAATCCATCTCCTTCCCTGTCTTTCTGTCTGTTATTCTGATTTTTTTGTCCCTGCTTTTCTCAGTCTTTCACTCACAACTTTCTGCCTTCAATGTCAGATCAAGGTCACCTCATCCTTCTGAAATTTTTCAGGACAAACAGACAGGAGGAGCGACTCAGATTGTGCTGGTTGTTGCTAAGTTGCCAGGGTGTCCATAGAAAACTTGGTCTAACCTCCTGATTGTAGGAGTGAGAGAGAATAGGTTTCTTTTATTGCACATTGAAGAGGGCAGTGTGTAGATTGATGGACAGATAGATTCACTGTCATTATGTGTTGGCACTTAAAGAAAAATACAGGTAGTCTTTGTCCTGTTCAGCAGACATAACAACATGTCTGGGCTGTAGCTGAATGTATTGTACAAATGGTTCATTTAAACTGAAATGATGTCAAATACAGTAAAAACAAATAGTGCCACTCCAGTTGTTTCTGTGCAGGTTAGCTCCTTATTTTCCAATCATTACCCGAAAAACATCTCTCATTTTTTATATTTTCTGGAACAATTCTACCTGCTCCTTGTTCACAGATTCAACAAACTCAAGTGAAAACATCTACACAATGATGAACCCCATCGGCCCCGGTGGAAACAGACCTAATGTGAGTAATGTCATTTTTCAAATACAATGAATAGCTTCAGCTTTTATATTTTTCAAGATTTTTTTTTCTGGCATGCTACTCAATTACTGTACATAAAGAGAAAGATAAATGAGCTTTGTACATTTTATATTCTTTAGTTCCCAATGGGACCGGGTCCTGATGGGCCCATGGGTGGAATGGGTGCTATGGAGCAGCATCATATGAACGGCTCGCTAGGTGAGTAACCAAAGACAGCCTGCAGTGTTTGTGTCAGGTGCTTGGAAGAAGCTCCTGAGTGTATAAAGTGAAACCTGTTACTTTCCATGAACAAAAGCCTTTAGAAGTAAGGCTCTGCCCTCTTATGGCTCACAGAGGAAGTGCTCTCCCTCCTGCTGGTATTGAACAAAGCTAAAACAGATTAGTGGGACAGTGAGTGGGCCAATTGATCCTATAGATGGGTGAGATGTGATCAGTGAAGCCAGTGAGTCGGCGCTCATCTGTATCTGAACCAAATAGCTTAATTACAGGCGATTATGTGCAAGAGAGCAGGCTGTTTCTGTTAGCATTGGATGTCCTGAGCTAATGTTTAATTAGCAGCAGGATGCCAAGGATCAGTTACATGATAATGATTCATGTTTCTCCTTGTTTCCATTTGTGATCGCAGGCTCTGGTGACATGGATGGGTTGCCAAAGGTAAGGACGGCTAATTGTCTGTCTTTCTCTGTGTCTGTTTGCGAGCAAGTTATGATTTTCTTATTGTTTCTTTTCACCTTTGTTGTAGAATTCTCCCAACAACATGGCAGGCATGAACAATCCTCCCGGCACTCCACGGGACGACGGCGAGATGGCAGGCAACTTTTTAAACCCATTCCAAAGTGAAAGTGTGAGTACCAACAGAAGCAACATAACTCTTAAGCAGGGAACCAACTAGGTGATAAAAAGTCTTATTGAAGTGTGACTAGATTATCTGCACAAATGTCCACCATAAACTTAATCAAACTGCAGGAACCCAGTCAGATTTGTCCAGTTACAAAATAATATATATATTTTTGATACAGTGATGTTGTCTGAAACTTAATTACAGGGCAACTTGAATCTTAAACCCCTCATACTAGAGGATTTTGTGTGTCAACTGTCCACGCAGATCTGCTGTAGAGCTGATTTCCTAGATTGACTTTGGCTCAGATTAGACCGATAGACTTCAAAGAGAGGTCACAAAATGTCTGATGCACAAAGCTGTCTCTTGTCCTTGACTGTCTCAGTTAGGATGAGTTTGCCATGAATTCAGCAGTTACACATCGAAAGAAAATTCAGAAAAGAACATTTCTGGTTGCATAATTCTCAGCTTAGCTCAGATATGTAGCAGAGCTGTAGCTTCTTAATAGAAAAGGGCTCAATCAGTACTTCTGCTTACTCATCAGTCAGGCTCAGGATGGTTCTCTTGTACAAATATAAATGACGAACACTGTCTCTATTTTTCAAAGGTCTGCTAAAAACTTTTTCCCTTCTCTTTGCTCACCCTTCAACACTGTAAACAAGCCACGGAATATGAGCAGTGTTTTTCTTTATTTTCATCACTTGGTGCCGCTGGTCAGCAGCTATCACTGATTGCTAGTTCTGAGTTAGCTTTGAGTTAGCCTGGATGTATGGAAGCTAACCTTTAAGCTTAAAAAAAGTCTGTTTATTTTTGAAAAACTTTCTTTAAATTTATGATAGAGCGAACTTGAGAGTTTTCGAGACAAGTCTAAAATATCTTTGTGAAACTGGCCTCTGCTCTTATTCAAACCTTAAGCTGTTAACTGTCACTCCTCTTTGTTGTTACCAGTTTTCCCAGCACAGCATGCACAAACACAAGCATGGAAAAGAGGCTCGTAATATGCTTTTTCTGATGCATGGAGAGATTGTCATGTAAAGACTCGTGTGAGACTCACAGCTATGATTTGATACAGCATCTTCACTGTGATCTGATATTCCCTAACATTTTCTCCTTGGGCTGGACTCTGCTTTGCCTGCTGCTGGTTTACTGACATAGAAAGTTATTAGAAAAGGTTAATTGTAATGTGTATGTATGCTGCAAATGGCCAGTGTCCTGGACATGGCATCTAGTTTAGTTACTTGAATTGCTCTCATCTTGTACTGGGTAGAATAATAAATTTAATATAGTTTTGGCTTATCTTTTTTCCCCTCCCTCTCTTTTTTCTCTCTTTACAGTATTCACCCAACATGACGATGAGTGTGTGATTTTTTTTTTTATTTTATTTTATCTTTTATTTTATTTTATTTCTTTTTCATCTCCCCTTATCCCGGTCTCCCTCTCCCATCTACCCTGGTGCGTCTTGCATTACCCTCCTCCTTCCCTTCCTACCTCTTCCTCCCTCTCCTATTTCTCCTCGTGGACGATGTGCTGTGCCACACAGCCCCTGGGGATGCCCCTGGAAAGCAGGACTCCCCTCAAGGCCCCCCATCCCAACGCCTGTAAAATGGGCGTAAGAACATGAACAGGTCTCCAAGCAACTGGGTGGGTCTCTTCTTCGCTTCTCCTTGCCTGCCAGGCCTCGACACTGGGGCCCTAGGACAGAAAGAGCCCGAAACCGCCCGAAGCCTGTCTTTCCCAAACCTAAAACCTGCCCTTGTAGGTGGCATTCAACACAGTCAAGATGCCCCCACTGCATCTTCCACCACTCCATTTTATAATGCTGATCATAACTTATGAGGGCACGCAGATGTTGACTGACAAGGGCCGGAAACTCTCATTCAAAAAGTCTGCTCCTGTGACGGAGGGAGCGATAAAACAACACGCAAAAATAAAGTAATGAACTGATAATGTTATTATAGGGCAAAAATGGTTTTCATTTAATGTTTGTATTTTTTGTTGTTGATGGTAATATTATTGTTATAATTTTCATAATTGATATTATTCTACTAATGTAGTTATGATTTCCTGTAAAGGGCACATTTTATCTCAGCAGCATCAACAATGACAGAATAAGCACACACTCGTAAAAAAAAAAAAATGCACAATGATTTTCTGTTTACATGATTTTTAGGTTATTTGATGTTTGTTTTTGTTTTTTTTTTTGTCACATTTGGTCCCACTTCACATACCTCTCCTAAAAAAATTCTTCTGATCTTGTAGCTCGAGTCTTTACCACCTAAATGTTTGTAGCACCATTATCATAAACAGTCAAAGAGTTATCAGGATCATTGACTGTCTCCACCTAATGAAGCAGTTTGTGCCGAGGTGTTGGCATCTGGGCTAAAACTATTCACACAGTTATAACAGAGGATTTCTTAGAGCATTGCTGTTTTCTGGTACAAAGTGTCTGCTGATGCACCTGAGTCGTATGTCTGTCTATCTTGTCTTAATGAGCACCCCTCTTTACTTGTTTCTGTGCTTTTACTGCATGGGAATGGCTCTGATGAAAACCAGAGATGATTGTCAGGAAAGGGCCACTTCCCATTTAGTCACAGGCAGAGCGAGAGAGCATCTCCTCTGTGGATTTGGTCTTGTCTGTAAATACAACATATTTAGCTTGTATTGTGGTTGTTTTATTATTTGTTATTTACGAATTGTCTGTGAATCCTAAAATGTGGTTCCTTCCCCTTCATCACTTTGTGTGATTTCAACCTCACTGTGGACTCCAAGCAGCACTGTTTTCCTCCCAGGAATCATTCTGATCTCTCATCAATGTCTTCTTTTGGACTGGGAGATATATGGCGGGACCTCATATACACTCATGACACCCGCTTTGAGTTTGGGTTGAACTCACAGATCCCATATGATCCATTTTCTGAACCCAGACAGGATGGGATAAATAACTGTCTCCTTGGCGCTCTCATTAATCAGTCCCTTCAGCGATTCCCAGATGTATGGGATAATGGATCCAGAGTATTGGGAGGCTGTAGCAGCGCTGGTGATGGGAGCATGGTGATGCACCTTGGGGTTAACAGACTAGACAGCCACATCAGTGGAAAGAAGAGGAAATGGGATACTTTTGTCATGGATATATTTCCATTTTTTGTGGATTGTTTTTCAGCAGATTGTTTTTATTTTAAATGTATTCAACTGAAAAAAAAATTAAAGCCCATAGAATCTGCACACAAAGAAAAGCCTAGTTAAATATCACGCTATTTAATATGTTCCTTTCTGTATGTTATGTACTCTTGGCCTGATCAACTCTCTGTCACAGTTTCAAAGGGATAACTGATCTCTCATGGCGTCACACTGCAGCACTTGCGTCATAGCTGTGTTCGAACCAACAATAACTTAAAAACCATTGTAGCCTCTACGGGTGATGGTGACATACTTATCAATTTTCTGATACCAATGTGAACAGATTGTACCCAGAGTTAAACAGGGACATCTCCAGGATTTGGCTACGGGTGGCCTGGGAAACACACTTTCCAGTGTTCCTGCAATTTAGTGACAAAAACCTCCCTTCTTTCCTCCAGTCCCATCCCCCCCCCCCCCAAACACCCTTTAATTTCCTTTTTTGTAAATACTGTATAATGCATTTTGATATCATTGACATGTTTTGATATGTCAGTCACAACCAATGAATACAGCTGAAAGTAAATTATAAATAAATCTGTCCATGTTTTTCATAGAGAACAGATGCGCTGAAGATTTGGCTCATGTGGCTAAATTTCCATAAAAATGTATAGAATACAGTAACACAATAAATGCAGACTGTATGTTAAAGACTTGTATAATGTGGAGGATAGGACAGAGAGAGGACAGGACAGAGAGAAGCAATTGAGCTGTAGGGTCCTCACTCTGCCCTTGTCTCCTTATGTTTCAGTTAAATGTTACTATTGGCTTTGAATAATCGTTTTGAATAGTTTTTTCCAAAGGGCATCTTCTCACAAAAAAAAACATGTGACCTCTTACTGCAGTTTTTAATATGAAGGATTTTTATCAATTTAAGAAAAATTTTAAAAGGTAAAAATACTTATGAGAACCTCATTTTAAATTAAGAATAGATCAAAAGATAACTGTGTCCTTTGCTATCTGCTCCTGTTATAGCGTTGTATAGATTGAAGCTCTCTCACTGATCCTCTCTCAGTCCTCTGTGTATATCGATTGTTGGCCATCTCTGTACTTCTATTGTGATGTATAATACTGTACCATTAGGAAGATTTGCTGGTCGGGTGGGGTGGTTATGATGAGTCGGAAAGGGGTGGGGGATTCAGGGGAAGGGGAAATGAATGATTCTTCTGTACCGTTCATGGTCCTTTCTGATGACACGGCAGTATTCAATATGAAGCAGTCTGTCTCTTGGGTTTGCTTTGTATTTACATGGTAGGATAGTTCAGATTCTTGTCTTAGGGACTTAGGTGTCTTGTGTAGGTAATAAAGATGTTCTTTGTATGTTTCTTTATATTGTAAAGTTTCTTTAGACTGAAAGAAAAACAGATAATTTGCTTATCAAAAAAGAAACAATGCATCAATAATAAATGTCATTTGATTTTTCCACGTTGTTTGAATCTCTTCTTCTGAACTCTTATTTAGCTCTCGGACCTCCAGTGCATAAAGAGACATTTAAGGAACACAAAAGCCTGTTAATCTTTGAAAACAAATCTCCAGTGGGTGCATCCTCTTGAAAATGAAACAAAATTCAGAATTTTGAAAATGAAACAACTTGGTATATAATTTACCTCAATTATATTTAAGATGACAGGTCTGTTAGAGGGTGAGAGTTTACTGCAAAAGACTCCCTGCACCTAAATGGTTGGAAAGAAATAAAGTGCCCTGATTTTAGTATTATGAACATTAGCTTTTCGCCCTTAATTGAGTGTATATGTTTTGATAATAATTCATTTGAATGTTTTACTTAGGCTGTCAGCAACTGTTTTTCATTATTCATGTATTAGGTTAAACCAGCACTTGATTCTGTCAGCAATTTAGAAATTAAGCATAATTATCATCACAACTCGATGCAGGCTAAGCAAGAAATTATTAGAATATTACAGAGGCTCTTATTTACTCAAAGAGACTTACAGTAAAATGATTGTAGTATTTTTGAGTTATAAATAACCACCCTTTATCCTCAGCAGATACAATCACAGTATGAATCTTATAGACTTTGTATTCTATTCAGGTAATTTTCCTCCACAGTAAAAGCAGGGCAGAAGTAGAGTAATTTCGATATTAAAAAGAAAAACTGTAGTGTCGGGATAGCTATGAGATCACTCATTAAAGTGCATAAAAATGTCCAATGGAAGTACAGGAACTCAAGGTTAACAGGAAGCAGCTTGTTGGGATGAGCCCCATCCCCCAACGAAGTTAGTTTGACGTTGTATATCTAGCAACCCATAGAGGTCCTACTTGTCTCGTGCTATCCAACTGCAAACTGACTTCACCAGTGTAAACTGAAGGAGATTTTCTAGGATCAAAACAAGCCTCTGCACAGATATTGCTTGAAGGTAAGGTTGTGTGTATTCTGTTAAATCTGTTTATCACGTATGACTGACTCACTTAATCTGAAGTCGGTGTGAGCAGTGTTTCATCGCAAAAGCGGATAAAAGCAGCGACTTGATATTCACTAACAGTAGCTAGCTAGATACCTTTGCGAGATTACAGCTAATGCTAGTGTGCTATTGTCAACTTCAGTGAATAGTAATAGCCTGCTAGCCGCTTGAGGAACCGTTTGGGTACTTGTCAGAAACTTCTAGAAATGTGTGGCTACCTTGGCAACTAAATATTAAAATACACTCGTTTAGCAAACAAGTTTCATGTAAGTTGTAATCCTAACAGTGTTTCAAAATTGTTCATTCAGAGTAATAAGTCAGGACTCATTTATGGATTATTTTACATGGCAGTTGTGTTGCTGTAGATGCTAGCATAGCATTAGAGCTATGTGTGAGCGAAAAGCTCAATGGTAGTAGATGATAGCAACGGAGAAAGCTTTAAACAGTGATTTGTATTTTTAATGGGGCTCCGGTTTGGGACAAACAGTTTAAAAAGTTATTAAGGTTGCATTCTTTAAGCTGTCAACAATCTTTCTTAGAGAGCTTTACTGATGGCTGAACAAGAAGAGACTGTGGACGCCTCTGACAACTATGACAGTGCGCCATCAGTAAAGAAGAGTGGACGGACCTCGTTGTTGGACAGCGGGGAGGACTTTGAGGTTTTAAACGATGAAGACATTGATGACGACCCCCCTCCGCTGGAAGATGCCGGGGGTGGGAAGGGGAAAAACTCAGATGAGACTGAGAAGAACAACGCAGATACAGATACAGACCTTACAGGCCCAGTGGAAGAATGGTTGGATGTATTAGGTATGTAACAGTAGCATCGTGGAAACGTCAGATTTTGCAGATTATTTTTATGAAGAAAGTAACAGTAACTTAAATTAATATTGATGAATGCTAGGTACTCTGATCAAGCCCACATGTTCTCAGTCAATGCTGTAACTTACTAATATGATTGTGTCCATGTCCAGGTAATGACCAATTGAAGAAAAAAGTCCTGGAAGCAGGGGAAGGAAGAGACAGTCGGCCACAGAAAGGACAGAATGTTAAGATTAATCTTAAAACATACCTGAAGGATGGGCCACTTGTAGAGGAGCAGCCTGATCTCTGTTTCACTCTAGGAGATGGAGATGTCATTCAGGTAAAAAACAAAAAATATTTATGTATCTAAAATGGGAACCAGATTTTTAAAGTCTCATTCTAGGTAATGCATTGTGCTCTTTACCCTAATGACAGCACTTCATGTTATATTGTATTGCATAAGCTATAGAAATGTTTTACTTCAATGATATAATATTCCTTCCAGGCTCTGGATCTCACAGTGCAGCTCATGGAAGTAAGAGAGAGGGCCCTCATTCAAACTGATGCAAAATATGCATATGGTACCCGAGGGAGGTAGGAATGTGTTTTTAACTGAACTGTAAGAGCTCAAAATAATTTTAGTATTAACCAACAAATTAATGAAAATCATTCAAATACTGAATCATTTTCTAGTTTAAACACCATTGTTTTACTTGCTTTACAAGCTCTGGTCTTTGCTTTGAGGTTGTTCTTAACCTTATTGTATTGCGCACACATTGGAACATGTGAATGTCAAATGTCCCCATAATGTCACTAGTGTCTCTTATTTCACTAAGTCCTGAACTTGTCTGTATTTCTTTCCAGTCTTGAACCTGAGATTCCCCCAAATGCTGAGCTGTCCTTAGAAGTGGAACTCCTGGAAGCTACTGATGCCCCAGACCTAGAGCTGCTGCCCCCCTCAGAAAAGATTGCCCTGGCGAGCCATAAGAGAGAGAGGGGCAATGTTCATTATCAGCGTGGAGACTACGCTTTTGCTGTCAACTCTTATAGCATTGCTCTGCAAATAACAGAGTCTAGTTCTAAAGGTGAGATGCAAGCCAGGGAGTCAGCACTCAATGGGAAGTATAGTACAGATGGGGTTTTTCTAATACTGGGCAATGAGCTTGGGGGTATTTGACAGGTTGGGGAGCATGGCAGAGTGTTGATGGTTACTGTGATCATCCATTTCTGGTAAATTTAGCTTTACCATGAAAACAAGGGGAACTTCCCCCCCAACATACCTGAAATATTTTTAAAAAATGTCACATGGCCTGCTTTAGTTAGCTATAAGCAGGGAATAGATTCCGCTGGTGTTCAGTTATTTTATTAATGTACAGAAGTACTTTAAAATTAGATATTCTAATTTAAGGATTCTGTATTTGTGACCTTATATTGGTTTTAAACTGTTTGTCCATGTCGTTGTCTTTTGCTGCAGTTGACATTAGTCCTGAGGAGGAGAATGAGCTCATGGATGTGAAAGTGAAGTGTCTAAACAACATGGCTGCTTCTCAGCTGAAACTGGACCACTATGATGCGGCACTTAAATCTTGTGTCTTAGCACTAGCACACCAGCCAGAAAACATAAAGGCACTTTTCCGCATGGGCAAGGTAGGTGTCCCTCTTGTTTTTTCGCCTTTTCTGGTAGGCTATGATAGATTGTTTTATTTATTTATTTATTTATTTATTT
>JAQNCA010000025.1:18954806-18984415 GCA_029783725.1 Acanthurus tractus
CAATAGACTTTATCAGTAATATGGCTGTGAATTGCTTTGAAAGAGAGTTAATTCATATTCAGAACTTTTAGTCAGCTATACCTCAGTTTCTGATGATTGAGACCAAACGTTGAAGATTAACCCTTAAGGTACAATGCTGTGTGTGTATGTTGTTTTCCTCCCCCAAAATATTTGCCTGTGAAGTTTCCCCTTAATTCTTATCCATTGTGTTTTTTATTTATCCTTCTGTTTTTGTTTATTGCTTTCCAATATACAGTGATAATGTGACACTATAAAATATGTGAATTCTTCAAAGCTTCATAAACTCTCCAGCAGCTGGTGACAAATAAGAAGTTCTTGGCATTCCCTGCATTTGCTAATTTTATATTCATCTGAATAAAATTTATCTGTTATCAAACTACATTTTCCTTTTCTGTGTATCAGAATTCCTGCCAGTGTAATGACAAGACATCAGGAGACATTCAATTCATTTCTAGTCCTGGTCTGACTCCATGTAGCATGCCTGGTTCACACCAGTATTTATGCCTAGTAAAACCTGTCATCCATGACTGAGAAAATACTGGCTTTGACTAGACAAATGTTTTCTCTATATATGTATATCTGTATATATATGTATATACAGTCATGTATTTACAGCTCTGTAAAAATGATTTCTCGCGTTAAGACAAAAGTATTTTTGAGTCATTGTGTAAGTTTCTCTTGTTAATTGTGAACAGCTACACAGGCTCAGATTTTCTGGATATTCCCAAACGAGGTCGTTTTTTTTTCAGACAATGACGTTTCGTTGACGTATTCAGATGACCTATCGTTTTCCTCTTCCTACGCATTACTGATGTGAAATGCTCATTCCTGTGGGGAAAATGATATTTAGTCCATCATAAAAAGTATCACATATTTACAAAATAATATAGTATATTAAAACATATGTTGATATTTTGATACACGTGCCGTCTCCTAAAAGTTATATATATTGTAAAAAAAAAAAACCCAATGATTTAAGGTACTGACAGCTAAAAAATATACATCTGTATATTATAATCAATATTTTTACGGTAGTGTAAATGTGATTTTACTATATTACACATGTGACTATATAGGGCTTCATTATTGCTCAGTGACTTCATCATCAGTGAACGGTCATTGAATATTCATTGAAAAGCAACGGGAGTTCTCGGTTTACGACAGAGTGCGTCCGTGCGCGTGGTGGGAACGGTAGCAAGATGGCGGCGCTGAAGGAGGAGCAGTGCTACGGACTGTCCTGTGGAAGAGTGAGCAACGGTAGCAATGTCTCCGTCTTTCATGTTAAACTCACTGACAGCGCACTGAGAGCGTTTGAAGGCTATCAGAGCGGCAAGGTAAATGGCCCTTTTCGGTACTATGACATTTTGGTTGGCGTTTGAAGTCTGTCCGGGTGGCTGTGACAGGCAGAGTGAGGTCAGTTCCCACTCTGCTGCTGCTGCCTTAATGCTGCGATACACAGCCAAAGAAGGCTGGTCGAGGCAGACTAGTTTGGCTTGTTAAGTGCCTAGTTTGGCGATCAACAGCTCTCGACTGGTCAGGCTGACTGATGTTGGATGTTGGTTAGCTGTTAAGCGTTTTGTAGCTACACCCAGATTCACTTCACACCGACTGTTGAACACCATACTCGGTCATTTATCAAGCTCGCAGTTCAGTGCTACTGGATACTGAGCCTTAGTAATTATTCCATTGTACCGGGGTGTTTGTTTTAAATTTTAGTTAATGTAACAGTTAAAACTCGGTGTGGCTACTAGCTTCTCTAATCAGAACGTCTTTAACAACATAAATTATTTTAACTGAAAACATGGAGCAACTTCTGTTTTGTGTACAGATGATTCCAGAAAGTTTGTCAAGCTGTCAAAAAAATCTGGCAAACCTTGCTAGCTAGCAGCTGCCTACACGCAATGGTACGGCTACAATAAGATATTTAAGCCGTGTCATCTGACATGGAATTTTTTTTTAATACAAATTTGTTAAGTAAAGGAAAGCGTTGCCTTGGCTGAGAATCTTATGACAACATGGTGAATAATTTGGAAAAGTACCCAGAATACACGCGAAATATGGCCATCTCCTCTCCCAACCCCCTTCACTGCCACAAAGGGCTCATGTTCACTTGATAGCTTCTAAAGTTATCAAACGGTATCTTTTACACTTTTCTCTCTGTAGTCGTTTTTAAATAAGAGGTTGGATTCAACGCCTGATCTCTGGAAATGGCCCTACAGCTCCTGCTGTCTGATTGGCCTCTTTTGCAGAGAGCTTTAAGTCTGATGATGGCCATCTAACGTTTCAGCTTCTATAAATATTTGACAGGGAAAACCTGGCAGGCCAGGAGGAAAGAGCCTTATCTCCACCTTCAGTGGCTGTGTGCAGCAGGACTGCAGCAGATAAGCCAGGGTATTACAATTGTGGCAGGTAAATGGGGGACTACAAGTTGTAGGTAGAGTATTTTTTTAAGGCAATGTGTAACTCATGGTTGAAAATGTCAGTGTAGGGCAATCCATCATCCCTTAAAGAAATTACAGTAGTTTCATGAGAATTTTTTTTATTTTGAGGGTTTTAAAAAAATTAAAGGGCTTTGGTTCTTTTGAAATGTAGACCTGTCTGATGTTTGGTTGATTGCAGTTTTGGAATGATAAGCATTTGTTTAGGTTGTGATTTTTATTTTTTTTGCTGAATGCTTTGTGCCTCTGAATTATTAAAAGAAAGGAGGACATTTGTTTAATAAAACCATAAGCTTAATAGAGGAAATAGTTTGACAAGTGCATTAAGTTTACCCATTAGCATCTACGGCTAATGTCAGGTTGAAATGGGTTTTTATTTTGATTTACACACATAAAAGCACATATAATAATTTTTTTGTATCCCTGCCTTTTATTTGTACTTCTTGTGATTAAAAATAGCCGCAACAGTACGGTGTGATTGGGCATCTTGGGCTCTACTTGTGTATGTACGATGGTGGTAGGGGCATGAATTGAAGAGTACAAAGCTGCCTAATCCTTAGAGCTCTCTCTGCAAGTCATTAACTTCTCATGCAATTAAAAAACTTAAAGTTCTAAAATGGTAAAACTAAATAAGGACTCTTCCTTAGAAATTCTTTCTGCTGGGCTTTTTATTGGTGCATTTGACTTTCAATCGATGTTGGAAAAAGCAAGTTTGTCTTTTAAGTTAAAATGCGCTATTTTATTGTAAACAGCTTCTGACACAGACTTGTAAACCCACATCTCACTGCATCACCTTTCCTTGCTATGTGAGTTAAAAGTGCAGTTAGCAACTCTGATCCAATAAACATTTTGACAAATTCCTAAAATTTCTCCTTACTGTCTACAGGGTTCATTCTGTGCGCGTTTTTAAAAGAAATCTGATGTTAATAGGTAGCGTAAACAAACAAACCTCTATCAAGCCACACAACACCGTTCTAGCCAATCAGCAACAGGTAAACCATTGGCACTCCAACCTCTTAGGCCCCACCATCACCCATGAGTGACAGAGTTACACTATCATAGTAATAAAACATAAATGTTATCTGAGATATTACCTTGCGAACCTGTTATGAAAAAGGTTTACTTGCTATAACAGAACTCACATTCTCTTCCTTGAAATTACATGTCTTTGCCTGTGAAGTGCTACTTATTGAAACTACATTACCCTCAGGGAGCAGATGCTCTGGATTCTGCCATTTCTCCTGTCAGCAGCTAACCCAGTTTTTAGTGTCGTTGCTTTGGCAAAGTTCATCCATTAAATTAGGTGGCATAGCTCCTGAAGAAGCAGTAAATAGAGGGGTTTACTTGTTGGGTTCCATTATTTTCTGTTTTAGTTAGCACAAAGGTTTCGAATCATATTGTGGCTTTTGGTGAGAGTGTGTCCCTGTGGTCAATAGTTTGGTAGAGGAGATTTGATGTTTGATCATTTGAAATGAGTCTTTTTTTATTAGCTGGCTTTCGGGTTTGAAACAGACATATTAGTGTTATATTAATAATACAGAGTTCTCCTCTCTTTTATTAAACTCACTTAAGGACCTCACAGGCATATAAGCACTACTATTGTGAATGTTAACAGCTTTTGTTGCAGCCAAGTCACTGCTTCGCACGATCACAGATGATGAGCATAATCAAACCACCCATCTGATTCGCAGTAATGAAGCAGAGATGTGCATACAGGTGTGCCACATGTCTGACTAAATTGCATTGTGTGCAGGATTTTGTGTGTGTGTCAATAAGATAAATTATAATGTTATATGAAAGTTGCACATTAAAATTCAAGTCCCTTTGTCCTTGATACATGGCACATGCACACAAATGCAGACAGACAAGATATCGAATGTTTACATGACAAATGATGCAATTTAAACTTTGACCTTCTTATTGTTTCCTTCTCCAATAGCGTGTGTAAGTGTTTTCTGTTTTCATCTAGGATCCTACTCTTGGTAAAAGTAAACAAAAGGGTCAACTTGAGAATTTCAAATTATATGCAATATAATTTATATCATTAAATTTCAGACTAACTTAAAGCAGCTTTGGCTGACTGAGTGAATTAGTTTGTTTCTTTTATATATATTGTAGTGGTTGGAATGTCATTTTAAAAAGAATAAGGAAAATAATTATCACACTAGCTAGTACCACAAACCTGAGTTTGTGGAACTTTCCATGTGGGTATCTTTTAGAGGAGCTGAGGCCCCCTTCCCCGGCTTCCTCATTATTCAAACACTGGCTGGCACCCAACAGCAGGGATTCACTGGGAAGTCAGTAAAGGAAGAGGAGGAGATACAGACTTAAACATGCCTTTCAGTGTAAAAATTGTGGTATAATCAAGGATGAAATCAGACAAAGGTTTTGGTTTTTTTGACCACAGTTTGCCTTCATTTTTAAAAATGCGTCAAATCTGACAGGTACCTGCTTCAGCAACAAAGCTGAATACTAGGCTGTTCGCAGCAAAAATTATTGCTTTTCAAAAAATCTGAGACACTAGTTGGGAACAAAAGAAAAAGTCTCAACTGTGAATAGTTACAGTCACTCTGCTGTTCTAGGTAGTAGAGGAACACTGTATTTTTACTGGCTTGTTTATCTTTCCACTTAAAGCTAACTTTATGCAAATTTTTAGTCTTGATCCAAAGTTCATTCATTTCGTTCAGGCTGTTTCAAGTAAATTTTTCACCCAAAATTTTGTGAAAAACTCTTGGAGTATTTCTTATTATTATATGGTAAGAGCATTGTGTAATACCATCTAACAAGTAGTCGTAGCTGAGTGTATTGACTGCTTCCTGTATCAGACGTGACTGTCAGCTGGTTCCTCTGTTGGTACGTTTGAGGACAGAGTGAACTGGAACTCCTTTTACTGGACCAACAGCCAGGAAACTTAACTCCGTTTTTTTTTATTTTTTATTATTAGCTGTGACCTGGGCAAGGAAATGATTAAGGCTTCTTTAGCGTCATCAAGCTGAAGGTTGTGGAGAAAGTAGATAAGAGTTTATGTTTGTGTCTGTCTCTGCATGATTGTTGTTGCTGTGCAGTAACAGTTTTGAAAAAAAAAACAGTCTAAATAGTTTGACTCAGTGGTACAAAGAGTTTTCAATTTCTTGATTTTGAAAGATGCAGTTGTTCTATTCACGAAACAAAAAGCCCATAAAAGTTTAACCTGATTATACTATGAACTCAAATAATAAGCTTGTCTTAAATAAAAGGTAAACAGTTACTGACAGTCTAGGAGAGTTCGCATATGAAGAGACAACAAATCTTAATGTGCTGGCACTGTAGTATTACACTGGGAAGAGATGAGTAGTCCCATTTGAGTGTTAAAACTTTTTTCTTGCCCAAGTCACATCTTCTGTCTTGTGATGTAGTAACACATTGATTATTAGCAGCCTGGAGTAAATTTGAGTTCTATATATTATGTGTGCATTAGCTTTTAAGACCTGGAATTAATAATAAGCAACAAATGAATGTAATGATTTATTTAATAATTTGATCTCTAATCCATTTATTTTTTGAAACAGAGCTGTTAAAATAAGACCTGATTATTTGGTGACAGATGGATTTCCTGCCCTGTTGGCATGTTGCATCATGGTAGGATCAAGTAAACAAGGCAACAATAATGTGTCATGCCAGTCAAATTAAGGTGTGACAGAGAATTGTTGAGTTGCTCAGCTATGTTTTCAGGAAAGTCATACACACTTAACTGAAGAGAAGCGAAATGCATAGTTAAGATTATATGGTATTGAACTAAGTCTGTACTTGGAGGATATCTTAATACCGTTAGCTGAGCTTTAAACCTTGTCACCACTGAAAGAGGAACTGATTGCATTAAGATAAGTAGGTCCCTTGATCCACTCAGTTGAGCTTTGGTGTCTTCCCCAGGTAAACCAACACCTTTTGATTACTGAAATTGTCTGTCTTCACAGATGAAACATTGACACACCATTGTAGTCATTTATCTAAAAGCCCTCCAGGCTTTGATCTGCTATTTACTTTTAAAAAAAAAAAGTCACATCCCGAAGGTTTTTGTGCATATTACACTCAGTCTTCATTTAAGTGCTTGTGGTGACGGGCTATAGGCTTTACTAAAGGAGGTCAGTTTACACGAAGTCAGTGTTGCTCTTGTGCTCAACTGCAGTCTAACTCCTGTCCCGACCCCTATGGGGATGGTATGGGAAGTAATGGAGACTGGAAGGGTATTCTGTTTCTTCATGCTGGTCAGCTTGTGCCAGTGCTGTGGTTATTTAAGGAATGCTGACTCCCCAGTTTCAGCAGATCACGGGACGCTGCAAGAGATGACCATAACCACTAAGGCCAAATATGACTCTAAATGTCATGGTGTTCCTCTGTCTTGTGGCTGGGTCACCGCAAGTGACCATGTCAACCTGGTGTCACTGCTCACAGAGCAGACTCCCTGACCTACTGTGTCTTTTTAAAGGGACCAGTCAGCAAAGAGTTTGGTCTTTGCTCCACAAACATGCTTTGGGCCTGTGGTTTGGGAGCAATATTCAAGCAATATGATGCTTGAAAACCAGTGCAATGTAAGAAACATTAACTAAAGTTGTTACATCAATCAGAAAACCTGAACCAAGCCAAACCTTGAAGGACACTCTGCTAAATGTACGCAGGCTTCTCCCTTTTTGAAAAGACTGGCTTATGAAAGGAGATTCCTCTTTTTATTTTCTAATTATGCAATCTCTCTGTATGCCTCTCTCCCTGAGAGTGAAAGTGTTTATTTTTAACAGTGCTGTCAGTTCAGTCAATTTTACATGGTTATCGCACTAATGGTGTGTTCAGACAGAAAACGAAGCAAATTTTCGCCCCTTTTTATTTCCACAAGTTTTACCGTGGGATCTTTTCTGTTTATTCATGTTACTTGTGTGAGTAAGGCAAATAAATTAGAATTTTCAACCCGTGTGTTAACTTGCTCAAAGCTTCCACAATACCTGCACATTATCCATATGCTAGCTAGCAACAGCAGTCGCTGAGGGTGTGTGTATTGAGGGTGTTTGCGTTTGTTTAAGCTTCTGACTAAACACTCACCAGAGAATTAGATTCTTCTGTAATCCAAAATTATTCCATAACCATTTTTTATAATTAGTGCTTAGGCTATTACCTTAATGCTAATATAGATGGAATTTACATTTATAATTCAACCTTAAACCATTGTTTAGTCTTAAAAAGCAAAGCAAAATCACGATAAATTATAATATAGGGTCACATTACTTATAGAACTTCATACTCAAGTTACATCATTTAGTAGCAAAATATAATAGAAACATGGCCTTTATGGTTGCAGCCGAAGTTTCTGTGTGCAGGGAGTGAGTAAGACTCTACTTGTATTGATTGCACCCCTACAACAAAGAAATGGAGCACGTTAATAGTTTGAGTTGTCATTTCAGATGGGCTCAAGATCAAAGGTAGCTCAGCACTCACAAGAAACGAGAACGCTAAAAAGCTTCAAAGAGTTTCTGTCTAGTAGTGAAAAGCCAGTTATAGAAGATACACCAACAAGTAGATCCAATCAAGTCTGTGTTTTAGTGTGTTACTTCAAACACTTATCTGACACTCCTCTGTCAGGTGTTTTAAAGCAGTAGACTGGTAAACTGTGCTTCTACGCACAGGACATTTTCTGTAGATGCATGCACATGGAGTATTGAGAGTAGGGACACCCAGTACCATTTCGTCTTTATAGCTCCCTTGGCACAAAGTGCTCTTTCCATCTCTGAAATCCTAGACAGGTGGAACATCTCAACAGTGTGACAGTGATGCAACTAAACACCTGACAATTTGGGTGACACAGCCATGCCCATAGGGATTTAGACATGGCTATTCCTGTTTGCATCTACAACAAAACAACAAAGTACTTTGGCAGTGCAACCTGAGAAACAGAGAAAATAGTTTTACACATGAAGATAGAATTTACATTAACCAAGTCTGTTTAAAGAGGTTCATTTTACATAAATTATGCAACGTTTTATTCATAAATAAACATTTAAATTGTGTATTATAGTTACATATATCTACTGTTCTTGTAAATATCATGCGTCATTAAATTTCAGGGAGATAGCTGATCATAATATTAGGTAGGTCTATTAGTATTTGTGGTCCTTACTTGTGTGGCCATACATGCTAATGAAAAGGAGCTTTTCATATAAAATTGTTAGTACTAACTACTAATGTTGTAGTTATGACACATTATATTTTAATATTTTTTATACCACCAGCCTGCCAGAGATTGCAGATAAAAACAAACATAAACAACCTTTAGAAAAAAAATGTTAAAAGATCTACCGACATCTGGTCTATCAGTGCAAAGAGGTAATGTACAGTCTGAAGGCAAACATTTATGTTGTGGTAGGACACAGAGTTAAACAACATTGTCATCAGTTCAAGTTTATCACTAGCTAATTGGCTGCAAGTCCATTCCATTCCAAGTCCCCATACTGTAACTGGTTGGCAACATGTGGGAACATCTACAGCCTTGCCATCGATTCATGGTCAGGACCTGTACTCTGTCCCTTAGGTTAGCACTGTGGAACATTCTGGGCTCAGGTCCCAGAGAATAGTGACATGTCAGCAGCCCATTCAAATGAACAGGCTGAGGGTAGCACTATCTTAGCTGTGGTGGTGGGACGAGGGGGGAGGGGAGAGGGTGGGAGTGCTTAAACTGGTTCTGTGTTAAACATTGCAGAGGATAACCAGAGAGGGTGGCTCCACAAAAAGTCAGGTGTTCATGGATGGACACTTCTTAATGATTCATGATACCATAGAAGATAAATGAGACACTGGCTTTTCTCCTTTTTTACTGATTCTAATTGTGTTTGTTTAAGCAAAGGACAGTCAATTGCCATCTCGAAGTTGTCCTTCAATTTCTTACATCATGCACAATGTGGTAGTCTGTAATGTTTTCATAAACAAGACAAACAGTCTACAATCACACCAGTGTTATGATTGAATACAATGTTTAAATCATTTGGCCTGGACTTTAACCTGCCACCTTCATAGGACTAAGTGCATGTGCCATGTGACTGAGTCTTTAATAAAGCTGGTCATTGTCTGGAGAATCAATGTTCTTAATGCTGTTGCTGGACACAGACCCAAAATGCTATAGCTTTCTTCCATGGTGGGATCGAAGTACATGGAGTACAGCTGCTTCATGCTCTGTTTTTGCCTCCCTTGCATTGAAAGCCATCAAAATGTCCTTATTAAAAATAAGTTGCTAGCCTCAATCGTCATTTTCTGTGTGCTATAAACAAACAAACAAACAGACAGACTATTTCATGCTTCTGGTACACTCTGCACAGGCACCACACCTTGTTTAAGGCTAACAGAGTATCTCCGAGATGTAAAAAATGTGTGTGGCCCAGAAAATCAAGAAAGCAGCCCTTGCAGAAGTTTTTAAAGACTGACACACCCACTTTAATTATTGATGGAATGCTGCATCTGATTAGACTGATCTTATACAATCTTACACAACATCACTGGAGTTCTTTATCAGAGTAACATGCCAAAGATTTGTGTCCATTTTTTCCGTACAATGAATTGAACGTTTTGAACGCAGCCTATATTTCTGTTTCTTGAAACTGGTTTAATAATGTTAAGAGACAGAGAAATTATTTTAGCTGTGACTGGGGTTCTCTCTAGTTCTTCTCTCCACCTTTTAGCACCATGATTGGTCCAAACTGAACATTGCAGGGAGCACAAAGCCTCAGTTTGTGTAACTTCAGTGAGGAAAGGTGAACACACAGCTCAAACATTTAAAATAATTTAAACATTTTTAGACTTTCAATGGATACAGATGCAAAAAATGAATAGTGTATATCCCTTTTCACTGAGAAGGACTGCAGTGGAAATTTGACTGTAGTTTGTTATTCATGTACATTTGTTCATCAATCAGGTAAGAAGCTGCGAAAAGAAAACACCACCACCTCTGGCAGTGCATAACCTTATTAGAACACAGTGCAAATGTGTGCAGACCTATTTTCCGTCAAAAGTCACAACAGTTGTAGAAGGCACTGACAGCTGATCAAGCCGTAATCAGCTGATGCTGTCATCAAAACAGACATGCTTTTGATGCTTCAGAAGAAAGGAAATCTCATCTTTCAGACAATATTTTCTCATTTCTTCTCTCCCTGCATGGTGCCCTTTGCGTCCCTTCATGCATTTAAAGGGAGGGATTTAAGTGCATAGAAAAGGGAAAACATGGTTTTAAATAAAGGAGTAAGTAGTAGTATTAAGTAGTAATAAAGTGAAATGTGCTTATGGTATTGTACCAGTTACAACTTTTCAATACTTACAGATTAGAAGTAAGTAAAGGGGAGTCGATAGTGAGTCATTGTGGTTTGGAGGAGTGGTGTGTTAAAATGTATAAAACATGCTAATACGTCAGATTGTTTCAGAATTTATTATCAAGCATTTCCAGCTAAGTCATTAGGTCATAAATGTAAATGCCAGGGACGTTTGATAAGGTTGTGGCTTAAGGTAGAAGGAGCTGGGTTATGCAACTATCATTGCATGCACATGAAGGTCAACCCCTAAAGGGCTTATGCAGGAAGATCAGCACTTATCAAATATTAGATGATATTGGTCTTAGCGCAGCCATCAGCTACCTTCTTCTCAAGGGCTCACCTACGAAGGTTCATGAAGACATGGTGGCAGCACCAGAGGAGGGAGCCCCCTCTGACAGCAAAGTGGAGAAGCGAGATGCTAAATTCAAACATGACAGAGAGAGATGATTTTAAGGAAGACTACTGCTGCTGGCTACAACCTTCAAAGCTATGGCAGTGAAGTCAGAGCAGGCTCTTAAACAGATGCTTTACATCTGTGACATAAAAAAAGGTCTTTTGGTCCAATGCATTTTGTACTGAACAGCTTAAAAGTATCTTAAATCTGCATAGTGTCACATTATCAAGATTCAAAGCTGGCTGTTTTAACCTAGTGAGCTTATTTGGGGTTAAATCAAAATAAAACCAAATCTGATTTAGACTTTTAGTCACATAATTGAAAGTTACAGTGTAAGTATGAAGAAGCCATATCTCAGGGTCAGGGTAGGGCAGAAATACAAAGCATGTTGTGTCTTTAATATGCTTGCCCTCCCTTGAACTTTTAACTTGCTCACTTGATCACATTTAAACCACTGAAGCATTTTTGAGGTTCATGAATGTTAGGTTCCTACAGGCAATGAAATGCTACGTTCGTTCCTCTCATTGTTTGCGATTTGTCTCTTGGTTGATAGCATTTCTTCATAAAATGTTTTTTAAAACAAATTATATTCATGAGTTTGACATCCTAAACACAAACACTCTTGAAGATACGGTGTGGGTTGACTTTACAGAGACAGATGGTTTTGGCTTGGCACTTTACGTGTTTTGCTGCAAAGTGCTGCTTTTCTTGATATGCTCCTCTCATCATGGTTCTGGTCGCCTGGTTTGGCAACAACTTCAACTTTGTTTCAAAAAAGCTTCCTGTTTCGCTCCACTGTAGAATATACGGCTTCAAGAGAGTGGCTGTCTCTTTGATTTACTGCATTTGGAGTAGTAAAACTGACACTAAATGTGTAGTTATAAGAAATCAAGTGGGGAAAAAAACGATTAAGAGAAATGCCTAGCACTGTGGATCTGATAGCGAAACAACTGAATGCAATCGAAAGCAAGGTAGAAACCTTGTTCAGCTCTTCCTCTTTTCCTGGATCTCCTTTTTAGGAGATTATTGCTCTGTGTTCTGCCCATTGTAGTATGTTACATTAAATAGGCCAACGTACCTAACAAATTTACTCACCAGTTTCTTACAGGTTTAGTCAGACGGTTGTTTTTTTACATCAGACAGCACCAATAGCTCTTCCATTTCAAAACGAAAACAGTCCTGCAGTTGTGTATTATGCAAGAGGATAGCAACTAATGATTTGTCCTTGTGATGGGATCCGGGCTCATGCACACTTGAAATTGTAATCTTATAACTTTGAATTGAAAATTAGATTGAAATTGTCGTTTTGCTGTGGCTAGCATCTCCAAAGATTATATGTAAATCTTCCTCAGACAGCCTCTGTTAGACTGGTTTCATGATGGAGCTTGGATAGTCAAAGCACCTGATCAAGTAACTTGATTGTCACATAAACTATGGTGGATTTTACCTCAGAACTATTTGCCAAGTGAAATTATTATTGAAAGGCATAAATAATGCTTGCACTTTTTTTTAAATATATGTATTTAGTTTTATTAAATGTTCATACTTAAACACAAAACTCAATTCAAATTTGAAGCAAATAAAATTTTGTCTGGAAATTTGCCTGTATGAAATATTTTAATGTCCTTATCTTGACAATTGCAAAAATAATGCTGTTATTTTTCTTTCCTAGGTCCTGTCATCACGACCATTGATCAGGTTTAATGGAAACCAAGGGGTAAGAATGTACATCCCTCACCCACAGACACACACACACACACACACACACTCTGTCTCTTCCAGTCCAGTGCATGATTAGTTTTGTTTGTTTGTAAAAATGACAGTAACAAAGTGCTTTTTCCCTCAGGGCATTATTACAGTTGGTTGGCTGAATCACCACATTCAGCTGCTAACAAACATTTCAAAATCCAGGTGTCAGAGCCAGAAATGAATTTACATTCATCATGACTTGCAACACCGAAATTCAAATTTTCAAAAGAGTGTCTTGAAGCTCAAACACATAGCTGACACATGCTTTTTTTAAACGAGACTTGTGATCATGCCTACACCGCTGTTAGCCACCATCATGACACTTCAGCCATTTGTCATTCCTCAAAATGGCTGTCTTTGAAGAGTAGCAGAAAGAGGCTGGCAAAGCTGTTTTGGTAGTATAATTTATTTCTTGCTTTAAGTGTCTTATGGTGTTAAGGACTTGAAATTAATGCACTAATGTCACAGAGATCTGATCAGGCAGATGTTTTCTCTCTTTTAAGTGGCCAAAGGATATGGGTTTTTTCGCTTTGCCTCCTAAATTTACCAAATATAGAAAGGGCTCTTTGCTATGGCGGGACAAAATACTAAGAAACAATCAAGTAACAACCTCTTTAAAAAGACACATTGTTCTTGTTCTTAATAACTTCTTGTTCCATCAGAATTTTTATCACTATGTAGTGTTATTTCAAATGTAGAATAGAAAGATAAAAGAGGATCTTGTTTGTTTATATTCTCTCTAAACTGCTGAGGGGTTTTTCATCAGTAGACTGATGAACAGTAGGAACTCTGGTACAATAAGATCATGTTTCATTATTAGCCAGTCAGTGGAATTTTGAAATTTTCTCTTGGAAACTGGATCAAGCTTTGTACATTTAGTATCAGCAAAACGGCCAAAGAAACAAAGCCAGCTTGAGCCAAAGTTTAGTTCTTGGACTTAAAGCAACAGATGTTTGTAGTGGCTAATATTCACAACTGCAGAACAGCAAAAGTTACCTCTGCCTGCGTTGGTGCTTTGCTGCAGAAGGGGCAGGTCAATGAATGCACATACATGGGAATACATGGGAAAATAAATGACGTAGCAACAGGCTAGATAATGGATTGTTTTTAGTGTCTTAGAATGAGAGAAACGGCCTCCTGCTGTATCCGGTTCCTGGTGGTTTATGATAATAACAAAATTCACACAACTGTGCCATTACTTTCTACACGAGCAGTTAAATGTCCCCATGAAGACAATAAACATCCTTACGCTCACAAGCATTCTCTGCACAAGCATCTCCTTCCTCTATGGGAAGTAGGCAGGGTTTACATGTGCAAGCCTGCCCATTCCGACAGGCAAAAACAGTCTATGTGTACTTCTTTACTCTTAAGTGTGGAGAAGGTTAAAGTTTGGATTGCAGAAGTAAATATGACACAGAGCGGTTGCTTGTTTACATTTTGACCTACAGATAGGACAGCAGTTTGCTCTAAAGGTTGAAACATTCCTGTTAAAGGCACAAAAATAACAAGCTAAACTGCTCACAAACAGCTGAACTATCAGATTATTGCATGACACCTGCCAACACCTCATTCTGCCAACGCTGCAGTGTAATACATACACAGCTTGCAGGATCCCAGTACACTCGCCTTCTGCATTCTCATATACAGACCTCAGGCAGCAGCAGCATGGCAAATTTGTTCAACCAGTCTTTGTTTGATGTGTATGTTGTCTTGAAGAATTTGGCTAGAAGATATTGGATGTGATAGCTGTTGTAGCTATGGTCTGTGTATTTTTGTTAAGGTTTATGATTTCTAAATTGACAATCAAAAGTCAGTGTTCAGCTGTCACTTTGCGTCAAGTTTTTATTGGCTGTTAGCAAAATGCAATGAAAGGCATTCATTCTGCAGTCTTCATGCTTTTTACGCTGCCATCCTGCTGTCAGTGTTTCTGTGTAAAAGAACAGTAAAGTGCAAAACAGTGCAATCTTGCATAGAGCCAGACTCCATTTTTCATCCTCTTTGACTTGATGCCATCTAGCATTGATATTTGTCGAACATTTTTATCTGTCAATGCGTGTAATGCATGCAAACATATTTGTCATGGAGCCACGTTTGTCGGTTCCAAGAAATAGATGGTAGAGCCGATTGTTCGTATCTGTTTTTCTGCTATTCAAATACGTAAGTGATGCATGTATTTTACCAATGCAGCAGGCTCACTATGAGGGAAAATCTGTTGAGATCAGAATGCAAGTTAGAAGTGTGAAAGTGGCTAAATTGCAGAACAGATGGCCTGGCTGTCGTGATGAGAACCCATTTTCATTCACTCATATCCATTCATCTTGTACAGCACTCCCTAAGCTCTGACTCATTGCGGACACAAAGTGCAAGTTTTTTTGCACTTTTTAGAGAGGAAAGACTTTTAAGACTGAAAATGGATGAAAATATACAAATAAAACACTCATACAGCATGTATGATAAAGAAAAAAGCACAACATGGTAGCTGAAGCCTGAATTCTGTCCCTGGTGTTGTTTCTCCTGCACATTTTATTCTGGCTGTTGATGCAACTTAAATCATTCTGACATCATGTGCATGCTTTTAAGCATGCCTGTTACATGCTTCTTTCCATTTTAAACACTGAATAAGTGGCCTGTGGCAGTGAGTGTATGGAGATGTTCTATACTTGTTGTTCTGTCTTACACTCCACCCACTCTGTTTGTCTCCCTCAATTGCTGCTTCTTTCAGACTTTCAGATTCATTCTGGCAAACCTGAGAATCAGTTGGCCGCTGGGCCTTTGCTGATGATAGTATGTATGGCCCAGTAATTCTGCAATGCAGAAAACATGGACAGACAAATGCAGAATTTGATCATAGAGATAATATTAAATGTAAACACATAGTATTTGAGAATCTGCCAACTGCAAATGCAGTTTATAAAAATCAAAGGTTTTGCTTTATCACACTGTGATTGCACTGAATGCACCAATATAAAACTGTTCCTCTATAAATTAATGTGCACGCAGTCTCTGTCCTCTGCTCCCTGCCTAACTCCTCCTCTATACATGCACACACAAATACATACACATACAGTACATCTACAGAGATTCATGTCATAGATAGCCATTTAGACCACAAGATCAACCAAAAAGATGAGGGATGTGACATTTATTTGTAGACTACATGACTGTTTTGAAGTACTTTCTTGCATTAAAAACCGTTCAGTGTTGTATCACATCAAATTGGTTGATGTTCATTAAACCTGCAACAAATACTTAAAAATATGATACGTATAAAATCTGTTTAAATTTTTTCCATTAATTAACCTTTATAGTGCCTCCAGCACTGTAGACACAAGTCTCCCTGTCAACAGCTTTCCCAGAGGAAGATCTTGGGACAGATTTCACCAGAATAAATTCACAATGTCATTCCTTCATTCTGACATTTACTTTCTCCTTTTTGTCTTCCACATGTCAAAGACCACAGACTGACAAAACTTGTTTGATGCAAGGCAAAACATTTCAGTCCCTGCAATAGTTTTTTATCAAACATGTTTTCTTAATTGATATTCTAAAAATATGAGTATATTGTATAAAAAAACAATTATAATATTGTTAAATTCTAGTCTGTAATCTTAATACTAAAATGATTGCACTGACTTGTTATCTCATGCGGGAGTGGACAGTGCATACATGTCAAGGGTCAGCTGGCCGTCGGTGGTTGCAAACCATACAGTGTGTTCTGCTTGTAATGGTAAAGATGTGGTGACTTTAGCCAACATTGCATAAGACACTGAAACAGTCAGCATCAGACCTTTATCTCTGTCTGATTTGTTTTTTGTCTCTTTGCTCCCTCTCTCTCCTCTGGCCTTGGAGAACAGGACTAGACGAAATGCGTGGGGGTCAGTCCTCCTCTCCAACAATCCCAACTTGAAAAGACCCTTTGTTTGCTAGATGCCATGCAGAATAAGAAGATGAGACTAGCTGCAGACAGAGCAGGGAGGGGGTGGTTGGACCACCTGTTTAAAAATCTACTTCCACCCTCAGTTGTATAAGGGGGACTATTACTTGTAGAAATGATGTGTTTCATCGTCAGTCCCTGAACTCCATCCGCTGTTTAAGTAATCTCTCCAGGCCCTTTAATGTGTGCTCTGCTGCTTTTTTCCATTGCTCTGTTTTGTCTGCGCTTTGAGGTAACAGCAGACTCGAAGCTTTGACTTAAACAGATGCTATTGCATGCAAGATTTTTAATTTGCAAGTCAAAGTGACTTTAACGTGGGGTTTTAGCTTAGAAATCAGTTAGGTCTACGAAAGATTACCTGCTTGAAAATTCAGTATCCACAGCTTCATTATCACTGTTGTTGTTCAGGAAGAGAAACTCAGAAAATAACCAGTGCTTGGCATCATATTCTAGCTCAACTTGTTTGTGTTACTTTGTGTGCAAGGTCTAAGTGAGTTTCGTTGTGCTACATAAGTCATCCTATGGTTTTCCCCGATGTACCTGTCTGTTCACTGCCGTGCAAAAACTCCCTCTTTTCTCGGTAGAAGGTTGTTGAAATTTTTGAGTATATTATGTTGTGTTGCAGCTTCGGAATCAGCCAAATTTGCCAAGCTCACAGTCTACTGGTTCTGACAGATGGGTCTAGCCCCTCCCATTCAGACAGATTTCCAACCGTCCCGGCCCGCATTTGCCAAACCACAACCATTTAGTTAATAAAGGGTGAATGTAATAAAAGTCTATCAGAGGAGGTGGTTCAAATTTGAAAAGTCACATGTCACACAATTCACTGCTCTGACTGGTCTGTTCAGTATTGAGAGGGCTCACAAGTCAGATGATGCAGTAAAAACTTAGCAACGCTAATCTAGCGTGAATCAGGATTCTGTTACTGGGATGTTCTTGGAAACACATTTTAGTGTAAAAGACCCTTTGTTTGCTAGATGCCATGCAGAATAAGAAGATGAGACTACTGGGATGTTCTTGGAAACACATTTTAGTGTACTTTTAGGCTGTAATTTAATAACAAACACATGCCCACCTTAAATTTTAACTTGCTCGAAATCGGACCAAGCATTTGCCCCAACTCGCATGAGTCTCTTATCAGTAAGTCACACATGTTATTCCTCTGATTGGTTTAAGTTTATCCAGGTATTTTTGCCTGTTGATAACGCTGGTTAAAAATCACCATGCCAAGCTAATTATGTTGATGCTACATTCCATGTTATTTATTTCAGTTTGACTTTTAAAAACCCTTTTAGAAGCAACTCGTTTTCAAGGGGATCCTCAGACTCAAAAAGAAACTTAAAAAAATGTCAAAATTAAAATTGAACACACACATCATATTACAATCACACAATATTACGATCACTTTATATGCACATAAAACTAATCAGTTAAAAACCTTGTGGGCCCCACCCAGTCTCACAGTGTACATAATGTGTAGTCAAGATGCACAGTAAAGTGAACTAGGGAGAGCCTTCTTCACTATCAACAAACAGGGGAGTATCTGGTTTCATCTTAAAGATGACCCATTTTCCTCAGAAACTGTTTTCTGTCACAGATGAGTGAAATACTGTTTGCACATCATGGTTGCAAAACTCACATTTGTTAAACTGGAACCTGAGCTATTTGGTGAGAGGAGCCTCTTTATCCTCTACCATGTGAGTCAATGAGTCAACTGAGTCACTCCTCAGGGCCTTGCCTTTCAGTCAGTTTGTCTGCCTCTTAATCTTCTCTGGATTTACACACTCTACCAATTTCCTGTTCCTATAAGAACATGAGTTACCACAGTAAAAAGATTTTACCAGGATGTTTTTCAACACCATGACACATTATAGCTCGTATTGTTTTTGACCGTCCTTCCACAAGGATCCTTTTTCTGTGTCCAAACTCCCACATTGTGTTTTATGTTCTGATACAAGCTATGTGGTCTTTACCACTGAGGCTGGGCACAACCTCTGACAGCCTTTACAGCACCAAAAGATTAGATTGCAAGAGGTTTAATGATACCGTAGTAAATGGGGCAAAAGTTGCTTTTCTCTCTTATTTTTGTCTCTGTTTTCTGTCATTTATAAAATAAAGCAAAGATACATGTGGACTTGTTGTGTGGACTGGGCTATCAAGAATTATTTTCCTGTCGGTAGGTTTCCTGTTGGCTGGTAGACTGATATCTGAAGCTTTGATGCAACTTTAAACATGATGCAGGATCTGGTCTTGAGATGGACAACAAAGAGCAAAATCATTCAAAACTTAATGTTAATGTCTCTTGTTAGGTGAAAACAGCTTGTTATACGATTTCAGACCATCTTGTGGTTGAAACTTTTGTGGTGGGGTTTTTTGGTTTTGTTTTTTTGTTTTTCCCTTCCACCTCTGCTGCAAAAAAATCTCCACCTCCTTCTCTTTCCATTTTGAGTGTGTGTCTGAAATTGTAATGCTTAGTCCACAGTCTTGTGGTGTGACAGCTCTTCCTCCTGTGTTAATTGTTGGTCATGGAAAAAATGACGATTATGAAAATTAAAAATAATCTTTTTAAATAAGCTATTGATTATCCATAAGGCAGAGGCAGTGTAGGTTATGTTATGTAGGAGTTGAGCTTTATTGATGGCTGAGGTCACAGGAGGGCACATAAAAGACCTTATTTATTTATAGTTGGCCACCTGCAGCCTTCACACGTGTTTAGACCTTTGGTAAACAGAGACGAGCTGCCCACAGTCAGGCCGCATGTTAGTCCCTGCAGTGAGTCACAGACCGAGCCTCTCATCTAGCTTAGGTCACTGGGAATGAGCTGCTCACTGGTCAAGAACTGGGGTACCGACATAATAAGTAACTTCAGCTATCTTTTGTTAACGTGGCTCAGTGTGATGCACAGTTCTTTGGCTGTGACACCGCTTGAGTTCACGCTCAGGAAAACAGAGTTGAGTGGGGAGTAAGCTACCTTGTAGAAAAACAACTCTGCCTGCTCGAACCATTAATGTGAAGCTGCTTTAACTGGAGCTTTTTTCTACAGAACTTCTTAAATTAATTTCCTCTTTAACAAACATTCTAATTATAGGGTGTTAAAACTATTTTGAGGTGAAATCACATAGACTTGTGCAGTCAGGGGAAGTCACAGTGTCACCCTGTGCTCTCTCTGCTTTCTTTCACATTTCTCTCTCAAAAGATGACTGACTGATGCATTAAAACGTTCCAAATGTACCATTTTCATGCAGTACCTTACTGTAATAGTGCAGGGTTCTTTTTGAAGCGAAAATGTTGCATCTACATCCCAGCTGTCACTTGACAAATCATTTTCTCCATCAAAACAAAAGTCCAGCCGCTTGCTGATGATTATAGAGGTTTGCAGAGGTTTCAGAGCACTACCTCACAGTTGTTGACCCCACTTCTTCTGTTGTCTGCTAAAAGTAACACCTGTAGTGTGGAAGGAGGGTAATTTTGGGGGTAGAAGAGGATGTGCATGACTGTGTTGAAGCCCAGAGACTGCAGAAATAGCTATCGTAGTTCTTCTGTTAAAGTAATTTGCCTACAGTTTCTTGAGTCAAACTTTAGGAACACAATTAGAAACCATTTTTCAGTGCATAGATTATCCCTTAAAAATATGCCCGAAGAGGTCTAGACAGCAGATTTTAAATGCTTTTTGTGAGGTTTTCAGTGTTTTTGGAAGTCAGGATGAAAATGGGCTTTGGGCTGATTCACAGCTTTGCCTAGTGTGGGCTAGATTTTCCAGTTTTGTAGTGTCATAGTTGTAAATGGAACTGAATACATCAAAGTAGAATGAGTAGTTTACCAAAAGGGTGTGGAGTGCAATTAGTTATCCTTTCTTAGTGCCTGTCTGAAAATATCTCATTGATGTTGATAATATACAAGCCCAAAAAAGGAATGGAGAAAACACACATTTATTAAAAAGGAAACTAATTACTGAAGAATGGAAATAATATCCATGTGTTCATGAAAAGAACTTCTTTAGATTTCGTAAAAATAATTAAAGCCTTAGTGACTTTGTTGTAATATCACATTATTGAGAACAGGGACATTTCATGTGGATTTAATGTGCTGATATTTTCCTCTATTTTGTCCTCAACAGAAAATTTCAATACCACGGTCAGAAAATTCAAGTGAACTGCAAACGTTTACTTTCTACCTGTCAAATGTGGGCAGAGATAATCCCCAGGGCAGCTTCGACTGCATCCAGCAGTACATCACCAGGTGAGCCAGCACCATCTCATTTTCTGCCAAATTCCAGTCAAAGTGGGGGGGGGGGAATCAAAAGAGAGCCGGGAGGTCGAGAAAGAAAGGGATTTGACGCAGCAGTGCATCCTACTGTGGGAACCCACAGTTGGATGGAAATTAAAAAAATAATAGTTGAGCCCTCTGGGTGTTAAATGGATCTCATCTGGATAGGAATGCACAGTGAGAGGATGGGTTATTGCAGATAGGGAGAAATGTAAGACTAATGCTGAGAATTAGCTTGTGCTGGTGGATTTATGTTAAGTAGTCTAAAATAGCATCATATTAAAAATAATATGTTTTTGGTTTGTTTCCTGTTTATCTCTCTCTCCCTTTCTATCCCTGTCTTCCCCACTTACTGTCTCCTCTTTGTTTTGGCAGTGAAGGGAGCATTCAGCTGGATTGTTTGGGTGGGATCCAGGACAAGATTACAGTATGTGCCACAGACGACTCCTATCAGAAGGCCAGGGAAAGCATGGCCCAGGTTGAGGAGGAGACTCGCAGTAGGAGTGCCATTGTGATCAAGCCCGGGGGGAGATATGTAGGTAAGGAGACATGGCACAGATGCACGCAGACCACCCAGCATTTACCGGCAGTCAGGCAGTTTCTGAGTCACGGACATGCAAAATCCCATGTTTAAAAACTCAGCTTTTAGTTGACTGGAAAGAGATATTTCCAGTTAAACACAAGAAATTTTTGGGAGTTATCAAGTGTGAAGCACCTGGAAGAATTTTTGCACCCTGCATACATCCAAATGGCCCGTAGCCTTTCTCCAATGGTGAATTGCACCAGACAGGTTGTTTGGGTCTGGGACTGAATGGCAGAGGGCCAGTGCACTGCCAGCACGCCTCATCTGTAACCAGGACTTTATTGAATTTGATGGCCATTGCTTCCTCAGTGGCCAAACATATAAAGTGCCCAATGTGCACTGATCCTCTTTTCTTCCTATCCCAACGAATGTAATTTAAACATGCAGAGACAAAAATGTCCCCAGGCATAACACATCAACTGTATGACTTCTTACTTTGGTCTCTAACCTGAACTATAAAACACATCCTGCTACAGTTGCAGAAGAAAACCGCAGCAGGCTCTGCCTCAAAGCCTGAATAGAAATAAATCCAGCCTATTCACTGTTTAGCAGTGAGTCATTAAAAGTTTAATCCAAGCGTTCTGTAGTGCCAAAGATTGTTTCTGCCTCAGTAGGAGGCAACACAGATTTTATCTATTTTTCGACCAGTATCAGTCACTAAATTGACAGTTGTTGACAGAAGTAAATGTATTTCAATCTGAGATTATAGTTATTTTCTTCTGTTCTTAACAAGCAAGTGCTAACAGCCAGAAAGTCTCATGATGGGTCCTTTTCTTAAAACACTCTTGTTTTTGTGGTAGATTATGGTACTAAATACCTTCTGTGAATTAAATTCTCAGCACAATTATTTTTTACTTTAAAATGATAACATGTCACTCTACTTTTTTTAGTAATTTTTTTTGTTTGTGTGAAAATCAGGTTATATGTTTTGTTTTGTTTTTTTTCTTTGAGGACATTGTCTAACTAATGTAACTTCTCCACAACTTAGGGAAGAAGGTTCAGATCCGGAAACCGGCACCTGGCCTTTCAGACATCGCCCCCTTACGAAGGACATCTCGGCCTGTCATCATCTCTAGCAGTACGCTAAAGAAGAGCACAGCTCAGCACAGGCCGCTTCGGGAGCGCCTCATACACCTGTTGGCCCTCAAGCCTTACAAGAAGCCAGAGTTGATACTGAGGTTGCAGAAGGATGGCCTCCAGCCATCAGACAAAGACTCCCTGGACAGCCACCTGCAACAGGTAACACGGAGACGCATTTACTGCCTCAGTATTTTCACCTTGAGTCACTCAGTGTGAGGCTATCACTTCTGATTATCCTCAACCTGCAGTTAAAGTCCGTAGACTCACCTGTGCCTCTTTTCTTCATTTCCAAGGTGGCCAACCTAAATGGAAGAGACAACACCTTCACATTGAAGGACTTTTTGTATAAGGAAATTCAGAAGGACTGGCCAGGCTACACAGAGGGAGATCAGCAGCTTCTAAAGAGAATCCTGTTTAGGTATGTCACACGTCACCCTGTTTTGATTGTGATTCTGATAATATCAGCGTAATGTGCGTGTTTTGTCGAAGTTTCGTTCTCAGTTCATGTTTTTGCTAAACACTGGTGATGTGAGTGATCGGTGTAAGGGAAATTCTTTTTGCAGTGTTTGTCGAAAAGGTCTTTTGTGGTAAAACATATTGCTTGAGATCTCTCAGCTTATGAGAAGCCAATAGCTGATACTGCATTTCTTTCACTGCACCTTGCAGTGTCACTGCAACCTGCACCTTGTGTTGTTGTGTTTTGTTTCCCTTTGGCAGGAGTGGGTGTGATGGCTCTGGTATGTAGAACTTAAAGAGCTGCCAAGATTTGTAGAGATATGTCCTTCTAGAAAGGAATGTATGTGCACTTTATCTTTGCCTTTACTATCTTAGTATATAACCAGCAGATGTGAGTGAGATATGATCAGGATATGTAAGGTCTTTTATGACTCTTGTATTGAATCTTGAGTTGACCTCCATGCACTCAAAACAAGTGATGATGGATGTGTAAAAGCTTTGTAAAATCTACATTTTGTAGTTATTATACTGGCAGGTGTGTGTCATGTGTTCCAAGGAAGATTTTTGTTTGCTTCACTGAATTTCATCTAAGTGTTGCATTTGTTGACAGCATGGGCTGCTGGCTCTCTTCCCAGTGGAAAAATTTTGGTTTCTCAAGATCTGGGACACTAAGGAAAAAATAAGCTCCCAGCTTACTATATATAGACCATAAAGAAATGCTTGGTTCTCAGTATGTTTACATATTAGACTCAAGAATAGCTCCTATTTATGATAAGCTTACTTTTACCTGTGGTGCAACTCTAAAGGAAGCCAGAGTGTAAATACTGAATGACCAAAAGAATAGAATCATATAAAGAACATATAATAATGCAGTAACCTTGAAATATACCTCAGCACATATGTTCAAAGTCCAGCCTTTTCTGAGACTGCAGGGTTTTATGGTTTGTTTTGTTTTGTATTGCATATAATAATTGAAAGGTGTGTCAGTGGCCTTACTGTAGCTGCCAGTTTTCAATTTGAGCCAGGGCTTTACAGAACAGAGTAAACTCTCCAGAGGCAACAGAATCAACATTTAGCTTGTGAAATACAGTTGTTGGTTTTTTTTAGAGTTGGAGATGGAGTTTGGGATTTATCAGGACAACAGCTGCTTTACCCCAGACAATTTCACAGTTTGAACCTTGAATGTGTATGAGCTTTTGGATGTGTAGAAAAACAATGACTTTAGATTCAGACTGAAAACACTGGCATGTTGGGAGATTTAAATGATCAGTAAAATTGCTGTGTCTCGTGTGTAAATGCATCCGGCATCTCTCTTACTGGGGAGATAAACCTCCCGCAGCAGTGGTTTCTGCTGCGGGAGGGGGATCACTGCTGGTATTTATTTAACTCCTAGTATTTTTAAATTTTTATTAAAACTCATTAATGGACTGATTCTTGTACCAAAATGATCAACTATATACCATTATTTGCTTTGAGAGGCCATGTGGTTCTGTGTAAAATCTGACATTCAGCCCCTCCATGTTGCCAGAATAAAATTATCCTCCATTTTTACACCGCTGCAATGATTCGACTGTGTGATTGACAATAGATCAAATCGTCTGGTAGACGGCTATTCCGATTAACCCGTTTTGTTTATGTCATCTGAAGCAAAATTGCCCTAGAATTTAAAACAAACTACTGTCTTACTACCACAGTTCTTTACAAGAAAAGAAAAAAAACACTATTATTTTGTTTGTGTGTTTTGTGAGTCTCTCTCTCTACTGTACTTTGAGCTGTGTATCAGCTGACTAAAAACCACAGCCGCCCACCTAACACCGCCTCCCTCACTCCAGCTCCTCCAGAGCTTTGAGCTAATGCAGTCAGTCACGCAGGAGTAGCACAGTAACATGATTGGAACGCACATGATGCAACAGTGTTCCAGCACATGCTGATCCGTGTGTGAGGTGGCAGCAGTCCAAAGTTCAGCCATATCGGCTGGCCTGCCGTTTCACTCGTAGCTCATGTCTGTGTATCTGACTGTCTCTACAACACATACACACAAACACACAAACACACACCCTGATTGAGCAAGGGTGGGGCATTAATGGGGTTTTGTGTACCAAACTGCCCCCTTCTGATAATAGCTACAGCTGTGCTCGCAGCATCTCTGCATGTGCAAAATGTTCTTTACATTTCAGATTACTGTGCTGGTTAAGCAGTGTTTATCTAGGTTTGATAGCTGTTTAATGGCACAGCTCTTTTGTTTTGACAATACTCTGGTGTGACAGATTTTCTGGTGAGGTCAGTGTTTGGTGCATGATAATAAATCTGAGGCCCTGTTCACACTTGGCACCGACATGGTTGTTGGATGTCGTGATCTCAAGTAGACAACACTAAAAACAGGTGGGAGTATTGCACAGTTACTGGAGTCTCTTGTAGAGGCAGTCAGAGATAGTGATGCAGTTCAGATAGAGTGCATCCCTTATCCCAGTCAGTGACTTTGTAGTATGCATATTGTCACAAAAACCATCGAGACAACATCCAGACCTTAGGTGAGCTGCAGTACCATATTCTTTCTGTCACTGTAGAGTGTTGTGTTACCTTATCACCTGTTCTGAACTTGCTGTCCAAATTTATCAACAGTTTATAAGCATGTAATGCAACATGAGGTCATACTTAATTTTCTGTAAGGAAGAAAATTCAACGGAATTGTATACTTTAAAAACACTAAAGACTTGTAAACCTGTTTATAGGTTTAATTATTTAAATGTGCCTTGATCATTTTTTGAAATGAAGTGTGTGTGGTTAAAATAAAATGCTAATCTGTTAGGTAGGTCCTCCTTAGCTCTGTTGTCATAGCTACCCACTCATCTTCACAATGCAACTGTAATAACTTGTTTTTAGTGCCCTCAAAATCTAAAGAATTAGTCACTAAAGAAATGACAGCTGTGTGTGTGTGTGTGTTTGCTTGAGTGATGTGTCTTTGTATTATACAGAATTTTTAAGCTTTTACAGCTTCAGAGAATTGTAAAAAATATCCATAATTCAGCCTTTGGTTTGTTGTCCTATCTATTATAACATGTTAGCAATACTTAAACTGGAAGGACATTTAAATCTTGCATGCATGTGTTCACTCTTCTAGGAAACAGAACAGCTCTGCTCCTCCACCGGAGAGCCCTCCCAAAGAGCTGGTCAGCAACTCTCCATCCCAAGTGAGCTTCCTGTTCCCTTTTCTACCTGTCTCTCACTGCCACACACTTTTCTATTCCTGAGCTGCCACTCTTTCACATTCTTGATGATACAGTAACTCCTTTACTGTGGCTAGATGATGATATTCTCATGAAATTTCAGATTTGCCAAAGGTAAATCATAACCCTGTTGAAGAGGCTGTTTTATTCCTGAAATCTCAACAGCACGGTTATTTCATCATGTATACATTTCCAGACAGAATTTTGAGACTCTCAGACTGCTTGATGTTAATTCAGTAGAGTGTAAATAAACTCTGCATAGCTAATCTTTAACCAGAGCTTGTTTGCCTGCAGCTGATCCAGTAGAAATGGTAGGAGAACTGAACCAAAGCTGTGTGTTTGATTTCCACATTTCCACCAGTTTACCAAACACTTAAGCCTGGTAACTGTGTTTTCTCTGCATTCTGGTGGTTTCTGCTAATTCCCAAGGAGGTTTTTTTTTATCAGAATTATCGCACTACCGCCCTCTCAGTCTCCTCAGTGAACTGGAAAATGCTTGTACAGTAAATGTTTTCTAAACAGGTTCTGTTTGGAGTGTATTACTTACTAATGGTTGATATGAGCTTTTCAAGAACCTTTAAACAATTTCACAGTGTTTGCATAAGCACTAAAGCTTTGTTTTTAAACCAAATAGCTCCCATGGTACACTTCATTTTACTGAAACTCTGCTGTGCCCTCATTGCATAATTCATTTTTTACCAGTTCCTCGTCTGCTGCTCTCATTTTAGGTCAGACCCAGACTCCTGAGTTTACCCATTGTTTACACTTCCATTAGGTAGAGGGGGGGAGGAGCTGCCCTCTTATATTAATAGCTCCTTCCCCTCAGATTCTTCTCACCTCAGATACCTACTGTAAGCCTCCTGCCTTCCCCTCCTTCCCTTAGCAAACACAGCACACAAACAGTAAACAGTACCCTAGGCTCTTTATTTAGATTCATAAATATGAAGGCAGCAGCACATCAGGTGAAGCTGTGTGTAAACCTCACATAGCTGAGTGATGGATCAGAGAGAGCTGCAAGGCAAACAGAGCCAGACCATGTCCGCACAAAGACAGATAAATCTGCAAATAACTTACTTTCTGTTACTATTTCATTCTCAGTCATTTTAAAAAAAAGTTTTCTATACAGCTAAAAAACAGAAACAAAAGGTAAAAATCATTTTAATTTCTCTATTTGGAAAAAAATTTAGTTGTTCATTATTGCCATCATCCAAGTGGATCTCAGTCTCACTTCCAATGTCATCTCATGCCCTTATGATAACTTAGCTTTCTGTTGGTACTGTTACTCAGCCTTTTAAGATTTTTATTGGCAGGTTTTTAGGTGTAAAAACAAACAAGCACATTAGCATGGGTGCTGAGTCAAAACAAAAGGGAAATATTTTCAAAATGACTGTGTGAAAATTTTCCAAAGGGCCTTACAAACCCAAACTTCTTACTGGTTGCTGCTGTTGTTCCAGAACCCCAAAGTACACATAGATCCAGGGTCAGCCACTCCCAAAGACACTAGTGTGGGCCGGGCCCTACAGGGCTGGTCTGTAATGTAATCCGTGGTATTGTGAAAAGACAGCACAGTCATCATAGTCTTAGTGCTACTGAGAACACAGATCCTAGAATACTCTTTCTTTGCACTTCTGTGTTGCTTCTCCATCGGTGCGCTTGTACTGACCCTCTGCTCTGCACATTCCCTTATTCTCCACAGCTCAGATCATTTTTGGTTGCTCTGACCTGAATTGCAATTTTCCTCTTGCTCACTCTGAGGTGAATTGAGTTCATTTTAAACCCTATCTAAAGTTCTGTTACTAAATTTGCTATTTTTTTTATGACAGAAACGGCCAGCCGTTGACTTCATCGACCCCCTTGCCAACAAAAAGCCCAGAATATCACACCTTGCAAGCAAGGCTGCAACAGCCCCAGTCAATGGCAAGCTCAGCTCCTCCAATGGGAGAGGAGAGGCAGGTGGAGCGCAGGCAGGGGTGTCAGTTTCCGTGTCAGATGGCGGCATGACGTCCAGCTCCCAGCATCTCCCTGTGCTTGACATCCCTCGTCCTTTCGAAGCACTGTCGGACGTGAGCAACGACTCCAGCCACAACGGGAGAGACTGTGACTCTCAGGAAACAGCGGTGTCCGAGAGGCTCAGCCAACCACCTTCGCTATACACGGGCCCAGCGTTGCTCACTGCGCCTAGCATTGGCACTTCATCCCCTGGACACACAGTCCTGGAAGCCCCTCGGGGAAAGAGTTCTTTATCCTGCAACAACAAGTCCAGGAAGAAGTCTAAAAAACATAAAGACAAAGAGAAGAGCAAAGACAGAGAGAGGGCGCAAGAGAAGCAGGAGAGGAAGAGCCGTGAAGAGCGAGTGCCTGAGCCAAACAGAGCTTGTGAGACGAGCCCAGGAAACCTTAAAAGCAACAGTATTCCACACAAAAGCACAGGTGAGAGGATCACAAACACACACACATACAAAAAACACAGATCTTTTATCCTTCGCTACACAGTATCTGATTTAATTAAGTTTAGTTTCAACACTCTTGCTCCAGATAAAAGATTTATGAATAAAAAAGTAGCACTCCAATTGTGGATGAGCAGCAGTTAGTCATCACTGTGAGTAGGTGCTGCATAATGTGACCAGTATGTGACTCACTGATTGAATGGAGACCCCTGCTGTTCAGCTTTATGCCTGAAATAACCTCATGCCTGGGATTTTAGAGATGTATGATGTAAGCAATAACCAGTAAGACATTATCTTTTTGTGGTTTAGCACCAGGGCAGGTTTTTACACTGAGACTCAGTGAAGATGACAAGTTCAGATTAACGTCAATTTTTTTCCACTTTTATCTTGTTTCAGACCTGAATGGAATGTGCAACAATACCAGTATTCCTTCATCATCCCCAGAGGTGGCAGAGTATTTATTGTGAGTATTCAACAATTTCAGGCCTCCAGGTTTAAGGTTTAACAGATTTAAGAGCTGTAGTCAAAAAGGAAATTCAGATATTTAAAAAAATATATATACGAGTTTTGAATCAAGGCATTCAGGCATTCTTTCTAACTCCAGGACTCCCTGAGATCATCACGTTTTTAATTATTTTTTGTTTGTTTTGAACTACCAATAACCAATTTGGTATGCTTTCAGTTTAATTAAGCAAA
>JAQNCA010000025.1:18989951-19018040 GCA_029783725.1 Acanthurus tractus
GATAGATAGATAGATAGATAGATAGATAGATAGATAGATAGATAGATAGATAGATAGATAGATAGATAGATAGAGATCCACATCCAACCATGAAAACAGTAAATACTGGCCTCATGCATGTAGGCTGATATGCTGTGAGGAAAACATTTCTGACTCCTGGCACCTGGATTGTGGGCAGCTTGGCAACCTGTGAAGAGCAGCTGAAAGAGCAAAGTTAAGACACAATTGTGTCAATAACAGCATTTATATCACATTTCAAAAACATGATCCGTAAAATGAAGGGCCAGTAGAGTGTAACTGTATTTTTCCAACAGTTTTCAGAAAAAATACATATTCACTGTGAGAACAGAAGCCTAGACTGTAAGAGTAATAGGACACAATTTCATAGAAAATGAACGAATGCAGTATGACAGAAATTAATTTTATTTGCTTGTTAAAGAGCCAGTGACATAAAATGAAGACTCACAACCGCCCTTGTTACTTTGTTTGTAGCCTTCTCTGAGTTTTATTCATTTTGAGTTATGCACACTTGCATCCACAGACCAGCGCTGTGGCACAGAGCAATAACAGGTCTGCTTATTTACTGTCTACGGTAAACATTAGAGTTTTTCTACTTGATTGTCTCTTGTTCATGTCGCGTGTCTGTGTCTTGACCTCAGTTGTGCATCCCTTATCTCTGTTTGGGACAGTCAGTGCCTCAGTTTTATTTTTCAACCATCAGCGTCACTGTTCACAGGAAGATGTTTGCTTCCACTCATCACTGATCTTGCCACTGACGCCACATTCTTAATCACAAAATAGAAGGACGCAAAAGTCTAGATAGAGACAAAAGTCGAATATGATGACCTAGTTTGTGAGCATTCTGTAAATACTTTTTGTGACTACAAGGCAGAAATACTGTAGCAGGTCAGGTGGTGTCTGTGCATGTTATACAGCTTCTTAAATGGGTTTGAATTTTTAATTTGAATGTATCTTTTGGTTGACGATTAAGCTTTTCAACTCTAATCTCAGGGCACATTCAGGCTGCATATAGCTCAACCTTCTTCTACACAATACTGGCTCTGTTGTGGTCACGCTCAATCAGCTGCACAGTTTTCTGCACATGAGCTGAGGACATTGCTTTTTTAACGCATCATTCTTTATTTATTACTCATTCTTGTATTCTTTTTCTGCCAATAAAAATGAGAGGTAGTTTCGATAAAAAATAACAATTTAAAAAGTCATTCTCAAGACACTAGGAGCTACATCAGATTAGATACCATGACTTGTTTCATTACAAGCTTAATTAGTGTGAATGCTGGCCCACCATTCAGTGCTTTTTGTCCCCAAATATGTTCATATTCCATGCGCTTTGCCATTCAGCTTTTTTGATGCAATGCTATTCAGCCACCTTTCGTTCCAGCTCTCAGCTCTTTGCATTCTAACGTTCCAAAAAAGTGCAGCTAACTTGTCTGATATTGATACAAGCCATTTACTCTTTCAGCATTCTTACGTGTAATTCATTTTATCATTCAGCTTTGGTAGTATTTCAATCACCTTCCAGCTTTTTCTTCTTTCTTTCAACATTTTTAGGTATTGCAAATCAGCATCCAACTCTGCCAAGTTTTATGTTTCCGCTTCAAGCTTAGTTTTTAGCAATGCATTGCTGAAAACATTTTTTTTAACAAATTAATTTCAGTTGGCAGCATTCACACACTTTTTAACAGGAAATGCAATTTCAAGTTTAGTCTACGTCTGAGTTCAGTATTTATTACTTTGTCCTTTATTGACGCCAATTTCTAAAAAAAATTGGCACGTCATGAAAATTAGTTTTTATTAACATCTTAATTTAGATACCACCACCTTGGTGTAAACCCTGACTGACTGACACAGGGAAAACCACCACACAGCCCCAAAATAAACTGCTGTGGCTCACTGTGCAGCCAATATAATATACCTATCTCTCAGCTGCTGTTTTTACACATCATATACAAGTGTAATAAGTATTAATAGGCGTGCTCATTCCATACAGGCATGCTAGCTCTGGGACCCTGGTGTTGTGCTCACTGGCAGGCTGTCTACTACATGACCAAAAGACTGCTATATTGAGAGAGAGAGAAAGAGAGAGAGAGAGAGAAAATGGAAAGAGATGTACTTTGGAGAACTACTGAACATGTGATGAATAATTCAGATCACTCTACAAAACAAGACCAAGTTTACAGATATGCTACATGTTCTGCATTTGTCAATAAAAGACTGCTTGGTAATACACTGCATTATGCAACTAATTAGCCAGAAAGTGATAAATATGATGTAATATTAAAAACAATGTAAAGTAAACCTAAATTGTTAACGTCTGAAAATGTGTATGCCAGTGTTATGCCCTGACTATGTGGCCAAAAACTTGGCTACATGAAAGTTGAAGTTAGCACTGGTTCCAATCATGATTAAGAATCCATATAATGTTAAGTGACTGATTAAAAGTTTTATAAATATTAAATCTAATATTTGTAAAGGCTTGATACTCTGAGTAATTGTTTTGATTAGGGAATTTTCTATGTTAAGTCATTTCATTAGAGCTTAAAATAGAAACTTATAAATATATAATGTTATCATGCCGCTCTGAGCTACGCATAAATATTTCTGTGCTGAGCTGGAAAAGAGTTGTAACTATGCACTCACGCGCTGTGGGACGTGTGCTCGCTCGTGCTCGATTTGCTGGCCCACGCGCTGAGATCACGGTCCCGTCGGTGACGTCTGTGTCCCCTCTGCTACCAGTGGCCCCCTGCCATATATATTCATGCCGGGCAAGATGGCGGCGATACGGACGAGGTGTTATTGCCAGTGGACATAAACATAATTTTATTTAAAATTGAAAGCCGTGGCAGATACATTTATACACTTGGCCGTACTGTGTGTGTATTTACCGCTCAACGAGGGTCGACGTATTTTTTATTCCACGCGTTTCAACGATTTTTCTTAGAAAATGTTCACGTTGTAGCTCGCTCGCTAACCGACCAGCTGGCTAACAGAGAGCAGTTACTAGCTAGCTAGCTATCTATCTCAGCCAAGCCGCCGCTAAGTGTAGAATGGGAGAAAAGCTGGAGCTCAAGCTCAAATCGCCGGTTGGAGCAGAACCTGCTGGCTATCCGTGGCCGTTACCAGTATACGTAAGTGTTACACCTTAATTCTTAGCGGGAACAGATTTAGATTTTGTCTCTGTTTTTGTCTTTGTTAGCTAGCTCTTTGCTAACATTGGCTAGCTGAAGGAGCCATGGCACGCTCGTCCGGAGAATCAGGTCATACTGGTCGGGATGGTGACAGACATAGTCTATCAGCCAGCAAAAACGACAGATCAGATAATTAGCTATATTTTTTACCACTGCTATCATTTATGGTCCTTTGAAAATATGAACATGAGGATTATTGTAACCTTCATAAGAGTAGAGTAACGTTAACGTTACTAGGTAGCGACGAATACATCTAACCTCTCTCAATATTAAGATGGTGTTTTGAAATTGAAGTGACCCTTCACATCCAGCATGACAGTCACCCTGTTAGTTCGTTTTTATCTAACAAGTCTCCGGCATTGTATGCCATGTTCCTACTGAAAAATATGTGGATTCAAGTCGCAAATAAGTACTTTATTCCTCTTTTCTTCTGCTCATTCTCAAGATTTGATACCGGTAAACAATCACACAGGACACATAGCGATGTAGAGATTATGTATAAAATGTGAGTGTATGAACTTTGTGAAGTCTGTTTCTAGATGCTACGTGCACGTGAATAGCCCTAACTCATTCCTCGAGTGCTTTCGCTGTCTTATCTCATGACATTCTTGTGATTGAGACCAGCCGATTGTGTGTAGTAGTTTAAACTCTATACAGTCATTTGATCCCTGATCTGTCAGTTCTCACAGCAGTAGTAGTCATGCTTGCCAAGACAAAGACTTCTTTTCCCTTAGCTTTATTTCCATGTAACATGCTGTCAGTGGGTGATCACTGTTAACTCATTGGAGAGGAGCGGGGAGAGAAGCGGAAAGGGAAGCGGTTGCAAGTTTTGTGGTATTTTCACCAGTGTACGAAGTTAACTTAAACTCTAAGTCTCATTTGTAGTAATTGCGGTGAGACAGTCACTGCTGACTGACAAAACACTGAATTTCTCAGAACGTCTGAATGGGAACTATCGGTACCTCTCCCATCCACCCACACTGTACACTTTCTGGCAGGCTGGTAATTTCAGTTCCGTCATTTAGTTCGTTTTACCTGTCATCACGATGTGAACTAAGTGATTTTTAAGTCACTGAGTCAGAGTTACTTTTTGATGTAATCACCCCTCCTTTCTTCTTTGGCTGAGTAAGTTGACCCTCCCTTAACACCAGGCAGGAGTCTGATAACACTCTCAGTTCCACCCTCCTGCATTTATTGCCTCACCCATTCCCTTACGTTATATCTTGTAAGAACAAAAATACAAAGAAGCATGTAAGGAATCTATATAAGTGTTGACCTGCACATTTAGCTATTTATACCAGGACTAAGCTGTTGCACACTGCTTTAAAACAGTTGATGGTTCTGCATGTGGAGTTCTGAAATATAGAGCTTAATCATGTGGTGCTCTCCTCCTGTTTTCAAAGGAGAAAGACTTCCTTTCTTGCTCCCATCCCCTCATGTCCATATGGTCAACTCAGTGGGGGGAGGATAGAAGAGACTGCTCCTATTCAGTAATGTTTTATTAATAGAATTTAAAAAACACATGCCAATATCTGCACTGAAGTGTTTTTTTCATTCACATTTAATAATGTGTTTTACCCTTGTTGAACTGCTCGCTGATAGCAACAGATCCCACTTTATGTAGATTCATTCTTCACTCCCACAGAGCATTAAAATTACTTATCTCACCCACAGAGCATGAACAGAGTGTTGTCTGTGTTTTAATACTCATGCAACTTGGTTGTTATGCAGGCTCTTGCAGTATAAGACAAGTTTCTCTACTCCAGCACAGAGAATAAAGCCCATAAAAGCTCTTTTTCTTTCTTTCCGTGTTTCTTCCTGTCTCTCAATAAATCCCCACATCTGTGCATCTATAAATGCTTCCATATGAAGAGCACCTCTGGTGGGGTGCAGCTCTTTGTCCATCTGGTTCTGGGTGTGGGCACTAACCAGGCCTACATAGCACTTATGAGACACTGCTGCACAAGTACTGCTCAGCGACATTGGTTTGGTGCTCACCTGTGTATGTCACCTATTATTTACAAGGCTGAAATTATTGTGATAAAATCAGTGATGTCAGAGCATAACTCTGTGTTTTGCAGTACTAAAATAGAAAAAAAGCTACTTATATATCTGCAGTTTCGTATATTATTTGTGGAACATACTTCCATACTCAGTATTTCTACATTGCAGTCAGGCAATTCCCAGTTGTATTGCATTGTGTTGCATGTGTCCCGATGCCTTGTCAAAGCTGCTCCTCTGGACACAAAACTGTTTTTTACCAATATCCCCTGCTTTAAAGACAGAGAAGATAGGCAAGCACTAGTTACCAGACCTGTGCTTGGTTAATTAGTTTGCAACCAGTCAAATTAGTTGTACTTGTGGGTAGCAGACACAGCGCGGGTTGTTTATGTGGGCTGCTGAGGTATATGTAATGCGGAGGGGTTTAGCGTAAAACCCCTACATCTATGATGCATGACACTGCTGTCAGAAGAAATTTACTGTGGAAGTGGTGTAGGGAGGAGGAGTTATACATGCGTCAGTATACCCACAGTGGGGAGACAGGAGGGTCGCCTGTTCTTTTTGTCTGACTCTCGCTTTCAGACAGTGTTTATTTTTAGCAGCAGCCCTGTGCTGGTGTTGCTGTGTGCTGTCTTTGTGTGAGCAGGTGACCTCCCCATTTCAGCTTCTAAATCGCTTACTCACATAGTCTCTTTCATGCCCTCGCACACCCTTGTATACGTTCCTTATTTAGAAGAAAATAGTGTAATCAGTTATGCTCATGTTTGTTGAAGAGATTTTATAGCTCACACTGCTTATTAGCACCACAGCTAACAGTTAGCTCGATAAAGAAGCTGCAACAGGAGCATAGTGCTGCTTGAAATATTTGGAGATTTCCTGTGTTACCATGCATATTTAAGTGTTTGCGCATGCATGTTTGAGCTGTGGCGGAAGTTTGCATAGTAGTGGCGGGCAGTATTGAGCGGGAAGCCGGGAGCTCCAGGCTGCGAGCTGTTAGCTCCGGCTGCTGTGCCAGGCTTTCAAACAGCTGACAAATACCAGGCTTCCCCTCCTCTCTCTGGCCCCCTCACTCTCAACAGTTTCTAGCTCTTCTCGCTTTCACTTTCTTTTCTTTTTTCCTCAAAATTTCTCCTCCTCTCTTGATTTTCTTCGTTTTTTTCCCTCCACCAGAGGCTCTCCTTGGCAAATGCTGGAGCTGGAGACAGAAAGTGGGTCAGTGGGTCAGCTCAGGCAACAGGTTCAGGCTGGCTGCGCTCTGGGTGTAACTTGAGTCCTATTACTTCCACAGCGCTGCTCAGCACATTACAGCTAAGATTACCAAACTGTACATTCACTGCAGTGGATCAATATACTTATGCCTCTGTGCTGACTGCTGGAGGCATAATGTTTTGTGGTTGTTAGTCTTACCCAATTTTTATGATCATGATATCCCAAACCAGCTAAATGGAATTATTTCAAATTTAACACAAACAACTGCCTGGACTCAGTTTGGTGGTCAATTGTCAAAGGTCAAGGTCACTATGACTTCATAATTCAAGAACTAATCACTAATTAAAACAAAATTTCACACAAACGTCTAATAAGATAAAACGATAAAGTGATGACATTTTCAGGGGCCGCTGTGGCTCAGGAGGTAGAAACAGTTGTTCACTTATCAAAGGGTTGATGACACGACCCGAAACTCTGATGGCTGTTTCATTCGCAAGTGTTTGTTTTATCTCTCCTGATGAGCACCCACAGAGCATGAACATAGTGCTGCCTGTGTTTCAGTAAGCTTACAACATGTTTAGCACCCTGCCAGCCTCACTGTGACGTCATCATGTTCTGCAAAAAATGCTTATGAACCCATACTCAAGGCCATAACTGGGAAAAAAGAAGACGACTTAGGTACTGAATGAGTAACCCTAATCTTGGGTTCTTGCCTTGAAACTTTGATGATTATGCAGATTTTCTTAACCATTCAATTGAAAATGTAAGTGAAGAACTGAATTTTCAGTATTTATCTGTTCTTAGCCATAACATCTATGTTTGAAGCTTGATGTCCAACAGGAGCTGGTTTTTTTTCTTATACTGAGCTTTAGGTGATCAATGATGTTTTCATTAGTCTGTTAGAAATAGTTTTCAAGTAAAGACAGCCTAACTGCAATCTTATCTCTTTTAGTATGTGAGATATATGCTTTATACCTTTTATTAAAGACTTGCATATTTGAGTTACAAAGAAAGTGCTGGGAAAATTTTAAAAAGTATTATCTTTTATTATTTTACTGCCAAAGGTCAAGCTTGCAATTACAATTACAAAGATGAGCGCCTACAGTGCCTTTGCAGTATGTCCGTACAACTTGATATTTTTTGTCTGTATTCATCAGTGTCCAGAACAAAATTGACTTTCAGTTAGTAAACTGACTCCATACTTGTGGAGTAGCTCATCCTATGTGAGAAGTGCCTCAAAAAGCAACTTTAAAAATGCACTGACTATTCTAAATGAAGGCATGGTTTGGTTTGCTGCCTGTCAGGAAAACCTGATTTAAAAGATTAGAATGCTGTCATTTTATACAAAATTTCAGCCATATCCAAGTGCTTATGAAATATAATAGACTGCTAAGTTTAAGTGTCTACCTTATTCAGGGGGTTTTGTATATATTTTCAACACTGCACTAAATGTTGGCTGGTTGGAAGAAGCAGAAAAATAAACTAAGCACTACTGGGTCAGTGCATAGACTTGAGTACTTAGTACATAGACAGTACCTTTGTACTGATATTAGTATTAAAACAGCTCTAAATAACATGTTACAAATTGTTTTTCAAAAATGTCATTGTTATTTGCACTGGTGGAAAGCTAAATTGCTTCTAGGCATACATGCTGATATGTGCTAGCTGGCTTATAGCATTTCTGATGCATGAAGGGAAAATTTACAGGCAATTTTGGATGTCACACTCAGCTGGAATTTTTTATATACACCTATCATAACCCAGTGCTGTTTTTTAGAGTTGATAAAAGCTTTTTATTGTGGTGCAGTGACTTTTAGTGGTTTATACAAATGAATGTTAAATATTTTGGCCTTTCTGTCTCTGTTTTCAGGATAAACACCATGATGCTGCTCATGAAATCATTGAGACCATTCGGTAGGTGACCTTTTCTCTCTTGCTGACTCAACTCCCACATTCACACAGCCTGTAGCGACAGAGTCGGGTCTGATATAGAGATAATTAAAAAAGATAATTTTGTGTTTGCTTTTTCTAGGTGGGTGTGTGAGGAAATCCCAGACCTTAAACTGGCAATGGAAAACTATGTTCTCATTGACTATGACACCAAGAGGTGAGCGGAAGGTCACACCAAAGTCTGTTGCTTCACTAAAAGAGAAACTTCTTACAGTATCAACTCTTCCATCCAGTCAGACTGTCCACTGATCAGATCAGATCAAATTTAATTATTTTCTATATTCTAACTTGTCTCAGATTGTTTTTTTTTCTGGATTGCTATCCATGTCACAATTGAAACAGTTTGTGAGTGTAGTACTCTCAAAGTTATATTGAGACAAATATGGGCAGTCAGTGATAAAATAGGTACTGGTATGTAAAGCTGAATTTCATCTTGTACAAAATGCTGGTATTGATTTTGTGTCATGTTATTCTCACAGCTTTGAGAGTATGCAGAGGCTCTGTGACAAGTACAACAGGGCCATCGACAGCATTCACCAGCTGGTGAGTTAGTATATATGAAGAGTTTTTGTGAAAAAATGTGAAAAAAAAGAGGCCACTTGTGAACTTTCAAGTGAACAACAGAGTAACTACACTGTGAGTCTATTTAAGTATTCCTATCAACCTGTTCCAGACATGGCCTAATATTGTCCCAAGGTTCAACACATGCATTTAAAAGTATTAATTTTGCACATAGTTATTGACCAGAATCTTTCAACTGTAGTGGCTATCAGACCAAAATTTTCAAAAACACTTATTTTTAGCCGTTTATATCAACAGCAGTTTGTTTTCCTATAAAACATTTAGCTTATGTTTTTTGGTCACTGTCTTTGAAAGTCTCGGACCATTTGGGGCAATATGTCTTGATTTGAGTGTTTTTTCTGTGTTACTAAATATATAAAATTCTACCTTATAGTGGAAGGGGACCACCCAGCCCATGAAGCTGAACAAGCGTCCTTCCAACGGGCTGCTGAGACACATCCTACAGCAGGTGTACAACCACTCAGTGACAGACCCGGAGAAGCTGAACAACTATGAGCCCTTCTCCCCTGAGGTGTATGGAGAGACATCTTTTGACCTAGTGTCTCAGATCATCGATGAGATGGAAATGATGGAAGACGACACCTTTGTTGACCTCGGCAGTGGTTAGTCAGCTGTTATTTTGAGCAGTCCAGGTTTCAGAAAGAATTAATTCAACAAAGCTTTTACATAACGCCATGTCTAAATTAAAAAGCCAAATGCCACTGAGTAGAGAAACAACAAAAAGAGCCACTTAGTATGTAATCCCCTGACCTTTTATCTAAAATGTTTAAAGGTTAGTAGTTTACTAATAGTTAGTGGAATCTGTTATTGATATAGAAATGATAATGTGTTTTGAAAGAAATGTTTTGATTTTCAAAGGACAAGAAAGATGTGAAGAGTTAAAGGTGAAGAACATGATGCTAGTGTAGGTGAAAAGAAAATAGTGGTTTTAAACATGATTGTTGTCAAGTCCACAACACGATGGTTAGATTGATGTCCTCTTATGTTTGTTGTGAGATATTAACCCATTGTCTCTTTTCTGCAGGAGTGGGGCAGGTAGTGCTGCAGGTTGCAGCAGCGACCAACTGTAAACACTACTACGGTGTAGAGAAAGCAGACATTCCAGCAACCTATGCAGAGGTAAGTACATACATATCTGACTGGTTTTAAAGGGGTATTTCAGAGAAGGAGCAGAGGAAAGCAAGAGAGTCTGCATTCAGTCAGACATCAGCGCTGTAGTTGCCACTGCAGATAGTTCAATCACAGTAGTACACAGTGGTTTGGCAATAACATCAACCAAAAAAAAAAAAAATTAAATTGGATTTCCCGCTTCACACTTCATGTTCTCAGCATTACCCTGCAGCATCACACCCACACAAGCACAAACCCCTGCACTGTGTTTAGGGGCTTTTCTATATTCTAAATGTGTTGGGACTTCAGTAAATGTAACCGGCAGCAAAAATCAACTCAAAAGCTCAATCATTTCTTTTTTTTGGTAAAAGACTATCACTCAAACTTGTCCCAGAAATGTGGGATTTCATGTGTACCCCTAAACAAACATACAGAATGTCACCAAAGGGTTCTTGTTAACTTGCTAATCCTCTTTTCTTTTTCTGAAACACACACACTTTTTGTCCTGAAGGCATGTGAGTGTGTGTCAGTGTGTGTTTTAATCTGTTTGTTTGAAAAAAGAAATAGTTTTATTCATTTTGTTTGGATATTTATTCACATTTTATTCTCCATTTCAGACCATGGATAAAGAGTTTAAAAAGTGGATGAAATGGTATGGGAAGAAACATGGGGAGTACACAGTAAGTTGACTCTCAGTGTGACTTGAACTCTTAAAATACACTTGAAATTTTGAACATTGGGTGTTTTGCTATTTCTTGTTTAATTAAGATTTTTCCCCTGCTCTGCTCTGTTTCTTTCAGCTGGAGAGAGGTGACTTTCTGTCTGAAGAATGGAAGGAAAGGATCGCCAACACAAGGTGATATACCAAACCAGGACACGTCAATAATTTCCGTTTCTTACTAAAAAAGACCATTTATAGCTGAATAAGTATAAAGAGTCTTGACACATAAAAACCATTAAACAAAGAAAGACCCAGTCCTGGAGTAAATGCTACCACAAGGGAACATGTGTTTTATTTGATGTTATTTGCCGTTGAGATTATGGAAATAATGTAGGTGGAAAAAACATCATAGCATGACTTCATCATGAAAGATAAAAGTTAAAAATCCTTTGATTTGAAAAACATATCCCTCTTTCTCAGATGACTTTTTAAGATAAATCTTTTAATTGCAGACTTAAGTTCTGAAATATTTGTTTTTGTTTTTCTCTGTCTTACAGTATTATTTTTGTGAATAACTTTGCCTTTGGTCCGGAAGTAGATCACCAGCTGAAGGAGCGCTTTGCTAACATGAAGGAAGGTTAGTATCTTAAAACAAACCACTTGACAACTTATAACACTACAGGTTGAAGGCAGCCAAAGTGTTCGAAAAAAGTGCCGCAGTATATAAACGTCTTTTTGATCCTAAATCCTTCCTTTTTTGGGTCAATGTGGCAAAAAATCATTCATGAGTTGTCAGTAGACATCAAATAAATGACTAAAGATTTCATTGTAAGATTTGTCAAACTGGCCAACAGCTTGAGGGACATAGTTTGTCAGCCTTTGAGGCACTAAATCAAAGAAACTGAGGAAATTTGACAAATTTGGCAACTCAGAAACCCTCAAAAATTCAAAATTTTACATTCTTGCGATGTTTTAGTCTTGTTATTTGATTTTGGCTTAAAAATGGATGGACTTAAACAATGAAAAATCTTGGCAATATACTTCTGACCATGCATCAACCATAAGTAGGGATGGGGATGTTTAATTTTTATCGGTACTGATACAATTTAACATTCCAGGTCCTCACTGATACTACTATCAATACTTTTTGATAGAAAGATAGGATGAGTGAACAAATTTCTAACCTTCAATAAACATGTCTGATGTGACAGAGCTCCTTCAACGTAACATACACCAGGAAGTTAAACAGGTCATAACTCTAACTTTATAGTCTATTTGATATTGCAGTGAAAACAAATTAACTAACAAGACTAATGAGACTAATGGGCTGGAAAGTTACCGCAGCTGTTATTAAATTTTGGTTTTAAAAGATGTGAACCAGGTCCTTAATAGAATTGGGTTATCCCCATTCCCAACGATAAGAGCATTCAGTAAAAAATTGTTTAATTTAAGGCCATTTTATTCTTGACAGTACTTGTACTGTACACCTAAATGTTGGAAGGTAATTCAGAGTTAACAATATCCACAAGACTGAGCCTTCAGATACTTAGACTAACATACACACATGAACAAAATTGTTGGTACCCTTCTGTTAAAGAAAGAAAAACTCACAATGGTCACTGAAATAACTTGAAACTGACAAAAGTAGTAATAAATAAAAATTTACTGAAAATTAACTAATGAAAATCAGACATTGCTTTTGAATTGTGGTTCAACAGAATCATTTTAAAAAACAAAATAATGAAACTGGCCTGGACAAAAATGATGGTACCCCTAGAAAAGATTGAAAATAATTTGACCACAGGGCCATGTTAAACCAAGGTGTGTCCTGTAATTAGGAATTAATGACAAATTGAAGAGACGAATAATACGAATGGTAACCAAGGATCCCAGAACAACTTCCAAAGAGATTAGAGGTGAACTCCAAGGTCAAGGTACATCAGTATCAGATCGCACCATTCGTCGCTGTTTGAGCCAAAGTGGACTTAATGGAAGTCGACTGAGGAGGACACCACTGTTGAAAGCAAATCATAAAAAAGCGAGACTGGAATTTGCCAAAATGCATATTGACAAACCACAAAGCTTCTGGGAGAATGTCCTTTGGACAGATGAGACAAAACTGGAGCTTTTTGGCAAGTCACATCAGCTCTATGTTCACAGACACAAAAATGAAGCATGCAAAGAAAAGAAAACTGAACCTGCTGTGAAACATGGAGGAGGCTCACTAATGTTCTGGGGCTGCTTTGCTGCATCCGGCACAGGGTGTCTTGAATCTGTGCAGGGTACAATGAAATCTCAAGACTATCAAGGCATTCTGGAGCGAAATGTGCTGTCCAGTGTCAGAAAGCTTGGTCTCAGTCACAGGTCATGGGTCCTCCAACAGGATAATGACCCAAAACACACAGCTAAAAACACCCAAGAATGGCTAAACACAAAACATTGGACTATTCTGAAGTGGCCCTCTATGAGCCCTTATCTTAATCCTATTGAACAGTCTGGAGAAGACACCCTTCAAACCTCAGACAGCTGGAGCAGTTTGCTTACGAGGAGTGGGCCAGAATACCTGTCGACAGGTGCAGAAGTCTCAGTGAGAGTTGCAGAAATCGCCTGATTTCAGTGATTGCCTCAAAAGGTTGTGCAACAAAATATCGAGTTAAGGGTACAATTGTTTTTGTCCAGGCCAGTTTCATTATTTTGTTTTTTAAAAGGATTCTGTTGAACCACAATTCAAAAGCAATATCTGATTTTCATTTGTTAGTTTTCAGTAAAATTTTAATTTATTACTACTTTTGTCAGTTTCAAGTTATTTCAGTGACCATTGTGGGATTTTCTGTCTTTAACGGAGGGGTACCAACAACTTTGTTCATGTATCTACATGTAACATTAGAAAGGTTTTTCTGAGAAGCACAATGAGATAAAATTGTACGATTCTTAGTGCACTGGTTATTATCTCCACAGTGAGCCATTGTATTCATTTGTATTCAATAAGTAATTTGTTGACTTTTATGGCAGAGCAGTCGGTTGATAAGCGGCAACAAAGTGAGCCATTTTATGGGGCTGCAGGAGTGAACTGATCAAAGGTTGACAAAACAGGTTTTTGAATAGCAGGTGTTTCTAGCTTTTCATTGTGACAGCATTGTGTTTAGAAAACATTAAGGCCATGTAGCTATGGGAGTGACTCGTTGGCTCATTGGGGGGAAAAAAATTGCACTTAGCAGTTCTTATTACGTTAACAAAGGCTGATAGTATCACTAGTGCTGTGACCAGTATTGGCACTTGACCTTTGACCTCACAGCCTCACTACAGTGCTTAACTCTCTTTTGACAGTATGGTTAATGAATGTATAGATTACTGCCTCCAATTGAGGAAGTGATAATGTTTTAATTGTGAAGTGAGTCATTAGAACTGATGCGTGACTCCACTGCACAGTACCAAGAATGCACCAGAGGAAAATATATGTATTGATCTTGTCCATTTGTTGTTTTTCAATTTACAGGTGGAAAAATTGTGTCCTCCAAACCTTTTGCACCTTTAAATTTTAGAATAAACAGTCGAAACTTGAGTGGTACGTATCCAAATTAGTAGAAAAGCAGATTGGAATTCCTCTTGCTTCCTCTGATTTCTATCTAACAGTTGGTCCCATGTTTTTCCTCCCTGTCTTGCAGATATTGGCACAATAATGCGTGTGGTGGAGCTTTCTCCACTTAGGGGCTCCGTGTCCTGGACTGGAAAGCCAGTTTCCTACTACCTGCATACCATAGACCGCACCATAGTAAGCACTGAAGCTCTTGGAGGAGGATCCAAATGCAGAGAGTAGAATGTCTGTCAGAGGGGAGCTTGACAAGCTGTACTAACACATTATAAATTAGAGACAAAGAATGACTTTACCCACTGAGAAATGCTGCTGTGATAGCAGCTTGTTTTGTTCCAATGAGTAGACAATTCAAGGAGGAAACAAACTGTGGAAGTATAGCCATATATTTGTATGCCCTGACCTCAATGACTTAGAGTATTCACAAGTGTAAATCTGAGGAGGGTTATTCAAGGTAACACTTGTGCATTACATAACACTGTGTGTCACTCTGGTAACTTGTTTAACTAATCCCTTGTTATCAGTGGAAATCCCAGTGCAAGAGCTGGCAGGCTGCCCAAAAAGTGCTTGTGACGATCTTGTTCTTTATGATTTGTGGCATGCAGCATACATATTCGAGGGTGGGTGGTTTCACTTCTTAGTATAGCACAACAGAAGATAAAGTAAACATAATCAAACCTCACCCTATTCTTGCTTGTCAACAACAGAGCCCGTCAAAGACGCTCATTTTATTCCTAGTCATGATAATAATCCTGTTATTAGTGAACCTGTATATTTGTGGAATAATCCAAACGAGCTTTTTGAGCACTTGACAACTCTCTGTCTTTTATCCCAGCTTGTTTGAAACGTGTTACTAACATCAAATTTTTAGCAAACATTTATTCACAGAAGTCAGTGATTAGGTAAAACAGAAAATATAGTCCCCGTACTGCTTTCATTGCATACATGCCAAAAAGTATTAGCAAATGATCATATTGTGTTTATGTTTTCTACAGTGTCACAACTTTATTTGGATTAGAGATATAAATGAATTTAGTTTTATTATTTAAACCTTTTTAGAGGATGGTTTAAGCAAGGTGAAGATAGTCATGGCAAATCAGCTTTAGAGAAGTGGTTGTTATAAAGGGTGACTGATTAAAAGCAGTACATCCTCTTGTGTCTGCTGTTGAAAGTTGACAAACCACAAATGCTACACCAGTGATCAGCTGACCTTATGTGTAAATGTTTTGCCTGCGTTGAACAGAAGAAAGCCCCTCTGTGTAATTTTTTTAATATGTAAATAGCATTCAAAAGCATGATGACTGTCACCAAAAGCTGATGAAAACACTATGATTGTTTGGGTATCAACTTTTGTAGAAGTTATAAATAACATTCTAATATCCTTTTCTAACATTTCTTGTCTTTCAGCTTGAAAACTATTTTGCTAGTCTCAAAAATCCTAAACTCAGGGTAAGTTATGTTCCTCCCCCTCAGCATTGATCTTGTCACTGTACTCATTATATTTTCGGTGCCAAACAATCAAATTTGTTCATCTTTCATCAGGAAGAGCAAGAGGCAGCTAGGCGACGTCAGCAGAAGGATACAAAGGACAGTAAAAGCAATAGCACCACGCCCACAAAACCTAAAGAACAAAACAAGGTAGGATATGCAGGGAATTAATCAACTTAATATGAGAAATTAATAAAATTTTATCTGCGCTACCTATTTTTATATTTGTGCCATTTTGCCTCCAAAATGTTTCTCTTTTTGGCTCATAGTATACATTTAAGGCGAATGCAGCAAAGCAACTTTCTCTACTGCTTGTCTGAATACATATATGCACGTGTGTGTTTTTGTCCATATTACAGCAGGACTCCTGTGGTGAGGAGGAGCGTCCCAGCTTGGTGACAGTGGTCAAGCCCTCTGCCAAACCCCGAAGAGCCCGACTCCTGTCCAAAGGTCGCAAGCTGAACAACAAGAAACGTGGTCGACCCAAGAAAGCCACCCCTGCTGCTGAGAAGAAAAACAAGAAGAACCAGAGCGCTTTGGATTTGCTGCATGCCAAGACTCTTTCTGCGGCACCCCCTCAGGGTCAGTGGACACTATACACACACATACACACATACACACATACACACATACATACATACATACATACATACATACATACATACATGGAGACTATGCTAGATATTAGTCAGGCACTAATGTCCTAGTTTCACTGTTATTGTACTTCATGTGTGTATAGATGCATACCGGCCACCTCAGAGTCCCTTCTACCAGCTACCTCCCAAGGTCCAGCACTATCCCTCTAGTCAACTGCTGTTGAGCCCGACTCCTCCTGGTCTGCAACAACTACTAGGTAAGCTGATGAAGGGTTTTTTTTTGTGTGTGTGTGTGTGTGTATGTGCGTGTGTGTTTTTTGTTGTTTTTTGTTGTTTTTTTTCTTTTTTTGTAGTGCTCAAAGTTCTTGTTGGGTATGTCACAACAGAAATTCTTCAAAACAATAATCAGTTCTTTAGGCATGTCCAAACTGTTTCATAAATGCCTGTGTGGCTGCTGGTGCTGTTCAAACCTTAAACGCCAGACTTAACTCTATTAACCAACTGATCTCAATCTTCCAACTGTCATAAGTCAAATTATTTGTACTCTTGATTGTTTTGAACAAAAACCTGTAGCCACACAGCCTTTTGTTGAATAGTTATGATATGCCTGATTCATTAAAATCAAGTTTTAACTAACAGTTACGCTTTGACATGGGCAGATTGTCTTGGAAGTTTGTGATAGTGAGGATGTTATTTCTGCATTAAGAAATTTCTGGGTTCAATCTCTACAAAGACTTAATGTAATTGTCACATCAAATATCTATAATATTGAAAGGAGCAGAACTGACAAATTAGGGGTCATATGGTAAGAAAACACAAAGTCTAGTTAGTTACCCCTCATTAATTTGAATAAATTTGCTTATAGATTATCAGCCTTTAGGTGCCATAAAATGGCATGTCAGTCTGTTTGACATCGGAGCTTTGTTTCCACAGCAACATAACTAATTATAAATCCTCTGTCTCTGCTCTCTTGCACCATCTGTATTCCCAACCTACATCTTTTTACAGATAACTTTAAAGTTCAGTACCTCCAGTTTATGGCCCACATGAAGACTCCTCAGTACCGCTCCAACCTGCAGCAGCTTTTGGAGCAGGAGAAGGTAATTACAATCAATACTGATTTGTTGCTGCAGCAATTTTATTCACACTTAAATCTGCTTCAACTCATTCAGTGGCATGTTCATCGCCTCAAAAATAAAAATGCAACTGTCATTTGTTTTGTAATGTTGCATTATTTGCTCAACCTCTTACCCATATTCTTGTTTGCCTTCCTATCTGTAGCAAAAACACAGGGACCTGTCAGGACAGGCAGAGCAGCTCCACTCTGTCTGTCAGTCTCACAAGGACAAGATCAAAGGTCTCTTTCAGACCAAACTGGATGAGGTAGGAACTGTTGCTTTATTGCACTCAGATCACAGCTATAAAGACAGATAACAATAAGACCACAAAACCTTTTTATATTAACATTTTTCCATAAGACCCATTTTTGTATCATGGTTTCTTTTATTTTATATTAGTAATTTTACAGCCCCTTGAAGGAATTCATTAAACTATAAATATACACAGAAACCCTTATCTTTCTTTTCCAGGTTTAAAACATCTTGTGTAACAAGCATTACATAAATACAACTATTTAATGGACTACCTGAATAGCTCATATCCCTTTCCATCTGTATCTCTTTTGCAAATGAAAGTGGTTTAAACAGATAGTAAAATACATCTTAACCTGAGTGAGGGACAGCATTTATGGGCATAGGTTTCTGCAGTATTGTGTTGTATTTTGCATTACCCAGAAGCTCTTTCAAGTGAAACTTCAATTGTCTTATCTCAGAGGCACACGTAGCTCCCCTGTTGACTTTGGTCAGAAGTCATATGTCGAATTCAAAAATAACTGTTGTTATTATACTGTTGTTGTTGCGTGAATACTTCTGCATTAATGCCACATAGCTCAGTGTTTCTAACTAATTTACAACACTGTGTTTGTCTGTGTTTACCTCTGTGTGTTGTGATTAGCTGGGAGTGAAAGCCTTGACTGTGGAGGACCTGCTGCAGGCCCAGAAGGAGATATCAGCCCACAATCGTCAGCTGAAAGAGCAGACTAAGCAGCTTGAGAGAGAAATGGCCTCGCTGAGAGATAATAGCCTGCTACTGGTGAGACCTCAGTGTTTGCTGCTATGTTGTCATAACCTCCATGGCTACAGCATCATCCCAGTGGTTTGCACCTGTTGCCATTCCTGCTACTTTGAATTTGTGTGACAGTGGTCTAAGCCCTAGTTAATTCAGTATTGCCTTGTAATTACAGCCAATGTTATATTGTTTTTATCTTTACTAGAGCTTTCTATGAGCAAAAACATTGCAGTTATGCTTATGTTTTTTATTTTCCAGCTGAAATCTCGATGTGAGGAACTGAAGCTTGACTGGGGCTCTTTGTGTCTGGAGAGTTTGTTGAAAGAGAAGCAGGCGCTTCGTAGACAAATCTCAGAGAAACAGAGACACTGCTTGGAGCTGCAGGTACACAGTCCACCTCATGATAGGAAATTAACTTTTAAAATGTGAACATATACAAGCCACTGATTCACACCTGACAATTGATAGCAAATTATTTTTTTCTGTCTAAAAATCTCCCAATTACTCTCACATTTTACCAGTTACTTGTAGCTGATAATTCCCTGCCCTGGTCCACCTCCTCAACATAACAGATTAGTTTCCAAGGGCTTGTATCTCTCCTCCACCTCATGTGTACTCCTCCATACACTCCATGTGTTCTCTTCTTCCATCCTGCCACCCCCTTTCTTCCGTCCCACTAGCTCTTCCGAGATATTCAAGGAATTAGGCTTGTCACGTAAACTATGAAAAAAAATGAAGTTTTCAGGAACAGTTGATGAATTGCTGTCACAAACATTTCCTAGAAATTTGAACTTTGTTGTAGAGTCTCAGATATTTAGTGTAATAGCTCCCCCTGGTGTTTGTTTATAGATCAGCATTGTGGAGCTGGAGAAAAGTCAAAGGCAGCAGGAGCTGCTTCAGCTTAAATCCTACAGCCCCTGTGAGGGTTCCCCATACAGAAAGAGCCTAGAATCCCGCTCTTCCACAGACATGGACTCTTCTAAGCTTGGCCTGTCCTCAGCCCCAGCCCTCAATGGTGTCAGCCCAGAGCTGTCTATCAATGGCACCAGCTCACCCTGTTTTGACCGAGCCAACACCAAGGGGGAGCTTCTTTCTCGCTACCTGCCCATCTCTCCGGACCATGAGATCGTACCCGCCACCCCTGATGCCCGGCAGAGGCAGCAAAGTTCCTCCTATGCTCTTCCAGATTACACACGTTTCTCCCCTGCCAAGATTGCCTTGCGGAGGCATCTTAATCAGGACCCCACAGCCTCTGCCCATTTGCGAGGTCCAGGACTGACCACCCACAGGTTGGTTGGAGCTAAAAAAATGCTCTTAATTTACAGTAATGGTCCTTCTTGTTTTCAAGGTCTTCAAGTTGCTGTCTAACATAACATGTTGTTAACTAATTGCAGCTTCTTTTTTAGGGAATCTGGTGGTGTTAACTCTCCTCTTGGGGCCAAACAGAACTGCCCCTCTCCCAACACATCTGATGCCCAGAATACCCCAAGAGGTTCTGAGAGGGTAAATGTCTATCTTATCTTTACCATCTGTGCAATTGCACTGTTTATTGGTCCATAAAAAATAGTTTTCTTCCTTCTTGCAGCATTTAGCCTACATATTGTTATCCTGCTGACCCCTTCCCCACTGTAATTTTGCCTTGCTCTCTCATACAGGGTGGTAAGGAGAGGAGCCCCTCTGTTCAGAGTGACAACAGCATCACAAGCCTTCCAATAAGCATCCCTCTGAGCACTGTCCACCCGAGCAAACTACCAGTCAGCATCCCTCTGGCCAGCGTGGTGCTGCCCAGTCGTGCTGAAAGACTGGTAAGGCAATTACAGTAGTGCCTACATTACAGTACTAAACTGAAGTACCTTCACATTAGTGCTCTGCTCCATGTGTAATAACTCAGCTGTTTACTGATGATGAATTAGATTGCTGTGAACTAGGCCTGCACGATTGATTGTTTTAGAACCTCGATGTAGATTCACCCCTACATGCGATTTCATGTCTATATTATGTTTATTTATTTATTTATTTATTTTGCAAGAGCCGGCGGCATGTCTCAGAGTTGTAAACAAGCGCTCCAAGGCTTCCCTCTTATCCTATGACAAAGCACCTTTTGGTCACGCGATCCACGGCACGCAGAATCAAATAGTTGAGTAGAAAGTTTCTGAGGAGGGACTGTGGTGTTGTCGAAATAACGTTAATCGCAAGGAAAACTCAGTGAACAAATGAATGCAAAATGGATGTTGCTTAAAACCCAGATAGTAGTGACGAGAATCAGCCCACCACCCAAACCGACCTCGTTCCGAAAATAGGAAAAAAATGGTGGTAGAAAATCGTGATTTCAATTCAGAGCTTTAAAAATCGAGATTCATATTTTTTCCTGAATCGTGCAGGCCTAGTGTGAACACAGTAACATGCAAAGTTATATTAGATTAAACTTAAGTTGTTTTATATATTTAAGATTCACTCATTTTTTGTGATTTATTTTTCTCATGTATTGTTAATTTGGATTATATAATGATATTTTTTCTGCGTTGATGATTTCAGAGAAGTACCCCAAGTCCTGTGTCTGTGGCAGGTCAGACCAACGGTATGAGTGACCCTTCAATCATTTGCAATATATTGTTAACACATTATTTTTTTAACATTACCAGAGAATAATCTGCAGCCAATTTATTAATAATGAAGTGTATTGAATTTGTTGTGTTTTATACTCGACTATACTTGACTGACTTTTTTTCCTATGTATTGTGAACCACTTTTCTCTGGTCTCTGTTCAGGTTATTCAGGGCTGATGAATGGAGGTCCCCACACTGAGGACCATAATGGTGCTTCTTCATCACCTCCTCCACACACCAACACTCTTTTGACCGGACCAATGGGCCGAGGAGGTCCCATCCAGAGCCCCCCACTCAGCACTGGAGGTGTACTCCAGTATGCAGATGGACCACCAAGGATTCTCCCAGAAGATGGGCAGGATCATCAGGGAGGTGAATCTGACACGGAGCCCCAGGACAGTGAACTACGGAGGAGAATCTTCTTCTCTTCTTCTTCCTCCTCTTCATCCTCATCGTCCTCTTTGTCAGGCAGTGGAGGCAGTGCGGCTGGAGGATCACGCCTCCACCACCACACTGGCAACTCAGCTAAACAGGGATACCATAGTAACCATGGAAACCACCACCACCAGTCCCCCGGCACACAGCACACTCATCCACCCACACACACATCGTCATCGCACTCCTCTCACAGCCTCGGCTCTCAAGAGGGACGTAAGCGGGGGAGAAGGAAGCGCAGCTCTGCAGTGGCTGTCACGACCGGCGGATCCCCGAAGAGGAGGTCGTTCCCCGGGCTGAGTTCCAGCAACCACTCCTCAGGATCGCCACTCAACATTAACTCCATGGTGAGTCACAGAAAGCATTTAGAAAGAGAAAACTGAAGATGTGATATTTGGTTTTGATATTTAAGCATGAATTTTGTAGCATAATAGGTTTCATAAGATTTGAAAATTATTAAGTATTTGAATATTCAGACTTTAGAGGAATTTTTTGTTGTTAGATGACCTCAATCTGTCAACATTGTGTCTTTGGTGCAGTTTTCTCAGTCGTTGATCATTATGAGTTTTCCATCCCATTAAGACCTGTTTTAATTGCCAGGTGTAATCTGTGTGTTCCTTGTCCCATCAGGTGAACAACATCAACCAGCCTCTGGAGATCTCTGCCATCTCCTCCCCAGAACAATCAAGTCACAGCCCCAGTGGGCCTGACCTGGACCAGCCCCCAATATTAAAGAGAGAGCGCCCCCTAGAGCTCAATGGCACAGGTCGCTACTCCTCAGCTCCCAGCTCTGATGAAGAGGACTCAGGATACCCTGCTGACAGCTCAAGTTCACGGTAATATAGTTCATTCTAGTGTAAAGATAAGAGAAGTAACCATCTACCTGCTGAGCCTCCCCTTTCTGCAAATGACTTTGCCAGCCTCCCCCTCAGCTGAAGGCTATTTCACCTTTTTTTTCATATTTTCTGGGTTGTTGCTTAGTAACCAGATGGCCAGGTGCAACATTCTCTTCCCTTTCTACTTTATTTTTTAATCTATAAATAAAATATATAACATCATGCCTTTTAATTGCCTCTGCTACATCAGGTTTTATAGGGCTCACACACATGTTGTTGCCATGTGTATATGTGTTTGTTTTGATAGTTCATTGTTTTTTTTCTCTAGAATTGAAAGAAAAATAGCCACTATATCATTAGAGAGCAGAGATGGACCTGGTAGACTAGGAGATAGTGAAAGAGGTAAGAAAAGAAAACTGTTTTTAAAAGTAAAACTTAGTCATGCACTTTCGCTGCTTGGCACCAAAATAAGTTCCTTTTTTAATCTACTAGGCAGGAAATCTGGTAGCAGCAGTGGTAACAGTACAGGAAGTGAGGCCTCCTCTTCATCCTGTTTATCGTCTACCAGCAAGTGGAAATCCACCTTTTCACCCATTTCTGACCCTAAGCAACCCAACTCTGACCTGAGACAGGGGGGCTCTCCATTCGGCATGGGGGGGTCAAGCCGGAGCACAGATTCAGATTCTGACCACAAACAGCAGCATCAGCAGGTGAGGAAAGGGACTGATGGAGAATCATCAAACTACATGACCACGAACCCCTTCCTCAGTCAAGACACAGGGACCCGAGGTGGAGGCGGCAGCGGTGGGGGCGGGGCCCAGGGAAGCAGCGGTTCAGATCAGCGTCTGGCCGTACAGAAGCAGAAGGCCCCCCGGGACTGGGAGCTGAAGACGAGCAACAGCCTGGCCAGTCAGAACCTCTTCATATCTGCTGCTGCCAGCAGTGGAGGGGGCATACTAAGCGGGAAAGTTGGAGGCAGTGCTGTAGCAGTTTCATCAAACACAGGATCATCTGTGGGACAGTACCTCTGCGGGACAGGGTCTCAGTTTCCACTTGGTGGGACCTCGGTCTTGCAGTCATTGTTCGGGTCACAGACAGGCGGATCCACAGTGAGTGGGACCCCGCGGCTGGTCAACGGACACTCTGCCCTGGGAAGCTTCTCTAGTGCTGGACTGGCAGGGGGAGCAGCTGGAGGTGAGCATTGTAATTGTAAACTAGTCTTGGAAAGATTACGTGGGGGTTGTTGAACAGTTTAGAGACAGGTTTTAGTCTTAGCTCGGGTTGATCTTGGTTACTGTAGTGTGAGTCCGAGGGAATGGGCCTCCGAATAGAGCCAGGTAAGTAACAGTCCAGTGCTGCTGCCTTGCTGACAGTTGGACTGACTGACTCTGTGTGCTGCCACGCTTTGACATGAACTGGCTGCTTGAGTGCTGCAGTTGGAAACACCCTTGGAAAATGTTGCATTCTAGCTGAGTGAATAATTAAAAAATAATCTGAACCATTGATTAGTCTTAAAAAATTGCGATTGACCATGAATTTGTAGCATGTTTTCTTTAACTATTATATTACCATGTTGTCATTTTCTGTGGGTGTTATCTACCAGAGTTATATGTCAGAGTCATTTCACTTTATACCCAAATTTGAGCCTTTGCTGTAACACAAACTGTTTTGATGCTATTTAAAATTGGCCAAACTGATCCGGTTACAGTCAAAGTGGACTGACTCTGTTTGCTTTCTGTGTGCTTGTTGAAGACTTGCCTGGCGCTATGCACAATCTGGCTCAGTCCTTGCTTCTCTCTTTGTCCCTCCCCCTCCCTTCCTCCCTCTCGCTCTCTTTGCCACCTGTATCTGCTCTCTCTTTCTTCTGTCTCCACTCTCTCACCCTCCCCCCTCCCTCCAATTCTGCTGTATGATTTGCAGGTATATTTCACCACGTGGTTCCCACAGTGTCCTCCCATCAGTTTGGGGCAGCGCTGCCCACCTCAGGAGGCCTCAGCTCTCTGCTCAGTCTCTCCTCCTCTTCCTCTACCTCCTCCCAAACCCAGCAGCACACCACCCCCCAACCAACCTCCACGCGCTTGGCCTCAGTGTCCTCACCTCTCCCCCTCTCCCTGTCCCAGGCCCAGCACAGCCGCATTCAGTCTGTCCTGCATAGCCCTTCTCCTCCCACGCTCACCCTGCCACCTCCCCCTCCACTGCACAGCGTCCCCTCCTCCTCAGCACCCACGCACTCTGATGCTCAGCCATCCTCTCGATCCGACTCCCTCCTCTCCTCCCGTCTGTCCCACTCCTCTCTCCACCACCAGAGAGCACAGTCATCACTCTCTCTCTCCATCTCCTCCTCCACCTCTGCCTCCTCTGCTTCTGTCTCTGCCACTGCCACAACTGCTTCCCTCTCCTCCTCCTCTCTGTCAACACCCTCCTCCTCTCGTCCATTCGCAGTGCACTACTCCCCTCGGCTGCCCCCTCCACCACCAGCCAGCAGCTCAGGTGGTGGCGGGAGCATGTGGCGGACTCAGGGCATGCATGGTACCTACACCACCTCCCAGCTCCCCGGCTCCCGACCTAGATAGTGTTTGGGAGTGGGGACGGGGAGGAGGGAGAGGGGAAGGGCAATGAGCAATCAGAGGGTGGAAAGAGGGAGAGAATGAAAGAGAGAGAGAGAGACTAGTAGGGAATGAGAGAGACAGGATACCTGTTTTCCTTGTTCTCCCTCATGCTGTTGTTCTGATTGAACAAGGTAAGTCAGTTCTTAGATTTAAAGGATAAAAAACAGAAATGTTTGGATTTTGAAAGTGGCAGGATGTAATACTGCTTAGGTTTTATTTGTTTATATCTGTGCCGAATCACCCAACCGTAGACCCACTCATGGTGTATTTTTCTGTCTTTTTTTGATGCTGCAGGTAATTGATGAAATCTACCTCAACATTAAATTAACTATGCAAATGTCCAGGTGTGGACCAAGGCACTCTCCTCACTCACTGGTGCTTCGAAACGTCTGCGCTTCCCAACCGCCTCCAAGACCGGCTTCTGTACTGGGATATCTGACACACAAACACACACATTCAAACACACACACACTAACCACCACTATAGTCACCTTGAGCAGAATTCACAGGTACTGGTCATGTTTATGTGTAGATTGTTGTTACAGTATAGAAATCAGTACCAGCTGCTGCCCAGCACTGAATGAAGTTAGTAATCCAAGATATCTGGTTTGACAACAAGGTGCTCAATAGTTTGATAGTGTGTCCTTATGATTGTCTTAGTCACTGTTACAGCGATAAGTGTTCAGCATAATAATCAGTTTTTTATGATTTAATGTAATGTTTCATAACAGATAAATTGAAGCACACAGTCCACCTTTTTAGCTGAATGTTATCAGGAGTCAAGTTTTGCTTCATACGTGTGCATGTGTTTGCACACTCAAACACACACACACACACACACACACACACACTCAGAGACCAGTTCACTGAACTCTGCTCAGATGCCATGCAGTTTGTCTCTCTGCATACATGCTCTCTTATCTCTCTCTTCCTCTGTCAGTGAAATCCAATATTTGTTTCAACATAATAGAATATGAGACAAGATGAGGAACTTTTGGTCTAACATCACACTGGATTGTAAGATACAGTTACAAATGTAACAGATGATCTGCAAGTCCTGGCTGGTTTGTTGACACCCCTAAACTCTGGTTATGTTCATTGATAATTTTTTTATATGTAAGAAAATAGAAAATGTGGGTCCTCTCTGTTAAGTCCCTTTATTTAAAAGCAAAGTGGTGCAAACATTGTAAAATGCTCTACTGGCTCACATAAATAACATTGCATTTTTTTTGGCTACTAACTATAGCAAAACCAATTAAGTGATTAAAATAATTCTTCAGGTGTTGTTCAGTGTTTCTCTTCTAATACAAGATATTTAGCATATCAATGACAGCATGTTTGATAACTCTGAAAACTTTTTGATACAACCTAGATTCCAAAATTGGGATGCTGTGTAAAATGTAAATAAAAACAGAATGCAAAGACATTTGTAATATTCTGCCAAACCCATGTGGCCCATCCTTTATACAATCTTGTTTCAAAAAGTGGTGAACCTCGCCATGTCCGAGCCTTTCTGGGATGTCCCTTTCATATCCGATCGTGATAGTATCACCTGTTACCAGAGAACCTGTTTACCTGTGAAATTTTCCAAACATTTGTTTCCCAGTGTTATGTTGTCTCTGTCACAGTTTGAAATGTAATACTTGCATCAAGTCAGAATTAGCATATATATTTAGAAAAATCAATGAAGCTGATGAGGTAAAACATTAAAGATATTATCTTTTTACTGTTTTCAATTGAGTGTACGTCAAAGAGAATTAGCAAATTATCATATTCTGTTTTATCCATGTTTTACACAGCATGTCAACTTATTTTGAATTAGTTGTGTTGTGTTTATCATATTAATCAGGCATACTTAAAATTCTCTCATTAAATGAACCGCATAATGAGGTGCAATGAAGTGTATTTTAAACATACACAGAAGTAGCAACATTTCGACAGATTCCAGTAATGCGGAGTAATGTGCTTTTTAATTTTTTAAAAAGACCCCATGAAATTCATTTAATCAGATGGTGCTCTGTGTAGACATTGTTGGTCACTTTGTAGTAGAGACTCAGTGCTGTCAAAGAGTTGTGACCACACTGTTTAGTGCTTTAGTGAAGCTGAATCCAGGTGTAATAGAAATATAACAAGATTCAACACGTCTGTATTTATTAGCATTTTCTTCTTCAATCAGTTGGGTAAATCACACTACCATGTGGAGCCGCAGCAGAAATACTTTTACAGCAGGAATTTTTTGACTCTTCTTAAGCTAAACTTGGTCATATTTATCTCTGCTGTTGGGAAATGCAGGTTTAAGCAAATATAAAGGACACACAGGGACTGCATTTCGTTCATACAAACACACGCACACACTCATGCCTGCAAATCCTCACACAATGAGAAAACAAACCATAACCACAACAAACTACTGGACTCTGTTCACACCTTTTTGTTTGCTTTTTTTTACATTGTGTAATTGTATTGATTTTTTTTTTTTTTAAATTTGTAAACTTTGTTTGTACTGTGAATGTGATTCATTTTCTGACTGTACAGTTGTGTATAATTTAGATTATTATATTTATGCCGTCAGTTTCTCCATTTGCCTTTTACTTTTTTTGTTTTTGTTGGTTTTTGTTTTGTTTAATTTTGTTTTATCTTGAAATGTGTTGAAATTGTAGAATGCAACAGTGTGTGTACTTGACTCACAGTCCGAAAACAATGGTGCTACATTTGGACTGTAACTGATCTTATTTATTCTGTAGTGAAAACATCAAAAACAAATCGAATTCTTGGTGCTGTACACAGGGACATTTTTAAAGCCTTTTTTTTGGCATTTTCTTTTCTCTTATTTAATATGCTTTTGTCTGATTCTTTGAATGCCTAGTGTACAACTGTAGACACCACCTTTAGATAAAACTACTCTGCAACAGCTGGCTCAGAGTCTGAGTAAACAGGATGAGGAGCTCTGCTCATGTTTCTCACGCCCCGGTTTTAAACATAAGTCAGCACGCTTTCCTTTCGAAAGTGAGCTGTTAGTGAACAAGACACACTGTTTTTGTACATAACTGTTTTCTCTCGTTCGTCTCCATCATAAAT
>JAQNCA010000025.1:19020544-19039879 GCA_029783725.1 Acanthurus tractus
TTAATAAAAATGTTTCATATAATATTTGAATTGCTTTTGTTGTGTGCAGTGCCATTTATGTCTCATTTTGATTTGTTTACTCTTATGAAAGATAAGTAGATCATGCTGAGGTTAAAAATTAACTGCTGAGGAACGCCAGTGATGCTAAAAAAAAAGCAAAAAACCAGCCTCCCTTACATGGTCATTATAATGTGCTTTTATCAATATCTTTAAATCAGTTAGTATTTTCATTATATCTCTGTTATTACTATATTAAACTTAATGAAAATAAGCTTTGAGAAGCTGTTTCAAATGAAGTGCTGCTGTAGTTTTGCCTTCCAAGTACAATAACTTAGAGAGGTGTGTGATTTTTTGCCAAAATGCCTGTACATTTTCAACAAAAAGTCTATTTAGTGAAGCTTCTCACCTCAACCCAATTGTGAAAAATTCCACAACATTTTTTATTAACCCTCACAAGACACTGATGGGGTCAAAATAGTGAGAAATTGTAGCACATAGTTTGTAGATGACACTGGATAGAGATCCTTATCAACCTCTCAGTATAAACACACAGAGACACCAGATTACAAATGTTTTAATTAAAATGCTGATTACAGGCCAATATCCCACAGTCTAGCCATTCTTAGATAACCCCAAGTTGCTTTCTAGAAAAGGGAGGCTGTGGTGTCTACCAAGAAATGTCCTACAAACACTGAGTTGATGACACGTTTCAGCTATTAGGAGAGTAACGAGCAGCTCCCATCGTCTCCATCCCGATGAATTATGATGGACAAAGAATGAGACCTCTCTTTATCTCTTGGGATCCATGGCTGCTTAACAGCTCAGAGACCTTGACTGTCTGCAAAACAAGGCTGCAGCTGTGAGAGCGTAGTTACTCTCTGAAAAGATTTGGATGCGTTCATGTGATCCGACCGTCTTTTGGCTCCTTTCTGGGAGCAGGTTTTCGTTTATGGTTTTCCTGCTAATTAGAACAGATTAATTGCAGCCTCCTGTCTTGATTTGACGGTTAACATGAATGATCTGATTATTTCTAAAGACTAGGTGAAGGTTACAGTGGGATCAAAACAAGCCCAATAACAAACTGGTTAAAATGAACAAGAATACTGGACATGAACAGTTCAAAGCATCACATTACAAATGTTAGGTACATTACTTCCTTGTCAAAGGGATAGTTTTGGCAATATGCAAAGGCTTATTTACTGAATTTCCAATTATGAGATGATAAGACTTGTTAAACTGTTAAATCTGGCAGTTACATACAAAGCTACAGCTGGGCAGCCTGTTAGCTTAACTTGGCACAAAGCTAAGCTAACAGACTGGAAACAGCTAGCCTGGATCTGTCCTTAGCTAACAAGATCAGCCTACCTGCACATCAAAAGCTAGCTAAATAACATCTTATTTCTCATTTAGTCATACAAAAAAATCTACTTAAGTGTAAAAACTTGATCATCCTCACAGTGATGACATGATTTCAGAAAGTCACTTCATCCATCCAAGAAACACTTTGGTTTTTAAACACATGTAAAAACACAACTGGTGTCATAGAGATGCAGGTAGAATTATTTTATTACTTATTGACAAAGACATACAATCTTTGTGCTCATCTTAGTGTCTTCTGACTCCAGCTTCATATTTAATGCACAGAGTGAATTAGATCTCCTCATGTAAACACCAGCAAGAAAAGAGAGCTAAATAACACACACCTCAGCACAAACACATGGGGTCAGTCCTTTCTGGGGACATTTTTTTCCTACTTAATCATAACCCTAGTTTTGACCCATGTCCTCACCCTTATATTGAATGATTAATACTTTTTGGACCTTGAGTTTTGTCCCCATAAAGTAGGTGAGTTCCATTTTTTCTGTTGTTTTTTATTTTACACCTGCTTTGGCAGTGTAAACATCTTTTTCCCCTTACATATGGCCTCTTTGATGATTTGAAGTGAATCCAATTGATTCGACTTGAATAAGTGGACCATCCAAAAAGACTAGCTGCTCCCTAAAACGGCCTTAAGAACTAAGGCACTGTGTTGCCACGATGCTGAGAGCATCATCCTCAAACAAGGCAATGTTTCTAATGTTTCTAAAAACAGTGAAGGCACTGGATATTTTGTATCATCCACAGCTGCTTAAATCTGCTTCATATTGTTATTGCAGTTCTGATTCAATATATTCTATTTTGCATTTAACTTATGCTGATTTTACCTCAGTGTCTCTTCTCAGATCAGCTTTATTTTAATATCAGGGCTAAAACTCATTAAACAACTGGCTGTTGGAGGTCAAGAAAGCATTTTTCTTTACAGCAAACATCGCAAAGTGATACAAACTCCAAATCATCAAGGACACATCTTCCTATTTTTGCATTCCAATTCCTATTTTGGCAGCGTTTTCCCCATTAAGTGAGAAGGGAAGGTGGGAGGATATAAGTCCCATCCTTGTTTGTTTACCACATTCAAAACAAGCAGTTGTGAGAGGTCTGACCACACAGGCACACAGACACACAGTGCAGTATGTTGGTCGTGGATGTCCTCTGCTGTGGAGCACTGATGGTCTGCTGGACCAGGCTCTCCGTGGCCCTGCAGGTCTCACATGGACGCCAACTGATGCCGCCCCACGACCCCAAAATAACAGGTGAGACTGTAGAGTTCAACATCAACGAAACCTCTGGAGATTTGTGCATGAAATGTTTTAAAAGTTAAGTTGTTCTGTTGTTTAAAAGCTTGTCAACTTGTCTGTTTCTTACAGAAATGTGTTTGTTGTGTTTAGTTCCCGTCCTCTCTGGCTTTAATCTGTTTTACAGTGTGTAATTAAATTTTTTCTCTTTTTAAAAATTAAATTTAAGGAGACCACCACATGGTGAGCTCAACTGAGGCTGGAGATGCTTTGGAAATTAAGGACACCCCACACCTTCATGCACCATGCTTTGTGGATGACATATTCACAGCGTTGCGTGAAGGCGTGGGGAACGACGGTGGACTCACAAACAACAGTTTGACTCTGTTTGGAATCTGCACAGCATCTGATAATTCAGGCTCAGTCTTTTTAGAGCTTGCTAAGGAGGCAAACAGAAACCCGAGAAATGGACTGGAGGTTTTGCAACCAGCGGGAGGTAACAGAGCTCTCTGATTGCAATTATTCTTGCTTGAATTCCTTTTTGTTTTTTTTGTGACCTTTAGTCACAGCATGTCTTGTTTTCTCTGTCAGTGCGTTTGACAGAGGAAGGTGAAAGAGGAATGCTCAGCTTAACCTTTGACCTCCCACAGTCTCCTTCACTCATGCCGAAGCCTGTGCTGCTCTTGGCGTCTGAAAGTCCCCTCACAGGAGGAGATCTGAACATCACTTTCACCACTCAGTCACTGCAACCTAACACACAGGTTAAAAAAAAATAATGTGTGAATAATTGATGAACAAAACAAAAATAAGGTCCTGTTTTTTCAAAATCCGCTGTATAAGACAGCGTCAGACTTATTTTTGTTGTTTTCCTGTTGCCGTCTTCTCAAGTCTGTGTGTATTTCTGGAGAAACACGTTACATAATGCTGACAGGAAAACCATCAGAGGGCAACCTTCACCAGAACTGGAGGATTTCTTTTGACACAAAATCCCCTGATATCAGTAAGACGTGATATGAGTAAGATTTAATTGCTTGTTTCATGTAGAGTAGGCGTGACACATTTTCTCTCTCAGCAGATCAGAGCCTAAAAGACATCCTTATTGGTTGGAAATCAGGAAGTAATATCAGACTGACTCCACTTCTGCTTTTCTTAGGGGAAAGAGGAACTGAGACCAGGTAACCCTTGCTTTCATGTTCCCCACGTTGAAATTTTACCAGACTATTACCACAGTGTTGCTCATTTACCGTCTCCAACTCTCCTGCTCAGACATGTGTCAGGTTCGCCCCCAGCCCCACAGACCGCCTCCTTCCTCTGTGAGCTGAAGCGGTTCCTGGCTGATGTCATGCCTCAGGACCAGCCTGACTTCCCTTCGCTCCAGCTGCCCACCGTACAGACCCTGCCCCCACTAATGCTAGGCTTATCCACCAGCCAAACCCTGCTGGCAGGACTCATCAAATCCTCGGCCCTCACCATCTTCTCCTTCTCTAGCTGTTGCTCCATGTTTCAGGTGCATCATGGGGAGTTGGCGCTGTCTCCTGCACTGCTTGAGGAGCTCAGGCAGAGGTTGGAGAAAACTGTGATGCATACAATGAAGGTTTTAGGGGTGGAGGAGGTTGGTCTCAGAGCTGTGGACAGGCTGGAGAGGCTAAAAGAACTCAGTGCGTTTCCAAAGAAGGAACTGGCAGCAGGTGACGTGTACAAAAAAAAAACTCTTTAGAGAAGTTGTTCTGCGGTATTTTTGTTTTGTTTCATTTTTTGGGAAATGCACCTTCACACACCTGTCAAATAAACTCAAATACCACCTTAAATGAAATCCACATCATCACATAAAAGTGTATTTTATTAATTTATTGATATAAAAGTGGATATGTGATGGATGTTGCAATATTTTTTATATTTAAAATATGTATTTGAGACTTTAAAATACAAAATTTGCCATCTATGCTATTTTAACTGTTTAACTATTACTGCTGGCTTGTTCAATTGTTTATCCATTGACTTGCTTCTAACAAAATATTTCAGTTTCTTAATAAATAAAAGTAGCAAACTATTAAAACTTTTAATCTGTGACTTTTAGCTAACTGCTTACATTCAGCTATTTCAACTCCTTATTTGTTGCTTTTAGCTATTCAGTTATTCAAACCATTACTATCAGTATCACCAAATACAGTATGTGGACCCTTTTTTAAATTTTCTGGAATTCTTATCATAATTTGAGTTTTATTAATTTAGTTGAGCTGCTACACAATCTTCTCATACCCCATTGGCAACTACAGAAGTACCACCTGCCTACAGTCCTAAGACACTGTACACTTTTTTTTTATATTAGTCTTTGTTGCAGCTGACAGAAATTTGGATTTCTTTGACATCAAGATCCTGTAGTTCCACTTTTTAGTTGATACTTCTCCTTCCTCTCTGCATAAACAGGAGAGAGCCAGTACCGAGCATTTCTTCTGCTGAAGGCCCTGCAGACGGTGGCCCGTACCTATGAGGTGCAGAGGGGACTGCGTGCTGCAAGAGCCGGCTCCGACAACCCAGACAGGGATAGCCCATGTGGGCTTAAGAGCCTCACTGTGTCCCTAGAGAGGCATCTCGTGGCTCCAAACACTGCCAATATCAAGAACTGCCATGGCTCTTGCGCCGCCCCCCTGGTCAACCCCACCAATCATGCCATCCTGCTCCACTCCCACATTGAGAGTGGACATGTGGGTGAGCGTGCGCCGTGCTGTGTGCCTGTTGCCTACGAAGAAATAGAAGTGGTGAACTTCAGCGACACTGGGACTGAAATTAAACTTCTGGATCAAATGGTGGCGAAGGAGTGCGGATGTCGATAAAGCTGTTTGCCTCTTGATGTGCACTTCTGATAGAGACTTTGCAGGTTTGATTTAACAGCCTGTTTAACAAAGAAGTCTCACCCACAGTAATTGTTGCTCACATTTATTTATTCACACAGTTTTAATAGCAGTAAATGCACAAGTGTATTCACAGAGGCCTCCTTAGGCTACATATTTACATATATTTGTATTGAAAATGATAATGTGAGTATTGTTGTCTTTCTGTGTTAATACATATTTTGTGTTGCTACATAAGAATTGTGTGTAATAAGATCAGTTTGGTGTTTTAATTAAGGTAACAGTTATCACTGAAAGCTCAAAAATGACTCCCGCTCAATGTGAGACTACAGTTTTTGTGACAGTAATACATATTTCAAAATCAGTGATGCTAAAAGGTACATTTTGATGTGATAAACATGTTTATATTGTGATGCCAGATAAAATAGATGATGTCCTCTGCTAAACAAACAAAATTTGGATAACATAACATTCTGCGTTTTTTGTTTCATTAAATGCAAAGTTTAATACTGTTTGTATTCTTCACTCAGAAATTTGTTGCAGCGACACTTGTTGACATTTATTTCTTTGACCTTTTTCTTTAATCAGCTCAATACAAAATTATTCTTTTGCTTTGGGTTTCAGGATTGCTTTGTTGCTAATCGGCTTTTTCCTTCTTCTTATTGCTCCAAGCTCTTCAGATCCCCACCACCACATGAAACTGTCCCATATGGAAATCTGGAGGCACACAAGCAGAGAAAACACACCGATAAATACATGTATGAAACAACTGCATATATATTTATTTAAAAAAAGGAGAATATCTTTACTAATTCAGTTTTTATAATGCAGTCAAGGATTAAATTGTACATTTTGTCATTTCAGTAAAGCTTTGTTCCAGGGAAATTCACCTTCAAACAGAGTAATTACTCTATATTTTCTTTTATGGTGTAGTCGGAATTCATACATTTTTTCAAATCTGATGCTTAACTTTACCTTTAAGAGACAGACTGGTGAAAAGGTAATCCAAAGAAAAATCATGGAGCTGCTCCACTTACACAGAAATCACTTGGATGACTTTCAGACCTCATAAAATATTATAGAAAATACTGATGCCAGTAATACTACATGAAAACCTATCCAAAATCCACCAGGTTTTGTTAATAGGCAACAATGCAAGGATTGACAATACCTGCATTATTGAACCATCCTGCAGACTTCCAACGAAAGACTTTATACCTGTCTCCTCAACGAATGAATCCACAGCATCTGGAAAACAAAACAACATAAAGGGCACTGAAGCTGTAAGGACTCAAGCTCAGGTGCGTTTTCTGTCTGCGTGTAATGAGAATATAATACAATATTTACCATGCAGTTCATTGACCCCCGAGCTCACAAGCAGTACGACCAGTGTGAGCACTAAGCAGCGGTTCATAGTAAATCCTTTCCATGGATTTGGAACATCACTCAAATTTTCGATGGATAGAATCCGTTCGTAAGACACTATGGACACACACAAATGAGTCAGACGCATATACCAGAGGCCATAGTATTGACCAGGTTGGTTGTTTGGGTGGTAATTCATCTTACTTTCGATGTTTTTAGATGCAACAACTCCGGCTCCTAAGCTCCTGTAGGCTAAAATTGTGTTTTAAGTTGGATTAAAAATTAGGCAGTGAGATAAGATGAAAAACTGAATTAATGTCATGCACAGAAAAACAGCTTGAAATCAGAGTTTTTACAGCATTAATGTGCCTGTGCTATTACGTGCACAGTCTTTTAAACTGCATGGCACGTCATAGACTAACATAAAACGGCTTAAAATAGGCACCTGCAGCTTGTTGAAAAGGACAAACATTATTTAAAAAACCTTAGAGCTAAGAAAAAAAGAAGGAACTTACCTGATTTGACCCTTTAGTTGAGCGTCACCATGGAAGTAAAAGGTAATGTGATTGTGCTGGTAGTAATCTCTGGTCTACCAGAATGAGACACAGTGTTAAACACACCCTGCACTGTGCCCCTTTGCTTTTTGATTGACAGACACAGATGACAGCTGTTGAAAAAAGGAAAATGAAAGTTAATACAAGTAGTGTGTACTGATATTGCTGATACTTACCAGCAAAGAAGCTATAGGTGATATGCCATTATTGATGCAACTCTATATAATAAATGCTAGATTAAAAAACAAAACAAGACAAAATGTTGATTAATTTACTATTAACTTTGTGCTGTTGGGGAGGAATACAATATAACTACTCCTTTACACCCATTACCACTATTAAGTACCAGTAGTGGAAAATAACTAGGTTCAAATACTCATGTACAGTGATTAGACACAAATTTGAGACCTGCACTTGCACTTTTAGTTTTTCTTTGTTTTTGCCTCTCTATAAGCAAGCTACTCCAGTACATTTCAGTGGAGAGTGCTGTTCTTCATACTGCACTCTTTGTTTAAGAGCTAGAATAACCGGTTAACTATTTGCATGAGTTTTACATTAGGCTAAAAACTCCCGATGAGCTTCCATTGTACAATACGCTAGCAAAAACTTAATCCCCACACAGAAGTAGTTAAATGTAAGCCCCCTATGCTAAAACATACTGCTTACAATGCATCAATAATAAGAATCTATTTAATAAACAGACTGCTATTGATCACAGGTATACTCAATATTTGAGTAAAATGGCTCATTAATTGCGTCATATTTTCACAGTCACACGTCATGATGAACAGGACACTCCCCTGAATAATACTGCAGCCTGCCAGCTCCACGCTCAACATAAGGCGAAGAGGAGAGGACAGAGCGAGCAGCTGGTGTTGACGCTGGCCGGATGGTTAAATCTAACCTACAGACGATTTTGAATAGTCATTGTTTTGTTAGAGAAAAAGAGAGAAACTTAACCGAGATGCCTGTTATTGAGCAATCCAGTAATAAACCTGAAAGTGAAAGGTATGTTGTTGTATTCGTCGTGACTTGTTCTAAGCTAATTTAGCAAGCTAAGCTAAGTTTAAAACCCGCGGCCTAGCTAAAAGATACGGTGTAATTCCAGGAGTGGCTAGCACTATTTCCCGTGGTTCTTGTTTACATAACAGCACTGTTTATTTAGGTTGACGCTTCCAGAATACATTGTCAGTCGCGTTTGGGTTGATAACTTTTCAATAAATGTTTTTACTAAATCACCTTAAATTACAGAGTTTTAACACCCGAATTAATGTTAGTATCTTAACATTGGTCTTAAGCAAATAAACGAAGTCGTAGTCAACGCCGCTGTTGATATTCATACGCCAGTTAGCAAGCTAAGCTAACGCACAAGCTAAATTATGATTCGCCACAGAAATGCGCTAACGTTAGTGAAATGCTGAGGTGCTAGCTAGCTAACGTAAAACAAATGTCGACTTTGCTAAATATAGTATTTTCCCTTGCATCTAGTAATTGAGATTACTTGATTTAATTTGTTGAATAACTACATTATTTTGGTAAGTAGGAGTGTGTCGTCTTAATTTGATATAAATGTCAGCGCAGATGTAGTGCTAGCTGCGTAAGCTAACGCACAAGCTAAAATATGAATCGCCACAGAAATGCGCTAACGTTAGTTAAATGCTGAGGTGCTAGATAGCTAACGTAAAACAAATGTCGACTTTGCTAAATATAGCATTTCACCTTACATCTAGTAATTGAGATTACTTGATTTGATATGTTGAATAACTACATTATTTTGATAAGTAGGAGTGTGTCGTCTTAATTTGATATAAATGTCAGCGCAGATGTAGTGCTAGCTGCGTAAGCTAACGCACAAGCTAAAATATGAATCGCCACAGAAATGCGCTAACGTTAGTTAAATGCTGAGGTGCTAGATAGCTAACGTAAAACAAATGTCGACTTTGCTAAATATAGCATTTCACCTTACATCTAGTAATTGAGATTACTTGATTTGATATGTTGAATAACTACATTATTTTGATAAGTAGGAGTGTGTCGTCTTAATTTGATATAAATGTCAGCGCAGATGTAGTGCTAGCTGCGTAAGCTAACGACTAGCGCGTAGGTTTCGTTAACGTTACATCACCGATGTTTTCATAATTTCGTCGTTGCGGTGTCAACAGTCGATAGTCGACATTAATATCACACATTTTTTAGTGTCATTCCACTTGAAGTAATTTTAGATCTTGTAAGAATACACAAGTGTGTATGGTAATTATGTAATACTCTGTAAAATTAGCCTTTTGTGAACCAGGGAGTTGAAATGATGGCTGAATTGATCATCTGTGTCTTAAAGCTGTTTTTTTCCGTTTGGCCCTCAGGCTCAGGTGCTAGCTACCGTTGACACACTGCAACTTGTTAAAAAAAACGATTGAATGAGTCAATTTGGGTGTACAACGAGGTAATCAGTCGAAATGGTTTAAGATATCATTTACTGCTTAATCGTAAGGTCATAATTTTCAACAATTTGTTGTTGTCGATTAGCCGAGGGTGTTTTTCATTTCAGTCGTGTTCTGACAAGATTTTGGTCGGGGTTGTTTTCCTAGCTCTACAGTGTTGTGAAGGACTCGTAGGAAATTTCCACTGCACTGCGAAGGGGGTGGTATGGGGAATCCTGAGTCTAGTGATAACATGTTGTACACAGAAGCTACTCCTTGTTTAGTAGATATGTAATTATTTTAAGACCTGTTTACACTGAGAATTGTTGTCATTTATAGTAACAAAAAAGTTGCTTTTATACCGCACTGAAATGATAGAAATTGTTAAATTAAGTGAGAGAATAACATGTAATTTTCATTCTGTAAAGCCATGGATTTTTTTTACATCAGCAAATGTCCTTTGAAACTGACTTCACAGCTACATATCCTGTGGTCTACTTTGTTATGAAGCTGGTTTAATAACATAATTCAACAGCTTAAACACTAATACTAGTGATACTTGCATTTGGATATCCTCCCAGAGATGAGTGGTCTTCTTACATGATATTCATATATGGCAAAGGTGCTCTTATGCAAGCAGAAGCTTAAGACTCATCGCTCATGTGATTAGGGTGTGCATGTGTTCTGCTGCCTACTGTGGGCATGGGGATTTCAAAGATTTCTGTTAACTGCACAGATAAATTTATTAAAATCCTTGTGCAATGAATTTTTTAAATACTCAAGAGGCACTGAAGGTTTTAATTGGCTGTTCAAACATAATCTGTTAAAGGGATTTAGGAAAAGCCACTTTATTTCCGATCTCCTCCAGTGACTTGAAAGATCGGGCAATGGTTTGTAAAAGCATATGGACTTGGCCAACCAGAGTTATGGCAGTGAAAATGGTTTTCATTTGGGTTTCACGCATCTGCTCCACATATAGCACAGCAGTGGCATTTGCGTAAGAGAGCATCTGTGAGTGTCTAAGTGTGTTTGCGTTGCTGTGGAAGCACTATGGCTGCTAATGGGTTGTGTTCTCGATAAGAGCGCTGACAAGTTTATTCTCAACTCTGCAAATGTATGCAACCACACACAGACATCTGCACAAGCAAGCCAAGCTAATTCAGGGGAGCACTTTGACTGGCCTCTGAATTAAAATGTTTTTTGTCCCTGTCGTAAACTGGAGCAGCACAGCTAGTGCAGGACTGATGTAGGCTAATGGTTAGACAAACAGAGCCCTCACCTCTGGCTGTCTTTCCTTGAAATCATGTGATGCACTGAAATTTTCTTACAGAGACCACTGCACACTATGCAGTTGTTAGGTTCAGGAAGTTCAACATCTCTCTTGTGCCATGAACATTTAATTTTTTACATGGGGACAGTGATGAGGATCATGATGTCTTTGTGGAATGGGAACAAAATATGTCTCCAGGGGTTTCAATGAATAATTGACTGAAATGCCATACTAAGTTGTGAAATTTTGTGGGTAATCAGTGATGTGGTAAGTTAGCTTGTAGTGCCAATGTTTGACAAGTTAAGTGCTTATCAGTTAGTACATTATATGTACGTTTGTGCGTAAGGTGAGAACAGTTACTGATTGAACATTGCCCCCCAGCCTTTTTTGTTCTCAACAGTCACTCATCCCCAACAACTGTTTAAGTGAAACGTCGGAGATGAGTCACTCAACAGTATAATTTATGATAAACCTGCTGGTTATGTTGGGAGGTTTGTAGCAGAGCCTAATTATAATGTCTCCATCTCTCTCTGTGTTTGTGTCCTCCATCAGTATCTCCAGTCCCAGGAGGTGCTCCCACTGTTGCAGTAACCCGTGTCCGGGGCCTCTGTGGTGCTCCTGATGCCCCTCTCCCACCCCTGAAGATCCCAGGTGGGCGAGGGAATGACCAGCGGGATCGCAATCTTTCAGCTAAGCTATTCTATTCTGTAAGTACTACATTTTTAAAAAAATATTTTACAGCAGTTTGACTCCAAGTGTTTATTCATTGTGGACCTACCTTGTGCTAACAGTGCTGAAAGACAAACATGCCTGAGAGGAAAAAAAACACAGTTTGCACTTAAGCAGTTTTGATAGTGTCATTATTTGAAGATGTTGTGCCTGCTTTGTGTAATGTCTGATTGTAGATGTATGATTCACAACTTTAAGTGAAATGTTAGTCAGTGACAAGTCAACACCTTCTGTTGGTCACACAAGACTGCAGATAACATAAGGGCTTGTCACCTTAACTACATTATGCCTGTGGCAGTGAACTTGGTGTACTTTCTTTTTTGTTTTTTTTGTTTTTTGTTCTAATCTTTATTGCTCCACATATATTTGGCACAGCTGCACATGTTAATCACACAACACAACACTTCTCTAACTTTTACTTGTAATTTTTGTAACAACTCATTTATAATAATTAACTAACAGCCATAATTTGTAACTGCGTTTGTTTTTATGTTCTTTAATCAAAACTTTGCTCTCAATGTCGTACAAACTAAATTATTTCTGTTGTTCCTCTTTCCTTAAGGATACTCAGTTGCTGGTTCTTGAGGAGCCTCCCCCTGCCAATGGCAGAGTGCGGTTCTTGCTCTTTGAGCCCCGTCGCTCTGAAGGCAAGCACTGTGTCTGGAGGGCGGCACTGAAAGGAGGGAACCTCTATGTTGAAATCCCTCCTGGAGCTTTGCCCGAGGGCAGCAAAGACAGGTCAGGAGGAAAAACTTTTTCAGTTGTGATTAAAGAAAAATCCTTAAAAAAATAGTTAATGATTAACATAAAAAAGCTAAAGTTTTATATTTTATGCAGATAAAACACATGTATGATCTAAACCCCCATGGTTAAGATCTTCTTTTGATGCAGTACATGGGTGGTTAAAATGTTCTTGGACTACTACTGTGAATAATTATATTTTTCTGAAATTCATTAACATCCCTCCTATAATACATTAAAACTTTTTGTTTACTTGCCTTTTTTAGCTTTGCCCTTCTGCTGGAATTTGCAGAAGAGCAGCTGCAAATCAATCACGTGTTCATCTGTTTTCACAAGAGCCGTGATGATAGAGGTGAGTCGATATTGTCTGGGTCTCTTAAACTACTTCTTTAGGGTCACTTCACTACAGATGTTTTACTGAAAATGTATTTTGGCCATTTAAAGATAGGCAACTTAGTGGTTCAAACAAGGAAAGGGGCACTCTTTGAAGTTACATTGCCCCAGCATGGCAACATCAGACCTTAAATATTGCAGATGGGATGTTAACTGTGTACCTGAAAATATACATTTAGGGTTGCTATTTGGGATTTAACAAGATGATTGAATGTATGGAAACAGTACAAGCTCTTTGCCTTATCCTTAATGTAGGGTTTTCCTTTTTTTCTGACATGGTACTTAATTTAAAACAAGATTTACATGCACCTCAAAAGATGATCTTTGCATTCCTAAAGAATGATCAGTGTGATGAAAACATCCATTTTTAATTCTTACTTATTATTTTGTTGATTTTATTTGCTGTGTTAACACGTTGTTTCAGAAACTTTTTTCGTAAATATGTGACTCTAAAAACTTACTGTCATTTGTGTGTTGTAATTGTCAATACACTCTAAGCTGTAATGTAACTATCTCATCTCAGTAGTGTGTGAAGTATATCATGGTCAGAAAACAAGCATTTGGGGTTTACGTCTATTTACATTTACACTGTGTCTCTTCAGCATCCCTACTGCGAACATTCAGTTTCCTGGGCTTTGAGATTGTGAGACCAGGTCATCCCCTCGTCCCCTCCCGCCCTGACGCTTTCTTCATGGCTTACAGCATTGAGCGAGACTCCTCTGATGATGATTAAATGATGCTGAGCAGTTACAAATGTTTGTTCTTATTTCAATTAGTATCCACATCTTTATGATTTTTTTGGAAATGAATATATTATCCAAGCTAAGTATGGTTGAGGTTTCCTGTCGGAGGTTCCTTTTGTGTTTGTTTTACCTTTATCTACCATGTGCTGTGTTTCAATGATATTTGCACTAGGGTAAGATGTTAATATGCCAGGAATGTAAAGCAAGACGCCCACATAATATCAGGGCAATGTGTCCTCGCCACTGTATTACTTCCCATGATATGTATTGATGACATCCTATTCACCAACCCCCCCTCCCCTGAACACCCTGGCAATCATCTCTACAGTGTAATATTTATGATAAATCTAAATTCATCTTACTCATGTAAGTAGCTATGTTTCATAGTGATTATCATTTGATTCTCCTGTTTATATAATTTTTTTTTATGTGTGCATGATTTTCATTTGTTGCTTTGATTCACTTGATAGAGATCTGCATGTTGTAACTGTACTAAATAAAAGTGTTCACTTAAAAAGTTGAATTTGTGTATTTTTTTTTTCTTTACTGAAGTCATACAAACATGAGAGTTAAGTTCTGAGTGGCCTTTGAGATACAAGGTCATGGATGTGTTTTCCAGAAACTTAAAGTAGCGCCCTTCCAGTTGCATTGCAAGGCGTTGGCACTCATTTTTACTAAACTAAAAGAGCTGATAAGAAGGTTCAAACCAGGCTTTACTCCTCAATTCTGTTATCTTCAGATGCCACTAATTGGTCTGATAAGCACCTCCTTTGAAGCATACTGAGTCTTGGTGGCTCAGTATCATACACTGTGGTTGCTGAAGACAAGACGCCTAAGCTCAGCCATTTAGATGGTAGGTGTCTATACAGTAATGCAGTCAAAAGCACTTTGACCCTTACTGTGTTAAAAAATAATCTATTTCGCCAGAACTGTGAGTGTGGTCTATGATTAACACAGTGGTAACCCACTGTCTGTTCTAATTTGAATGTTGCTAAATTCTGATTTTAGGACGGAAATATGTGACATCCACTTTTTCTAACCTGACTACTTCAAACCAGTGAAGAAAGGCAAAAAAAAAATTTGGTGGCCTTTAACAACTAAAATTCAAGCAATGCATGATCAAACTTTTAAAGTGCAGATTTTTATTAACTCATTATTACATTGTGGAGAACAATGTATGAACATTCTACTTGTTAAAAGAAGGAAGGATGGAAACACCGTATACATTTTCACCTGTACATAACACAGACGGACAGTTTAAAAGTTGCTACTCACACATTTGAGTGTAAAACTCCCAACAGTCATCAAAAGAGTAACTTGATTTCAACATGAATTTTCACATTTGTTCTTTACAGTCTGCACTGATAGAAAGCCACAGCCGACTGGTGACACTCACAACTGCCTCAGGGTCTGTAAATGACAGGTATTGCAGACACATACAGTCCTCCCAACCCAGAGCAGACTGATCCTGGATCAGCCCTCTTTCTGCCAGTTTCATCACCAGCAGGGCCCGCTTGACTGTCAGCCAGTTGTGTGTGGCAGTGGTCATGGGGCGTCTGTGACTGGAGAGTGAGATGCGTGGCCCCCAGAGGAGCACCTGAAGCATGGCCACCATGTCTGCTATCTGTGGCCCGCTGCTCTCACTCTGCAGCAGAGAGGCCAGATAAAGAAGCCCTGCTCGGTATGAGGTCGTGCTCAGAGGTGTCAGGCTCTCCTGTGGGTCAAGGCAGTACTGAATTAGGGCTCCAATTTGGGATTTGATGTAGCTGAGGGGATGTGGCAGAGAAAGATCTGATGATAGAGGGGTTAACACTACACGAGGGGAACCATGTGTTCTCCATAACTGTTCTGGCTTCTTTCTTCCCTCCTCTGCCTCTTTGATGGGCCATACTAAAAAGATTTCTTGAGGTTTGAGCTCAGGTGCAGAAGCACTGATGTTGTGCAGATGTTGGGAGGCCATTAGAATCTGCAGCAGCAGAACACAAACCTGTCGGTCATAATCCAAATAATCTTTGCTCTGCAGTGAGCTGCTGTCCTGAACAAAGTCCTCCAGAGTGGCTTGTGGCAGGTCTCTCTCAATACTCACTGGGTGTCCTTTTAAGAGGAAAGACTGCACTGAGGACATGTCAGTGTTAACAGGATCAGTGGCATGCTCAATGCTGCCTCCACCCGATGATTTAGCAGCAGTGCAGCCTTGTTGAAAGGGGTCTTGGATATGTATTATGCTGGAATCGCTCCTCGTGGTCTTGCTTGGTTGGAAATGAGCAATTACATGTTGCACATTGACATGCGGAGGTTCATGTCTGGTGTGAGCTGAGAAAGTTTTATCTGTTGGTTTGTGCACCTGCACAGAAAGACAAGAAAACATTCACTCATAAAACTTAAGTCATAATCACAAGACTCTTGCGTTGCAACAGCATGTACCGTTGAAAATGAAAAAAAGATATTTGGCCTTCCTGCCACAGTTGTAACACCTGATGACAGTTTAGAGGAAGCGTCTTTGGTACCACATGTTTGAACCACTGTTGCCATAGTTGATAAAGATCATGTGTGTGTTACTTGTTCCTGTGTGCAAATATATGAACCCACTGTTTTTGCTTGCTGACAAGGACTGAATGCAGTGTAACTGCAAGTGAACACAGTGTGCAACAACAACACATATAAACGTTTTAACATCATGCATTATCAAACAGAGGGCACTGTAGAATATACAGAGTGAATGAAAGAGCTGTAATATTACCCTTAAGCCAAGCACTCTTCCTGAAAGCTTTGGGCTGTGCAGGCTGTAGTAAACTGCGTTGCCAATCTGCTGCGGCTCATTGCCCTCGCACAGCAGGAAGTCCTGAGGCTGGTATACGCTGACATCCCTCTCTGAGGCCTCACCATGCAGCAGGACCCCAGCATCCACGCTCTGTGCCATACTTCTCAGAAAGAGTAGATGTCGATGCTGAATCCCCTGGGAGACAACCCTCTGGTCATCAAAGCTGCTGAAGATGCAGGGCAGATGTTCGTCCGGGGTGTCAAAGGACAGCTGGGAGAGGGATAGTGAGGGGACAGGGCTCTTTCTGATTGGATTAAACTCTTCCAGCTCCTCGTTGAAAAAGGTGTTGGGCACAGGGGCCAACATGTATAAGGGGTTGTCAAAGTTTAGATGTTGTCTTTGCAGTGGAGACAGAGGAGAGAATGGAGGTGCATTGGTGACAGGGAGGGAGAGGGTGCGAGCTAACCTCTTTTTTGGAATGGGCGGCGGGGTGTCATCAGAGAAAAACCTCACTTGGTGTTTGGAGAGATCTGAACAACACAGTAAGAGGGATTTAGGCCAGACCTGAGTAGCGAGCAAGTGCAATGAACATGCAACAGTTTGCAAAAGCTAGAGTGTTTGCTCTATAGAGGCAGAAAGCAGTCTGTCAAGTCATTGTGCCCCACATGGAGATCACATGCATGTTTATGGAAAGTTAAAACAACAGACAGTCACTTCCCCTCTTTCAGTTCTCACGTGAAAGATGAACTGAGAATCCAGAAACATTATGGAGCTGGTATGATGTCCCCCCCCCAATCACACTGACTGTGCACATATGAGCTGTGGAGTTGTTTTTACACAGTTGCATTTAGTGCGCAACTACTTTCCCTTACTTGCTTTATAATTAAGTTAACCTACCGTAGCGCTGATGTATGGGGCACTGGACTGCATGACAATCAGTGGGTTCAGGGAAGACATCGTTGCATGCATAGCTTTGATGCTGGAGCCCAGAAAAACTGAGCACAACAGAGTCAGACTCCACACTGGAGCATCTGGAGGAGTGACTCCTGTTAAGAAAAATGTACATAACAACAAAACTGTTACCTCTCCAGCATGAACATGTAGTGCATAAACACTCTGCAACTATCATCCAGTGTTAATTGTCTGCAACAAATACTTGAAAAGTCTATAAAAGACATTTTCTGTCATGGATTTTGAATCCCAATACATGGATTGCAGGATACTTGACATGAAAAATAAAGGAAATATACTTTAAATATCAAAATAATCAACTTGCTGTGTGTTTAAGGATTTGAACTATTTATGACCCAATGAATGAAACTGAAGAACAAGCATAAACCTCTGATAAGATCTGTAAAACATTATTCAAATATTTTGCGTCTTGGTCTTACCTGTGTTGTTTTATAGGCAGCGCTGGTGGCTGTTCCTCTACGTTGCTGCCAGGATCAGATGCCATCAGAAATGCACAAACTTTGTACCAAGCCAGCTGCTCCACTGCGCTCACGGTTCACTGCTGTCACTGCGCAACAGTGTATGTGAAGCTCTCAGGTGGCAAACTTAGTGTCTCTCTGAAAGACTTCCCGTCTGCGTCAGCCAGGCAACTCCCACCGTTGCATTTTCTCACGTTTGTCTGGCTTTTCTAGTGAATATTCTGCCCTTGTTACCATTTGCGCAAATTGTCTGAGCTTGAGGTTTTATGCCGGAAGAGTAGTGTCTGTTCTGAGGGCAAAACTGTTCTCTGAGCTAACCTCAACTTGACAGAATGGGGAAGAACAGTTACAACGAAGACCCCTTCCAGTTTTCACTCTTGTTTTTCTCTTTCTCACAGTCGCAGTTGATCTACATTCGCCATGTGTAGCCACAGCATGAACTTCTCTCTTTCAGATGATGCAGTTTGAGCCTTTACACATGCAATGCCCTCTTCCGGGATGGTGCTGGAACGAAGCAGCTTTTTTTTTGCTCTCTCTAACTTTAAACTAAAGGTAAAATAAATGATCAAATGATAACAGAGATGGTTTTTCATGTGCATAACTCACACAACTGGGGAATTATGGAAAAATATTTATAGTTAGACGATGTCATATTGGAATATAAAATCTGCTTTTCTAATAAATGATGACCAAGAGAGAACATTTCTTAGAGGAAGCATTATAAGAGGTGAGTTATAGATTTGTGGTCTGAGGTGGCAGGAGATGAGTCATTTAGCCCTCATTTCATGCACTTGCAGTTCAACTCTTCCAATGATTACGCATTAATATTTTGTAGTGTTCCTGTTTTTTGGGTAATAGAAAATAGCAAGTCAGCAGCCATCCAAAAAAGTGGATTTTAATTTGCTCAGCATCCACCTTATTTAAATTTTCTGGCTCCCCGAGAATACAACCTCTTCCTCGTGATGAAGAAGAAACTCAGTGTATGAAAATATGATGCTGACAGCATCGTCGGTGCTGTGGGCTGTTTTCTAGAGGCCCCTGAAGCTGACCTCAACAAAGCAGGGATCTGAACACTACACAACACTAGATCAAGTGTATGAGTTGACTGCGTTGAGAAATAAATGTGCTCGATTTTCTAAAGCTGAATCTATCAACCTCGGGTCATGAACTTATCAATTTCCTCTTGAAGTCACTGACTTGTGAAAGAAGCTGTGAATTGCATTTATAAGGTAGCAAATTGGTTTATAACACTGATTATTTAAAAAAAAAACACTTCACTGAAATCTGCACAGACAACCTTTTTTGCCAAGATTTTGGAGTTTGTGAGGATGGACTCTGATAATTCATAGAATTGTGATTTTTTTTTATTCATCACTTTAATCAGGCTTTTAATGATATATCTTTACCCTTAATGCTAACATCAAAGTGCTAACATGCCCACACTGATAATGTTAATATACAGATGTTT
>JAQNCA010000025.1:19055517-19066842 GCA_029783725.1 Acanthurus tractus
CACACACACACACACACACTCATAAACACACGGCGAGGGGGAGAGAGTCAAATCCTAAACCTGCATCTTTGATGTGCCCACTGGCTCTAATGAGATTTGTCATCTTTTCTGACAGAATAACTGCACTCCTTGTTCAGTGCATGTATCTCCAGACACAGACTCACTGGAGGTAAAGATATGTGGCTGCAGCCTGCATGAGCGTCTTTTGGACACGACTTCCCATCAGTGATTCAGCTCATTTTTATATATGAATTTCCCCTGTGGCTGCAGACCAAACAGTCGCACAGGGCGTAATTTTTGCAATAGGTCGGCCTTGATGTCGAGTCAAACAGATGATGTGGGACCGGCAGGTGTGTGCGCATGTGTGTCCGCGTGTTATCGATTTAAGTGTTATATTAATGGTTGCCTCAGACCTCCTCCGGCTCCTGTCTGTGTTGATGATATCTGTGATTGGTGAACCAACAGGAAATTAAAGCAGAAGGTATCACCTTTTAGCCTCAGCTGCACTTCAAGGTTGAGACAACTCGAAGGAGCCTAAGGCCACAGAAAATAACATTTCCACACCTCACCTACGTGCTGTTTTTGTGACATATTTCTTTCAGAACTTTACTGTCTGGAGACTTGAGTGTTTAATAGGTTTTCATTTCTCCTCACCTTGGCTGTCTGGCTACTGGTTATTGTCGGCCACGGTGAGTTTATACCTCCGTTCCCTCAAAAGGTTTTTCAGCTATGTGATTGATTTAACTGTGAAAGGCCACGAAGAGCAATCGCCTCTTCAGCGCCTGTGCACCTACACTGATGGAGCAGGAGAAGAAAAAAAAACTTGCTGTTTATTATTTAACTTTGAAACAAGAACAGAAGTGAGGCATGACACTCCAAAAAAAAAAAAAAAGACAAAAAAAAAAGACTAAAGCATCCACAGTGAGCTAAGACTTGTTAGGGGAGAGTGTGTGCTCGTAAAAACAGGAGAGAAAGGAATTGTGGCGTCAACGTAGCTTTGTAGCATTCGTAACAGGAACGAATGCTAGCATTCGTAACAGGAACAGAACCTGGCAACTGTAGATGTGCTGCTTGGCTTCAGCCTCCTTACGTAACATGAAAAGCATGGAGAGAGGAGCCAGAGGCATGCGAGCAGGACTGATGAACTGCTGGGCTGGGAGCGCCCCCCCCCCCCTTGATACCTGGAGGCACCAAAGCAGAGGCCATTTGACAGGTCTAAAAATAAGCCGGTGAGGAGAACAATGTCGCTGTATGAGTGAGTGATTGGAGGTACAAAAGGGAACAGCTTTTTTTTTTTTTTTTCCACCTCCCATCTCTGTGAAACGTATTTAGAGACTAAGACTTGCCTTTTGTCTGGCTTTGATGGCGGCTGGAAAGAAGCTCCAGTTGACTCACCAAGCTGATTTGAGTTTGCAGCTGCACCCTGCTGCGTCGCCTTCTACTGTACCTTTAGTAATTGCGTAACTTTTGATTTATAAGGGTGAACTTTCCATCTTTTTTCCACTCTATATCTCTCCCCTTCTCTTCCTGACGTTTGCACTGATGTTCATGTGAACTGTTCGTGTTGCAGCTCTCAGCTTAACTCAACTTGCAACCCATCCTAATCGGCTCTCCTGGCCTGAGCGTTAACAAGCTAAAAGCAAAACAGAGCAGTGCTCAGCAAGAAAAATGAGCCGATCATGGTTATTTTCAGCCTGCAGTTGACCAGCGGTGCTATAACTTGTGTGTGTGGTACGTTAATAAGACGAAGCAAGCACTCCAGTGTGTGTTTATGAACACTTTTCCTATTGTGCAAGAAATGCGGCATATAAATGTAGCTATATCAGCAGCACACTGTGTGAGTTATGAGAAGAGCACCAAAGGCCAAAGGGAGCACATGATCCCCCAACTCTCTTAAAGTAATTAAAAAAAATCCAATTTCTAAAATGTAGACTTACTGATAACATACTTTTTTTTTTTTTCCACATCAGCAAAGCGCAAGCATGAAACGTCTCCTTTTGTGTCCATTTAATTGGTTTTTAGTGTATCCACCCTGGTTCGTTCATTTGTATCATCTGCAGTGATTTGGATTCCTCTTGTCAGAGCTGTTAAAGCCGGCTGGAAACCACAGAAAAGAGAAACATAACCCCAGAGCTTTCTAATCCACCCACTATCCTCTGCTCTGCCTCTATCTGCATACGATGTGGGAGGCTATTGTGTGAACTCGCTGATCTGATGCCACATTAACTATTGGCAACACACACACACTCGCACACATAAAACCACTTATCATTTTATAAAGGTACCAGAGCTGTAATCAAGTCCTCAAACGCAGTGTGCAGCGAGAGATTTCTCCTGTATTACATGTTTTTTAGCTCAACCTACAATATCTGTAACTGCCTGCAGTTCAGCGTTCTCTTGGTAGATCTGCTCTCAACATGTTTCGCAGCAAACATGAAATAAAACGAATTTGTTTTCATTCCACATGTGAGTCAAGTATGGCCAGAAGCTGAAGATGCTCTGGGGATGTTTACATGCTGTAATGTAGTTTTGGGAACAGTGTTTGTGTGTGCTTGGCTTTTTATTTTGATATAGTGTGCTTGTCTCAATAAGCTTAAATAGATATGATAGAAAGCTCAGAGGAGTCTTTATGAGCAATTTTTGCCCTCAGCTGTGTGTGTGCTCTATGTTAATGTCCGATTTTGTATGTGCATTTATATGTCACGCTTGACCTCACTGATCCAAACATGAGCAACATAAAAATGCTGAAGGGAAAAAACAAATTTGGGACAAAATTACTGCTCTTCTCCACAAGTTATCTCTCCTTTTTTCCCCCCATACTCTCTAAGCAACTCTGATTGCCAACTTACTGCTCGATATCAGTATGACCAAGCTCCCATAATCCCGTCTGACACATTCCACAGACTGCATATTTTACATCCGATTTGAAGTTATTTTTGTCTTGGCTAAGAGGTTGCACAGAGTGGCATCACATCACAACTGCAGCCGTGTCTTTAAAAAAGGAAACGCAGATGCACAAGCATGAAAAGAAGCAGGACTGTCTTCATAACAATAAGTTTTAATCATGATACACTTAGAGTTTTTTACATATGTGTTTTGTGGGCTTGTCGTCCTCCTGCTGGCATTTAGGAGTTTGAGGTCTCGCTCTCTCTTGCTGGGTTATTCTGTAGAAAAGGTGGAGTGAAAGTGAGCTGCAGCAGAGCGGGGCACAGTAATCCTGCCCTCCATGCCTCCCGGCCACATACTCCTTATTTACTCCTGACAGCTTCAAATTGAAACTGTGATCACATTTTCCACACCGTTCCTCAGCCGAGCTCACTTTCAGAGTCGACCAGCCTCGAACATTGAAGTGAGTTTTTCCCCCCCTTGTTGTTTTTCCCTGTCTCTCCCCCCGGATATCTCTCTCTCCCCCGTCTCTCTGCGGCCAGCACTTGTTTGCTGCCCTCAGGGATTCATCAATAGCTGACTCCTGACATCGTTTTTGTTTTCTGTAAGTCCTCCAGCCTCTCTCTCTCTGTCTGTCAGTGGATTGGACAGTCCATTTGTTAAGATTGAAGAAAAGAAAAGACAAAGCGAGCTGAGATTGGATTAGGAGAGCAGAGACGAGGAAGAGGTGGATTAATCAAGGCCAGTGTGTTTCTGTGGTTGACAGCTACAAACAGTTCTGTCATTACCGTCTGATAAGATGGGAGCAAAGGCTCCTGCTTGGCGAGTAAATATAGGCTGTTTGTCTGAACTCTCTTCCTGAAAGAGTTCTTGTTTGTACTAATGCAATGTAGATCAATCCAAGAATGGCTCCAGGAGGAAATGCATAAAGAATTTATAGATTCATTGAACAAAAACTGGCTAAAATCTGTATACACTCTCTCAGTTCAACCTCTTAAATTTAATTCAGTTAGTTTTACAGGCACAGCTGTACATAATTTAGCTTGTAGATGTTGTAAGACTTCAAAGTTGACAGTATGGAATCTATAGACGCGAACAGATGGCTCTTTCTGAACACACACGCGGTCTCACACACGTAAAAGGGCAACAAGATCTACATCCAAAATTAAGTTAAAATGCGATCAGTATCTCTCTCCAGCTTGTTTACTCGTTCTTAAATACACAACAGCTTGTCTCAGTACACTCACACACGCCCCAAGCATCACTCATATTTGTTCAAATCCTCGCCCTTAAAGAAATGACAGAGAGCCCACCTTCAGCCTGCAGCCACAGCGCACTCACAGGTTGGCCGTGACAGCCAGACATTTTGTCTGAGTCCTGGGTTTGCGCCCAGGCGTGCTTCACCATGATGTCATGGGCAGCAGATCGAACGCTTGGCCGGATTTCGCAGTCCTCATTTGCTGCTCCAGCGGCACCCAGGCCAGCAAACAGAGATAAACACAGGAGCCCATGCAAGAGCCCAAAGGGACAGCAAGCCTCCTCTTCTGCACATGCAACGATAAACACATCCTCAGAATGAGACAGTAAAACAGGCTGTAAGTCAAGATCCACAGAATACACACAGGGCAAAAATGGAAAAGAACCAAAAGATACGATGGAGGATGTTGGTGAGGGAAGGCAGATCTTACAATGACACATCCAGGTCTGATATCCGAACTAAAAATAACAAAAACAAGGAATAAACCTCTTTATATTCATGATTTTGAACTATAAAATATATTTTGACATATCCTTTGACAGCAAGTAGGAAGGTGAGAGGGAATATCTAAGTCTGTATTTAAACAAATAATCTTTATAAATTAAATACATACAAATGAAAAAATCTGAAAAAAAGATTATCCTTTGTGTTTTTTTTAGTTGTGTTCCCAAATGTTAAAAAAATATACAAACTAATTTCATTCAGGTTAGTTGTGCATTTCATTTCGTCACCAGTTGCTAACTTCTTGGGTAACACCAGTCAGAAAGTGAGGAAGGAAGTCGACGAAAACAAAGAAAAAGTCAAGTGAATTAAACTTTAATTTATAGCCTTGTCAGTGAGCTTGAGTCAGTCTGATAGATTTTCATCTGCAATGGTAGCCATCTAGCAACGAAATAAACAAATCCCATGATCCCATGCTACTTCATGATGTCATGAAACTCTTTTGTCTTCATTGTTTTGACAGTGAGACCTCTAGTGGCTACATTACATAAGGTGAATAGAGGTGATGTGTAAATCTCGGTTGATGGCCCATGTGCCTTGTATGTCAGCAGGAGCAGATAGCTTTTAGAATAATAACGCAGTGATGAGTTGTTTTAATTTGCAACGGCAGAGTCCGATAATCTGAAATTGGTGCTATTAAAAAATGTGAGGTCATGTATGGATGTATGGGAGCAATAGGAGGTAAAACAAGCAGAGAAAAGATGAGTCGATAACTAAAACTCCATTTGTGTTTAATGTTTCCTCCTGCCGTTTTCAACTTTTGACATTTAATCATTGAAAGCAGCGAGACACAGAGGATGCACCGCTAAAAGTCTCATTTAGCAGAATGTCAAGCTTGTTGCTTTAATAATGGCGGAGGCTTGTGTTGCCACGGGCCACATAACCGTTGTGTCATGCATATGCTACAGAATACGCACGTCAAATAAAGAAAGAAGCAATTAAAGGCGACTTCCAGTGACTATGCCTCATTTAAACCTAATAGGCATTTTGTTGTCATTTCCCCCATGTACAAGCAACATGCCGTCCTCGCTCTATGCGGGCATGCTTTGTGGCTCCATGCGCTACAGATCTTTGTGAGATTAAAATGAACCCTGCACTCTTTTGATTGAATATGATTCATGACTTCATGTAGCCTGAGAACAAGCACTCAGCTGTGCATTGTTGGTGAGACAAAGCAAATAGAGTATCTTATTTGTTTTATTGTCTTTCATGGCTGTGCAATAACCTAAGCCATTTTTAATATTCACAAATGCCACAGCTGCCTGCTCAGACTTGTGTGTGTGTGTGTGTGAGTTCGTCTGTGCATGTGAGAGGGAGGATAAGAGACAAGGAGGATGATGACCTGGAGATACTAGTCTGTTTAAGCTCTGGACAAATAGTTTTTGACATGACAGTGACATTGTGTGATTAAATATAATTCAGTTTGCTCTTTACTCGGGCTGTTTATTCCGGCCATCCGTGATCTGCGTGTTTCCTGCAGATTCCTGCGTGTTGCATATTCCTGCTCCATTGCAGCCGCTCGTCTCGCTCGCCTCATTTCTGCCGACCTCAGCTTTATTGAGGCACGAAACTGTGACTGATTTTCACCTGTACACTCATTTGCTGCCTCAGCTCATTCGGGGCTAAAAGCTTGGTATGATGGATAATCTCAGCTGTTGTGTGTATCCTTGAGCTTCAGCCACGTTTTGTGGGCGATTTTACTTCATCTATACTTCCGTCACCCGCCACAGTCTAACCTTTAATCATTCCTTTTTTTCTCTTAAATAATATTACAAATGCTCAGCTCAGCTTGTCTCTCCTACTTAAACACCGTATTTTATCTTTCCTGCACTCTCCTCCACTGTACATACATACACCCCTCCCTTCATTTTGGTTTAAAATTAATCATTAATTTAACTCTACAAATGTGTTATAAATAATTTCTGTGATTTAATTAGCTAACCTAGCAGGGGAATTTACTCCAGTCTACAGGGTTCGGTCTGGTCCCCAAGCTTTAACTTAATTATTGAAGGTATATGCTGCCTGAGCAAGAGTCTTATACTTACCATGAGCTGCATTCGCACACACACACACCTGCTATTTTATTATTGCCAGGCACCGATCAATTATTTATCATTTCATTGAAACTGCCTGCATGGCTCTGGATCTGTGGAGCTCAGCTCACCGTCCTGCTGTCAGTTACACAGACTTGTGCACTTAGGCAGGAAAGATCTAAATACTGTATTTGTGCATCTGTGTTTAATCAGAGATCTGTCACAAATGTGTCCTCGTGTCTCTCTTGGTTCCTCTCCCTGCTGTTGCTTTGGTTGTTTTTTTTATGCCCTGCGTGTCCCTGACATCGGCAGGAAGCTGCTGGGGGGTTATTCATGTGACGCAGTGATGTGTGCAGAGTTGGGGAGATATTCAACATCCCTTTTGGGAGGCACTGACCCTCAACACTAAAGGCTAGGACCGTCTCTCAAGTGCAGAACCAAACCTCCCACTCCAACAAGACTGACACTGACCCAGAAACAAGCAGTTTGCAGTCAATTTTATTTCTCTATTCTATTTTATTTTTACTATGTGTATGCATGGGTAGGTCAGACTTTATCCTTGAAAGACAATAATATTTCCCATCTCTGCAGGCTTGACATCAGCTGTGACAAGTAATGTGATGGACAGAAAATCTGATAGACCAGAAAGTGGGTCAGATACTCTGCCAATGTATTACTAAATCTACAGATCAGTGATGTTTATGTGATTTTTGGCTAATGTTTGCCCAACTAAATAGTGCAACAGAGAAGCTGCCTCATAAAAAATGCCTTTTAGTGAGATGGAAGCACCACATGAGGATATAAGTGCTGTTTTACAAGGTTTTCCAACTCTATTTTACATCTAGCACAGATATAAAGCATCAGTCTTTGACTGACTTGCATAAATATGTTGCTTTAAGTTTTGCATTCTAAAAGTTTTGTTAGTGTATTCTGAAATCAATTATTTTTTTCACATGTACGTATGCTGATAAAGTGTTGTGATGATCTACTTTTTGAAAAAGGCAATAATTAGAGAGCCTTTTTTTTTTTACTGCTGCTTTATCTTTTTTATGAGGATATTCCATTAAGTTTTCGCTGATCATCCTTTCCATCACAAGTTAAACTGTAAGAGGGTGACTTAATTCAGAAAAGATGAGCTTCACTGAGTTGTAGATGTGATTAGTTGATAGGTTACAAAATTATTACAGCCCGAGACCCAAACTGGTTTTGTGATGGAGACAACACGGAAGTAACTGTTCTTCAGCTGTTTTTATTCGTAGGCAACAGGCAGTAATATTCAAGACAAGTGTAACTAGTTGTGCTTCTGTGACATTCTTCTGCGTTTTACTTTTTCTTTTGTATTGTACACAAAAGTGAATTGTTTATATTGATTGAACTGCAGAAACTTGCAGTATTAAAACCGTTAATCTACATATGATGACAAGGAAATATCCATCCTCCCACTCTTGCAAGTTAGGAAGGGAACACTTCAGGGCCAGTATGGAAATGAGGATTGATCGCAGGGACTCATAATTCTTTCAACTAACATATAGACTTGTGGGTATGAAAAGTACCCATCCTTAAAGGCCTTACAGTCCTTTTTTCTTCTTCTTCTTAGTCTTGTAATTATATGAATACCAACTGTTGAAGCGCGCTTCTTTCCTCAGAGATCCACTCATCAAAACTCTTCCTTACAGTAAAGCACTCGACTTGAGGTCAAAACTCTACAGGGTGCCTTTTGAGATGATGTCCAGACTCTGCAGCACAGAAAGATTTTTTTCAATGTCAGTCTGTTTAATCATCTAGCTAATCCCAGCAGAGCAGTTAAACATACCTTTCTGGTTCTGGCTGCTTGGATTTGCAGAAAAGTCTGTCTTACTGCAAGAAGTTGGAAACTGCTCGAGGCCCAAAGATGCTAAAATTCATGGTTCCTGTTAATGTAAACACTGTTATAAGTGAAGAAAATAATGTATTTATGCACAAACACACACACATACACACTCACAGTCCTTGAGCTGTCTCTGTATTTGCTCAATCAAATATGGTCTCCTGCTCGCGTCTAAAAGTAAACTGTGTGTCTTTAGTCTCCTGAGTTTCTCCAAACTGTCTCCTCTCCTTCTCCTTGCTGCTTCCCTTAAAGCCCCCATGGGTGCTGCTTAGCCTCCCCTTATGGTCCCTCCCTTCTTTATTTACTCCATCCTTCCCTCACTCCCTGAGGATCAGTCTTCAGGGGGAAGCAGACAGCTCGTCGTTGTCCTCCTCTCTGCTCCCTGTAGACCTCCATCCCTCTGTCCTTTCCCATCATCCTCTCCTCTACTCTTCTCTCCTCATCTTAGAGTCACCCATAATCCAGTCCCATGCCCTCTCTATATCGCTTTGTTTTTCTTCCTGCGTCGACCAAGCTCTGGTGAGTCACCAACCTTTGTCCAAGCCTGCGGGTGTGGGACTGTCCAGCCTACTCAAACACACACACACACACACACGCACACATGCACACACATAATAATAAAATGTCACGCAAACACTGAAGCACCAGCGGATTACTCATCCTGCCTCTGCCTGGCTAAGGCATGGAAATCCTCACTTCAAGTCATCACATCATATTAAGAGGAAAAGTTTAAATAGCCTTTTCACACATATCGCTTACAGAGAGCCGTGTAAATTGAGGAGACACTGCAGCGACATGGCCTCCCAGATAAAAGTCATATTTAGCAGAAGCATTAAATGAAACATTTGTTTGTAAACCACCATATTTGATTGCACCATTTTAGTGGCTTGTGCATAAAATTCCTTTCATGTCTCATCTGGATTGACTTGGATTTCGCTGGATCCTCCATAATGAATTACACTTGCAGCATCGTCGCTTCATTTCCGTCCTCACCAGTATGTCCTCCTAATCGCACAGCAGATAGCACAGAGGAGAAATTAGCAGCTTACAACACCGGCAGAGACAAATGACTTTTGTGCCTCTTTGTGTGTGTGTTTGCGTGTACACTCATGCTCTCGTGGTGTGATGGATGTACTGGCTGTCTGAATATGTCTGCGCTGCTGGTGAAGTACATGTGTCATCTCTGAGTCCAGAGCAGAAAAATGAGTTGAGTAGCAACGATTACTCACACAGCCTTTTGCACAGCCGAAGTGAGGATCTAACACAGTGATTGCATGCCTACTCACTCTCTCTCTCACACACAAACACTCAAACACACACACCTTCTGTAAGGAGTGCGGTTGCTCTTCTAACGGCTGCAGTGGGGGGCTCAGCTGCCTGTCTGGTCGGTCCAACAGCAGCCAAAAGCCAGATGGGCTCAGCATGGCATTTAATGTGAGGCTGCAGGACACACTCCTGCACACGCACACACGCATGTAGAGCAGGTATAATACACATGGATGCAAAAAATTATAATACCTCATGCAAACACAATAATTGTCAAAAGTAAAACAATATTTATAAGGTAAGTTGATTCCTGTTTATATTTTTTTTCCTGTTTGTTGTTTGTAAAGTATTCCTTAGTAAAAATGGTTATGATCAGCATTTATTCCCACTTTAAATGTCTGTGCTAGTTACAGCTTTGATTGGCAGTGATAGAGACATGACACCTGGATGGACAAGCTTATATTTTGCCTCTTTTCTGGCACTATGCTATAACGACATAGTTTCTTGTGTTTAGGTTCAAACACCACTCGATCATCATTTAGGCTGGTTGAGTTATAAGAGAGAGTGAAGGAATAGATATTAAAAAGTAACTTGTTATGTTGTCACTGGCTTCCTTCCAGAAATGTACTATTTCATTTTTTTATGATGACAAATTTGACACACCAGAAGAAAAACAGAGAGGCAAACTCATCTTCTGGCAGTGGTAATTTTGATGTGAAAAAGGTGATAGTCTTGCTTATTTGAAATGAACAGGACATCTTCAGACTTGACAGAATAAGTTAAAACTTAAAAAGTTTGTTTTTTGTGAAAAAACCTTAGGATTGCAAAAACTTTACAACACAATTTCTCTCTTCCTTTTTTTTTAAATCTTCAAATACTCTCAAACATCACCCCTGTGTGCCACATGCCACTGCTGTGCTTTTTTTGTTCTCCATTCACTAAAATCTACCAATTTTTTCTTTGTTATGTGTTTCGTTTTTGAGTGAGTAGGTGTCATTTAATTGGCAAAACGGCTTTACGCTGCCCAAGGCCATTAGCTTGTTGTTTGTCAGTATGAGTGGGTGAGTCTTAGATATAAAACTGGCAGATGGTGTGAAGAGTTTTTGTTAATGGCCTTCAGTCAAGGTGGACTTGTAGACGTTGAAAGCTTGTAGCAATAATGTTTGTTCTTCTGACTTTTTAATGGTGACAAAGTGTTTCTGCAGCTTGATGGTCATTTTTAAGACTGTGAGGTCATGAAGTCTTCAATCAGTGTTGATGCTGGTTTACTTTTGCTGCTGTTTTTTCTTGCTAACACAGTTTTCTGTCTGTAAGAACCTCATTTGAAAGGCTTTTGCAAGTAAATTGTTAAATCGGACACATAATGTGTTTCTGATCGGTATTCCATGTACATGTGTAGCTGCTCTGTAATTGTAATTTAGTGAGGACACTGCCTGGAGTGGTAACACACCATTTACAAACACTGCATGATTATTATTGTATAAGGAAGATATTTTACTAACTCTACAAACTGC
>JAQNCA010000025.1:19085363-19095560 GCA_029783725.1 Acanthurus tractus
ATGTACATGTATATTAAACAACCAGGAATTAATTCTGTGGTTACATGTTTTGAATTTGCATCAGGGTTAGTTATGGTAGTGTCAACATCTTCACATTAAAAATTAAGTATCTATGAATCTCTGTCCATTGTCAATGTAAAAACCAGAGTCCGCACCCCCCCCCCCCTCCTGTCGGAGTCCTGCACTCTATCAGCTCGCACACAGTCTGACCACAGAGTGAAACAATTTAATCTGAGATGTTGTTGTGGAGGCAGGATTCTGCAAAGATGTGGGCACAATATTCTCTGATATTTTTTTGTTGCTCGGCCAGCTCAAATCTCATTTTGTCTGTTTCATATCGGCGACTGGACATTAGCCAGAAGCAGCCCTAAGTCCAAGCCTGGCTAATAACTCTCATCCCTGCTCTCTTCCGTCTCTTCCTTGGAAGATCCGGCTGCTCTGACTGGTTGGTCTGAAGGTGCTGTACTTCTTGGCCAAGTATAATCACTTTCTGGCGATGAAAACCAGACTCCAGGAATGAGTTTTTAGAAAAAAAATGTCTTTCACATAACTATCTTAAAACTACAACTTGTTGTGTTTACTCTAGATTTTTTCATAAACTGAACAGACGAGATATAACATGTTAATTAGGGAGCTATACAGCTGCTGGTAGGCAGATGTCATCATCTTTGAACAGAGCTAGAATGGTTGTTTTTCTTTGTTTGCCAAACTACTTTTTGCCTTAGCTTCTTATTTACCCGGCAAACATAAGATTGGTATCAGTCCTCTCAGCTAATCGCAGAAAGAAAGGCAATTATAAGCATATTTTGCAAAATGTGGGATTGCTCCTCTAAATTTTAATCCCCAATTGTATTTGTTCTGTTTATACCCCATCTCATCCTCCTCTATCATCTTGTTCTTTCTGTCATCTTTTACATTTATCCTCTGCCTTCACCCTCTTCAGTTTCACCGCTTCCTCCTCACCTTCAGGTCACTTTGGTGTCATAACTGTGGGTTTGCAGGGCCGGCCAACACCCCTGACAACCAAAGTCACCTCCACTGTGTTCAGTATGTGGTGTCAGAAGACAAGCTGTGTGTGTTTCAGCATAGTCATTTTAGTGAGCTTTTGTTCTTGTGAACATGCGCTGTGAAGGTGAAAAGCCTCTGCAGACTCTCCTCAAATGTGTCCACTCCTTTTTTTGAGTTCTTCAGTGAACTTGTTTTAACTTGTGGTGTCTTCTGTAGTGATGCTGTGAAGACATTGATGAAGAAATTTCCGTTGACACTGACTTGATTGCATATAAAGAAGTTTATTACAAAGAAGTACAGTATCAATCAGGCATCCCAGTTTGCCTGAGAATTCAAAGCCAATACGAATCTCTGTACAGCTCAAACATTTCACTTTTATAGTACCAGGCATGCAGCCCTATATGCATGGAAGCCTTCAGTTGTCAAGCACTACATGTGAAAGTTGTCTATTCCATGAAAACAGGATAAGTCTACAAAAACAGGATGAAGCTGTAAGGCTTCAACCTCAGGGCCATAGTATGTTGCAACACAAGTCAGCACACAGAGAAGATGTTTCAAACTAAATAAGGACATAGTGAGAGATACCAATAGAGAAGAAGTGTTAAACCATATAAGTGTTTAGGCAAAATGTACCACAAACTCCTGTGAGTTACTCATAATGTTGTCCAGTCGAAGTTGAGTTGAGCTGAGTGAGCTGCCTGTCTGTCATTTTCCAATGCACTGAATGAATGCAGCTGTTTCCCAAAACTGTCAGTAGCAACCTGCTGAAGACAACCCGTGTCCCATCAGTGAGTTACACTTAAGCTTTAGTTATGATCATGCTTTAAACTAATTTGAAATGTGGCAGTTAGATTGATATATTCCTTTGAATTGATCACAGATGCAGCTACAAAAAGGCAAAAAGACATTTTTGAAAGTATTTGAGATAAACTCACACTGTCCTGATGGGTTGGCAAGGATAAAGTAATAAAATGACTATGATCAATGTTTTTGCAATGACTACTAATCAGTCAACTAATGTGTGAACGGAAGAGGCTTATTGACAAACCAACAAATAATTATCACCTGATTATGTAATTTTCTTGAGCAAGTCATAGATTTTTAGCCTTTTTTAGGTCTTGATTTAACTATTAATGTTCCCTCTCTCTGTTCTCTTAGTTTTGATGGTGAAAAATTGCTAAAAAACCCAGAGTACACCAGCCACCCAACACCAAACAGCAGACAAACGAAGGTACTCAGTGGATGGTCAACATGGCATTTAGCATTTAGAGTATTTAGAGAACAGGAAGCAGATAAAGAGCCAGATTTTTTAAATCCAGAGTCATTAGAGACCAAAAATGAAAAAATGAAAAACTGAATGTTGATCTTATTCATCAGATGGCCAAAAACACATTTCCAAATTAAAACTGGATGTTAAATTAGGCCACTGTTTTCTCACAAGCTTTCACATCACTTAAAAGGTGATAATATGTTTGTTTTGTGTTGTGTTTACAGTTTGATTCCACTGGGCCCAAATGTCCCAAAAAAAAACAGTTTTTCCAGGTTCAAGCCTAAGTAGTTTTTTTTAATTTGTTTTGGTTTAATGCACTCACTAGAGGACTGAGCAGTTTGACTCTGATGTGGACATGCAAGGAAAAGATTAAATGGTTCCAACTGGAAAAATAAAAACGTGTCAGTTATAAAAGTCAGTGCTAGCTACGCTCAAATGCTGTCTAATCAGGCTTCTGACTGTTCACATTTGACTGACAGTGGCTTAGCCTGCTTATCTCCTCTTGAACATTGCGGATGGACAACTGTTGGATCTAATATTATGTGACATACGCCGACTCTGAGCTATCAACTCCATCTGTCTCACTGCTTATAACAAGTGCCTTCTCACCTGGGACCTTAAGCGGCACAGAGCCTGATCTGCCTTATTCCATCAGTGCCTTTCGAAGATGTCTCTTGCTGGTTTATTACATGTACAGAACTTTCTCTACCTCACTGCTGTCGAGTGATGAATTATGAATAGATGCGAATCCAGCAGCACCGCTGGCCAGGCCTGAAGATTACTTTCAATTTGCACACTGCTCCCCTTGCTCCCTCGCAGACTCGCACCGCTAGTCAGACTTCTTTCTCAGGGGACCTCCGGGGCAGTATTAGATTGCCGCCTGAAACTCTAACCCCGCCAATCATGTAAAAAGTTTGAGAAATGAATCTCCGTGGATGCTCAGTGCACTGTATATAGTTACACAATGACTGCTCCTGTTGCTGCCCCTCTGCTTGACTCCTACATGAGTGGCACTGCCGTAGATAACATTTCTCACTTTCCTTCGGAAGGGCGAGGAAGGCCCAGTGCATGTGTGAACCCTCTCAAATACTCACTGACTCCAGATAACTGACTGTAATTGGCCTGGTTGATGAGCAGGCGGCAGGCAGTGAAAGGGAAGTAGAAAGGACAGAGATCCTGAGAAGGACATGGAGAGCCTGGAGGCTTCAAGAAGGATTAGAGCAGGCTCCAGCAGATTTAGGCTTATGATGCTGCGACCTTGAGGGGTTGAAAAAGGACAAGGAAAGTGTTGGAGTCAGAATATAAAATGAGAGTTTACATCTTTAGTGGTGTAACTGATATTCCAGCTGTCTCTTTCACTGTTATAGTTGGATTTTTTTAGCTGCTTTTAATCCAGAGATGTTAATAAGTGATTTTTCAAAAGGTCATCATCCCAGAGACACTAACCTTTTAACATATGGCTTACACACATTCATCTGCAGATTGAGAACAGTGAGTGTTTGTGTGAATATGCATAGCTGTCCGTCTCTGTCTGTATCTCCGTGCATTCATCCGTTTTCATGTGTATATTGGAACACGCAAATCTGTGTGTGTGAGTGTGTGTGTGTGTGTGTGTGTGTGTGTGATGATGTGAAGCGTGTGATGTGTGATGCTGGCCTAATATGTCCCGTCTCCGCCTCTCTGGATGTGGCAGGGAGTGCGAGAGCCACAGCGAGTCGAGCCAATTGGCATGGAAAGCGCCTGGGCTGAAATGACGACGGGTGACACGGCAGACAGGCCAGCCAGGCAGGAAATAGATGCCACAGCAGAGATACTGATCACACTCACCTCTACCTCTTGATGACTTTGTCTTTCTGGCTCTTGTCTCTGTGCCATCCATCTAGGTGGAAACTGCAAAGCGCCTATTGATGCAGATAAACAGTTTTAGTTGTGCATTTACAGCATAAATCAGTTTAAACTGAGGGTAATTGTCATTTTCAAGACTCCTCTGTGTTTATGGGATTTTAAGTGGGCTGCTGACAAGGTTGATGGTCATCTATGTGTGTGAAAATGATTTTTATTAACCTTAGATGTGGGGTTGTATTCAGGCTTGGATGGAAAATTACTTCTCTGGGGTAATTTTGCTCAAGACTGGAGTTTGCTTCTTGATTTATCATTTCATACTTACCTTTATGTGGGAGAGCTGTGCAAAAATTACCCAATATTTGCTTATGTTGCCATAAGCGCTGCGTCCGCACTGAGGCCAGATGATGAATTGTCATTATTTGTATAAATTTACAACTGAGGGTTCTACTGTGTCTGAACTAATTAGGAAGGAGAGTAAACAGCAGAGGCACTCTGTGTTAAATCGCCCCCAGTTCTCTATTTCCTCAGCACAATGGAAATAAAACAGGATGTTTTGCAGTTATAGGCTGCACAGGTGCCATGCATGCTGAACAATCAAGATGGAGGAGTTGACAACCAGCCATCTACTCTAAAATTATGAGAGTCACGCTGTAATAGATGTTTCTAAGTCATTACATTTAGTATTTGATCAGGGTGCTTTCAAGGACACCAATCTTGTAGTTCAGCAGTCCCTGATGCCTTCAGACCGGATTGTGTTGCTCTGTCGGCTTATCAGTAATTGTCCGACACAATCAGGCCAGTGTCCTAATAACAGATTCTTTTTTATTTCCCCTCTTTTTAAAAAAGCAGCCCCAAAAGATTAGGACAAGGACAAATGAACATTTTGATCTGTTCACTGAGCACAAACAATCCGTTTGTTCTGCCAATGCCCCCAATTAGGTCCTCTCTCTCCTGGTGGTCTGTCACTTCTCATCCCTGCTGAAGGCGTGTAAGTGGCCCGAGAGGCTGCCTGGGGAGGGGGACTGCTGGTTGACTGACACACTCTGATCACGGGGGCTTAAAGAGAGGATGGCCATTTAATAGGCTAGCTGCCAGTAGCAGCCTGTCGAAATGGCAAGCTGGCTGAAAAGACAGACGGGTGGCTGACCGCTACTGTTGTTCCACTGTGTCACCGATATTACGGTGTCCAAGGACAGCAAAGCCACAAGTGTTTCATATGAGTCCATATAGCCTTTTTTTTTGTTCTGTGCCACATTTACATGGCTACCATTTAACTAGAGATTCTCCAGTATCATTTTTCCGGCCTTTTACTGACACCTGAACTATACGAAGTGTTAATCCAATACCAGAGCTTTAAAAAAAATCAACTTTATTCTGTTTAGTTGCATGCAGTTGTGTAGGATGCTACTGGGAAGTAGCAGGTTACTGTGTTTAGTAAAGTAACTCCTTTTTTGGATCACTGATTTGACTTGTGTCCTTACAGATACTTGATCCTGAATCTTAGGTGTTTTAAGGCTTTCACATACTGACGTTGTTATTAGAGCAACCCTACTTTTAACAGACAGCATACAGACATTTTAAAAATTACAAAAAAACATTGAAAAAGCTGTTAACAAGGGACTACTGTCAATACTTTAAAAGATAATCTTTCAGAAAGTTTTGCTCGGATTTGACTGCCAGACTGTTTGTTTTCATTTGCCCCAAACAGCCCATGTTGTACAGGAGTTAGCTGTGAGCTAACTAGCAAGGGATTCATCAACCATCTGTTTGAGTGTGTACCCGTGTGTTTGTGTTCAGCCCAGACTCAGACTGAGAGTCACCAGAAACTCCAGTTTTTTTGTGTATTTCAGAGTCAGGCCAGCTGTTTTTCTCTCCTTCCAGTCTTTATGGTAAGGTAAGCGTGCTGTCTCCAGAGTCCAGCTTCGTATTTACAGCACTAAATGCAGCACTAGAATGTTATCAAATTCTTGGCATGAAGCAAAAAAAACATGTTTTTGAAAGTGTTGAACTATTTCTTGTTTTCTTAGAGGAAAACACTCATGCTAAAATCTCAAATATTTAATGTGAATCATTAACGACTGTAATTGGAATCCAAAATCATCATTAGTTTATTCACTGTGAGCTTTCAGGTCTCATGAGGCCTTTTAATAAATAAACAGGGGGTAAATAAGTCGGCCACCCACGTAATTGGCCTAAATTGACGAAGCACAGTAATGAATTGCTGGAACAGAACGCTGCTGATGAAAGTGTGTTAGGTCATGTGTCGATAGAATAATGCAGCCGTGGGCTCTATAAGCCTCGACTGACATCAGCGAATGTGTATGTGTGACCAGGGGAAAAAGTGTCACGCTGCATTACAGTGACGGCTGGTGGCCCCTCAAAGAGTGGCATCAAACTTAATGTTCTTCTGAGCCACAGATCCCCTTGAGTTAACTCAAACTGACTTGTGCTTGGATTAGTTTGGATTGTGTGGGAGTGTTTGTGTTGGAGCCCAATATTAGTTCTAACCTTTAGCTGCAAACATGCCATACACTAAAAAAAAAAAAAAGAAACAAAGTCTGACCCTGTCATGACAGTGAGTTGGTGAGGTATTACAACTCCACCTGTTCCCTCAAATAACTCAGATTGGATGATTTAAAGGTCCAGTCTTTAGGATTTAGGGGGCTCTTTTTGTGGAATAAGTCAAAAATTGAATAAAATACCCATAACTTTGTTTTAATCAGTATATTATCACCTGAAAATAAGAATCCTTGAGTTTTGATAACCTTATAATGAGTATCCTTCTACAGAGTGAGCAGATCTTCCTCCAAGCAGTTCAACATGTTGCACCACCATGTTTTTACAGTGGCCTGGAATGGACAAACCAAAGACTCGCTCTAGAGACGGCCTTCCATGTGCCTCGTTTACACCATACATTTTCCACCATTGTGTGAGAGGGCATGGTGAGCGGAGGTATGCTCAGTTTCATGCATATTGCAGCTTCACCACAAGATGCCACTAAACGCTACACACTGATGATTATAAATATTACTAAAAGCAAGCAGTGTTGTAATTTACAAGTTTTTTATTCAAAATATGTGGACAGACATAATAAAATATAAGGAAAAAATCAAGTTCCGTTTTTAGTAAATTTGCAGTATCATTTAAATTTTTTTTTTTTTTTTAAGTAACATATTTTAATTTTTATAGTTTTAGCTTCCACTGTAGGCATTTGAATGTCACCCAATGGAACAGGTCTTTAGATGCTTTGCACTGTGGTGTCTGTGGTCATTGTAAAACTGTGAAAACACGTGTGTCGATACTGAGTAGTAGGAAGCTCTTTTTCGGTTTTACTCAAGCTGATGCAAAATAAAACTGAGGAAACAGTTTTTTTTCTGGTGGTGAAGCTAAGTCCTGAAAAAATGACTTTTAAGTGATATACAGTTTCACACAGACAAGTTTATTCAAATTAGTAGTCAGTATAATAAGCATCGCCTGGGACTGAAGACTGTGCAGCTCTCAGGAACAGAAGAGTTCATATTTTTCATCAGTTTAACAGTTTTTTGGAAGCATTCAGGTCCACAATTTCCACAAAAATGAAGTGAATAAATGGAGCATTTAGTGAAGGTTACAAATCTGGAGCATAAGCAGGTGGTCATAATTAATTTTCAAGTTTTGGTGCTGAAACGTGAATGCTATAATGCCAGGAGAAGTGGTCCCATAAGATTTCATTCAATAAGTATTATGTAACAAGAAAAACCAAAAAATACAATGCAAAGTCTTCAGGCCGGCTGTCTATTTATTTGATTGAAACTTTGGGCACTCAAGACTAATTCATCTTCAGGTTAATCCTAAAGATCACATCAGTTGATTTTGAGGCATGTGTTTTTGTCCCTCCTGTTTCCTACATGAGCGGGTAGCAGGATATTAAAAACTCCTCTCAATATGATGCAGTTCAGTACATCAACACCACTAATCATGGCCTCAGTGTTAAAACACAGAATTTAATTATCACCTCTGAGACAGTATAAATAAAACCTAAAGATTTAAAGGCTGAAGAGTGTACAGAGTATAGTGGACACTGATGCTCAGGATGACAAATATGGCTGAATGAGCTGCATTCATTAAGCCCTTTTCTAGTCTAGGGACAATCAAAGTGCTATATGCTGCATGTCAGCATTCACCCATTCACTTACAGATTCATACACTAATAGCAGGGACTTCTAAGGTACTCATTTCACTAACACACTCACATAGCAGTGAAGGAGCCTTTGGGACCAATTTGAGGTTCAGTAGCTTGCCCAAGGACGCTCTGACATGCAGGCTGGAGGAGCTGGGGATTGAACCGCTGACCTTCAGCTCTAGCTCCTGAGCCAGGATTCATTAATATAAGTTTATATTAAATAGTTTAATTAATGCCAATTAGCATAGATGCTATTTTTAAAAAATATCATGCAGATTATCGCTGTACATTTGCCAGCTCACGGACATCTTGATGAATCGTATTTGTCCTGTAGCATTTTTGTTTTTTTAAAATGATATTTTGCAAGCTGATAGGATTTCATTGCGTCAAAAAACATGGAGGAAACCCAAGACATGGGTATGTGTCAGGTGTGTCCTTATTAAGGGAGTGAGCCATGTTGTTAACCAAAATCTGTTTTTGAAGCTCAAATGTACCACAGAAATGTAGCTTTATGCATCGTTGATTTTTCTGCAACTTAAGTGGAATATTAGTAACTTTATCACTGTGACTGAGGTGTTTTATCTCTCATAAGTCATGCAGCTATGAGAGTATCATGTGTTCCTCTGTTGTTGGATGTGTGGCTGTTGCAGTTCCAGGTAAGGTCAAAGTCTCAGTGTCAGTGGGACATGACCATACAGCATAACATCTTCAATAATTTAGCTCCTGTTCGTTGAAGCCTTTACATCCATAAGCCCTGAAACAGTTCTCTCTTATTAAAGATTTATGGCACATGGCAAGACACATTCTTAATCACCCCTTTGTGTCCTTTGGTTTCACTGTTGCTGCTTTGCACAGGACAGGACGTGCAATTTAAGAATCTCACTGTAATCCATTATTATAATTAAAATCTTATTTGGCACATTTAAACTAGTATTTCATATCAATCTGCAGGCAGCGCTATGGTGTAATGGCAGTTGAAGACATATCTGATCAGGTCACTGCAGCAGTTTTATTATGCGTGGCCTGAGGTCAAAACCACATTAAATAAGTGAACTGTTTGGACTAAATGCCCCTCATCCATCGTCCAACTCCTCCTGTCACCTCAGTGTCCACGGCTGCTGGAAGAAACCCTGTGTGGTCAAATACTTAGACACACGGTATATGTTAATGTACCCTCATTATTCTTCCTAAGTCCACATACTCACATATACACACACAGCCAATGTCAGCACCCCCGGCTCCCCGTTCTCCACTTAGTGACTGCGTGTCCTTGTCTGTGTTGGGTGGCATTGGCCCTGCCAGTGATAACAATCCATCAACAGCCTGCAAGGTGGAAGTTACAGGGTCATAAAAAGGAACAAGCAACTCAGTCTTTTCTCTCTCTCTTTTTCCCCCCCTCTCTCTCTCATCAGGTGGGCATGAATGTGTGTAATGGCCTGTGTGAGTATGTGTGTGTTCCCTGGACCATGCACCGCCAGAGGCCTCAACACGGATTGATAGACACTGACGATGGCTTTCCTCAGTGGAAATGAGTAATGTGTTTTCTCTCTGGTGGGCTCTCATATCTCACACACACATAGAGACACACATACACACTTACAGTGTATGTGCTTATGTAAGGCAAAATGAGTGGGCATGGTAGGAATGAGTGTGAGCGCAGCCATTTGAGGAGCTTTTGTGGTTGTCATGCTTCGGCCTGTGTGCCTTTTCTGGAGAGTGCTTGGCTACGCCTACACACTCTCAAACATGCTTCTGCTCATTTGTCAGCTGTGTCCTACACCTGCAGCAGATTAGCTCCCTCTTTCGTGCTGCTGTGGGTTTCCAAGCTCTTTCTTGATATAGATAGATAGATAGATAGATAGATAGATAGATAGATAGATAGATAGATAGATAGATAGATAGATAGATAGAT
>JAQNCA010000025.1:19095779-19111898 GCA_029783725.1 Acanthurus tractus
ATAGATAGATAGATAGATAGATAGATAGATAGATAGATAGATAGATAGATAGATAGATAGATAGATAGATAGATACCTTTGTTTGAATTAAGTGTTTTAAAAACTGCACTGCTTTTCTATTTTTAGTGTAGTATGTTCATATGCTTTATATCCTTCACCTATTTGTTTTTACATCTAGAGAAGGAAAAATGGAAGAATTAGTGCACAGGAATTCATCAAGCTTGTCATTTAATAGAATTTTTTAAAAATTACAACATTACTGCGTATCACCAGTTTTATTCCTAATATCTCGCATCCTGCAAAATGAGCTAAGACATACTGTATGTATCTCTGTATTTGCACACATGTCTATTGGATGCAGCCCAGCATTTAAATCTCTTTTTCCAATCAAACACACACTTTTTGGCGTATAAGAAGCTTTATGCCTGTGTTAATAAGGTTTGTCCGTGTTTAATGTGTAAGATCTAACCAAGCGTCAGCAGTGCCCTCTGTCTGATCTCATCCTAATGTCCTCATGCTGAAACATGTGGGGGCCTCACAATCTATTATTTTCATTAGCTTAGAAGGACAGCGTTTGCATAAGGCCCATTAGCTTAATTTGCTGTCTCTCAAGCCCCTAATAGCTTCTGTTTAAACAAAAAAAAGGCTGTTGAGGAGGAAAGGCTTGACTAAAGGTAGTCTCAGAAATAAATGATATAGCGGTTTGTGCAGGAAGAGGTGGTGAGAGGAGGGGGTTGAGGGGTGGCACAGCCACCTTGCTCCTGCAGCTTCACAGCCCACTCCGCTGTCTAAATATGGCTCTGTTGCTATCTTACATCTACTTGGCTTTTTTTTTTAAGGCCCATAAGCCTCACATCTCTTGCTCCCTACCTAACTCGCTGCGGTGTTTGGTTGGTAATTGGGCTGAGGTCAGAGAGCACATGAATTTCAAGTCAACCATTCTGTCATCTGCACTCTACAGACTCTAAGCTCAGGAGCACCCAATGTAAATGCAGAGAGGGGACACTTGGTGCAGGGATGATGTATTTTTGTTGGCCAACCTGGAAACAAGCATGGCCCTGATTCCCTCTATGAAATACCAGTGTTACTCTTCATTTGACTTTTGGATTACTGCTGTAATAGGCTAGAGATGTGGGTCTTAATCAACACCACCAAGCCTACTACACTATACAATACACACATTGTAGCTTGATTCATCAACAAGTTAAAAAAAAAAAAAATTAAGAATAAAGTATGCTACAAAATTAAAGATACAGATCAGAGATGAAATACAAAACAACAAAATCCATAAATGCCATTTAATTACTCAAGACCAAGAGTCTACAGCCATGCTAGCAGATCTGTTAGTCTGTACCTTGTTCTCAAAACCATGCTAACATGCTCACAATAACGATGCTGCCACGCTAAATGTTAGTAGCTATAATGTTTGCTAGCCTTACTGCTGTGGAAATATTAGCTCTGACCAAAATGCACCAACTTAGTTCATGCTGTAACTGTTAAAATCATATGATGAATTATGAAAAAATGGTGTTTAACACTACAGGTTAAATATGACTTAAATACAAGCATATTTCATTAAGAGCAAGGTTCAAACATAGGAACACCATTTTGGCTGGACTTAAGTTTAGTCTAAACAGGACAGAGCATTCAGGAACACCAAAGATAGTGGTACAATCAATCAACCAGCACCTCTCTTTGCATCATCAGCTGCTTTTAACAGAACACCATTAAAGCAAAAGAATCAACAACATCTCTTTTACTAGAATATTTTAAATGAGATATTAATAACATCATAGTCCCAGTTGTTTCTGTTGACTCATGACTTAAGACTGCTGACTGTTAATACCATGGAAATCAGTGAATGTAACTGTCTTTACTCAGACGTGCACTGAAAATTTTAATCTGGCTGTTTTTTTATTCAGTCATTGCTTCGTATGCATTTAGGCAGTTAAAAATAGATGTTTCACTGTTGGAGCTCTTGAATAAAAATCATAATTCAGTGCCATTTCAGTATTTCAGTCCTTTGTTGGAACATGTGAAAGAACAGTTAAGGATTTCTGTACTGTGGCCACAAACGTTCAATTTTGTCAGTACTTGAAGGCTTCATGATACTTGAATTTATTCAAATGTGTCACCTAAAATTTGTCACCTAAAATCACAATGCAAGTGTGAGAAGCAGTTCATATCTTCACAAAAGCAGTCAGCAACAGTCGGAAGCTACCTTCTTCGATTCATGCAGGCATTTTGTCTGTCACTGTCATGGCAGCAGAGTTTGAGCCTCTTTCTCTTGTATTTACGGGATGACAGAGGCGGGTTACCTTCATGGTGACAACAAAAACAAACTAAGGTAGCGTGGGATCATAGGATTTGTTTATATCATTGTTTAGCAGCCACCATTGCGGATGAAAATCTATCTGACTGGCTCAGGCAGAAATGCTCACGGATGAGGTTGTTTTTAAGTTTATTCACATTACATTTAGTTACGTTTGCCACCTTCCTTCCTCACTGTCTGACAGATGTTGTTGCTGGAAGTAAGCAACAGTCGACTAAATGAAATTTACTGTTACTTTGAGTAAAATAAAAGATTTCTGTGATTTAAAATTGTTGGGAACATTTAGCATAAATTAATAAGACATATAACAGCAATAAAGACCATTTTAGACATTAATTGTGGAAAAAAATGATGAATTAATGAAAGATCTTGCCTGCCAATGATGTCATACCCTTTTACCTCCTCTACTTGCTATAATTTGAGCAAATATGAGCACCAGATGATACATCCAAAAGTGAGGAAAGAATCTGGCAAATGTAAGATAGCATAATGAAAGTTTAAATCATTGCTTCATCCATATACAAATCTGACATGTCACAGTATTAAGAACACAGATGTAAACAATCAAATTACTGTTATGATGACCGAACTTCAGGGTCCTTCTATTTTGGTTGCTGGCTTCCTGTAAATCTGTCACAACTTCCTGGGACACTCAAACAGAGCAAAGACATAGTTAATGTCATGAATGACAAAATGCCTGCTGTGAAAAAGGTATATTAGCTGACCAGCTCAAAAAATGTGGTTCTTTTTTTCTTTTTAAGTAAAAGGTTTATCAAACTTTCATGAACTTAAAGGCCAGAACAAACTTTCAGATAATACTGGCAGTGTCTCTTTAAGACCCTTTGGCCTTACAAAGTCATTACGTAAATGATTTTACAGTCTGTCTGCGGCGAAGATGCCCAAATATATAAAGCTGGTGTGGCTAACAGCATAACACCCTTAACAGAAACAAAAAATAGATGTTTCAATTCCATTCTCCCCCGTGTATAAATATTGAGTCATTTCCAGAACAGAACATCACTTCAGGCAATGAAGTTTTTTCCTAATAGAAAGTACTGGATGAGTAAATGTTGCCTAGCAACCAAAATTATAGGATAGAGAAAACTGACCTCTGTCGGTATAGACTGACAGTGATTTTATATATATTTCACCTGCTTGACAATGACAGACACTAGCCATCTGTCTTTTGTCACAGTTTTTGGCAGCGGAAACAGGAGAAAATTACTGACACCAAGACAAAGCAGCAGGTATTGTTTGGTAACAGGAAGGCAAGAAAATAATGCCTGAAATACCAAAGCAACCAGTTTACTGACTGTGAAATGCATGAAAATGACACCCTGGATAATTACTGGAGAGCAGCTGTGCAGGCAGGTGAAGGAGTGGATTGTAGAGGGGGTCATTTTGAAGCCAATCAGAGCGTTGCAGTTCATATCAGAGCTGCATATTGATTCTGCCTGCAAGACATAGCTGCCGTAGTTTGGTCTAGTGAACATCCTCTGACTTCAGCTTTTACATAACTGAACTTTACCGAACATTACTCTCTGCCAGGAACATCATGTCTATCTGATGAGCCATTTTTAACCCTGCTATGCTCTACTCATTTATCTAAATGCAGCATATTCACTTCTACGCTCCTGCTGTTTAAAATTGTTGGGAGGTGTCTTTGCTGCTTGTGAACGAATGAAACACCAGAGCACATTGTGCATGTTTCTCAGGGTCTTTCCTGTCAGGAGAAACTGCTCTTTTCCCTTCTTTGGCCTCTGCCCTGCTCTCTGTCATCTGCATCAGCTGAAGGTCAGCAGGGAAGAGCACACAGAGTTGTACTTTTGCTGCGTAATCAAAGATTACAGCAGCTATTTTTGACTGCAGCTTACCACCAGGTAACAGTAGCCTCTTGGACAGCAGCTCTCTGTGGAGATAACGGTGCCCATGGGGGGGGATCATGCTGTATACATTGGAGTGCACACTGCTCTATTCACCTGCTGTTGACCTGTGGTTTTTAAAATTTGCTGGCCAGTGGCCTCGGGGCTTATTAGTAAGTGCTTGCTACCAGATATGGGTCTCAGAAAACCAGTCATGTGACTGTCATTTTTAAATGCAGGGTGGAGGAAGTTTGTGGTTTTCTGTTTCAGTCACGGCCCACTTGCTGTTTATGGGAAAAGAAATCTTAAACTTTTGCAGAAGCAGGTGAGTTGCTGCATTTTCTCGAGTAGTTGCATGCCCCTTAGGTGTGCCGCTGTGAGTACAATGTCAGATAGACTTCAGACTTGGTTGAAGTGAAGATGCATGTCCAAATGGATGGTTACAGTCCTCAAAACTATGTGGACAGAGCCGTCCTTTAAAATAAAATTAACTTTACTCCCTGTTGTTTTTTTTAACTTGACCAAACCCAGAATGTCATTAGGGCATCAATCACCTTGATGATAAGAAATATCTTTAAATCTATTAGATGACAAAGCATGTAAAAGGGCAGCAAAGGAAGGAAATCCTATTTTGAATGAAGCAGATTAAACATTGTGGGCTATAAAAATATGTTGTCAAGTAACCAGTGACACACACACACAAAAGTGTAGGGAAATTGGAAATACAGAAGGCCACCATTATTTTCCTGTGCAGATACTGTGTATAAATAAGAGCTTTAACTAGTGAACTTTGTTGAATGACAGATGATGGCAGAGAATTTGTGTGCAGGCTGTGAAAGGTTAAGTGTCAAGCTGCTTCTGTCTGCCACATGTACGTGTTGGGTTTTGATGGCTTATGTGTCTGTCTACCACTTTTTTAATACTTCTCATATTCTCTGTCTCTAAGTGTTTTTTTTTTTTTTAACAACATTCTGCTCATTTTAAGCCTGTCTGCTATCTGACAGTTGTGCTCGCATTTTCAGACAGTCAGTTTCATTCGGTGGCATGTTGGCTAATGGGACTATTCATCTCTGAGCAAGGTTGAATCATAAATTAAAACATGTGTAGAACATTAAATGATTTATTAAATCATCTGTAAAAGAGGCATTTGGGAAGTTAAACCCCTTCTTCCTGTGTCTTCATTTAGTTTCTTTGTGTTTGATGCATGACTACGGGCTTGTACACAAGTCTGTTTCTAGACGATGTGCAAGTAAAGAACAGCAGTGATTTTTTTTTTCGCTTTAACTTTGTCAAACATTAGCATCCAGTACTCAGAGTCTGGAATGTGGATGTTTCTATTTTCGTTCTGCAAATGATAAATAGTGTCTAGGAAAAAGGAAGAGATATGTTCAGTGTTTTTTGTATCACTGAGCACATTTATGTACTTCTTCGTGGGCTTATTTCATGTCATTTTAGTGACATAACCAGGACATATTGTAGGTCATGAACATCCTGATGCGTGAGCCAGTCATAAGGGGTCGTGGCACCGTCAGTGTCACCATTGCATTATTATGATGATATGAAATATGTTTTCTAGAGTCACTTTGCATCCCACTATTTGGTGATTTAAAATGGTTGTTGAAGTGATTACCATTCTGCTGCAAACATCCACGAGCAGACAGAGGGGTGAGGAGAGCGAGAGTGAGAGGAATTTTGCTTGTGTGTTCATGTCCATCGGGTTATATGAAATCCATATGCAGGTCATGCTAGGCAAACCCCCCTTATGATAAGCCTCATGCCTCAGAGACTTATGCAGACGATCAGAGAGACTGAATTACTGTGATGCACTGAGTCGTAGCTCTCTGCTATGCTGAGTAACCTTGTCAGGCGTTTTACCAAGATACTGGATATACCGCACTATCTGTTGATTGGATTGCTCATATTTTATTTAGCTTGTTTACATGTTTGTATTTTGTTATGCAGAAAATAAATGTTTGTTAGTATTGTGCTTTTCACTCTCAACTCAATGATCTGGCAGGGTAATTTGCTGTTTGTTGAGAGCCTTCAATTGTTTCCCTTTTTCATGTATTTTAAGATGTCTCACATGAGGTTTTATAAATACAATAGATTTTGAATTTCCCTGTTTTCATTTGCAATGCATGAAAGAGTAAGAGAGCAAAACAATTGTCAGATATAAGTTGACTTCCGCAATCAGGGGGATTTTCTTTGTGTTTGTTTGCATATGATTTTAAAACCTTACAGCTTGCGTGGCACAGCCGACCACTGTAAGTCAAACAGTTTCAGCTGAATACAGACCCCATCCTTGGAGGATTATCTTGGAGCTCTAGCTTTGACTTTAATGCTGCTCCGCTCAATTAGAGTTTGTAATTGTAATTCCACTCATTAAGAGTGTTTGATTGCTGCTGTTGAATTGAGTTTAATTAATTTGTCTCACTGTCTGTCTTTTTGTTTTCTCTCTTTTTTATTCTTTCTGGCCTCTCATCTGCCTTCCCTTTCTCTGTTTCTTTCTCTTTCCTCAGGTGTCTGGCCCAGTGATTCAATCCCAGACAGGAGCAGGAGGAAGCAGCAGAAAGGAGGGCCATGGGGGTGAGCCTGGGCCAGGATGTCAGCTGGCTCCTGCCTTTCCTGTTCTGGCTGCTGAGGATCACAGTGTCACCCACACAGGGTCAAGCATGTCCCCAACGTTGTGAGTGCATAGCAAAACTCAAGACTGTGTCCTGTTATGGTAAACGTCTGTCCACACTGCCAGATGGCATACCACTGGACACCAAGATCCTGGACCTGAGTGGAAATAAACTTCGCTGGGTAGAGCACGGCGACATGCTTCCCTATCAGCGTCTCGAAAAGCTGGACCTGAGCGAGAACATGATCAGTGTCCTGGAACCAAATGCTTTTTCTAGCCTCCAAAACCTGCAGTCACTTTCACTGAGGGGTAATCAGTTGAAACTTGTTCCCATGGGGGCTTTCTCACGTCTCTCCAACCTAACTTCACTGGACCTCAGTGGGAATAAGATTGTGATTCTTTTGGACTTTACTTTCCAAGACCTGAAAAGTTTGAAAAACCTGGAAGTCGGAGACAATGACTTAGTTTATATTTCCAACAAGGCCTTTCTGGGTCTCGTGGGGCTGAGGGAGCTCACCATCGAGAGGTGTAACCTGACTTCTGTGTCCAGCCAGTCTTTGTCTTACCTGCATAACCTGGTGACTCTGCGGCTCCGCTACCTCAGTATCTCCGCCTTAGAGGACCAAAACTTCAGAAAGCTGGGGAACCTTAAGGGCCTCGAGATCGATCACTGGCCCTTTTTAGAATACATCTCCCCTCACAGCCTGCAGGGTTTGAACTTATCTTGGCTGTCTATTACACACACCAACATCACCTCTGTGCCCACCTCTGCCCTGCGCAGTCTGGCTCACCTTACTAGCCTCAACCTCTCCCACAACCCTATCTCTGTGCTGGAGTCCTGGGCGCTGCGGGACCTTGTTAGGCTGAAGGAGTTGCATCTGGTCAACACAAATTTAGTGGTAGTGCAGCCATATGCGCTGGGTGGTTTGAGGCAAATCCGCCTTCTTAACCTCTCCACCAACAGCCTGGCAACATTGGAAGAGGGAGCCTTTCAGTCTGTCAACACTTTGGAGACGCTGCGTTTGGATGGGAACCCTCTGGCCTGCGACTGCCGCTTGCTATGGATCCTTCAGCGCAGGAAGACCCTCAATTTTGACGGCGCTTCCCCAGTATGTATGAGTCCTGTCGAGGTGCAGGGACGGGCCCTTAACGCTTTCTCTGACTCAGCTCTCTTTGATCACTTTACTTGCCAGAAGCCCAAAATCCGCAACAGGAAACTGCAGCAAATATCTGCCCGTGAGGGGCAGGTGGTGTCGTTCATTTGCAGGGCAGAGGGCGAGCCGACACCAGTGATATTCTGGATCTCTCCTCAACGCCGCCGCATCACCACAAAAAGCAGCGGCCGCCTAACTGTGTTACCAGAAGGCACATTAGAAATACGCTATGCCCAGGTAACAGATAGTGGAACTTACATTTGCATAGCCAGCAATGCAGGTGGGAATGACACCTATTTTGCAACACTCACAGTTAGTGGGCTGCCACTAGATGCGGCCCTTATGGCCAACCGTACTTACTACACCGGGGACCTTAATGACACAAATCTGAATGACACCAGAGTCTTCTTGAAGTTTACTCTGGACCTCAAAACCATCCTTATATCCACAGCCATGGGCTGTATCATGTTCCTGGGGGTGGTGCTCTTCTGTTTCATTCTCCTGTTTGTGTGGAGTCGAGGGAGAGGGCAGCACAAGAACAATTTCTCAGTGGAATATTCCTTCAGAAAGGTGGATGGACCTGCTGCTAGTGGGGGACAGGGTGGGGCGCGCAAGTTCAACATGAAAATGATTTGATTACTAGGACCCGTTTCCCCTATTAGTATTCTTTCCCCGCTACTGTTTACAAGCACTCTCAAGCGAGGACATAAAGGGACAAAAAACAAGAAAGGACATTTGTGCTTGCAAACATTAAATACAACTATTTATAGGACATTTTATTGAGACAAGGTTTTGTTATTGAAACTTCTGTACATACGAGAAAAAGGAAATCTGTATGGATTTGATATATTTCTATTGCTTTGTTGTGTGCTCATATTACTGTGCAGAGAAAAGCTGGGTTACAGTTAAAGATGTCTCAAATTGACTGTTAAAAGACAAGCAACAAAAGCACATAGTGTCCCGACAGTCTTTAACCTCTACAAAGCTCTTGCCAACTCCATCCACCTCTCCTACAAGGGGCTCTGACCTCTTCATCTTGAAAGGACTTCACCTCTCCGCTCCGTCTGAGGTGGTTCAAGCTCTCTATCTCCAAACTCATGAATACATTACAACAGGGTGGTGCTCAATGAATGCCAAGGACTTGCCAATATGTATTTCGATAGTTTAAGCTCAATACTGCATATTTAGAACTACAGTCAGGATTTTAGAGCACTATTATGTCATTAATATAGAAGCTCTGCTTTTTTTTTGCTGATGGTAGATTTGTACAAAATACTCTGGACACCAAGAGACTATTCTCTGTGACACTGCCAATTTGACCATAAAGCACCATACAATATCAATATTAGTGCAATGCCATGGTAAAGAAAAATTGCCTCTTATTAGATTCTATTCAATGCTGGTCAAAGCCGTTTTAGACAGAGACAGGGCTCACAGGTTAAGCTGAAATAAAAGGATCTGATGCACATTTGTGTTGTGACGAATCAGTAAACGCAGATGTCCACTTGCTTTTAGGTTTTCCATTGTCGACTGGTCAGGACTCTTACGCACTCGATCGGCAGAAAAGATTAATGCATGTACAGAGTTGACTTCTTAGTTTAAAATAATGTGTGTTATTTGTAAATTGAACATTTGTTGGGGTGCAATCATCCCAAACTTGAATAGATCATACTGTATAGTTAAGATATATACTGTGTAAGATGTATTATAGATTTTATATCGCTGACATTGAATATCTTGTGGTTGTTTATAGTAATGTTGAGTGAGTTTTTATGTTCTACTGTAATTTTAACGTCATAGTCTCTTTTTAAATCAGTGATAGCCAGTCTAGAGCTTTTACAGTTCTCACCTAATATCATCAGATATATATTGCACTAAGACTTGCTTGCTTTTAAAATCATGGAGGGCATTTACATCAAGGTTTCAGTTTACTTGCCTATTTTTGGCTGTATGTGACAGTGGGGAGGCTTGGCTGACCAGCGGGGGAAGTAGTTAAGTGGGTTCTCATCAGGACCTTGATGTGTTTGAGACGCACAGGGAAAAATGCTAATGTGAAAAAGACCTTGCAGATTATAACAAAGGTCATAATGAAACTGAAGCAGAAAGTTCAGATCTCCCAGGAAGACACTGACGCTTTTTTTCCAGGGGGTGGGCTTAATGCATGTCTTATGACGCAGTTTTGTAACATTTTGCAAAAAAGTTGTTATGAAAAAAGATTTAATATGTTCAATATAATTTATTACAGCATTAAGATAATCAAATAATCTGGGATTGAGAAATTATCAAGTGTTTTACCATGACAAAAGGTGTTTATTCATATATTGATGATAGCTGTTTCTGTTACTGTTACTAAAGAGGATATTGCAGTTTTTGGCGATCTCAAACCTTGTCAACAACATAAATGCAAATGTTGTGGGCCTTGAACAGCATCTGAGGCTGTCAATACTATTTAAAGACTCTAGGAAAATTATTTTTTAGTTTTCCTCATGACTGAAGACATAATTCAGAGAGGGAGAAAACAGGTTTACTGCTTTTCTAACCTTGAAGTTTAAATCTTGTTCTTTTGGTTCTGAATTGTAAACTACCACCACCAGTTCAGAAATCAGCTCTTCCTGCTAAGCTTAAAACTTCTGCAGCTTTGAGAATGTTGCTCTGCTGCCCCTTGTTGGCCGTATGTAATACTTAATTTTACATGATCAGTAGAGTAAGACAGGTTTGAAGCTCCCCAACCTCCAGACTTGATATTAAGCAATTTATTCCATTCTCCCAAAGGCAGACGTGAAGTTAATGAAGGCCTGACCTGGATCCAGTAATATGGGAAGTGAAATGAATTTTCACAAGACATTAAGTTATGTTTATTCACAGACAAAAATCCTCCCCTCTTCTGGAGGTGAAAATTACCTCATTTAGTGGTTTCCATCATCCACAAACACACTGAGCAACAAATTTTACATGTTACATTTATATCGCGCAATACTTAATTATAAATAATGAACTCATTAAGTTACAGGGCTGCTTTTACACCAGTTAAGCTTCCCCTCTGCATTTTAGAAATCTAAACAATTGATGGTATTTTTCATTCCTTTGCTTGATTCATCCTGTAAATATAAGAACCATTGTGTCTGGAAATTGTGCTAGACTGTTTTGTATTGTATCGTTTTATAAAAATGAAGCACACTGTTTGTAAAGCATGCTCTAGTATCTGCTACAATGATGTCTTGTCCCCCTGTCCTATTTTTTTATAGCAGTCACTTGATCAGTCAACCCGATAGTGGCAGTCTGAGAAGTCGACAGAGGGTGTGGAAAAACTTTGTGACCCCGTCACTGTGAATTTCTGTGCTGAAATTTAATTTTGAACTATTTCCATATTTTAATTTAAGTCAGGTTAGCAAAGTCAGACGGGTGGATGTGCTATCTACACTACGCATCGAGTTACACTGCTTAAAAACAAAATGTGCTTCTCATTGTTCACTTTAGTCAGTAAACTGTAAAAGGAGCATCATTGTTCATTTTCTATGCATTCATCGAAAAGCAATTAATGAAAATAAATAAAATTTTATGAGCAGATAAACACACTGGGTATGAAGACTTTCTGTTTGTTTGTCATGTTTTCTTAGTTCTTCCTGATGAATCATTTAGCTATGATGACTAAAAAATATTGTCATCGGTGTTACTTATGAACTTAACTTGGCCCAATTGTCATTCAGTGGCTATCTGAATTCATACTGTACCTCTATGACTGGTTTAAAAGGTAGTTGAGCTTCATAAACACCTCCATGGGCTGAGTGATTGAAGAGTATGATTTTATGTCATCAAAACTAGTTTCTAAGCCAAAACCTGATTAAATATGCAGCTTTAAATTAAACCTGATCTTCAGTACTCACACAAAGACTGGACCTTTCAGTGAAGTAGGGGACATCAAGGTCTAGCAGTTTAACTTGAGATGTACCACCACTTTGTATTGATTTTTAAAGAGGAAGAAGTAAATTTAATTTCGGTTGATTAAAAGTTAAGAGTAAAGAACACATTGGACAAAGTTATTCGATCCCAGCAGAATATTTTGTTCATGTGTTAAACATGGCGAGTGGCTCTTTAAAATATTTTATTGTTGGACAGATGTAAATTAAAAGGGACAGGACATCACTTACTGCTTTTTTATAAAACTGTCTTTCCAGCTTCAACAATCCTTGGCACAGATCAAGAGTTTTCCTAGAATGATGAACACCACCCTGTCAGAAGATCGCCCCTCCTGTCCAATTTTGGGAAACAAACACTGCCTGTTCTGTAAGAGACTGTGCAGATTGATTGATTGATTGATTGACATCAAATCACTCAGTGACAGCTTGTGCCCATAGATGGTTGTATTGTCATCTTGAAACAGACCATTTAATACAAAGTGATGTCATCAAAGACAAAGGTGATGACCCAGAGGAAATGTGTGTTGCTTTGCAGCAACCCCTTCCCTCTCTAAGGTACAAATGGAAAACATCTCCTCAAAGCTGAACAGAGCCCCCAAAGCCCCCTCACCGTGGGGGGTCAAGTGTTCACACCAAAACCATCTTCTTGGTGCATCCCACCCACTTGTCGCACATGAGGTAAAAACATGAGTCAGATGATGCAACACTTTTTTTTTTCACTCATCTGTACCAGTAAATATGGTTATGGCAGCTCTGCTCTATCAAATACGTGTCTGAATTTGAAATTAGTTACTTGAAAATCGGAAAAAATTCTTGTTAACTAACCGAACATTAAGTCATCTGGGTCTTCTCAGGATTTTGATGCATTTCGAGGCCTGTTAGTTGCCTGACTGTATCATTCACAAACACATGTAAAGGAGCTTTTGTCATGATTCACCACTCATTTTTCAGGTTTCACCTACAATGTTATACCTTTATGTATAATGATAGCAAAAGTGTGGAATGTCACTTGTTTACCAATTATAAAATGTCTGGATTATTTTAAAATTGCAGCAAATATCTAAACAAGAACTTCCTAGGAGCTGCCATGGTATAGATAACAAATAAGTAAATGAGAGACTGAGTTGTTTCAGCTTATTGTGCTTCCATCTTTGTTTTTCTTGTCACATACTGGATTTACTAATATAGGTACTGCATGTACTCTTTAAAGGAGGGCTATGAGTCATTTTATTCATTAAGTCACAAATATCGAAAAAAAATTGTTAACAGATAAAAAAACTTTGTATTCACTTAAACAATGGTGTTTATTTGTTATACAGCACCAGCTATCGTGTAGTCATGTGCATTATGTTCATTTAAATCTCTGGCAAAACCCTTTTGAAAAATAGCCTTTGAACTGGAAATCATTACCTATCTTCTTATCAGTAACAACCAAGAATGATTTTGTTTTTCTGTTTTAAAGAAGACTTCAATGTAATACAAGTGAAATTCCCTCCTACTCAGTAACGAGTTGACTGGCTATGTGTGTTAAGGTGGTGATTAACATATGTCACCAACACTTCAGATTAGCCACTGAGAGATGTGTCACCAGCCACCAACCAGGCATCAGGCACCCACACTCGATATTACATCATTGAGCATCCAGTTATTCTTCATAGTCCTGAAATGATTTAGTGACGATGAATTAGAGTTTATTTACTTAAGTTAGACAGCAGTTACAAAGCACACAATGCTCTGAAACCAGCATCTCAAGTATCTCTTTGCACAGAAAATGCCAGAGTGTACATCAGTGACACTCTGCATCTGCTTTACCAAAGCTATTTCAAGCTATACCATGGGAACGCTAATCTAGTGATGTAACTCAATGACTATGTGCGTCAAAACTGTGTGAAAAGTAATCACACATTGTGTGTCACCACAGTTGAGAAATGTGGTGTTAAATGTAAATGATAAATGTTGGTAAATGCGTATAAATTAGTGAGAAAACTGAGATGAATATGTGCACAATTGCTTGCAGGTCAGCTGGTAAGCTGCAAAGTATTTAAAAAGACAAGCATTTCCTCTCATGGTGCAATATATATATTATTGATACCTTCAAATGGCTGTTCCTCTTTTGTTTTTGAGTGGCTGGTAACTCATTCAAATCCTCCGACTCTGGAGAGCACTTTTCATGTTTAAGTTAAATGTTGTATATTACACAAGCAGAAGCCTGTTGACAGTCAGGTTTACCTCACTATTATAATGACTAACATGTAAGTGTGTCAGGATCAAAGGGACTTGAATGTCATTAGCACAGAACCAGGCGAAGATTAGTTTTGGTTTCTAAACTGTGTGAGCGATTGGTTACAACCTAGGAGGTTCAGTGGTGACTGCTGACGTGCAGCTGTCGCATATGCTTGCTTGTTGGTTAGGTTGCAAAGGAGTGACAGTGAAAATTAAAGACGAAGTGTGGGTTCAAATGAGGGCAAATCACAATGTTACATCAAAACTGGATTCATATTTTCACCCTAAAGCCTAGACCTTGCATCAGACTGTCAAATCACATTAATCTGTGCACATTTTCTGATACGAAAAACAGAAATTGAGCAATAAATAGACAAAATAGTGTTAGCATTGCAAATACTTAAAGAAAATGATTTTAGATTTTCACTAAATTTCAAATTGGACTGCAACAGGGACAAATAATTCTGCATTTTGGTTAAAATAGATTAAAATGTATTGTAGCCTGTCAACAAGCAAAAGCCCTTATGGCCATTTTGAGCTGTAATATACATGAGTCAGTGGAAACTAATATTTTTAATAGGAACAACACTGGATCAATACCATGGCTTCAGATTATAATTATGTTTAAGAATGAACTTATACATATGTTGTCTTGGGTATCACTTGGCAATAAAAACAGGAAAAAAACATTAAAATATGTCTGTAGGCTACATGTAGACAGAGAGGTGGATGAGGATATGAAAATATAAAGGTTATATGCTGTATTTATCACAATGTAGATTCAAGAACCAGGTAAACCACAGGCAGCAGGTTTGAAAGACCACTGAGGCCAACATTGAAGTAGTCATTTTTATTGCAGAAATATTATAATTCCTGTATTATATTTAAAATAATAATACACACTAAGTAGAGACAGGCCTACACATCTGCATTTGACAAGATGGAAATATTCAGCAGCAAACCGCAGAAGAAACTCACAACATAAATACCCTATTTTGACAATCAGGAGCTTCGAGGAGATGTATTATCGGGGCTTGCTAAATGACACTAAATTCTTAAAATGAAAAAAGTTCCTCGTTAGCCAGCTAAGCAAAACTCATCAGACAAAAACACACAGTTGTACAACAAGTTTGTAAGGTAAGTGCTCGAGGCATACTGTAAAATAGGACATATAACACAGATTGATGCTTAAGTGATCTACGTGTAAGACATGAATATTATCACAGTGTGCTGACCGCCATGCACAGAAAAGACAGTGTAAAGTCTATAGATTCTCAAGTGGCTGGTTCTGTTCCCCTAGCGCGACTTGCAGATGAGCCGCCCCCGCTGGTGCGACGGAGGCCGTGAAGGGCTCCTCCGTGTCATGGCGACTTTTGCTTGTCAGTTTGGCCACAATGGAGGAAACCAGTGGAAACCTTGACCTGACCTGGCCAGAGCATGACTCATACAAACAGACAATAAAGCTCTTTCAACAGCTTGAAAAAAAAGGAAGGCATTGGTGACACCATGTTCAAGGAAATAGCACCCGGCAGTTCAAGGCTAGCTGGTTCTCTTAACCAGGAAGTAAATCAAAAACATAACGCGTGTAATCAACTGCCGCTATTGTCATTAACCTTAACTGTCAAAAAGAAAAGAACAAGCATGGGTCCCTTGTCTTTCTTATAAGCGTAAGTATGTCTCATTTAAACCCATCTCATACTTTTACAAAGAAAGTTCGTGACTGACAAAGTACTTTAGAAAAGATGCTTTTTAGTTCTGAGATAGCGAGCTGAGATTCCGGCTCCAGCTTTGACAAGCTAAAGGTTAGCATTGTGTAGTAGATGACGCTCGCTTTTTCAATCTTTAAAACGAGACCATTTTATTGTCATTGAAAAAGCATAGTCATAGGGACAAGTAAACTACAGTGAGTGTGATCAATTCATAGAAACCAATCACAGTGCTTTTATTCTTTAACTATACCTGCTGAGTCAAACAACAACATGTAAAATCGCTGTCTACTGCGAATTTA
>JAQNCA010000025.1:19120876-19135298 GCA_029783725.1 Acanthurus tractus
CCCCCCCCCCCCCCCCCCCCCCCCCCCCCCCCCCCCCCCCCCCCCCCCCCCCCCCCCCCCCCCCCCCCACAAATCACAGATAATAAATCTTAACCCCCTTCAATCAAATCAGCCTAATTGAATTTATATCTGTCCTGCAACGTGGCAAAAAAGAACCTACCACGACGTTTTCAAGACTCTGTTCTACATTTACAAACTATTAAAATATTATTCATAAAAGTTTTAAATAAGCTGCATTATAATTCCTGCTCTAATAAAGGGTTAGAGGTCCTTTGACAGCATTGGTTGGTATGTGCATGCAACGTAACCGCTGTTGCATTATAACTCATTTGAAACCACAGACAGACAGTAAATTCACAGTGTGTTCTGCATTCTGTTATTTGGAAAATATAGCCAACTGCAATGCATTATTTTCTTATGGTGACCAAATGACAAATTTAAAAGTGGCACTCATGCCTGTTACATAAACAATGAAGTCTTTTTTGAATTCATTTTCATTTTAAAACGTCCACAGCTGCAGTTACATTTTTCCAAGACAAGAATGCAGTATTAAAAATAGAAATAAGGATCAGTTTTGTCGTTGTTGCTATTGTTCTCTCCTCTTTTTGTAATGAAAATTGTGACAGTCAACCTGTCCTGTTAGCGTCCATCAGAACTGAGGTGCAGGCTCTTGAAACCCCTTTGAATTTCTGCCTCAACGCCGACACTCTGGCCTTGTCTCTCTGGAACGTGGAGAGGCAGGCCGGGATGGAAGGCCGGTGGAGTAAGATAGGAGGACCGCCAAGGCAGCAGAAAACTATTACACACTGTCGGGTGATTGGCATGGGGAACCAGCCAATTTGGAGATGGATAGGAGATGATGGAGGCATTTTGGAGCGTGTCAGGTGTGGGCAGAAATGCTCGGATCAGAGAGGCGCAGTGGGAGGACGCGTCGGGGGAGTTGGGGATGTCATCGCTGGAGGAGACATGTCGCTGGGCATCTGCCTCTGTCTCAGCTGACCTCCTGCCCTCTGAGACTGCTCTGGGAGAGCGTACATAGGTCCCAGAGAAGGAGAAGGGGCTTTGCTGTGTGCTACAACGATGCGAACTTTTTGGATCAAAACCACCGACACCTCTACTTGAACTAAAGCAAGGTATCTTGGACTCAAATGGGTGGACCAAGCTTTCTTGTTGCCTCACACCCAGGACGGAGGCTGGGTTGCTGCCACTATTGACCCAGAGTCCTGTTTGAAGGAATGCAGGGCTGTGAGCTGGTCTAGGCGATAGAGGCAAAGAAGAGACTTCAACAGAGGCAGCTTTGCTCTTTTCGGCACTCAGGCTGTTGTGATACTGCAAGCTGAGCACCTGAGCCCGCAGCTGTGCGTTCTCGTCACTGAGAGCCAACAGTTGCTCCTCTACCATCAGGTCATTCAGCCTCCTTTTCTCCCTGGACCTCCTGGCTGCCTCGTTGTTCTTATTCCGTTTTTCCCAGTACACTGCATCCTTCTTGTCGGAGGGAATCATCTCTCTCTTGCGGCGCGTAACGGGGCTGGCGTGGCTGCTGCAGGCCCGTAATCGCAGGAGACGTCGGGTCAGGAGGGAGGACCGTGATATCGGAAAGATCCGTCCCGACTCTGGATAGGGTTCCCTGTAGTCGCTGCTATCGACTGAGGAGGAGGGCTGGCACGGAGCAGCTGGCCCGGGACGTTCAGGGCTCCTTGAAGTGGACATGTCTCTAAAATGGAGCGAATCCTACGTTAATTAATAAGTCAATAATTCTACTATACTAAATATACTTAAAGTGTATACCCTGAATTGAGCTAAACTCTACTTAATAGTTGATAGCTTTCTAAATATTTTTTTTAATGAAGGGCACTAGTAATTTTGAGATACTTTGAGATTTTGGGGGATTTGATATAGATTTTAGCCCATATACAAAACAGATGCAATGAAGATTATACCACACAATAGTACACATAACCGACAGACTGCAATGTCAGCAGATACATTAATGCAATAATTCCGTAACTTCTGCCGAGTTACACATGTAGCCTCCTTTTTTTAATTAAAGTTGGTTTGATTTCAATAAAATTCTGTGTGTAGGATTTTGAGATGTAGGCCAGTTGAATATTTTGCATTACAATTGGTGACTCGATGTTCCGACCAATATAAATACATAATTAATTAATAAAGATAACTGGTTTACAGCAAAGAAGACCGTTAAATGTACAATTTATTTAGAAGCATGATTAAATCGTTAACTTCCGTTAACATTTAGTAAATGAGTGGATTATTATATAGCATTTAAGGTTTGTCTCCCACAAAACAAGGAAAAAGTAACGATCAGATAGTGACACTGTTAAACTCGACGCACTGACCTGAATTGAAAGATGCCACCTGTGGGATGGTGTGGAAGAAACAGGATCGACTTGGCGAGAGCGTCTTGTAATTCTGCAACACACCCAGCAACACACAGCGTTTGAAATAGCGCTTAAATCATATACTTATTTATAAGTACAAGTTTGAGGATGTTACGTGTTTGCCCTGGCGCATACATATCAATCACAATCAGCGACGTTGAAAAAAGCCGAGCTGTTGGGGTGACGCTCACACACCGTGAGCGTGCAGCCAATCGGTTGTGACCTTGTGCTGACTGTCTTGTGCTGTGGAAACTCATCAGGCTACTCGACTTGGAGAGCACAACAGTGCGGTCACGCTCAAACCAACAGGTGATACTGAAATGAGTCACTTTGGATCAACTGCCCTACTTACAGTTGTTGTTACCGAACATTGATTCACATGGTGATCTGCACATTGTGTTGCGCTTCGCTCTACAGTGCATTGCACCAGTTAGTCAATTCTATATGAACTAAACTTTACATACATGAACCTATAGTAGACTTGACTCAAGAGTTTGTGTTGAGCTATGAATAATATATTATCATTGGTGGGCAGCTGATAAATTAGTAACTTGTAAGAATGAGATACGTCAGTAACTTTTTGAAAAAATAAATGAAAAAAGCTGATTAAGGGGAGAAATCACGTAAACGTGTTTTAGTTTATACAGTTGTGTTTTTATCAAACATATTTTATAATTTAGTCCGTTAAAGATTTAAAACCAGTTTGCACCATAAAAATCCAAACATCCTCTTAAATTACTACGAATACATCAGCAACGCTTTGTAGCTTACTCATCAGTAAACACGACTCATTCTTCCCTATCCTCTTTGCAGTGACATCTTCCAGTTAGATTAAAAATTATTCTGCTTGTTTCACCCCTAACTTAGTCTTTCTGAAGCCTTCCAGCACATGACTGCAAATATGCCCACAATGAAATTTTAGAAAGGATAATAGATGGCACCATATGTCAGTCTAACCCCATGTTAGTGTTTAATGCTGCTAAATTTTACAGCCATACACAGAGGTGTACTTGGGGTGTTTTAGGGGCAGAAAAAAAAATAAAGCACCAACTGTATGTCGTAGAGCACCTATGTGCAAAAAGTCATGATGCTAAACCGTACATGTCTAATCGGAAGGGTGCATGAGACGGTCTGTTATCATGTTTTGTGTGCTACAGGGGCATCTATGAGGACACTTTTGTTGCATTTTTTCAACATGGGGCACTGAGTTCATCACTGGTCATATATTTCTTTTGTTGTCTTTCTCAACTATTTCAGCTGGCTCTGTGTTTTCAACCATGACACAGGTCTTATGTGTAGCTCTTGCCATTCCTATCATCTTCACTGGTCTAGATACCATTCTTGACATTCTTAGATGGCATATCAGCTTCTGTAATCTTAGTTTGTCTTCAGTGCAGTTTACCACTAGTTGTTCATGCATAAGCTGCAATCTTTAATGGAGTGCTTGCTCACTTTTTCAGTAACTGTCAGAGTTATATCACATAGCATATAGGGCAGGACAAAAATGCGACAAGGCTTCTTGTCACTTTGAAAAATACCAGAAATATCAGCTGCAAACCTGCCAACAATTTTAAGACCTCAGCAAGTGCAGGTTGATAAAAGAAGCACCATCCCGTCTGCCTCCTATTTGAAGCTTCATCATTCTTATAGAGAGACACCTGATATGAAAACAACTTCATACCCCAAGTGGGGAAGACACCTGATTCGCAAGAAAACCGCATGATATGTCATAAGACGGCATTTTACATGATCATTTTTCTGCAGATTTTATTGTGCTATGCTGTGCTGAGTGTGGGGGCTGTCTCGATCAGGAGGGGAATATCCTCTTCGCTCTCGACTCTTTGTTTGTAGAAAACTCCGGCAGATTTTTCTTTCTGACTCACTGTAACCACAGAAGCCACAGTCAGACATGTTTCAACAGTCAGGTTAGTCTCTCAGTAAAAAGTTACTCTACAGATTTTTCAAGAAGTTGTTACATATCAGACTTAATCGATTCCTGTTGATTAGTCAGATGGCTATGATGAAATATGACTGTATAAACACACACACACACACAAACACAGTTGAAGTGCAGAAACTTAGCACTTCCCTGGAGAAGTAACAACAAGGTGTTTGTATTCCATCAGCACAAGTGTTAAATAATGCAGTTAAGGGTTAATTAATAACAACAGGACTGAAATATTGTTGAGATAGAAATTCTTCCGTCTTGGCTGTACTGCACTGTTCCCTTTGAAGATGACTCATTGTCGCTGTTTAAATGAAGATGCACAAAGAGCATTGTGGTATATCATAGTGGGCCTGCATTATTTTTACCACTGCCACTTTCTCACTGTGTGGCAACACCCACATCCTGACTGCATGCTGCAGATGATTTCTCTTTATGTGGATGATTTATCTTGAGAAATATATGCCTTGTTGGTTTTGTAACGTTACAGTGACCAGTTCAGTATCAATAGTCCCGTCTGAGAGGGAAACACACAACCAATTACAGCCTGACCGGTCTTATTTTTTGAATTGTTCTTCAACAAATGCTTGTGAGCAGGTGGCTTTTCCCTGCAGACTTTTGTTAAAGAATATGACTGGTATTAAATTATGATTTCTCATATTGTCAACATGTCTAATAGTAGGACCAAAACTAACAATGTATTAGCATTATGCTAATTAGTTCCAGTATTTCCTGGTTAACTCTGGCTCGAGAAAGGGTATTTATGTCAATTGGGTGATAAGTTCATGACAACCAGGAAAGCTTAACTGTTAAGGCTGAGCAATTGTTGATACCAGCAGACTGACTGAGCTTACAAAGAGATGAGGGTGGAGACAGGTAACACAGAGCAGAACAGACAAGTGGACAGGAAGGGAGATGGTGGCAGGTCAGACAGGCATTCAGAGGGCTTCATGACATCAGCAATAAATGCTAATATTATTATTGTATATGATAAAATTCACAGGGTTTAACGCTGATGCTTGCCCAAAATCAATATTACCTATTTATACTCTTTTTGAATAATAGTGGATATTAAACAACAACAATAACAAAGACTAGATTAACTTTACATGTTTATCTTCATGCACGCAAATAATTCAAAACATTAACAAGCACTTGTAAGTTTCTGGAGCAGGCGTCTTTTGGCAGCCCTCTAAGCTGCCATGCAAGCAAGATGCTGTTGGCTTTTGTTAAAGCACTCCTGCAACATTTTTCATAACCTTGACATGCCTGAAAAATGACTGAAAAGTATGTGCTTGTCTTTTTCTCATGGGCGCCTGATTGGTACCGCACATCTGGCCTTTAACAGAGATGAAAAGGAAGTGAGATGAATCTTTTCATAGTGACTTACCTCATCTTCCCCAAATAAAGCTATGCATGTAATTCTTTCTCAGAGTTGCACTGGCGTGATATTGTACTTGCTAAAAGCAGTGGGTCTTATGGTTGAGCCCTGATTCTGTTTGCTTCGCCGAACTTGTATCAATTCCAATACTGTGTCAAAATGTCATTTAAAAGAGCTAGAGATATGTTCTCCATAGGACCACATAGGTCTTACCAGGATATTTTCTAAACCAAAGTTTTGTCATTACCAAGATATTCCAGTGCACCCACACATGTCTGATACCATCTTTTTTGAATGCAAGTAAGAGGTGACTCACTCGCGGGGGTAAGTCACCATCTGGTTCCCATAAGCTTTGATAGTGCAATATCACCCCCACTCCTCACACTCACACTCCCACCTAAAACCCTGCATGTTCTACTTTTAACAAACCACTGTACATTGAAGGTCCACTTCAATGGCAGTACAGCCACTGTGCTTCGGCTTCATCTTAACCTATTTCACATCTGTTTGTATGTCATGTCAACCCCAAGTTATTTTCCAACCCTTGTAAGGAAAGTTGTGTGATTGTTTGGGCTAACGTCTGCTGGCCTAATTCCTGTTCCTTAACTCATGGCTGAGCTGTTAACCTCTTTGTACAGGAAACTGAGCTTCAGCAAGCTTGGAGGGCATCACCTCTTCAAAGTCAGCTACAGTGTGACTTTTGGTGAGGGCCACATGAAAACCTTACACTGGTGATGCAGGTCTGTGAGCACTGAGTAGACTCCCACAGCCATGGGCTTTCTCACACTCACTGTGCTGAAAACAGGGGTGGTCTGAGGGTCGCTGCTCAGCTAAGATCCTGTGAGATATAAAGTAAGGCCAACAGCCACGCTCACATGAAACATGAAGTGGAAACTTGGAGTGTATTTTAGACAGTGTGATAAACTGCATAGAGATAATAAAGGTGTCTGTGTTGTGGTGGTTCTTGACAATTGTGGTTGGTTATCATTCAGTGTTTGCTTCTTTTAAAGTGATCACTTTGAAGCAGTTAAAATAGACATTTCCTGAATTTGACTTCTCTCATTGGGCTCATTCATCTTTTGTCACTGTGTTATTAAACAGTCAATAAAGGGAAGGAACGTGGCTGGATATAATATCAAGAAATTGCATTTTTTTTGTGCATTTCTGACTTGTATTATTTGGTTACTACAGAGGGCACTGTAGTTTATAAGCTGTTTAAGTTTAGCAGTATGTCCATATTTCAATTTTGAGGAAGTTAAATTTGTCATCTCCTCCTTTTGTGATTTTTCTCACTGTTTGCTAATGCTGTGGTAAGACTGTGAATCCTAGCTAAAAATGATGTGAATTTCTTTTTTATTTTTGTGCATAATAAGAGATGTCTTTGCCACTTAGTCAGTTCCAAGAATTTTATCACTTAAATTGTAATTTAAAAAAGTGTTGCATATGTTTGCTACGCTTGTTTTCTGATGTGACACCATCTTCAGCTATCTCCTTTTTTTTTCTCGTTTGTTTTTTTCACTTCAGATCCAGTGTGGACAATAGTAACATCTCGAACAGCAACTGTTACGGTGTACATGTGAGCATGTATAGGTTATTTTAAAAAATGTAAAAAATGTTGACCAAAATTTTAAAACTTTTTGTCCATTTTTGCTTGAGGACTATAGCAGAAATTAGCTAAATGCTGCATATTTATATTTTGAAATACTGGTTTTAATTTTTAATATCTAAGTGTTTCATATAGCATTCTCTTTTCTTTCTTAGAATAAGCAGCGTATAAATTCAACAAGAACCCACAGGCCAAAAGACTGTTCTCCTACGTGTTTATGGTTGTGAGGTTTGGCAGCAATAATGGGCAACAGTTAAACTGTGGTGGAAAAACCCGGCCTGTCGACTCTTATTGTTTGTGGAGGCCTGAGAGGACCTATGCCATGCCACTAGCACATCAACCTTACCGCTTCGCTTCACAGCACAGCTGTTGAAATAGATAGGAAAGATTGCCCTAGATATGCACAAGCACTCACATACACACATATATAAGATGTGAGATACAGACACCTTCAGGTGTTGATATGTGGCATTTGTGGGGACGGCCTCACTTACAAAGGGAAGAGAAATGAGACAAAGATATGAAACCACAAATAGTACATTTAACTGACAGTGAGTGAACATAAAAATCCAGTGAGCTATCTTTTGTTCAGACATGCCATTGTTGTCAAGTTTTTTTTACCTTCATCTGATGGTTAAACTGCAGTGGGTACTTACCTCCACCAGGTGGCATTAGATTCATGGAAAAACCAGAATGGTTAACTGCAGCTCTCAAACTAATAATGTGTGGCCTTGCTTTTGTTTAAAGATAAATATTATTTTTTGTACAGTCAGCCATATGCAAAGTGTCACTTAAACAAATAACAGTTCAACGACTGTTGAACTACTTTTGAACTAATTGTAAGGACTTTAAAATGCATCTTTGTTCCTCCAGAGAACATATGAATTGGAAACTCAGTCAGCTTCCAGCTATCAGTTTTAAAATTTTGGTCCAACATTTAGTTTCAGTATGAAAATATTTGATTTATGTAACTCTTGAGGAGAAGCCACATTTTATTCTCTGTGACCCTTTTTTGCATACAGTGCAAATTGCAAATATAAGAAAGTTTAGTCATTCATAGAACAGGTTTTTGGGTACACATTGTTAATTAGCCCAGAGACTTTTGCTCATTCATATGTCAAACATAAAGCTGCAGTAGCAAGTTAGCCGACTTTAACTAGACTGGAGACAGGACTCACTTAATATATCGTGAAACAGAGAATGCATTACAGTTGATGTGTTTTCTTGTAAAACACTAATAATAGGCAAGGTAAAGAAGGGTTAGCTTATTAATGTAGCACGCAGTATAGATAATTTATTCAGACAGAAGGCAACTCAAACTTCTTTACAGGGACAGAGACATATTTTAAGCTAGATTTTAAGAAAACATTAAAATTGCATTTAAGAAAATAAAAAATTGCACAACAAATAAATGATTAGAAGTTTTTAAAAAATGCATGTAAAAGAATTAGATCAAAAGCCAGTACAGAGGCAAATTAACTGCTGATCGAAATGAACTTTTGTGTCTGATTTATTGGAAAGCCACCCTAAAAATACAGTTTGAAGTCCCGATTAAAATGCGATCACAGTTGTAGCAGATATCAGGTGTTTGGGAGGCTAGTTCTTTAGTTGTTTAGCATGAAAACTGAAAGCTGCTTCACTGAGCTTTGTTTTGATCCAGGGAACCTTAAGCAGCCCTGTACCAGATGACATGAGGGGCCAGATGCTCTGTAATGTACGAGTACATCAGATATGGATTCTTGTATATATCATGTACATATAGGAACATTTTGTGAAAAAGAAAATGACTGTTCATGAGAACTGGAGTTTCTGCCAACCTGAATACCAGTTTCACTGCTTTCACATTCCTGTAAACCAATACTCCCACTGTTGCATGGTGCAGAAACAGCATTACCATACTTTTACAAAGGTTTAGTTAGGTTAGTTAAAGAATGTTTATCCAGTTATTATGTGTGGAATCTTAGTTGAAATTATTTTATTTCTGAAGACTTAAAATATTTTATTTTAACAGTCATCAGCTTTAGAAACTGAGAGAAATAAAGCTGTGATTTGATATGTCTGCACTCATCTGGCCTTTGTACCTGTCTTCTATTCTTCTTTCTGTTCTTGTACAAGGCACACTGGGAGTACTGTCTGTGATACCAGAGCCCTCACCTGGGAGCAAAGGAAGGCGGGGCTGGAAACATGTTGCACCAGATAACCAAGAAGAGAAGAGGGGGGGGATGAAATAGTTGAGTATTATGAAAAGCAGCTGAAGAGTGGTTGTAAAAGACAACAATTTGAATCTCTGTATGCGGTCCTTAGGGCTTCGTGATTGATGGCTTAGATATGTCACCTGGCTGCAAGTGCTCAAGAGTTCTCAAGGACACTGCTGGCAAATAATGCAGGTAAATGATTCGCTCTAAAATGTCAGGGTTGTTTGGATGCTACCCATGAGTTATGCTAACTACAAAGCTACAATCAAGCTTCACAGACAGTATTCACTATCAGGCAAAGCAAAATATCCTCTAAACGTTCTGTGATTATTAACTCTTCATAAAATTAGGCCTGCATACTGAGTACTAAGCAGCGTGTTAAAATATGGTTTGGCAGTCATTAATAACAGTTGTTGTACTAATTATTCTGCACATTAATCCTATCAGGTTTGATGCAGACTGGTAGATATGAGCAGCCTCGGCTCTATCTCAACAATATTACTCATGCAAATTTCAGCCAAAGAGCTGGTACATTTGTCTGTATTTCATCATTTGGAAAATGAGCTTAGATTTGCCTAAAATTCAAATGAATAGCATTTGTTTATGTGGTTTGTAAAGGGATGGTTATGTTTGGAGAATTATGACTGGGCAGGTCTGTTTAAAGCAGCAGCAGCAGTGGTTTCTAATCCTTAATTAGTTGTGCTGTGGTGTAGGTTAGCATGGCAACACTGTAATGAGTTACAAGACTCAAACTTGTGTCTTTACGGAGGATGTAAACAGCCCATTCACTCTGCTGTCTCCTTCATGTAGCATAACAGTAGTCCACAGAGGTCTGATTCTCCTCAGCGTCATGGCCAAGGAAAGTGTCGAATCTGGTATGTCTTTTTTTATCTCAACTTAATTTCCCTTTTCTTCATCCACTGCCCATATTCTCACGGTGTTTGCTGAGATGTTTTTTTTTTTTTAATTTTAAATGAAACATGCATCATAGTTTATATATCACAAATAATTAGTGTTAAACGCACCAGCCTGCATATGAGATTTTATCTGGGATTTCAAATGTCCTTTTTAAGGGATCATTTATCTTGCTATTAGAGACAGTTTTGCCTTTTTAAGGCTCTAAATGTGTGATGCAACAATATAGTTGACAGCAGTACACTACATACACCATATTAATTCACATTCACACATACATGCACGCACATGTATACACCCACACACATCCGCCTGTTGTCTATCGTCTGCTATAAATGATAACATGGCATCATTGCTTGTAAATGGTCTCTGGGAGCTTAGGGTCTTTCTCACGTGTGTCTGACAGGCCTCACATGGGAGGTGAGGGCAAACAGCCGCCACTACCACAAACACAATCAGAAGAAATCTCTTCTGTGCTTCCGCTGGGGGCGATACGCAGTGAGTTAGTCATGCATGTACTTTTTTCTCTCAGCACCTGACCTAACACCTGTTAGCTCTCTGATGCATTGAGAAGCAGGTTAATATATGTCTCGCTCTTGCTCTCTCTTTCGCTCTTCTTCATATCCGTCGCCAGGACAATTTGGTGCGCAGCTACAAGTATTCCCCCCTGACTTTCCTGCCCCTGACGCTGTTTGAACAGTTTCAACGAGTGGCCAATCTCTACTTCCTCCTCATGGTGGTGTTGCAGGTTAGATGATGGCTCTGCTACTCTCTCTCACTCAGGCTGTCACGCCTAGACTTAAGAAAATCATCTCTATCTCTACTGTGGTCCCTACTGTGTTATATTTGTAATATCCAACCAAGTGTAGCTGCTTGAATCGTGGTACAAAATGTGAATTTCAGTGAGCAGACCACTGAAATTTGATATGTATCTTACACTAAGATCTTGACCCTGAAGTCGGAGCAAATTTCCACTCAGCAGAAGGTGCTTCAGTCCCAGGCTCCTATATGCATGCTGAAGCGTCATCAGGCAGGACACTGAGCCCTAGTACCGAGGGCTGTGTGTGTCCACATAAACCTGTTGAGCAGGTTTGCACTTTGTATTAGAGCCCCAGGTATTTGTGCATGAATGTGCATGTGAGGGTATTGTATTGTTGTATAGTCAGAATTGTAAACAGCTTTGACTGGTCGACAGATTAGAAAAGCACTATATAAATGCATTCTAATTTACCTCACACTTGTTAATTAAATTGACCTAATATCATTGTGTGCCAGAGACTAACTCTGACCATGTTTGCTAAGATATGAACTATAAATGCAAATTTTTTAAGAAGGACTGACAAACAAAAAGTTCCTGTCTAGTGACACACCTTATGTAAATTCTTTTGTCATCTCAGTGCATCTTTACTGATTATTAAAAGAAAAAATGCTCAACACAAAACACATTGACAGGATGTGACGGCCGCATTGCTATAATCACTTAACCCCAATATAATAATCATCTCTTCCACTTTCTACGTTTTTTCAGAGTTTTGGACTGTTAAGTATTTTTGTTTTACACATGTTTATTATGACCAACTCGTGTGTACAGGGGAATTAAACGGTATGTGTGACACTGTTTCTTTTCCTCTCTTTGTCTGTTAATGCTTGCATGTGCTTTCCCAGTGTGTCCCTGCCATTTCATCCATACCCTGGTATATCACAATCATTCCGCTACTCACCGTAATCTCTGTAAGAGGGCTGAAGGACCTTGCCAACGACATGGTGAGAGCACAAGTCACTCAGTTGTGTCCCCCTCCCCTTAGCCTGGGTGGGTCTTGGGAGGGGGAGGTGTCTCTCAGCGATTAATGCGCCTGGTCACACACAAATGCATAAGCTTAAACACAAATATACAACCAGCTTCAGGCATGCGTTTATGCACCTGACACTTAAGCATGTACGCACTCTTTTCTCCCCTTCATTGTCCTCATTGACTCCTTGTCCTCTCCTCACTGACAAAACCAGTCATCCCAGTGGCATTAATTTTCTCTCCTATCATTAAAGCTTTTCCTTTTAAACGGAGGCGTGATGTTTTGCATGGAGAATTCTCTGGTTAAGTGCATCACTGAGTTACGGTCGTTAACAGCTCTGGGTGAAACGCTTGCTTGACCCCTCTCTATTGACTAATCATTTAGTGGAGGGTGTAAATCTCCCAGCTGGTGTCACTGTAGAGCCCCGTAATGGCGTTTCTCTTTTCTCCGTTCTCCTGTTCAACCTTTCATGGCCTCCCTTACTCCCTCTCACACGCTCCCTGTCCATCACTCTTTTGCTCCATCCTTGTCACACTTTTCAAATCTATCTCTTTTCACCCTCTCTTGTTCTCTTTTTTTAAGGCCGTCTCTTTATCTCTGGTCTAGGCACGAAGACGCAGTGACTCCCAGATCAACTCCCGACCCTGTGACGTACTCATCTCCCAGAGGTGAGGACAAAGACAGAGCATAATTTGCCCAGGACTCAGCTCCAGTTCTAGTTTGAAACAGCCCTCTAATGAAGCTCTAATGAAGTGTGAATGAGTGAATCCCTCGATGGTCCCTTTGTGCATTAGAGCAAAGCAAAAACAGAGCATTTTCCACACCTGTCAGAAGACAGAAACTATGACCATCCTCTTGATGAGATCTTCCCACCTCATCAGAGTTATTTTGCTTTAGTCCGTTACATTTGACAAAAGCTTTCTTCTGTGTACCAATATACTTGTTATATTTCAATTCCATTATGGTTGTTACGATTTTCTCCATTGTATAGGAGCTGCATGATAAATGAGAATAAAATAAAACAATAGTACTATTTTTTTAACACTAAAAGATATAATTTTAGTTAGAAAATCAGACATATTTTGAGAATCAGCTCCAACTTGAGCTGAATTACTGTTACTGCTTTATTTTTTTTACATACTTATACAAAGAATCATTAAAAAAGATTATTTGAAGTGAAAGAAAATTAAATAAAATTTCAGCATGTGCACTTAATTCATCATATTTTTTCTCCATATGCTCGCTCTTAGTCTGTCCTCTGTCTCAGTTTCAGCACAGCCCAGTGGAAGGATCTGTTTGTGGGAGATGTGCTGCGGATACGCAAAAACCACGTCATACCTGTGAGATTTTCCATCTATAAAAAAATACATAAGTTAACAGTAAAAGTATGTCCAACAAAATTGCAATAATTTTTATTAACTTACCCTTTAGATTTCTGAAATAAAGCAGCAAAATTTAAGTGTTATCATGAAGTGGAAAACATTCAGCAGAATTCAGCAACTTAAGTTTGAGAAATCTGAATAAATGACTCATTGCTCTCATTGTTTTTCCAGTAACCTTCCACTTAGCCCATTTTCTTTTATTCTCGTATTTTCTTTCTCTTCCTCTCCAGGCTGACCTTCTCCTCCTGTGTAGTTCAGAACCTCACAGTCTGTGTTATGTAGAGACAGCGGATATCGATGGGTAAGACAAACAGTCAGTCTGAATAATTCCAGGAAAATTCATCATATAATAATCATTGACTGTATGTGTGTATGTTTTAACTCAATGGTGGTTAAAATAATAATAGCAGTAGTGCTGGTACATTTTTATGCAAATTTTTTTAACAGATTAAGTCAATTACTAAAAAAGTTCAATTATGTAAAATGTATGACGATAGCATAAGGTATATAATAGCAAATAATAGCATGAGCATAAAGTAAATAAGTTTTCAGATGTGATCTAAAAGGTCATATTGATTTTTAGTGGCCTAAGCTCTGCAGGCAGTTGTGTAGCCATGGGGCCCTGACAGCAAAAACTTGGTCACCTCCAAAGGTCCAAAATCATTTCTTAACTTTGGGACAGCCACACTGACCCTGCCTCTACATGCATGGCTTTGTGGGGGCTTGGAGAAGGGTAAGAGGTGTACGATAGATTTTGGGTCAGATGTAAGACACGATAGTTGAGAGCAGTGAAAGAAATAATGTCAGTT
>JAQNCA010000025.1:19139195-19151878 GCA_029783725.1 Acanthurus tractus
AACATTTTATATTTTCATAATAAAGAAAAGCATTTATAAGTGTGATTACTCCTCCTTTTTATGTTGTAATTTCAGCTGCCATCAGCATTAGACTTTATGTTAGCCAAAGTTTGACCAGTTTATACAGTCAGTAAACTATAACAGCAGCATCTTTCTCCCTGTACGTGTGCAGCCTATGGACTTAAGCTGGAACCCGTTCTCCTGCGGGGGTCTGTTCATGTCCGCACCCAGCCTGGTGGAGAAGCTCAGGGGACAGCAGTGTCCACTCAGCAGACAGTTCCTCACTGCGCTGGCTTTATGTCACACTGTCATGGCAGAGTGGAAGAAAGGTTGTGACTGTGGGTTTGAGTGTATGTGTTTGTGTGAATGAGTGCTGTAGTTTAACGAGTCATATAAAAGTAGTCCAGTTTCATCATCTAGCTTAATAAGATTTATAAAACCTCAGCTCATTCTTTAAAAAAAACACTGAGTTGTTTTTGATTAAATCTCAGAAATCGTCAAGTCATTTATGTTCTACTCTTACTGTATTGCACAGGTTCACCTGGTGGGGGTGCTACATTTAAAGATCAAATAACTGGTGTGTCTTATTTTTAGACACTGCTTGTCTAATTTTGACAAAGCGTGATATATTTTTTGTCATACATTGTTGTTTTTAAAGACCTAAATCTCTTAGTCTGATGTAATAACAACCATGGATAAAGTGACTGACTGGCAATGCACCATTCCCGGAGGATGACATGTTTACCTCCACTTTGTGTGTTGACTGCATTCCTCCAGAGGCTCCTGTTTACCAGGCTGTGTCCCCAGATGAGGAGGCTCTAGTTGGTGCAGCCAGGGAGCTGGGCTGGGTCTTTCTTTCCAGGACAAGAGACTTTGTCGTTGTCTCAGAGCTCGGTGTCACCCGCCAATATCAGCTGCTGGCACTGCTTGACTTTACCAGCCAGAGGAGACGCATGTCTGTCCTGGGTGAGAGTGGCCCTCTAAATACACAATAACAATTTGTCTTTATTCTTGCAAGCTCTTGTAATCTTTGCTCTTACACCACTTTTTTTGCACTCATGCTAAGTTCTCAACTGTCAACTACTCTTCCGGGCAAATCATCCATACTATTTATTTCTTTATTTATTTATTTTTTTGTCTCAGTGCGGGAGCCGGAGGGTGGGTTAAAGCTGTACTGTAAAGGGGCGGACATAGTGATCCTGGAGAGACTGCAGAAGGACTGTCCATATCAGGAAAGGATTGAAAGAGCCTTGGAGGTGAACTGGAGTTTGTACTGAACTATTAGTGTGTGCTACGATTGAGACAACTATTTGTATGGCATTCTGTTACTATCGTTGGAAGCACTTTAGAATCAGACTTGTCATGTGAAAATGTTAATGTTGAGTGTTAGCGATTTTTCGTGACCAGTTCACATTTTGCTCTCCTAAGAATTTTGATGAAGAAACTATGCTGGGAATACTATTGTATGAATGCTAACATGCTTGCAGTAACATTGCTGGCACGCTGATGCTGAGCAGGTGTAGTATTTGCTTTGTTCACCAACTCAGTGTAGTGTGTCACCTAACATTTGATAATAAGTGCAAAACTCAAGCAGCTCAGACGTACTTGAATGTCATTAGTCATGCAGGATTTGTTGCTCATAAACCTAAGAACCTAAGAAGTACATAGAATTTTTAAAAAAGATGATGAAACTCCATGAAAGTGAGGGAATTGTGGTTGTTGAAGTAAATCTTGTGGGGAACAGTAACAAATTTCTTTGCAATCGCTGTCTTTAACCCTATTTCACCTAATGGTGGCGCTAGATAAAAGGTCACTTCTATTTGTCCTCTGTGCACTTTGAATGTCTGCAACTCATTTCAGAGGCAGTTGCTCCAATAGTTTTCCAGGTTTTTTTTTTTACTGAAATTCAAAACTTCAACCTCATGCAGGTGTTTGAGGTGGTATCAAAACATCAGGAATCGTTCTCTAGAGATTCTGATTGTTGAAACCAAATTTAATGTAAATCAGTCCCATAGTTGTTTTGATACCTATTCTAGACCAAATTGCTGAACTGGCTGACTGATCAAAAGAATGACTATGCCATCTGTAGAGTTATGTCCCTAGTATGGCAAAAAAAAATTTAACATATGTACTTTAAAGCCACCTTTGTGTATCTTCCAACATCATCTATCATTTGTCTTTTCCCTGATATGTATACATGCTGCATTAATGAATCTCAAAGTGGTTAAGAACCAGCTGAGGGTTTTTGGTCAATGATCAGTAGGGTCATCAAAAAAGGATCAGACCAACAAATCTCCTCCTCTTGTCCTACTGAGATAGTTGAGGCACGCATGTGTTCATCTCACGTTGTCTCTGTCAACTCATCACTTGTGCCTGAACAATCACTCAGTAAATATTGTGCAACCTATCAAGTAATGTGTTAACTTATCTTCCATCAGTTGTTTGCCCAGGCCTGTCTGAGGACTTTGTGTGTTGCGGTTCGATCTGTTCCTGAGGCATCATGGGAGCAATGGAGTAAGACTCTGGCCCAGTCTGCTGCCATGGCGACCTGTGACCGTGACCCACTGCTGGAAAAGCTATATGATCAGATGGAGAGGGAGCTGCAGGTGGTATCTTCCATAATGTGATTTTGACATGTTTATTAACACTCTCCATTCAAAGTGGTATAGCTTACAATAAACACAATATGACCATTTCTGACTCAGTAATGCCTGAAAATACAAGTCATTTCTTCATGTTATGAAGATAAATGTGACTCGTATCCCCTATTTGTACCCGTGTTACATTCATTTAATAGTGTTATAAATCTGCTAATTTGTAAGAATGATAAAACTAAATTTAAACTTTCATGTTTTGCAGCTGCTGGGGGCGACAGCGATAGAGGACCGGCTTCAGGAGGGCGTGCCTGAGACTATCACTCTGCTGCAACAGGCTGGACTTAAAGTGTGGGTGCTGACTGGGGACAAAAAAGGTACTGTGACACACTATAGACAGACATAGGACAGGCAGCCGTTTGAATGCTGTGCTGTGCTACATGAAAATAAAATGACTCACTGTGATTTGTGTCTTTCCTCTTTTTCCTGCCAATTCTTTCTCCGTCCTTGTAGAGACTGCAGTGAATATTGGATACTCTTGCCAACTACTGGATCCTGATACCAGATTACTGGAATGGCCAGAGCTGAGGTTAGCAATGATAAAAATACAGACAGACGCACACATATGCACACGCGTGCGCACACACACACACACACACAGGCAACATCTCATTGATCTTTTTTGTGTTTGCCCCTGCAGAGAGATACTCCAGTCCCCAGACCCAGGGGTCAGTTTCTTCAAGGCCAGACAGACAGAGCTTTGGGCAGTAGACAAGGAGAGGACTGGAGCAAAGACTGCAATGGTCCTCACTGGACCTGAGCTGGTAAACACTGGACAGGCAGGATATGGGTCACTTATATAGTTTTCAAATGGCTGAATAGCGGTCATCATAATATTTTGCACTTGACTGTCATGTCAGCCATTAATCACTGTATTCCTCATGTCCAAGACTGAGATAAGGCAGTTGAAGGTGAAAATGCAAAGCCCTGCCACTGTTTACAATGCAATTATATATTTGTAACTCAGCTTGATTTTTAGACGTAAGTAAATTTTTCTTAAACTTGCAATTTACTTGGAATTTTTGTCCACACAGTGCAGCGCAGACTAACTGTAAACACAACAATAGTTTTTATGGCAAATTTGTTAGCGTGTTTACTCATCTTTTCTATTGGATATATCATGACTTAGTTCTGTATGTAGCTCTATCATAGACATTTTTTCTTTGATGTTCGCTATGTGCATGGTCATTGTTGTGTGATTACATTTTACAGCTTTTTTACATGTTCAGTTATACATATGACACACCAGTTCCCCTGAATCTCCAGGCAGAGTTCAACCAGAGACCAGAACTAGGGGCCAAGTTTATGAGTCTGGCAGAGCAGTGTCAGTCGGTGCTGTGCTGTCGTGTGACTCCAGGTCAGAAGGCAGACATCGTCTCGTTGGTCAGGAAACACACAAGCTCAGTCACTTTCTCGATCGGAGACGGTGCCAATGATGTGAACATGATAAAGAGTAAGTTGAATTAAATAAGAAATTATATCTTAGGAAACCTACCCGAACTTATCAGTGCACTCTGCATTCTGCTCTCATCTTTTTACATTTTCTTTCTCTTTTTCACTCTGTGTCTTTTCTCACTGTTATCTTTACACAACACCAGCGGCTCATGTTGGCGTGGGAATAGCAGGAGTGGAGGGAGGTCAGGCAGTTCAGAACGCAGACTTTGCATTGTCCCAGTTCAGATTTCTGCAGAGGCTGCTGCTGGTCCATGGGCGCTGGTCCTACAGGCGCATTTCCCTCTTCTTGCGCTACTTCCTCTTTAAGACTTGTAGCTTTGCTCTCGTGCACGTGTGGTTCGGTTTCTTCAATGGCTTCAGTGCTCAGGTTAGAACTGTGTAGATAAAGTTCAGTGACATACAGCCTCGTTGAAGTGAAGTCTAACATTTATTCCACTGTCTGTTTCTGTCTTGCAGTCACTGTATGAGACATGGTTCATCGCTCTGTACACTGTCTTTTACACAGCAAACCCCATTTTGCTTGTGGCTTTTTTTGAACAAGTGAGACAGTTGAGGAAATGGATGTTTTTTTTGCCATATTTTCTGTTCAGTCAGAAGCACTAGCATCAGTTCATTTCAACAATAAGATGTTTAATTTGTGACCCATAATGCTAGTTACTGTCTCTTTGTGTTGAAGGACGTGAGTGCAGAAAGCAGCCTGAAATGGCCGGAGCTGTACAAGTCTGGACAGAGACAGGAGCTCTCCAGCCCACTCATGCTGTCCTTGTCACTCGCCTACTCTGTCTATGCATCGCTTGTTTTCTTCTTCATCCCGTTTGGGATCTTTTATGACACGGCCTTTGACTATCAGACCATGGCGGTCACTGTCTCCATGGCAGCCACATTCACTGCCACCATTGAGGTCAGAATCCCGCTTTTCATAGATGAAAGTGAACTAGAGAAACTTTCAATAACAAGGGGGAAAAAAGGGGATAACAATGTGAGAAATTGTATTGATATACCATCAAAAAGTTTTGTACCCTTTATGAAAAATCAAAAAGGTGATAATGTGATGCTCTTATATCAGACACTCAATCATTTAACAGAGCTTTTACTCCAATATACATCAAAATTTAGCTGATATGATCATTTTTATTTAAATGTGCACTAAATATTGTTAACTCTACCGAAGTGCTGCAGTAGCCAACTACTTTTGAAAACTACTGTTATTAAACTGCATCTTTATTCTATAAAACAAACTAATTTTCTTTATCATTTTCTCACTTATATCTACATTTTGTATATCCAGATGTTAACTTCTCCTGTGACTTTATGTTTGTATTTCAGATTGTGCTGGTGACCAGATACTGGACGAAGTTCAATATAGTAGCTGTGTGTCTTTCTCTGGTGTCTTTCTTCATCTTTTCCAGGATGACACACAGCCTCCACATGTTTCAGATGTCCCCCAACGACTATGTCTTTCTTGGTACACTTATCTTCAGTAACAACATTCATTACCTTCAGGAACTGCAGGGTTTGATTCATGTGGAGACAAATAATACAAAAACAAACGTATACAGACACATAGAGACAACATCATAACATCCCTTTGTATGATTGTATAATGTTTTTGTCGGTTGATTCAATGATATGTCATCATCTCCGTTGATAGTGTCGATTGCTCTGTGTTCCCCATCAGGTGTGTCTGAAAAGGCCTTTCGTGATCCAGTTGTGTGGCTCACAGCTCTGCTCACGGCCTGGACGGCTATTTTGCCCTCAGTGACCACCCATGCTCTCACTGTCATCCTCAACATACATGACAAACGCAAGGTACCTGCTTGAAAAAGTAAAAGTAAACTAAAACTGAGAATGCAGTATGAGTTTACAAGGGAACCCTGAAAACTAAAACCGAGAGTGAAACATCTTGCACTTACCTGATGTCTGTACAAAACATCAGTTGAAATTTGTAGGAAAACCAAGCACACAGGTTTGCTTGTATGTGTCTATCTCAACCTTTTCTAAACTATTTAAGGTCTTTGCAGTTCCATAAAATGTTTCCTAAAACCTGCAGCAGCCTCACACTGAGGGAGTCAATATAAAACTGCATTTAGTTGCGATTCTATGTAACGTTGGAGGTTGAGACCCCTGTTTTTTTGTTATCTGAGATGAATTGTTCAACAGGCTTTTCCGTAAAAACAAAAGCATGAACAATTGTAATAACAAATGATCACTGATGTCACACTCACCTGACTGTGATGTTCTGCAGGTTCACAGTGCGTCCCATCCAACAGTGGAGCTGAAATCAAAACTAAGGAGAGGAACATCTCTTCGCCGATCTTCTTACGCCCTCTCACAGGGAGCTGGGCCTGGACACCTGATTGCCTCAGGGGCCTGCATCCGTACTACAGCGCTGCTGGTGGATGAGAAGGTGTCCGCAAGTAATAACCCCACTAACTCACATGGCCAATTTTACATGAAGGACAATGGTGGTGCACCAAATTTCACTTAATTAAAACTGAATTACATTTTGAAATGAAAGGAAAACCTTCTGATCATATAAAATGTTACAGCATAGAAGGAAAAAGATGATTTGTTACTTGTCCGTACTTTAAACTATAACATATTTTTGTGTGAAACTCAAGTAGAACCTGCACTCATATTTTATATAGCTAGTATTTTCCAGTTTTGTAAATTATATCATGTAAAGAATACACTATGCATAACTCTTGTTACATGTTTCTACTCAGACAGTTTACCTATGCATATATATCTCTGATTTTTGTATTTTTAAGACTGTTGTGATAAAAAAAATCTAATTCTATCTGCTGGGGTTACGGGGCATTTCCTTTGAAGATTAAACCCAACACAATAAAACGACAGCACTGCTTTGTTTTACAGTTGTTTTATTTGTTAATTTATTTCAAAACACGCAATTTTACCCATATTATCCTTTTAAGTTTTTATTTTTCTGTAACAGTTATTACTCAGATTTTTTTCCTTCTCAAAAGTCTCAACTAGAGTGAAACTAAAAGTCCTCCACAGGCTCTCCGGCTTCTGCAGTGGGAGGAGGGAAAAGAGGCTTTCTGATCAGACGTCGTGGGTGGGTTTGTCCCTCATTTCTGTGTGGGCGGAGATGTGTGTCTGTAAGTTTACACCAGGCTGTGTGTATGTATGTACGTGTGTTTAAGTGCAATAGGTGGAATGTCCACATGGCCTATAAATCACAGGACCCGTAGAGCAGCCCAGAGAGCTGAACATTGTCTTCTAGGTTTGGTAGCCAGATTGTCATACCTCTGATTTCATCTTTGGTTTCAGCAAACACTCTCAAAAGGCAGACTCACCCTCTCCGGCATGTGCCTGTGTCTGTTTGTGTGTCTGTCTGTCTGTACGAGTGCAATATAAGCCACCATCTCCAGACGACTTTGTAAACTTAAGTAAGTACAATGTAAGTGTCTTTGCATTGATTGTGGCCCTTCCTTGGCGCTGGGGACAAAGACAGTCAAACATTGTAGTTCAATGGAGCCATGAGCGAGGAGGATCAGCTTGCAAACATCAACATGGACTCCATTTTGATGTCAATGGCAGTTTGGGGCATTCATGTAAAGCTGTACGACATCAGTATGGTGAAACATGGGGCGTTGTAGTGCTCTTCTCCCCCCCAGTTACTCTCTACTGTACCCTGAGTCACTGGGGGTTACTCTGCCCACTCTGGGCTCAGGCGGGAAATGAGGGAAGGTCATGGAGGTGAGAGCAGGAGTGTTTAAATGTGGAGGGGAGGGAGGGAAGGTTAAGGGTTGTACACTCTGACCCAGCAGCAAAGATTAAGATTGGGAGGGTCAGGTGTTTGCATAGTTCTCTGTGCAAAAGCCACCAACCGGAGCCATTTTTATTCCTCGCGGCTGGTTACATCATCATTAGATTAGCAGGACATTGTGGTGGGTGATGAGAGATATGGTCTTTGCACCATGGGTCTTGTTTTCTGCCCCTGCAGTGCACTACATTGTGGCAGTAGGAGTGCAGGAGGGTGAAAGGGGGAATGGATTGGGGAGGGAGTGGATTTAAAATGTGGAATGAGTGGTGTTGTGAGGTGTCGTGTTACTGTCGCGCGGAGCTTGAATGTTGATTTGGCCGTCATGGGATGGAAGATGGACGCTTTGGAGACTTGAGGGGTGGTGGGGCAGTCGTTTGGCAGTTGGGCATTACAGCTCGTCGCAAATCAGAGAGCCTCTTTTCCCTTAATTTTGTTCTTCCATCCTCCCCTTCTTCCTCCCCACTGGCCTGCCCTCTCTCTACCTTTTTCTTTTGTTTTGAAACTGATTGTCTTCTACCATCACAAAGACACTTGGTTCTGATTGATTAACAGGTAACAGAAGAGGGAGAGCACAGTGTGACTGGGGGTGTCTACTTCAGTCCCATTGGCAACCTTCAAACCCACATTGAAATGACACACACATATGCTGTTTGACAGGAAATGCTGACGACATTTCTGGTCGGATTATCAGTTGCCAAATGGTACCGCGGTTGGTTGGTCGGTCAGTAAGAAATGGTTTAAAATTTTTCGCATGACAAATATTGCAACCCATAGTAAAGGAACATAAAAAAGAAACACGTTGTCTTCCACATAGGTACAAATGAGCACACATACACAGATTGAAGAAAAGCATGTAGACAGACATACAGGTATACTCAAGGCCGCTCGGGCCTGCGTGTGTCCCTCTGATTAACTCCAAGAAAACAGCCTGTCTTTGGAAAAGCAAGACACACAATTCAGGACCCGAGTGAGGACCACAAGCTGAGGAATGAAGATTGAATGCTATTGATTGGGAGGAGAGGAGTTTGACCTCCCCCAGCACACACTGCCCCCTACTGTCTGGGTTTATATACATCAAAGAAACATGGGGAAAGGGGGAGGGTTGCAACAACACATGCACACAACCAGTGAATCCAACAGTGACGGAAATTCTAAAAACAAAGACCCCTCCAACGCCTAAAACCCAAAACCTCCCACCCTTTTTTTTTTTTGTCTTGATAACCAAAATATCCCCCACCCCTTCTCCACCCACTCCCAAGTCTTTCCATCCTCCTCCTCTCCCCACAAAATCACAGGTCATTCCTGTTGGTTTCTATACAGTTATACAATATCCATGCACAAAAGAAAAAAGCGCACCTTCTTTTCAATAAGAGGTGCTGGTCTTTAATATTCTAAGAACATCAGGAGCACTTGAACACACCCAGGAACCTTCAAAAGTAACTGTGAAATTGTTTTTTTTTTCCAGAGAAAAGACAACTTAAAGGCAGAAGAAAGCTAACAATGAGTAAAAGGTTATTTCTACTTTGGTTTAACATCAAATTTTTGGTTTAGAATTCATCCCAAATCATATTTCTGTATTTTCTTTCTTTGTGTTTTTTTTTCTTTTTCAGTTAAGTTTTTTCCTTTAAATGTACCTGCCTTGGAGAGAGCTTTGAACTAAACATCTGACATGAGTAGCTCTGGCCCCTCTCTCTCTCGTCTAGCCTTCTCTTCTGTCTCTTTTCTCATGTAACCCTCCACAGAAACATTCACAATGTCTTTTCCTTTATGAAAACAGTAAGTACATGCCGTAGCAAAAACAAACAAGAGAACGTACGAGAAAAATGAGCAAACAAATAAAAGGAATTTAACAGTATAAAGCTTCAAGTCACAAGTTCCAAAACTAACTATCATAGTATCATAGTTTCATAATCATTGTTATCATTAGCAGTATTATTTTCAGTCTAAATTACATAAAGTTTACATGAAAGGTTTTTGAGGTATTTCAGAATTAATTGTCAACACATGCCTACCGAGTCTTAGCACTAGCCAGGGGGAGAAGTAGACTGGACAGACAAGGTGGAGGGAGGAGAGAATTTGTGTCTATAAACTGTCAGTAAGTCTTCCACACTTTTCTAGTGCAGCCTCTGTGCTCGCACGCAGTGTAGAGAGAGACATTTAGTGGTAAGATTTTACAACTACAGCCCTCCGAGCGCTTAGATCCTCGGCTCCTATACCCCCCTCTTTCTCTGTTACACAAAAATATCTCTGATGCGAGGGAGGTAAAGTGGCTGAGAGTCTAAGCACACCGGGCGGAGGGGGGGGAAAAAAAGAAAAACACAAAGGCTGTGAGCTACTAGAAGATCAACGATACAGTAACAAAGACTGACAGATTAAGGAGTAACATATAATTTTGTTTCAAATAAATAGTGTATAGAAAATGTTTTATAGACTTTCTACATGATAAAGTGCTTGTATTCTAGTGTATCAAGATGGAAAGTCAATATGGGAGAAAATGCTGACACAGCCCCCACTCTGTGTCCCTCTCTTTGGCCCCCCTTTCTGTCCATCCAATTATGGGTGCATTGTCTGAATGTGAGTGCATGTTTGTAAATGGGCGTGCAGCTGTATGTATGCACGTGCATTGCTGTGTGTGTGCGTGTGTGTGTGTGTGTGTGTGTGTGTATGTCCAGTGCAGTCCCACCCGTGGTTGAAGGGAAAAGGCACTCAACTCTGTCTGCAAAGCTGCCACCTCCTCCTATGTGGCACGATGCAGCCCGACTGCGCTGTTTGTAAAAACATGTTCGTGTGTGTGCATGTGTGTGTGGTGTTGTCAGTGGGTTGTCTGTAACGGTTTTGGGCAAAGAGGGGGATTTTTTTTTTTCTCTTTTTAATTTTTTTTTTTTTTTTTTTAAATATTTGGTTTGTGTGTCCCCCTAGGCAGTTTGTGACCGGTAGGCTGCAGTATCTTTGGTATTAGTGGCGGTTTCACAAACCACTCAGCTTAGTGAGGTAGCCACATTGGTTCTCACTACAAACAAATGTCATTTTGTCAGCCTAATACCTAGAGCTGAATCTAGCTATTTACCTATGCTCACTGAACTGTATACCACATATCGATTTTAGCTCATCATCATTTGGCGACGTTAACTCACTGCTTACAGCAACGTGAAGTTCGTCAGTACCTCTCAATCAGCTCCTCTACAATGACCATCTCTTATCTAATCTGCACCGCTAATCTGACTACATTGTTGGAAATGCTACAGTTGCATCTTAAGACCATACAGATAACTATTTAGTCCCGAGCTTTTACCCCAACCGGCCCTCCGATAGAACACACTGAATCAGCTAGGACATGTGGAGGTCATGTTTTTGTCCCCCTCCGATTTTACCCCGTTCTTGGGGTTCAGCTTAAAGGAGGCTGAGAGTGCCACAGTTCTGACATGGAAATGCCAAAGGAGAGAGAGCATCCATCGTTCATTCTTCTCTTCAGTAGCTCCCTGTTTTTCTTTTTTTTGTCTCTTTCTCATGGTAAATGTCTCGTCCGAGTCTATATTCACACAGAATGCAAAAAAAAAGGAAAAAAAAAAACAAAAAAACATCCTTCATTGGCCTCAGTCCTTGCATCCCTCTTTTTTTCCTTTTTAAAAAGTCCTTCCTTTTTTGTTTTTGATTTATCAACAAGGTGCCTTACTTATGCACAACAGAGCACATTAGTAACAAGAAATAGAAACTTTGTGTCTATGGTACTAATTAAATACCCGCATCAATATAGAGAGGAAGAGAGAAAGAGAGGGGGGCAATGGGGTTAGAGGGATAGAGGAGGTAGAGAACCAAAGATAGAATGAGAGATTTTTTCCTCTGCTTCAAAATGTGTCCAGTCGTGTGTTGGAAACATTTTCTTATGTATTTGTAACACATACTGTATATGTGGTATCTTCATCATTTGAGGTTTGGTTATTGTATGCCTTAAAATCTGATTCTTTTTTTCACTGTTTTACTAAAAAAGTATATTTTTAATTCAGTTAAAAGCTGATTGTTGGTTGCTATGGCACACACCGCCATAGCGTCGTCAGTTGGGCGCTCTGTAGCTGTGTGTGAACCCTAGTACCATATTCTTTGATTCGCATTAAGGCAGTAAGCATTGGCACTAATTGTTGTAGCATTTTGACAGCTGAGTGTGGTGGTTCGCTTTGGGTTAGCTACTGATAACCCTTGTGTGGGAATAACCAGGAAAATTGGTTTGAAACACATCTACTGAGAGCCTTTTTCTTTTTTTTTGCAAACAGATAGGATGGAAGGATGAAAGAGTGATTTGACAAAATATGAAGCCTCCCAAAGCAAATAAATTAAACCTCCAATGCACCTCAGATTTGTCTGTCTCACTAAGCCTTTCTGTTACTTTTTTACTCTGTTGTCCTTTTCAGTCCCTTCTTTGTGTAATTGCTGTACTTGTATTTTGTGGAATCTTTAAGATTTGTTTAGCTAAATAAATCCCTGCCTTTGCTAAATCCCTGCGTTTTTAGCATTCAGTTTAACCATCCCCCTCCTCCGGCTTCAGCCGTGCTGGTTGGATGAGGAACAACAATAGGATAATGGTTAGCTATTGATCTGCCTTCAAAGAGCTGTGAGGGCCTGAATGTGTTGTGCCATGACTTCTCCTCAGCATCTAGTGGCTCTTCCCTCCCTCTCCTTCACTCTGAGCCCCATTGCTCCAATGGAAACAGGTCTCTGCTGTAGACAGCAGGGGGCACTGTTGCTCTGCCAGCACAGGCAGGACCGGGGAGGGAGAGGTGTGCTGCTGC
>JAQNCA010000025.1:19164176-19178805 GCA_029783725.1 Acanthurus tractus
CCGCCCCCCCCCCCCCCCCCCCGCCCCCCCCCCCCCCCCCCCCCCCCCCCCCCCCCCCCCCCCCCCCCCCCCCCCCCAAGAAAGTGCCATTAACCCTTTGATGCTCGCCGCGTGCATTCAGTCGACTCTGCCAGCAATTTGATTTAAAGGTCATTCTCTCCTATCGATCCGGTTTGGCGAGGGGGCGACGGAGTAGCGTAGGAATTGATCATCTAAAATAGAAGAGACGGTATTCGAGACTGTACAGAGTCCAGACCTTTACTGCATTTATAATTGCTAAGCACACCCCCCGTGTGAATTGGAACAGTGTGTGAGTGTGTGCGCGCGTGTGGCTGAAAAGAGAAATGGGTGAAGATGTGGGAGACACGCAGAAGCGGTATCTTCTGTCGCCAATCTGATTTCTATTAAAATTGCATTATTTTGATTAATAAGGTCGACTTGGTCAGAGCGGTGTGTGCGGGACGGAACCGTGTGGGTGGGATGTATAATGAGCGAAAAGAGGTTAACCGTCTGTGAACTTCAAGTCGTCTCATGCTGCTAATCCTCCTCCATCACAGAAACACGGCGAAGCCTCCACGATTTTTTTAAAGTCAACGTTTGACTGTTTTGACCAGAGCAAGCGGCGAGGTGTGCTCGAAGCCAGCCAGAGAGCATACGTTCATTAGTCATTCTGTTGTGTGTTTTGAAGGGTGAACTGTTGATGGGAGAAATTGTGTTGCATGGTGGAGATGGAGGGGGCTGCATGGCTGCATGGCGCAGCTCCAGAGATGGAAAGCAGAGGCCGGGGAATGGAAATCGATACAGATTCAGGGGCTCGCCAGATCGGCCTTAACAATGTGGCGCAGACGCACTCTACATCCAGATCACATCCACACAGGAGAGAAGAAATGAGGAGGCGACACGTATGCAGGCTGGAGCTGTTCGGATGTTGTCCTGTGTTATGCAGTCATACAGCGTTGTATAAGGATCTTCCAGGAAGCTGTAGCCTCTTGTTGCAGTCATGTAGATGCACGAATTAATATTTTAGGGTGCATATGTCGGCGTTTTTCTCAATAGTCCCCATCTCTATAGGACTTTCCTTGATGCATTCAATTATAAATATTCATATCAGCCTAACACATGGAGATTTATGAAAATTTTAACTTGGATTAATTGACTTAAACCTCCATCACATACATTCTGCCTCTCCGGTGCTTCAATGTAGATAACGATGCAAGGCGTGAGATGTCATTTCATCTGGAATGAGCTACACTGAACCTGGGATTTAAGCAAAATAGCCTCGAGGTATAACCTCAAGAAAATGACTGTTGCTGCTCCCACCAGAGGATTTCAAAGGCGATGCTTGTACACGCGTGTCTCAGTACTACTTACAGCACACGTTGCTGTGCTTAACGAACAACGAGGCTCTCAAACCGCAGCTGCACTGTTTACCCCCCTATCTTCCCCTCACGCATCAATTATTTAAGTACCAATCGATCATTTCGCAAGCTAACATCAAGCCATCTCTTCATTAAAAAAAATCCTGTTTTAGATTAACCTGCATCAATCACATCTTAATGTTATATCCAATTAAGCCCATTATTCTGGCTTAAATGACCCCAAACAAGCACCGCTCCTGAACGTTTCTGATGCTCTATGATATTTAGACGATTATGCCCCAAAATATAAAACGACCCGTGGTTTGATGAAAAAAGCTTGAGATGCGATTTTAATGGAAACCTCGGTTGTCTTCGTGTTGGACTGGAAAGTAGGGTGCAGGACGGTGTGATTGACGCGATTGTGGATTGTAATATTGATCGATGGGTCGAAGCTGTTGGATGAAATAATGGTGTTTAGGGCCTACAAGAATGCTATTAACTATGTATTGGTGAAACTCCAGTTCACCACCTTGAACTGCCCTCAAAAACCGAGAGAAGATGCTGCAGTGCAATGTGGACATGGAGGCACATTTCAGCACTCTGGACAGCGCCTGGAAAATGACCTGCAGGAATTTTACTGAGGGCTTTGTTCAGAGACATAAAATAGGTTGTAACCCTCTTTAAGTAAATTACATAATACGTGAAAATATAACTTTTTTCCCTTCTCAGAAATATAATACCATAGTTTATCATTTTGACGCAACCAAATAAAATAAACGCACGAATTTAACTCGAATGTTTTCACTCCAACCCAAAAGTAAAGGCATAGTCTTTAGGAAGGCAGCAGGTCAACTCAATGTAAAAATATCCCATAAGAAACATGCATGTAGGCTTTGCCGTGATGCACGCGCGGAGGGGAAAGGGTGCAGTGTGACTGGGATGGGGGAGGGTGGATGGAAGGGAGTATTGCTCCAGGATTAGGCCTGTGTAAACGGCGTGTAGTCCATTGAAACATGAATAGAGGCCTCTCAGCCTCATCCTCTACAATGTTTTTCCTGCGTGTCCTGTGGGTCTTGACCTGCACACCCTGGCACGTGCTCTGGCCATTCAAATGGTAATAAACCAACTGCGCTTTTTTTTTCTAAAGGGATGCCATGGCACCCCATCACTGCCACATGGAAGAATTATGAGGGGAGATATCTCACACCACACTGAGAGATGAGATTTTTTACTTTATGTTGCTGCGAAAATAGTCCACAGCGCGCCATGTGGGGGCCTAAACCGGATATTTGGTTATTTAACTAAATATTTTCTGTTGGAAAAATTGGTTAAAGCCGAAAATATTACCCGAATAACTGTATAGCCCAAGGCCCCACTGGGCAGATGCATGAGGATGCATTACACACAACAAATGGAACATGATTACAGGAAAGAAAAAAAGGTGTAATAGCGTTTTTTTTAAATAACAGCTGTCCTATTTCCCCCCTTTTCCGGCTCCCGCCTCCCCCCTCTGCTCCAGGGGAGAGACCAATGGGAGAGAGTGCTGAGGCGGGATAATTGATAGATGCACTGGCTATCCTTATCGATCCGGGCTGTATTGACCCGACCAAATACATTGAGATGGAGTGTGGAATTCAACACAGATGCAAAGACGAATTGTTTTCATCGTTAATGCGATCTTTAAATGCCCCCCAAACCTCACTTTGCCCGCGTCTCTCTTACTTGTGCAGCTTTACAATGAAGCTGCCTATTTATTGATACAGTATAGTTTGCTACAGTTAAATGCTCAGAAAATATACAAAAAGACATCGGAAGGTTAAAGCTTTTAACAGAGCCTGCGTGTTGTGGGTTTATACAAAAAAAAACCCCACAATAGGTGGGAAAGCCTGTGGGTCTTTGCCCTCGTTGCCCTGAGAGATGTTGAGCGTGAAGGACACACATTTTCCCTCCCAAACGGGCATATCTCTACTCTGTTTTTCGTTCCGGGGGTGGATTGTTATGTGTGTGTGCAGACACTGGCATTTTCACATTAGCTAAGCAGGGCAGCTGCATTGATTTGTGTGACTGTGATGAATTTGGAATAGTAATTTGAATTTATTGATTGATGTGGCCGAGCGAGTATGGCCCAGCCTCACTTTCAGCATCACAACCCCCCCCCCAACTCCCACTCCCAGCCCACATGCGCACCGAGGATAATGGTGATTTTAAATGCAATAAGTAAAATGTTGCCCTGTGCATTTACATACAAGTCATTTGTCATTTTGCCCAACTGGATTTTTCTTTGAGGCCTTTTGTGACAGCAGGTAAATGCACAGCACAATGAGCTTAGGAAAAATCTGCTGATATAAGTAAGAATAATACAGATATTTAATAGATATGCATAACAAATGCACTTTGTAATAGAATAATTAATAACATCTATCGCCACAGGACTAAATTAAGATAAGAGTGCAGCCCTAATTTCCATTCAGTAACCAAATGCGCGCGCACATATACACACCTTACAACTAGAGGCTGTCCCGGGCCTGACCAACATTAAAATATGCAGTAGGTGTGCACAGCACGACTGTTCCACGACAACAGGTCAATTGGATTCGGGGGGAGGGGGGGGGGGCTTATCATGATGTGGGTGTGGAAGATATAAAACCCCACAGCCCAATTAGCTTTAACAGCAGTGGCACTTAAAGAGACAATTGTGGAGTGTTTAAATCTTTATTTACCAGAACCCCACTAAATGCGCAAAGGAACAATTTACATGCCATTAAGTGCTTTTCAATAGAGCATTGACTGGAACTAAAATATGCCACTATATCTGCTTAATTGAACTGTTCGCTGAAATACGACACAGAAGAGCTGATTGACGTTTGGGAGCGCAGCACATCTAAACAGGGCCTTTACACAAACATCGATGAGAGGGGACCTCTCACTCACATCTCTGTTTTAGCCCCACTCCACGTCTCTCGTTTTCATTTGCGTCCTCATAATCAGATGGTCGGTGTCAAAGGGTTTAAACAGGGGCGAGAATAGGAGTTCAAATCACTGCGTTTTGCGCACTGGAAATCAAACTATGACTTTAAGAGATGAACAATTCAAAAAGAACACTGCAGAGACACAAAGGTTTAGTGTTACAGTTGGTCCACACATAGACAAACCTCACAATTCTCACAACGTTTCGGTAAACAGGCCCTAAACCTACTTTGGAGACAAGATATCCCAGAGTGCACAGGAGACAACAGAGGCAAGAGAAAGACGCATCTGTTTGTTTCTCTGTCTTTCAGATCCAAATCGATCATTTATCAGTGTGCTACTCTGAAAGGGGACGCCTGGACCTGAAATATTGATCCATAGGAGGTCATGCTCCCCCGACTCTTTGGCCAGGCCTCAGACGATCCTTGTTTGCGACGACGCGGTTATTTGACAGGAGGAGTAACAGAGTGTTATATCAAGTTTGTTTGACAGAAATGAATCCAAAGTAAAACTGAGAATCTAAGTTGCAACGATCTCAAAAGTGCAGACTTGTTTCACCTTTAAAGAGATAGCTGCAAGATATAATCAATTTTGGTCACATCCTGCTTTGATTTCCTTTGTTTGGTTTCTTTCTCTGTGTGTTTTTGTTTGTGTGTGTGTGTGTGTGTGAGTGTGTGTGTGTGTGAGTGAGAGAGAGAGACAAGATGGAGAGGGATGTGTGTATCCACGCTCTACCCGTACGTTAGAACAAAACAGATGTGCAGATGATCTTTACATCTGGATTGCTTTTGAGAAATGCTTCCTCTCTTTTGTTTATAACACCTCCAATGTTGCACAGCGTCTGTTTATACTATCATGGATTGTAGCATCAATCAAAATATAGATTTCCCCCAACATTTAACACCCCAACTGTCATGATGAAGTTTTACTCGATACAATCGACTAATAACTTCTAGTAATGTCTGTTTGAGCAGCTATTGACAGTCTCGCCACATTGACTTCTAATTGATCCCTCCACATCACTCAGGTTGGGAGCTGTCTCCTCACTCACCTGCAAGCCTGAGCGCCGACATCCGCTGGAACTCGGGCTCCTGAAGCCACTTCCACATCCTCCTGAACGTCTCCCGGCCGGACTTGAGTTTACTCCACGGTTTAGGATTCCGCAGCAAGTCAGACAGAGTTCCCTGGGACCGGCACAAGATCCTCTGAGCAAAGATGGCCTGGGGGATGCTGTAGCGCTTGAGCTCTGCCGTTATTCGCTGTGCCACCTCCTTGGTGTTTATCTCCTCCACCTGCCCTGACCCGGCTACCTGCCCGCCTCCCACCACCGTCTGCCTGTCCCGGTCTGACAGCATGGACCCGTTTGCCTGAGAGTGCGGATGGCTGTGATGGTGTATGCCGTTCAAGGATGCCATGAGCCCGGCCCCATGGCCCCCGAGACCCCGGGCCAGGTGCTCCTCGCCTCGGGACAGCATGGCTGCGTGGGACTCGAAGCCCCCCGAGGAGATCATCTTGTCGTTAGAAAGGTGGGCTCCGGGACCGTAGGCGCTGAGAGTCTGCTGGGAGCTGTGCAAAGACCCCAGACCGTTGGACAGAGGGGATAGAGGCTGCCCCATGCCGGACATGTCTTTGGGGTAGTGGCCGTAGAGGTTACCCATGGAGGCAAGGCTTCGGTCGTCCCTCATCAGCGTGAAGCTGCCGCTGACGTTCCCGGCTGCGAGTCGCTGGTGCGCCGGATGATGGTGAGCGTGTGGGTGTGGATGGTGAAATTTCTCGGAGACGGTGGATATGGGGGGCAGGTGCTGCAGCGGCGTCAGCGTGGTGTAGGTGCTGCTCAGGCTCATCCCGGAGTCACACGACATGGTCATTGCCGGATGCAGGGGGGCAGACAAAGCGTGATCTGTGCGATAGTCCCCTGCTCCTTCCAGTATCGAGGCCATGCTGGACACCATGGCTGACCGCCCGTGCGACACCAAGTTCCGATGCGACGCCGACGGCTGGCGCGCGTGTGGGGAGTTCATTAAGTCGTTCGTTTGATGGGAGTGAGATACACCGTGCAGATTTCCAATGTTTTCCATTGTAAGCTCCATCGTTGAAAGGATCTTTATTTCCACCCCTCTCGCCACTCTCTCGCTCTCTCCCTCGCTGCTCTCCCTCTCCCACTGTCGCTCTATCTCACACTCCTTTCCAATAAATTTTGAACGATTTCAAATCCAAGCCATTGATTGTAGTTGCCTCTCTGCAGTCAATCCAGCATGGTTTTAAAAGATCGGGTCCCCGCCACCACACCAACTGCGCCGCAAACCTCTGCTCAGTGTGTGTGAAGGTGCGCCTGCCTGGATTTCTCTCGCTGTAGAGCACCTTCCACTGTACCCAAAGCGCTGCTCTGCTCTCTGTGTGTATATTGACGCGCCCGCGCTCATGTTAAGTTGAGACTGAGCCTGTGCGCATGTGCGCGCCCCCGTGGTGTATCCTCGCACTCGCGCACTCTGTCTGGGGCCAATCTGACGTCACTTGCCCCCATGTCATGGGTTTTTTCGTGTTGCACACTGAACCTCGCATTCCAGAAAAAGATTGCATTAGACACTCGTGGAGATAAAACACAGAACAGCTGTCCTCTGTAGTGTGTGCAACATTTACACTCAGATGGATAAGAGGGTCTTGCGCCTTGTTTTCTCTGATAAAACCGGTTGAAACGGCGCCAGCAACACATGTGATGCCTCTCTCGAAGGTTAAATATTAATTGACATGTATCACATCAGGCCACGAGTGTGATGGGAAGCTTCTACTGAAGAGGAGGTCATAGCTTCAAACCTCTGCCTTTATTTTTATTATTTAATTTAAGATACCATTTGAAGCTTAGGAGAATTATTTGTAGATGTAAATGCATTGATTAAGAGATTCAAGCATTAAATTCACAGCTTTGGCCTGAGTGATTTGACCTTTGACACATTTAAATAAATAAAACGTTTCTTTGCGAAATTTCTTTTGCGTCTCTCTGTTTATCGTCTAAAACGTAGGGGACCGGTCAATTATCTCTGTCAAGTGTCTCGCCGTTAAGCTTCCACTCGAAACTTTTTCTTCCAAGTGAATTCTGATGTTTCTAGATAGGCCTTAAAATCTGTCGAGCGTAATTTCATTACAGCCTCGAGGCTTTGACCCCGTTGGCATCTCGGCTCCTCAGAAACAGGCCACGAAAATCAAACTCTCACTCGAACTCTCACATAATGTTTGGTGCCTTGCAAACTTTTGTATGAAACTTACTCCTCGCTGACGTCAATCCGGGTCAGCAATCCATCAATGTCAGAGTATGTATGGATCAGGAGATGCATCGATAGGTTGGTGCCTATTGCAGGAGCCCGCAATGTGGATGCGATATACAGCAGCGGGTTGAGGTCGAAGGATTGGTTTCTGTAAAGGGCTAACGACTAAGTCACGCGTTTTGGTTGGAAACTGCATGTATAAAGATGCAGTAAAGTTGTCAACATCAGTTTTCCATCTGCTGTAAGCACAGAGTAAATATCTCTTTATTTATGCCAGGTAACAATGTGACCAGTATTACAATATTCAGTTTGTAAAAACTGACAAGGTTGCAACGTACAGCCTGTAATTTAGTAAACAAGTAATATGTGTTGTATTTAATTGCGTTACACTGTGCGCAGCTTTGTCGTTTTTCTTCTCATGTACGGCCTAAAAAATAACCACATATTGAATGATCACCTGATCAAACTCTAAACATTAAGTTTGACAATTAAAAGGCTCCTTTGTCGTTAGATTGCATTCTTGCAGATGATTTTTGTGCATATGTAGCTGTTTGTAGTGTGATGTGTACTGAGACGAGGGACACACGAGAGTGCTGAGAAACTATAAAAAAAAAAACCATCAACACCTCTGTGATGTGTTTTTAGACACGTTTGAATACACTGTGGAGTGTGTCCCTGCAAGTGTGATGGGTGTGTCGCCGATAACCACAGCAGCCCTCAGCAGGCCTCTAGTTGCTCTGTAAACTATGTGAACACAGTGACCAAGTGCGAAGCCTTGGCATTTACACCGATGTTATGTAAAATGAGGCCATTAGAAATTCGACCCGGGAGCTGGAAAAAAATAGTCTAACAATCCTGGAAGTGGCATCACTAATCATTTGCAAATTGCATAAAATAATTTCCCTGACCAGTGTTTACCAACAGTTAGGTCAAGGCCATCCATAACTCCACTGATGAATTGTGATATCAGTGGCCTTGGCACACTGCTCCTCTCCCCCCCCAAAGTAATGACCCTAAAAACTGTGTCTTCGCTGATTGCCAACGGGGGATGGTGGCTTTTGGCTTGTGCCATCAGGAGAACAGCAGTGTCCGCTTGGGTTAATGTCCCTGTATTGATCCCAGCAACCACTGCTATCGAAAATGAATTACCGAAGCCCGCACAGCAGCGAATCCGTCATCTGTGCTCAGCCAGCCGGCCACAGCAGCTTATTGGTCGCGGTGGTGATGGATGTTAACTTCCATTGCTGGCTCTTTGCTCCTAATTCACCAGGGTTTACAACCCAAAACAACACGCTTAAAAAGTTTCATAGTTTTACCAAGAACTTGTAGCCGAAACTTCATATCAATGCTTCCTTTTTTAAAAGTTCCTTTTCTATGTGTGTGTGTTTTTTTATTTTTTCCTCTACACCTGGTCATAAGGAATTAACGCAGATTAAAAAAAAGAAGGGTCAACAATACGTGAGGAACTGATCGGTGTACTTTTCCCATTTTCAAATTTCTGCTATTTTATACAGCTTGGTCAAATCCTTCATTCAGCAAGTTGAAATGAAATCTAAATGCAAAGTAAACCCAGATATATTTACCCCACCAAAAAAAAATCCATGTAGTATCCGCCTAGAGCTCAGTTTTAATTTGTATTTTAATGTACTGTTTTCAAATACTTAAATAAGCATATCCTATGGCAAATACAATATGAAATATTAACAGTGTCGATATCTGCGGTGTGACTGGGGCGATGCCGCAGAGACCCGGTGATTTATTTCATATTAATAACAGCGGGCGAGGCGGTGGCCTCAGCACCACGTTGGCATCGACTTTGTACACACACACACACACACACACACACACACACACACACACACACTTACAAACATAGCCACATACATAGCCTACACACTGCAGTGATCGTGCAGAAATCTTTGTGTGTTAACTTCATTTGTGTATCGTATAAAATCTTATTTCGAAAAGTTAAATGCTTTTCTAATATTTCCCAGGACTATGATAATTTAATACAATTAGTTTCAGAGTCACTGAGACTCACTGTTTACGTCTTTTATGAGGGCCCAAAGCGTTTTGTTTTATCTTTAAACACTGCTGTCGTTTGCTGATCAACCAATCAATGCTGAACCCGGAACTTCGCTCAATGCATTTCTGAAGGATCGATAAGGCCAAAAATGCATTCTGCTAAAATGGTCTGAGTCCTGTTTGTGTTTGACCCGTCTCAACAGGCAGTTTCATTACAGGAAATGACCACATAGCACTCAGCTGAAAACTTTCAGCTGACCTTTTCATTTGGCTGAGTGCTGCAGACTCTCGGTGTAAAAAACAACAACAAAACGCGTTACATAAAATTTTCTGATTGTAAAATTTAACTGTAGCGTATTCTAAATTATCAGTAGCCTTTTATTGACATTGCGAAAGTATTTGGATTATTTTTACATGCTGTGAATTTTCAAAGGGACATACTTTTAAGCAGCAGGAGCCCCCAAATTTTTTTTGTCTTAAATTTTCCCTTATATTTTATTGTATTTATTGTAACACGTGTTTATGGGAGTGTTTCTAGTGCACCAACTCCCCCGTACAAGCTTGTCTATTTTCCCAGGAATCACTCGATAGAGACAGACTAATCTTTTCATGACTTCTTGAATGACTCCGTGGCTGATGCATCACGCTTAATGTATTCTAAAGTATATTTACTTGAATCTGGCTATTGGCAAAAGTTAAGTAGCAGTGTTTAGTAATGTCGCATTGATCAGGCCTCTGAGCAAGTCAGTGGGACGGGGCGCTGCTGTTCTCATCCCAATACACACACACACACACACACACACACACACACACACAGACACAGATATGGCCTTGTTGGGAAAAAAAACTAACCACATCTGTCTTGTTTGCCTATGGCTCTACATGAAGAGGAGAAATGTGTGTGTGATGTGTGTTTGAGGTTGCGAGTGAGATTTACATGACTGTACTTAAATTCTAAGATTTCCACTAGAACGAAATACGCTCAGAATTCCAACAAGACGATTAACTACAACTTGACTAAACTAAATGTATTTTATGATGTACAGGGACTATTTGTCGTGCCGTTTTGGGGAGGTCAAATTTAGTCACTTTAGGCCTATTTTTTATATTCATATACCCTCACTACACCTTTAACTTATCGCCTTGCCTTTAAACATTTCTCCAAAGTTTCAATAAGCTGCGGGCCAAATCAATGTCCCCCCTCTTTCATTTTGAATGTTACCTGTTTGTCCTGTTAAATCTTTAAACGGCAGCCTACTGTTAAAACGGCTTGTTGCACAGTCAGACCTCTGCGGCCTAAATGTTCAAAATAAAAAGAATCACTCGTTCATTGAATCGCTGTGTTTGCAAAGCGTTTGCCTGCAGTTTGTTAAGGAATTAGTGTGTTGCCACAGATTATTATTTAGGTGCATTTGCATTTGAAAGCGCTCGGCAATAGAGGACTGTAGTGATCAATAGCCCTGGTGCCATATCGATCCATCCGCAGTTTGATCGATTTGTAGAAAGAATTGGGCGCACATTTCTGCTCTTGGTTTCACTCAAAATGAAAGCCAACTTATGTAGAAATACACGTGTTTTACTACAGCAGGCCTCTAAAAATATTTAGGACAACAGGTGCCGAATAAGCCTGCCATGCCCTGCAGAAGACCGTGATCAATAATCAACACGGTAAGCTTTTTCTTTATATAATTTTATTATAATCAATTTTTCATGACACGTATAAATAAAGTCTGTATTATTAAGTTAATCGTAGGAGGAATAAACATTCAAAAAAATATATTTTTTTAAAAGGAAAAGACCAGAATGAAAAAAAATAAAATACGACGTTTGGATATAAATGCTTTTATTTTATAAGTTTATTTTTTCACGGATATTCATCCGCACTCTGCTGTTCATGGAACTATATTGCTTTATTATTCTGTAGTTTGTCGAAATTGTGTTTAAATAAAGTGTGTCTCTGTTTAAACGAAGAGAAACGCAAATTGAAAATAAATACATAAATATATATTTTTTCGTCATTAAACTTCATTATAGCCCCTTAGATTAATTTATTCCAACAAGCGGTTGGCAAAATAGCCATCACTCAGGTGTGTTCACATGATGTCACTGCAATCAATACAACTACTAATCACAAACACGTTCAATAGACTATAGATCCGATTGGGCTGGATTACCGAATGTTATACGGATTAACTCGCCTTTTTCTTTTGGACACTTTCAACTTCACTTGGCCCGGCCTCAAAGAGCTCACGAGACGGTTGACGGCAAATAAGATTGAAAAAATAAGCTATTTCTTTTTTCGTCCACCCAAAAAATAAAATGCCCAAGTTAAAATAAAACCACTAGTTATTTCATTTTACATCTGTTTATTCTTTTATTCTTTTATTAACCAGCAGCTTAAGACTTTTTTAACCTCTCAAAAAAGGGGGAAAAAAACATAATTTCTATCAATCTACCAAAATAGTAAAAAGTTGTGTGTGTGTGTGTGTATGTGAGAGAGAGAGAGAGAAAGGGAGAGAGTGTATGTGTGTGTGACTCTGGACTATTACTTATACCATATTTGTCTCTGTGTGTATGCTGTCACAGAAATGTATTTTGCTGCCAACATTTAAGTTATTTTGCTTAAATTGTTCTTAATAACACTTAAGATTCACATATACTGTATTCTTTCAGAATCCCTACAAATTCTATGTGATAGATAGATAGATGGATAGATGGATAGATAGATAAGTAGATAAGTAGATAGATAAGTAGGGCAAATATTTAACAAAACCTCTCTTTTAAATTGATTGGAAAGTCAATTGACTTTGGCCAAAAAGCTGCACTGATAAACAGCTTCTGACTCATTTTTAATGTTTTATCTTGTGTTTACAATCCATCAACGAACCGCCTGTGTGTGACTGACAATATCTGGGCAGTATAACTGTAGTGAACTATTGGCACTAATGTAAATGCTGGAGTGTGCGTGTGTGTGGGTGTGTGTGTGCGTCTGCAGGATTGTGTGAGTGAGTTTAAGTGAAAGCTATCACACAGTAAAAAATGACTCACAGTAAACATGCTGTAAATGTATAATTATACCTAATGAATTTCAGATTCCACAAACACACATGGGCACACACACACACACACACACACACACATCCTTACTTGTGTGCGTTTACATTCTGGATTATAGCGCTTGTATAATGTGGATGTATATGATTTCAGCTTTGAGCTGAAGCCCTCATATCTATACATTTATTCTACTTTATAGATTGTAGATTAGAATGATTATAGATTGTAATGTGTATGTATTATCTCACAAGCTGGTTGAGAGTATTATTCATTGGTCTTCTCCCCCTGCCCTCCCGGTTTTTTAAACCACACAGCTTTTTTCCCTTCTTAAGCACTGCTAACGCTGGATTTATTAGGCTTAAAGAATAGCCTACACATCTTCCTCAAAGGGGATCAGACATTAAGTGTAGATCAAAAGGATAAGGTCTTAAAAACAGAACAATGCTTCTTGCACAACACTTATTCTTATTCCCCTTTGCATGTTAATCCAGGGATTGTACACGGACCACTTAAAACAGCTTTTTTGTTTCACTTATAATAATGCAAATGTGAACAACAATAATTCTCATGGCTGCAGGGGTTTATTACATTCCCTTGAATTTATTGTTTCAGTTTTCACAAAATAACACACTTGTTTTTAATTTGTTTTTACACACACACAAAAGTTGTTTTTGTAAAAAATTCTGCATCTTTTCATAGTGACAGTATTGTAATCAGCAGATGTTGTTTGTATAAAAAAAGAACTGGATGCTGTGTTTATGAGCCAAAACACCCTGGAAGTTTCTGTCTCTCCCTTGATTTTCCTCTTTATGTTGTAGAGACAGGGGAAAAAAAGGAGGTGTGGATAAATTTAAAGTGCAGGCTCACACCAGTGTGCCTTTTGTATTTTTCACAGAGACGGCTCGCTGTATGAAACAGTGACACAGCTTCAGGGAAAGTGATGGACTGCTCAGTCGGATTTGTAACAGTCAGATACACAAAGCAGAACCGCTGACCTGCTGCTAGTCATCCTGGCTCCGATATCAAACATTTTTCAGTGTGCTACAACTGCAGCACATGTTTTCCTTTTTTTTTTTTTTTTTTGTAGATGGAATAAATGGTGAAAAATTCCTCTGCCGGTATCGTTTTGTTATCTTGTAAATCTTTATATATATATATATTTATATATATATATATATATATATATATATATGTATTCATCAGCCAAGTCCTCACACACAGAGCATGAAAGGGAAACATGTATCAGTCAGAATAAATGTGGAATCAAGTACAATTGGCTTTTGCTTAACCCCCACACCACCCACACACCCATACGTGCCCCCCTCCCTCCTGTCCTACCCCTCTTCCTCCCATCCACCCTCCCCACCCCTCCCTTACTGAAACTCCCACCCTCCACACCCGATAGAGCACCCGTTGCTAAGCGACAGAGGGAGAGATGGATTGAGGAGACAGAGTCGATCAATTCTACAGAGGGAGAGAGGAAGGGAGGCAAAGGGGGGAGAGAGAGAGAAAGAGAGAGAGGTGGGGGGAGAAGGTAAAATAAGGAAGGAGAGAAGGAGAAGAAGAGAGGAGAAGGAGAGAGGAGAGGAGGGGAGGACAGTATGCAGAGTGATTGCAGTCGTATTGAGGCTCCAGTTCGGGCTGAAGACGCTCTTTTGAAACATCTATCTTTGTTAACTGTATCGTGCCTCCAAAAATAAATCCATCTCTGCAGCTGTCCACCCTTCCATCTTTGTCCAAGTGCTTTACTTTAATACTTTTATCACTACAAATTACAGTCCACACAAGCAGCCTGTGTTTAATATTCCCTCGCTCAAAAGAGAGTTAATTGTATATTGCATGCACTCTTTCTCTCCAGGCTCCCTCTCTTTCTCCATTAGTCACTGCTACACACACACACTCACTCACACACACACACACACACACACACACACACACACACACACACACACACACACACAC
>JAQNCA010000025.1:19178905-19190709 GCA_029783725.1 Acanthurus tractus
TGTGTGTGTGTGTGTGTGTGTTTGTGTGTGTGTGTGTGTGTGTGTGTGTGTGTGTGTGTGTGTGTGTGTGTGTGTAGAGCTGGGTGTTGAGCGCATCGACTGAGTATCGATCCCACCACTCACCTCCCTGCAGTCAGCTCTTGTCCTACATAGCATGCCCTGTCTGATTTCTCCCTTAATGGCTTTTATCCAGCTCCAATCTTTATTTAAACTGAAAAGTAGGAATTAGCACCCACTTCTATCCCAGTCTCTCTTACCTTTTCCTTTCACTGTCATCTCGGAGCGAGTATCGGCAAGTATCGGTCCATTGACCCTTTTCCCTTCCTCCCCTGGCTATGGTTGCGTTCCCACTCAGAAATGTGCTGTACAGTATGTTACTTGCACTCCCTCTGGTTTCTCAGCATTTGTTGCTACTTCTTTATGCACATCATGTACGATTAAGATGCTGAACGCTGCGGTGCATAAAGATGACTTCTACTACATATTTATTCTTTGTGGATTCATTGATTAGGAGTTTGGTCTATAAAAAGTCGGGAAACAGTGAAGAATGCCAATCATCGTTTCAAAACTCCACTGATGTTTTAATTTACAATCACATGAGACAAAGGGAATTTTGAAGAGGCCTGGAGTTTCAAATTTGACAAAACCGTTACTGTAATACTGTTATATTGCTAATCACTAATCAGTGAAGGACAGTTTCACCTTAAAGATTTCCCTCAAAGCAAGAATCACACATCTATATGTATACCGAAAGCATTTATATCCCTTCCTATTGCAATTTTACTTTATGTGAAGAGAGATACAATCCAAAATCATCACTCTGTGCAAAAATGCATCCTAAAGTTAAACTAAATGTCATTTTAATAAGAAGATGTACAAAGAATTCTTTAATATGTGCATATGAGTACATGGAAAAGGCTTAAATCATTTTAATTTGAGCCGTGTGCACATGAATTAAATGTCATTGATCAATTGTCAAGGGGATCATGAGACAACTCAGGGTTTGTTTATATCCTCACCCTGGATTGTCCTGGCAACAGAGCGGACATCTCGACCCTCAAATGAGCGGCATTTATTCTGCACAGACTACTTTTCATATTGATGGTCTTTCCTTATTGTGACCAGCCAGCCACAGCCCGGGGAGGAACTCTCTGCGTGCCGTCATCCCTTTCGATTTGATTTGATTTGTTGCTCATAGAGGGAAGTGATGGGAGAGACTCTTATCTTGGCCGAGCAGAAACAAGCCATACCAAATAAGACACATCGGACTATCTGTGCTGGCACACACAATGGGGATTAATTGATCCCCTAATACCACAGATAAATCAATCCCTTCCATCCCCCTCGAGCTCTTCAGCCAATTGGACGGCCCCGCCATTTGATCAACAGAGCATCTCTGGCCAATGGGAGGAGGGTTGGAGGTTGACTGACGGCGATGCAGAGGTGAGCTCGAAAAGAGGTTAGGGAGAAGGAGTCCATCAGAAAGCCATTGGCAGCAGGAGTGAAAGTGAGGTGGTCAGAGTTTACAAGCAACCCGTAGAGAAAATGCACAGAGCTGAAGCGAAGCTGCATAAGGATGCATTCAATAGCATTGCTGTGTTGTTGTCGTACAGGAAGCGTGATTTAGTGCTCATTTGCAGACATGAAGAGCCGACAAAGACCAATAAACCTGCACACAGGCGCCAATGAAATGCGTGACGACACAAAAAAAAAACAAAATAGAGTTAAGATAACGTATATCTTTTCTTGAGTTCAAGATTTAACATCCTTAAAAGCTTCATTTTTTGCAGCCATCTTCTTAGCGGCTCAACAGAGCTACATCCCTGGTCAAGACATCAGCCATTTTCTCACAGTTACCCCATCTTATCTCCACCCTCGTTTGATCCATCTCCATTAGGCTCTCCCTCACACAGCCCACCACCATCATTCTCACTCTTTCACTTCCTTTGTATCTTTCCCACCCAATCTTTCTCTTATCAGCACCTTGGCATTTCTGTCTTTCCCACAAACACTGTTTTCCTCATACAGCTCATATAATAACAGGCTAAAAATATGCCTTCTTTTTTTTCTTTCCAGTATTGATTTTGCCTGTAGCATTGTCTATGGAGAGAGAGAGAGAGAGAGAGGAGAAAGACAGAGGGCGGGGGAGAGAAATGAAGTAGAAACAACTGGAAAAAGAACTACTTTCTACGTATGTGGTAATGCACTCACCTTTCCTATTTTACTTAAGTGGAGAACCATACTGTACTTTATTGCAATACCTTTCAATTAAAAGGTAGCCACATTTACTGAGGCTGTTTTTCAGCTGATCTCACCGCTCAACCTCAACTCAGCACCAAGGCACTCACACACTCTGCGCATTTAATAATAACCAGCTGAAATTAGAGAAACCTTACCATTGCAAATATGTTCCAGATCAGCTTTTCAGGGAAAATGGTTGGCTCTTTTGGCACTGGTGTGTAATGGGAATGGAGAGAGTTGATCAATAGGCTATTGATCGTAGCTGGCCAGAGTCTAGGGAATTGAGAGTGAGAATAGAGGGGAGTTAGGGTGGGGGTTGGCTCCAGGTTGAATTTTTAAAATGCTCTATTTCAGAGATGACAAATAGTCTATTTGAAAAGAGAGAGACAAAGACAGAGGGGGAGAGAGAGCGTCATAAAGCGCTGGAGAAAGAGTCTCTGCTTGTTGTGCTCTCTGAGTAGAGAGCTGAGACCTCCCCGTTTCCCAGAAGTTACAGTATTTTGGACGAGAGCTGCTGAACTACAAAGACAAAGGGAGCAGGGACTTCTCAGGCTATAGTAGCTTGGGTGTGTTTTGGCTGGAAGAGGAGGAGGAGGGGGCTTATTATAAAAAAATCTTTCAGATCTAGAAGACAGTGCTTTAAAAGCTGCACACAGACAAATAATTTACACCAGATTCCTGCAAATGACATTACATTAACCTCTTTATATCTGTGCTCAAGCAATATTTATGCAGATCATATCCTCTGAATTTACAATGAAGGGCTGCAGTTCTATATTTGTGCCAATGTCTGATTTCTTTGGCTACATCTTTACAACAATTTTAAAAAGAGAGAGCTGTCCAAATCCTGAGTTTACACGCATAGACATAAACCTCAGACATAAACCCAACCTGCAAGTGCTGCCAAATCACCATCTGCAATGAGTATAAACGAGAAATAATAAACCTGGAGCACCCTCAAGCTGGAGGGTTAAGCTCTGCGGTGACAGGACCATGCAACCCAGAACGCGGCGCTGCCAGCTCTTTATCACCGCTTTTAGACAGACAGGAGGGTTTAAAAAAATGTGTAATCTACTATATATTAATCTTAAAAAATTCTAAAAAACTTAATTGGTGCATTTGTGAGTGGATCAAAATCAAGACAAAAAGTCTCTCAGTTCTATATACCCAAACTTTTTTAATATCCAAGTTAAATGAGGGCAATAGTTGCCTAGAATGTAACTGCACTGAAAATTAGGCAGAAAAGTGAAAGAAAAAAGTATCAGAGAAAAAGATTTTTTCCCTTCTTTGTCTTTAAATATACTTCACTTACTCATAGAAAGTAAACTCCTTTCAGATGAAAAACATGCTTAATAAAACTGTGTAGGAGCATGAGGTAGGTTAGTTTGGGTACAACACTTTTGGGCTTGTGCTCTAAAACAGAATACTTTAAATATAAATCTGGTAAACACACCAAAAAAAAGTGCAGAATATCTTTTTTGATGCCCTTTTTCCACATTTTACTTTCACACGCAAGGACGACCGACAGTCTTATTTAAATCACTGCGAGCTTGATGTTAAACTCACATATACAGGCTTGTAAAGACGGGGAAACATGCTGAAAGCGTTACTTCTGAAGGTTGCTCAGCCCAACTGCAGGCAATGGAAAGCAGTTAGAGCACCAGTCTGTAAACACCCCTGAGAGGAACCTATACCTCAGTAAAAATTCAGCTGTAAATAATGTATTGAATGCAAACTTAAGGTCCACAGGGAGATATAGATAGGCTCATTACTCTTTTAGTTTGCTGGCCTTTTACGTAGTCCGCACAGCTCTCAACAGTCGGCTCCAGATGCTCCCTCTCTCTGTTTTGATTTAAGGATGCTTTTACCTGCGGATATTGTTATGGATATAGGTATTGTTTTTTATTTTCTGCTCACTGCCCTGAGGTTTGCAGGCTGTTAACACATGCCCCCACCCACACGCTCTGTGCCCTGTTAAGGTTGGTGTGTGCATATATATATGTGTGTGTGTGTGTGTGTTATCTGTGCCGGTAGTCGAGGTGCATATGCGGCCTCCGTCTGTGTGCCCTGTCCGGGACGCATTGATCTCGAAGCAGGATGTCAAACATTTTAACGCGGATCTTGTCCTTGTTATTGCCCCGCACTGCCAGGTTGTTAATGCATTAAAAATCGTTTGTCCCTATCTTTCCAAACTTATCTCACCCTACTGCCCTGAGCAACACAAGAATACCCCTCCATTGTAACATACACACCACTCCCGCCCCTCCTCCCTCCACCCTCTGTTTCTAACCATGTCCTTCCATCCTCCGTCTCAATCAATCTTTACGACACCCGGTTGAATCCCTCTAATGTTTCCGGACTTGACCGTATCCTCGTTCAAAAATTCTTAATTAAGCCCGTTCTGTATGTTTACTGTTGGGCAAATTACAATCTGACAGGGCTAATAAAACAACATTGGCGAGGGAAGGCCGAGAGGAGCACGTGCTATGACCCTAACCTCTTTCACCTGTCTCCATCTCTACATCAGCTTATCTCCCTCCATCCCCACCTCTTCATATCTGCCTATTTTCTACCTCACAGGTTTTGAGGAGGATAGGGAGGGGATGGGAGAGAAAGGCAGTGGTTTGGCACCAGTTGTTCAGGGTCTCAAATCCACCGCTCAACGTGACTATTTGTATGAAATGCTCACATGTCATTACGCTGACATTTCTTGGTTAATACCACTGAACCTACTTGCTTCTCATCTCTTGTTATTAAGATTCATGAACCTGCCTGCCTGCATGTCAACTCTTACAGATATGAGTCATATATCCATGTTCACATCAGCATCTTTCTTCATTTAGGTATTGACTCATGCAGTGTTCTCACATTCTGCAATCCATGGCCCACACAGTGTGTATTATATCTCTATTTCTGTACAGTTTTGTCTGGTCACTTGAGAGCTGCCGTTTTCTTTATGCTAAAGCATGATGGAGAGGACAGGCCATTTCACAAGGAGCTTTTCGACTGCTAAATGTTGAACACCAAAAAACATTGAAAAAAGAGGACTGAGCTCAGCTGCAGCAAATAAAATGACCTTAGTCTTTATAACATATACATAAATAGTAAAGAAAGCCATAAGAGTGATGCAAGGAAATCAAATACCAAATTAGTTTTTGAAGCTACAACCAAACACACTAACTGTATGCAGGTTTTGAGAATGCGGTGTGCTAATGCTGCAAGTGACAGGGTGAAGTACAAGGAACAGGTGTGAGTTCCAAGTGTGTTTTCAATGGACAATATCCTCCCACAATGCAGTGCACAAAATATATGGAGAGGTTACGTTTGCTTGTTTTTTTCTAAGTAATATATTAGTTGCAGTTGCAGTGGTATTTATGTATTGCATAGATTTTCCTGTTTGCAAAAATACTTTAGTATGTTGATTTATTTTTCTTTTGTATACTTAACGTTACAGCATACTATTAAAATCAGTATGTAGTACACAATGTAAAGAATAAGCTTGTTGTCAGGGTTTGAGACACACTTTTCCTAAATTATTAACCAAACTCACCTCACAAAACCAAACCAAGTCATGCAATACCCACAAAACTCAACAACTGTCCACCTGCATCAAACTGTTCATGGAGCACATCCAGTCCAGCACATAAAAAGACAGGTAAACACTTCTCCTGAAGTGTCTTGGTTTTCACCCAGAAGGCCTGGATTCAACCCACGATAGGGAGGAGAGGAAGAGGGCTGTGTGGTTGGTTTCATCTCCAGTGGTGAAAAGTGCAGTTTGCATGATTTGGCAGTGAGTAAAGGTTTGGTGGTTTAGGTTCCAGCTCCTCTGAGGCTAGAAGTGTCTATGAGCACCAAATTTAACACTAAATGAAAGCTGATTATTTAAATATAATTAGATAATCTACCAAATGAATGTAATGAAACCTATAATAAAAAATTCTCTTTTTTTCAACACTACTCACTAAGTTGTGATTTTTAAATGCCATGAACCCCAAAAATCTTTTTGTACACGTCTTCATTGTATTTAGTAACCAGACTAATTCTTAGAAGATGATATTTTAAAAAAATATTTTAATACAGGTGAACTGACCCTTAAAAGTTCTTATGAAACCAATTGCACAAACTTAAACCAAGTCAAATAAAAGCCAAAAAAACTAAACACAGTTTACCATATTTGACCAGAATCAAATCTAGTTTCCTGCAGTGAAAAGTAACCTACAGCACACCAAAACCATAATGTACACTAGTGACACAGGGCCGATATGAAACTGAGGAAAATGAAGTCCATGTATTGATGTTATGCTGTTAAAGAAGCTAAAAAAAAATAACCACTGCAAAGTGTGCATTTGACAAAATGATGATTATGTATTGTGCTGACTGTCGCCTCAAGCCGAGAGCCAATCAGAAAGATGTCTGCAGCTCTAAAGACTGATCAACCAAGCAATTAGAAGAAATCTCAAAACTGTTAAACACGAGTGTTGCGTCCGGGCTGCTGGTCACACACACACACGCAGAAGCCTGGTTAAGGCAGTGACTCAGTGTGTGTGCATGTGCATGTGTACGAGAGTGACCGTGTGTGTCCGTGTGTGTTCTGCCGTTTGTATGTTGCACTACATCACCTGACAGGTGCAAAGCCCTGTGGGATAGCACTGTTGTATCTTACACTTGGCTGAACATATACAGCACATCAGAGGTGTAACAAATCCATTCCTGACTGCCAGAACCTTTCAGGGAGTTTCTGTGCCTGCGAACAACACATCTTCAGGTTTCCACACCTCAGAGCTGATGTGTGTCTGACACAGACACACACAGAGGCGTGGGCAACTTTGAGGGAAAGAGACAGTGGGATTCGTAAAGAAAGTGTGGACAAATCAGCAGTGTTTGTGTGTGTGTGTGTTTAAGCGTCTGCGTGAATGTTTCTGTGTGAAGCATCCGTGTCTCAATGGCGTCTTTAGAGTGGTTAATCAGAGGAGAGGTTGAGGAGGATGTCAGAGTGTCAGGCAGGCTCTGGTGAAGAGTCCTCGAGCCCTCTCTCTTTCTGTGTTGACACCTCTTAACCTCAGTCTATCATCTCTCACACTCACACACTCCATTTCTATTGACACTCGCTACCCCGCAGCTCTCCAAAGACCCGAGGAGAATCCACTACAGTGATTGTCCGTGTGAGGGGAGCCTCGGAGCCTGCAGAGAAGAAAGGATTATATAATGTGCAGACATACAGAACAAAAAGATTGTGAGCGGGTTTAGTAGTCGGTGTTTTTTTTCTTTTTCCTGCCGTTTCTGGATGGATAAAAGAGAAAAAAAACTACAGCACTAACGGCCGACTGAAGTAATCTGACAGTCCTTGACAGAAATCCTCACATGCATCAATTTGTAAATTAATCTCTCCCTTTTTGTCTTCTCACACTAGGAAGTGTGTGGGATCCATGTCCACCACTGTCACCGGCTAGTGTAAGTGGGGTCAGGAGCCCAGGGTCAACTGAGAAGAGGTCAAAGGTCGTAGAGCAGTGGGTCTTGTTAAAATACCTTTTAGCCTCCTTCAGGGATATTATGTAATGGCTGTGGGAATAGGTTAGGTTCCAGGTTGACTGTTTTGTGGCAGAGACCGGATGATATATGTGTTCTGCTTTATGCCAGATGTATATTCATTACCCTTTTTAAAAAATCAGGATGCAAAGGAAGTGCTGGCAGGTCAAGTGGGGTCAGATGTAAGAGGTCACATATATGTGTTTTGGTTTGGAGGATGAATCTTCCAGGAAGTGCTCATCTTATATAACACCTTTGAGGGTTCTCACCTTGTGCACTAAGGCAAAAGGCTTTTCCTTTGTGTTGCTAATAAACATCCTCAGATGCTCCTCTTGGAGAGCATTTTTTTTTCTTCCCTTTGGATTGTCATGCAGGTTCACCCCCCGCAAAGCTTAGTGAAAAACTGGGTTGCACTGATCAATATATTGGAGACATTTGAATATCAATACAATGAGCGTGCTGTCTTCAATCTTAATTTTTAATATGGTGATAATAAGTGTATTAATTTTCATAACTTTCATTCAATAGCCTCGGAGTATGAGCGATGGTGGCCCATTTTTGCACTGCGAATATGCATCTCTCTCCTCTGTGTTGCCATTGATCACTCCTGGGCCTTTTCTCCCCCCTCGCTTTGTCCTCCAGTCTCTCCCTCTTTCCTTCCCCTCACACCACTGCACTGTAAAATTCATCCTTATTCCCCATTTCAGCAGGCTAACTGTGCGCACTACCTTTTATCAGTCCAGAACTGTTGAATTAATAAATTGATATTGACGAACTATCAGCCGGGGGGATAAATTATTTGGGAGCAGAAGGCGAGGGTCACATGACTTTTAGTACCCACGTTTCTGTAATTATTCCCCATGAGAAGAACCACAGTGTGGTGCATTGCCCCCCTCTAGAAATGCACAAACATGCACATCCACACCCACACACACACACACACACACACTATCACATGGAGAACTATAAATATCCTCACATACAGTGGATTGCAGGGGCCAAGGGAATACTTATGATCATTGCTGCTATCATAACCGTCATGATACAGGATGTTTGCCTGCTGGAAATCGCATTTTATCATTCTAATTTACAAAAAAACTGATGTGGAGAAATAAAGAGGGTCTCGCAGCACAGACTGCAAATGATACAATATTAAGTCTTGCTTGAGATCGGTTACCTGGGAAGGTACAGTGCAAAACAGTGGAGTGAACCTCTTGCAGCCGATGGTCTGCGCTCGGTAACGGACGCAAATGAGAGGTGCAAACATGGGAGGGAGGGAGGTGAGTGTTGCAGATGAAGGGGGCAGTGAGCATTTCAGAGTGCCAATCATGGAAGTGCTCTTGTTGCCCTCCGGCCATCACTGACCTTTTGACCCTGGCCATGGCCTAAATGTTAAAGGTCACCAACCAGGGTCAGTGCGGATCACTGCGAGACCCTGGCCAGGGATGCATTACCATGGCAACACTCTGGTCCCTATAGGAGGAGAGATGGGGGTGTTTTGCATTCTGTATGCTGAAATCATACGAACAAATACACACACATAGACACACACACCAGGTTGAGCAACACATCTGTGTGTTTGGGGTTTTTTTTGTTTTTGTTTTTGTTTTTTTTCACTTAGAATCAAGCCTCCGTCTCACTGCTTTCCAGTTAACCAACACACAGCTGGGCGAAATCCAAAGAAGCCTGGCATGAATGCTGGTTTGCCACATCCACATTAATCATTTGGCCTGCTACAAAAGGACTCATTGTATATGCTAAAATGGCTGCGCAGCCCTGCTATTCTGTTCCTGTCAGAGTGTCACTGGAAAGAGAAGATGAAACACCCTCCTGGAAATTCTTTTATGTTAATGGATAAAAACAGTGGTGAAAATATAGATATTTCAAATATAGATTCACATAAATTAATGATAAATATATCAAAGTCTACTCAGCACGTCATAATATGCTACCCACCGTATTTTCCACTGGAAAAATTGAAAATGGCGGTGAGTTGAATTTGAAAAAAAAAAAGGAAATAAAAAACTTTGCAATATGTACTTACATTAAATGGTCGAAACAGTGCCGGGAGTATTCGCTTGCACCTTGCGTCATCTAGTGGTCGGATCAGACCTCTTCCTCGGCGCTGCTGCTCGGCTGCTGAAAGAGGGGGGGAAAAAAACCCCACTAGTCTGCTTTTGTCTCCGGGGAGCTCCGGTCGATGCCTCGTCCCACCATATGTCTGATCGCAGCTGCCAATCAACAGGTCAACGCGACCCCGGGGAGGCAGGCACTGGTGGGGAGAGATCAAACAGTGGACCTCGGGGATGACAGATGCAGATGAAAAAAAGGCAATAAAACATTGCTTCAAAGATGGCAACGGTGCACTAAGAGGCAAATTATTGTTAACAGTAATCTGCAGAATAGCGCCTCGCATTCTGATCGATTGACTATTATGGAGCCTTTGAAGCCGAGGCAACGCCAGGCTATTGTTCATGGTGGGACACGACCAGAAAATAGCAGCTGGTTTTGGTTCAACTATAGCGCTTCCTAAGCCTTAAATACTACTTACTTCTATGCAATCACGCTTTCTAATAGACTTGCAATTTGAACTCCTCCAAGCTTCGGACCCAGTGAGAGTTATTCATATGCTGTGGCACCAAGATGAAAAGTACATATTTGTTTAAAAAAAAGAAGTAAATAATAAGGTGAATAAAGTAAAACAAAAAGTGAGTATTTCACAAAAAAAGAAATCAGGATTGACTAGAATGTCTACTGTTTTTAAGAGGTTTTTTCATCTTCTGCTTCTGTATGATATTCATTATTATCAAGCTTATTGTTATCGTCAGTGGTTTACAGAATACAAAATGGCAAAATGTTTTCATTACCTATCCCTAAAATATAGCCCTCTGCAGCATTTTAAGTCTAACTAACTCAAATTAAAAGAACAGCTTAGTCACAAATTATTAATGGGCCACAAACCAAAAATTAATCAGGATTTATTCACTTGTTACTTACAGACACAATAATCAAAGATGATGTTTTGTTGAAAGGGCGATCTAAGGTCCAAATATCTCAGTCAAAGACCTGTTCAACTACTTATAGGGGTCTGGTTTTATGGTGTGCTTTGAGACCATACAAAATCCTCAGTTGTCAAATCTGACAATAAAATATGTTAAATTAATTTGAATGTTTTTCCTAAAAAAAAGAAGTTAAAAATTAAAATTTTAACTTTAATCTATGAGATTTTTCTCAGAGTTTTATATAACTGTAATAGGTGTAACTAGTGTCAATAATTCAGTGTCTTGAATCTAATAAAAGAGTCATGCAAACCAAAGCAGAGATAGCAGTCTATAAATAAAAGCACAGTAGTTATTCATTTAATTCTATTTAACCAAGGCGTTGGGTTCAATTGGTTCAAGCCTCATCCTATGTTGTCAATAAACTGTTGTACAATGAATCTATAGTCAAGTCAATGAGATATGTGTAAGCTAAGGGGAATCAGCTTTGGAATGCTGCTGTAAATATATTGTAGTAAAACACAGCCATAATGTTTCATCGCCGTCTCAGCAGGACTGATCTTCTTACCTCACTCTCTGCTAATCAGGAACAAATCTTTGTGCCTTAATCTACGACCCCCTGCACCTCTCCGCCCATCTCATTAGATTAACAAAATGACATGCACATATGAACGAACACACACACTCAATCACACACACAGAGCTCATGACCATCATACCCCAATAAAAGTAGTTAACTATTATCCTGTTTGTTGAATATTAGTAATGAAATGTACCTCATTTTAACAGTTTTTGCACGTGTTTGACAGGAAAAAAACATGACCAAAGACAATTTTAGCTGCTAATGTATTATTTCGACTTTATGCAAAATGACACTTTACACACCAAGTTTCGTATCTTAACACTTAACTTATCGCATGTGTAAAAAATGGCTATTTCTGCAAATTATCGGGAGTTCAGTGTGTGTGAAGTGTAAACTTTTGCATGTGGGTGTGTTTGCCTGCCTGCCTCTGTATGTGTGTGTGTGTGTGTGTGTGT
>JAQNCA010000025.1:19190809-19216035 GCA_029783725.1 Acanthurus tractus
TGTGTGTGTGTGTGTGTGTGTGTATGTGTGTATGTGTGTACAGCAAACATATGCAACCAAATTAAAGCCTTAAAGCTGGTGAATTGAAGAGGATTTGATGCAGAGAGCAATTCATGGGAATTAAGCAAATTAGGTCTCCAATTAGTAGCTGCTGACACTGAATAGGAAGATTTGGTGAACAAAAAGTAATTAGATGGATTTGTCATTGTTCTAATGAGCATCGCAGGAAAATAACTTGTGAATAACACATGCTCTCTCTCTTTTTAAGCTTTACTGCTCTGACTTATTATTGTCTGTTTGGAATCTTATTTTATGTCAAGTATTGCCTTATTCAAATATTCAATAATTTGCAAATAAGAGGCCCACATGAGCTGAGAAAAACAAACTTCAAGAAAGTCAATGTATGACCTAATCCTCTCAGGCTGGAGCACTGAGGATGTAAATGCCAACCTTTGCAAGTCAGAGAGGAATTTCACTATTGATGTGAGAGCCGCTCAGGTAAAAATTGACTGGATTCTTACTATGGCAATACTTTGGAGTCACATTATAACTATGCTGTTCCTGTTTTGGGGTTAATTTTTTAGGATTCCTTTCATGATATGTGGCTTTTGTCCTTTAGATGAATCTAGATTCTGATGAAAAACATATTAAAGTAATTTTGACAGTGACTTCAACATAAACTTAGGTATATCTGTGATTATTTTAGACGCTAGGCCTCCCACCTCTTTCTGATAACTCAGCGTCCCCTGTCCTCCCTCTCTCCCTGCCTCCTTCCCTTTCCTCTGCTCCCTTCATCCCTGACCTCCCATGGTCCCTCTCTTTCTGCAGCAGCGGTTACGGATTAAACTGTGTGATAAGCTTCCCATTTCTTGAAACTATTTGGGATTGCTCAGATTATCTGGCCTCACATCCTCTGGAGTCGGCTTTGGAAAGCCAGATTTTAGTCTCTTAAAGCAGAAGATTTTGCATCCCGACAGCTTTGAGTAATTAGCATCTAACACCGGGTGGTATTTTAGCATTGGGCTCACTTTTAGTACTGACTGCATGCACAGGCAAGCATGCACACACACACACACACACACACAAACACAAAATGCTGAGGCAGCTGATTAAAAATACAGATATTAAGTTAAATATCATTTATTGAAATTACAACAAACATTGTATTTTTGTTATTCTAAAAAAAATCAGAATACAAATAAAAGAAGTGTGGCTTCTTGAGATTCATACATTTCATTTAATCAGTGAAAACCCTAAAATCACTTTGCCTTTATTCTGATGATTATATATGTAAAATTGTACAAGTCCACTCAAACCGTAACATCACCTAATGACATGTTTTAGTTTATGAGACAGTACACCTCAAAAATACAGCCATTCACTCTCATGGTACAGATGCACGCAGGCCAGGGTGAAGCCCAACTTGAGGCTGTACACTGGACCATGGCCAGTAGAGTCTGGGTGCTAAGCAGGACATGGGGAGTGTTTGGACTTGAGGACAGCACCAACAGGTTGTTCTGTGGGGCCGGACGAGGGCAGGGTGGTAGGGGGAGCTCAGGGCGGAAAGGGGAAGCTGTCCTGCCACCCTGCGTACCCTCCGCCGTGCCCTCCGGCAGTGGTAGTCCCCGTTACAAAAGTCCTGGTAGTTTGAAGGATGAATCGCCCAGAAATGGCCTTTCCCGTTGTCACTGCGGCCGGCTTTTATGAAGCAATCGTTCAGGGACAAGTTGTGACGCACGCTGTTCCTCCAGTTTTTATCCTGTAAATGAAGAAATTTGATTAAAACCAGAAAAGTAAGTAAGAGTTGAACAACGGGAGTTCTCCATTGAACATCAACAAAAGAGGCCGCTAAGTATCCCTGATCCTCCTCAAGATGTCACCTTGTCCTGTTGTTGGCAGGGTGCACGATAACGTGTCAAGCCTTTATGTGATCGCAGTAAAACACAACACCTCAAGTTACCTTTTTAGCACATCGAACCAGTGATCAACTTTAATCCACGAAGCTACGTCCAATCTGTTGTTGCACCTGGTAAAGGCAGAGGCAGTTTGCAACCTAGCAACAGGATTACTTTATTTGTGAATTTGCCAACAAGAAGATCATCTGGTGTCCCTGCAAGCACCTAATTGCCTAACCACTCAGACAGATTACCTGTGCCAAGTAGGTCGCTTTACTTGTGAAAATGGCTGCCATGTTATTTTTTAAAGACTGAATTAAACACACTGAAGCCTTTAGGCAAACACGCTTTCTCGTTATCTGTCTCATGACATCTTTACCAGTGGCTGTGACGAATTCACAAAGTAAGACAGCATGGTTTGTTTGAAAATAGTCCCGCAGACAGACATCCACAACAGGTATTGTTTCTTCACAGCGACATTAATGTTGCCCTTTGCCTTCCAGGTAAATTGAATAACACACACACTGACATAAACATACCTTACTCTTGAAGTATGGATAGTGGTCCATGATCCACTGGTAGATGTCACATAGCAGCAGTTTCTTCTGCTCTGACGCTAGGATTGCCTTGGAGATGAGTGCGATATACGACTGGTTGGGTTTGTCAGCAGACTTCTCTGGACCGCTGCTGGTAGATGTGGTAGTGGTCACCTCCTCCTCCCCCTCTTCTTGTTGCTCTTCATCCCCCTCCTCTTTGACTTTCCTTTCTTCCGTCTCTGCCTCTGACCTCTGTAGCCGTGTCTCTTGTATCTCGGAGCGACTCCAGACCTCTTTGGATCTCGGATTCTGATGATTTAGCATGTTGCTCGCCGTCTGCTCTGCTGTACGACTTCCTGTCGCTTCTTCTTTAGAACCTTTGACTCCTTTATTGAACAGAAGGTAGTCAATAGTGAAGCTCAGTCCCAGCCTTTCTCTGCCGCCGGTGTGGCTGCTTCTGTCTTCCATTGTCATCTCTGAATTAAGATATCTCAGACTCATTACAGAGGTTTAATTGTTGTCAAACTTGCTGCTGAATAAGTGTCAAGTGATAAATGAAAATCTTAATATTTATCTCAGAATTTTGCATCTAAATTCGCAGCATGGCTAGTTTCTTTTCAAGTGCAGAACCCGTCATAAACTCAACGCCTCAATGTCCCTCGCTTCTGCGGCCGAAGTCTTGCTGTTGACAAGATCACAGATAAAGATGAGCCTCTCAACTGTTGTTAACCTTGATGCGCTCACGAGCGACACAATCTCGACCTGTGGAAATGACGTCAACGTATAAGACTAAATACAGCTTCTTTGTTTAGCAGCAAATTTTAATTAAGTTCCAGCTCTCTGACAAACCTGACAAACTCAGCTACTTTTGCAACATCCAACATTCCTTTGTTCCTGAATTGAAGGGTTGTGCATCAGGGTTGTGAAGGTGACTATTTATATGACACTGAATTTATCCCTCACAGAAAGGGGCAAAGAAGGCACAGGGGAGGTCCAGGTAGGGGGTCTCAATTGAGGCGGATTATTTTTATTAACCTAAGCAAATCTTTGTAATTACGGGAGATTAAACACTCAAGATTTAGTCAGACATGGTATGTCAAAGAAGGATGCTGTGGAATCAAAGACCTTTTAGATTCTTGTGTTATCCTGTTTAAGTTGTTTTGCCCATGTGGATGATGTCTAAAGAATTACTGCAATTACCAAGACCAGTAATTAATGGGTCAAGTTCAGTGTTTTGGGGGCACAGCTCAATCAATTGAATTTCCACTGTTTTTTGGAAAAAGTATAAGTGTACTATGCAGATATTAACGGTCACAAGGTAATAGAGTTAAGCACATGTTTAAATATTAAGTGAATTCATTTATGGTTGTTGACCCATTTTAAAATTTTGCCTCCTGTCACTTGTATTCCAATTATTGAAATAAACTGTATAATGCTATAATTTAAGACATGTTTTTGTTATAAGCAGCTAACATTTCTTTTCCATATAAAGTATTTCAGTAAGTGCATGGGTATAGTTACTGCAGTTTTTCTGCTTGTGAGTGAGTTCGACAGTTAAAGCAGACATTTTCAAAATTTATCTCAGATATCAAAAGTTAACAAAACTCTGTTCTTCCATACTTCATTATATCAGATTGTTTTCTTTAACTTTATTATGAACATATTACTGGCTAATTATTTTTTGATTTTTCATAAAATACATTTCCCTCAAACCAGAAGAGCAGTTATTGTTAAGTGCTCTCTAATAATTTGTAAAGACGCTGCTGCTACTACTGAGTTTATCATTGTGTTTGATTAATAAACTTTTACTCCAGAAATTTTGTAATTTGTCTTTTGATTGTTTGAATGTTAACATTAATGCCTGATGTTTTTCTATGATTTTAGCTGAAATACAAAAGACTTGCTTATGTTTATCATATGATACACAAGTCAAATATATACATACCAAAGTCCTGTGAATTAACCGTTTTGAAAAAAGTATGGATTTTTTTTTTCAAGCTCAGTTGATGCAACTGGCACTCTAATTATTAATGTATTTTTTTATTTTATGAGGTTTACCAAAGCACCTTACCTTATCAACCTTAAAATGATTATTTAAGAACCAGAATCCTCATGTGCAATTAATTATTCATTTCCCATCTCAAAAAAATCAAGCTTTGTATATTCTAATACTTTGATGAAACAGTGTTTTCTGAGTAGACAACACTTATGACATATCAAGACATTACACAGTTGCAGCGCCATATCAAGTAGAAACTGATCAATGTCCAGCGTTTCCATGTTTCATATGCCTAAAATTTCTGATATCTGAAACAAATAAGGATATGATTTAAAAAGTGTCTCCGTGTTTGATGATCCTGTTAAGTGTGGAGTTGTGGAGCCTCAGTCCCTCCTCCCAATATTGGCCTACACTAATATACCTCAGCCGTCATCACATTTGTCTAGATTGCAGTACAAGTACAGTACAGTCGGTCAAATCGTGGACCATATTGCCCTCTTCTGTTTAAATAAAATAACACGCTATATTTTTGTGGGCGACGCAAAAGGGAGCACAATAATGCCACTAAAGTAATGCTATTATTTATTTTAATAAGCTGTATGAATTTATATAGGCCTATATTCTATCAATTAAAATATAAATCCACATTAGAACTTTAAAGACAGAAACCTGCACGACTGTTCAAGAGATTATACCAAGCTGTAATTTGGGTCTGCATTTTTGTAAGCAAATGTGAGACTTGTGTATAAAAATAATAATCTACGTGTTTTATTTAGAAATGGTAACTTTTTCCATCAAGCAGCATCGGGGCAAAACCACCTGCGCTTTTAAAAACACAGCATTGTTTTACCGACGTTTCACAACCAAGAAACAAAAAACACCGTGTCATTACATGATACTGCAATTACATGATCCTTCAATTGATTTTTGTATTCCATGAAGCTATTCTTTGCCACATATGAGGAGTTTCAGGAAAAGCAGGGCTGGATCACCACAGGAAGTATGAGGGATGCCCCTGCATACATAATTTGTCCATTCATTTATTTTTAAATGAATTAAACAACATGTTATTTGTGTTTTGAACAGTGTGTGCGTGGTCAGTACTTTGACCGGTAAATGTATTTCGTTGATTACTCGTCTTCGTTAAATGATGAGCATACCTTAAACAAAGCATTAACTCCACATTCAACGGACGGGCGCAGAACCCGAAACGGAATTATTTGCTCGGACGGGAAGTGAACAGACCATGCGACCCGGTCCACTTGTCATCCCATGCTTTGTATCTACATTGAATATAAACAGATTTTATGACACACGTTCACAATACCTCAACACTATAAAGCCGAAACGTCATGGGTATTAAAATACCTCCATGTGTGATATCACTTATATACACTGAGGCCTATTTTGGTAATCAGACCTGTCTCTTAGTGTTTTTAAAAAGTTGCACTATAACTTTAAAACACGGTGGTCCCGCCTATTTTATATATAGCGTTTCGGGCGCTAGGAAAAACTGCGCTGTGGTTGGCTGTGGCTACTTGTCCATCAAAGCTCGTTTTGCGTTTCATTGGTGAAAGACTAGCATTCGCCCGTGACTCTCGCGGTACTGCTGCACGAAGATGGCGGCCGAACTGGTGGAAGCGATGGCAAGTAGAGCTTGGCTAGCTTTGATTTCAGGAGAGACGGGCGCGGGAGTGTTGTGTGAAACCCATCCTTATCATGGGAAACAAGAGGCTTTATGTGAATATACTGAAGAGTTTGTACAAATGTGGCGTATTACATTCACGACGAAGCCAACTAGCTTGTACAGCTAACTTAGCTAGCCTGCAATGTAATGTAACCGGGCAAGTGCGTTGGTCGGGCTAGCATCACGCTGGCTCAAAAGGCAGACACCGAAAATGAATGATGCTACCGTATAACACTTGGTGGTTTTCTGATAAAATGCTCCCCGGCGCCATAACATTTGACATTATTTAGCTTACAACGATGTCTGACTGTAGTTAGCCGGTTAGTTAATGGTACCGTGCACCTGTCAAAATGTCTAGTTGCCATGATTGAATACCGACATCCCAGTCTATAGAGAAGCTAGCCAGCCGATTAGCACAGGCTACATTGGTAAATGTGCAAGTGAAGCCGACGAAACGGCAGTGCTTCTGTGTTCAAAGCTGGGTTTTAAAATGTCATATTCAATCAGAAACCAAACTGAAATCGACTATGTTGTAAAAAGAAAAACCAAGACACAATGTAGTTGTGTCACTGCTGCCAAATCAACAGTGCCAGACAAAGCTAAAGCGTGCTAGAGAGCTGTGTTTTTTTAACAACAACATTCAGTGCTCTACCCCAGAGTTATTCTGTTTGTCCGCATAAGTTTAGAAACTGTGTTTCGGATGGCTGTTAGGTAAACATCCTTATGTAAGCTATATGTTTAATCATTTGTGCCCTGCCGTGAGAAACTTTAGCGTTAACCGATTCCACTCGTGTTCTGTAATCAGTAAAACTGCACAAAATAAATTCAAGATTTACAACTTTAACAAGAACCTTATACCTCTATGGCCTAAAAGGAATAAATCATCACTCGATTGATCTGATTATCTTAAATGTAGTGTATTCTGAGAGTAAACAATAGTGCTTCTTGTAGTGTTCCTTCCTCTCAAAGTTTGGGTGTCCATCAACAGTCAACAGACCATCAACTGTCAATACAAATGACATTCACTAGTGAATCCTCAGAAACTGGTTTAAATACATGTTGTTCATTAGTAATAGGACACACCTTTTAATAAATCGATTTTTCTTGAAGTTGGTGAGTTGTAAATTCAAGGTATGTTGTGCCTCCTTGGACTGATAACATACCACTAGCCGACCTACGTCTGTCTGTGTTCAAATACAGAGCAGAACTGCAGCTTTTAAAATGTATTTTGTATTTCTGTTGTGATATTTTTTAAATATATTGCTGTACAATCTATATCTAAACACAGTCTATTGTTGTTTATGTATCTGAGCTTTACATGTTGGCGTGTGTCAGTAACACTATGGAATACAGAGGAGCAGTCATACATTTGAGCTATTGATCCAGATTCAGGCTCCTAAAGTTTATTTAATTTTACAACAATTTGCATGAGAAAGGTTCAGTAACAATGACTAGGCTTCAATGCGAGTGGTCAGAATGAAAAGCAGTGCAAGTTCTTACTGCATCCAACTAATTACGAGACAGGTTCAAGCCTCTGTAGGATTAGAGTGACTAAGGACAGAAGCTAATTTTAGCAGGAATGAAACTGTTCAAGGCATTGCTTTGTCATGGTAAATGCTTTACATGAATTATAGATAATTGTGTTGAGCATGTCACAGGCAAGCTAAGGTTTGTTAAGGAAAGAATAACCACAAGGAATAGTTTATTAGATTAGTTTTGACTTTGTTTTTTGTTTTTTTAATTCAGACAGCCTACTTGGGAACTTACTGCAATTTCAATCATAATGTATTGTGATGTATTTTCCACCTTGGATCAAACAGAAAGTGATGCCTTTGGAAATCAGACTCTAAAGACCTGTTTAAATATAAATCTATATATGTATATATAATGTATTTATATAATATTTATTTAAAAAACAGGTTAAGAGGGACTTGTAAGGCTTAACTTTAAAAACATAGGAAAGAAAAGAATATTTAAAGTTATGAAATTGTAAGAAAAAGTAAGAAGTTGAAGAAAAACAAAGCCATTAACAATGCTGTTAAATGGTTCTGCATTTCAGTCAAGTATTTATATGTCTTGGATTTTGACTTGACTCCAAATATTAGTTTGTACTCATAATTTCACAACCTTGTCACTCAAACTTCTCTTGTCTTCTTTTTGTCTTTTCATTTCTCTAGAACATGGTCAAAAGTTTCCGGGTCTCAGACCTGCAGACGCTACTGGCCTCAATGGGTCGTAGCAAAAGTGGGCTAAAACAGGACCTGGTTGGGCGCGCGCTGAGGCTAGTGCAGACTGAATATAGCCCCGAGCTTCTAAAGAACGTCAGGCAGCTCTATGAGTCGCGCTTCCCTAAAACATCTGGCTGGCTTGCAGCTCGGCGTCCAGAGAGCATCTCAGTTGCATACTCCCTCAGCTCCTCCCCCAGTGCCACCTCTCAGGGCGCAGACTACCTCAACGGCATTTCCAAACCAATCCCCACACCCGCACCAGAGGTCAAGCTGGTGCCACTGCCCTTCTACCAAACTTTGGAGACGCTATTGCCACCAACAGAACTAAGTGAGTGTATATAGTTTGTCCCTCCTTTGTATTAAATAATTTGTTTAATTAAAATGTAATGCCCTTAACATTTTGTAATGTTGTAATAATGGTTTTCTATACACACATTTACAGTTGCCCACAACAATGAGAAACTGCAGGACAGTCAATGCATATTTGAGTTAACACCGAATCAAGCAGACCAGATCAGAAATGCAGGGTAAGAAAATCTAAAGCTTCTCCTCAGATCTGCATTTTTAACATAAGCTTAATTTACAAATCCTGGACTGATGTTAATTTTAACTTGTGACCTTTAACTTTCTTAGTGAACTTCGACCAGGAATCAGATCAATTCAAGTGGTTCTTAGGTAAGCTCCCTGTATTTCCAATTCGCCTGTTCTGCCCACTGCTGTGCTGTAAATCGAAAGAAAAAATAGATACAAGTGTGATGCATGTTCAAATAATACCGTAATAATCATTTTTTAAAATGGAATATGTGATTTGTTTATGTAAACAGTCAAGTTCTGAATCACTCAAAGACTTGACAGATACTATCAGTCTCGCTGATGGATTCTCTCATCAGATATTCTTATTGTACTTATCTGATTCTCTCCTATTACTCTCTGTTGCAGAATCTGTTACACAGACTCCATTGGTGTTCAGGAGGATCAGTATCCTCCAAACATTGCTGTCAAAGTCAACCAGTCGTACTGTCATGTGCCGGTAAGTTGCTTCTCTTCTCAGGGAGAAGCCACACCTTGAGAATACAAACATGACTAAAGTTTGGCTGTTCTTCTGTTCTTGTCAAAGAATTTGCTCAGTCATTACTTTAAGCCATTTGTTTTTCAGATAGTCAGGGAGTCGCCGGTTAGAGTTTGGGCAGACTTTCTGCTAGGTCCTGGCAATGCCAGTGTCATTACATATGGTAGTGGTGGATTAGCTAACCTAATGCAGGTGATAATAAATGTGTATGACTACTATTGAGGTATAGATCCAATGTTGGTTTGCTAGCTTGAAGACTCAGTGGCACTCTTAAGCTGGCAGTCTCTGTGTGTGGCTTACAAACTGCTGTGGTATTATGCAGTAATTTGCTGTTGGAAGTCTTTAACATCCAAGATGAGTGTTTTCTGTGTTGTTATGTTAATGAGATATATAGTCATTAAGTCAAACCGGAGAGACTAAATTCAAAAATGAGTGTTGTGAAATTTGGAAGATCCTGCTTTACAAAAGTTGCTGTTCATAATCCCACTCAGTCTGAGATGTTTGAGCTTCCAATAAATTGTTGTGTTTTCAACAGGCAAAGTAACTGCCCGAGATACTGCCTGTATTAGTAATTTAATAGCTGATTGTTTTCATATTAAGAAAATAAGTAAATCTTCAGTTCCGCCAAATTATTCAAAAACACATTTTTAGAATAAAACAATCGATTGCTGCTGTAAAATAAAAGTGATATATAATCTAGTACTAATTATAAAGTTTCTTGGTTCCCTTTTTTTCTTAACTTAAATAAGTACGCAGGAGCACATCTACATACAGAGCAAAAAGAACACTATTGATCTGACTCATCAAACATCCACATTCTGCTTTCTCTTAGCTTAGCGCTTTTTATTCAGTTGTCAAATCAATTTGAACTTTGTTAGTAAAAAAATTCACTTAAAAAAGAGTCTAGCAACTAATGAGTCTTAAACTGTATCTAGTCCTTTCAGAAGGAAGTCCTCTGATCCTTTCATTACAACAAATATCTCAAAAACAAGTTATAGTTGGATAATTTTATGCAATTCTTTGGTGTGTGTGTTTATCTTCACAGGGCTATTACCCCTCAAATAAACCTGGTGTTGAACCCCGTCGTCCTTGTCGTCCTGTGAACATCACTCCTTGGTTGCATCTCTCCACTGCCACCAACAGGGTCACAGTCACCTGGGGAAACTTTGGCAAGGTCAGGGTCTTATCTTATTTAGGTGTGTCTCAGGGTAAATGGCTCAAAAACTGCAGGACAAGTGTTTTTTTTTACTTAGAAACTCTGTCCAGGTCCTCCTGGCAAATTCCATGCTGCGCCAACACAGGCTTGGACACGTAGATCTCTTCCTCATGTTTCTTTGTTCCACTCATTTGTGCATGGTATTACTGAATGAGCAAAGTACTACAGTTTTGACTAACAACAGTGCTTAAGTGTGATGCTCCTAAGAGAAATGTTGCTGATTAAGTGATTCACCAGTCACGTCTTGGTTTTGTTTCGAAATGGATCCTAAGAATAAGAATTGAGTGCTCAGCATTCTCAGTCAATGCAAGTTTACCTTGTGGTTGACACACAAGTGGCGTTTTTGGGTATTTCTTTCAGATATTAAGTCATCTTTTCAGTAAAGCCTCAAAATGTTTGTGCACAGACTCTGTGTTTAGAGAATTCAACAAAGATCCAGGAGATGATTTACATTCTTCACTCTACAACAGAGAGTTTACCCAATTATGTTTTCAAAATGTACTTGACTTTGTATTTGACCCATATAACTAGAGAGAATATCTTGCATTAAATGCTGTTGAATAATTAAAAGAATTCCAAAGGATCGATTTCCCTCAAATTCTTCTTTTAACATAAAATAAGAATTGTGAATCCAAACTAATTTTCTTTCCATGACAAATCTCTTTTAGAGTTTTTTAAAGAGACCCCAAGGTTGCCTTCATACACATGCTCCATCTTGGATTTTTCATTTTTTAAAATACGTGCTCACAACCTCAAAATGTTTGTGTTTTCAGCGGTACTCTGTGGCAGTGTATTTAGTGAGGGTTTTCACTGCAGCAGACCTCTTCAGCCAGCTGAAACTCTGTTCTGTTGAGAGCGCAGAACGCTGTCGCGAACGCAGTAAGTGGTCTATTTGTTTGTTTTTTTTAATGTGACTTTAAAGTCCTGCGACTTGACTTCACACCAAACACTGTCACCTCAGTTTTGCCTTTGGAAGTCATTTAATTGAACTTTTGTTTAACACTGTTAAGGTGGAACTAGATTGTGTGTCTGCACAGACATACATATGGCAACATGTTATCCTGTAAACTATCAGTGATTCTAAATAATGTTTTATTTACAGTTCAGGACAAGCTACGATTTGATCCAGAAAGTGAAATTGCAACCACAGGCCTCCGGGTTTCTCTCATTTGTCCAGTAAGTACACCTTTACGATAATGCCTGACATGTTTAAAGATGGATAAATCTGTCTTTGTTATACATTTTCTGCTTCAGATCTTTAGTATTAAACGTAAATTGTCATTAATGTTTGTCCCTCTCCCACTCTGCAGTTGGTGAAGATGCGGCTGGGTGTCCCATGTCGAGTTTTAACTTGTGCCCATCTTCAGTGTTTCGATGCAGTTTTCTTCCTGCAGATGAATGAGAAGAAGCCCACATGGACCTGCCCCGTGTGTGACAAGCCCGCTCCCTTTGAGCTGCTAACCATTGATGGGTAAGGAGATAGAAACATGCTCTTACTCATCCCACCCCTGCACCATCATCTTTCTTTAAATAAAAACTGAAAATTCAGACTGTGTGTAATTGTAGCTATCTCTGTGTTGTGGCCAACTTGAGGGACGAATTAATTCAGTTAATTCAAAGAGTTTAGGCTGTGTATCATTTAAAAATGATTTAAAAAGTAGTAATAGCTTTACCTTAAAAGTTAAACATATACATACAACTTCATTTAATTTTTCTTTCTTTTTTTGTTTCATTTTTATTCAGTACACATCCTAATTTTTACACCCATTCATTTTTCACTATTTAAATTTTGAGTTTAACGCAGATATTGTTTGGCTGGAAAAGTTTTCATACTTCTGGTACTTGGTTATTTTAGTAGGTATCTTTTTAAGGGTATCAAGTATCTTCTCTCAGGTTTTTGATGCTACTTTGTGCATGGTGCAAATCAACCATGCACCAACCTACTGCTTTTATTGTTGATGCTATACGGCTTCAGAGAGTATTCATTTGTTTTGTGAATTTCTGTGTCTACGGTCAGGTTGTTTTCCGAAAGTTTTGATCCTAATTGTTGATCTACTTGATGTAACACAGACTGTAATTTGGAGAACTGCGGTATTGTGGGACTTAAGGACCCATACATTCTTTTACAACCCTCACTGCTACAAGTGACTCTCAAGACAACTTAAGTCACACTGTCTATGAGGCTATAGGTGCAAAATTCTTATCTATAATCTGTCGGCAGTGTTTTTTTTTCGAAATTATGACTGCATTTTAACACTTTGTCTATTCCTTGTATTGTACTACTGACAGAAAACTGAATTTTATGATGCAGGAAAAACACAGATAAGCCTGCAGCCCCATTTTTCAAAGATTTATGACAAGATATTTCAATCCAAAAACCATTTCGGCAACTAGTCTTCCGCAAACTTTAAGCAACTCTTGCAGGCACACCCTTATTTTCACAATAACTGAAAGCACTGAGTTGAAATTTGGCTTTGAGGTACAGTTGCATTCCTTAAATTCATCATTCCTAAAGCTTGTGTGAGCATCCCTTCTTAAATGATCACTCAAGGTTTCGGTTTCAACAGATTCAACACTAAATCTTGTCAGATTTTTAAAGGTTTGTTTTGGTAGTTAAAAAAAAGCCAAGTATCAGAGTTTATATTGTTTATTATCTTAAGTGGGCAAAAATAGAATATCTTGCCATCCAAATAATCAACATTACAGAGACAAAGTCAGCATTGTGGCAAAGGCTAAAGATTTGTAAGAAGATAAAACTGTTGTAGAATGCTGCAGGCAACTGTTGCAGTACTATGAAGTCGCCTCAGGTTGGCTCTTGTTTGCAGCACAGAATGTAAAATCACCAGCGGCAGGTTTGTAGAACATAAGGCACATCCCCTGTTACAAAAGCCAGTCAGCTCATAGCAAAGTCAACTGGTCAGGTCAGTTACAAAGTGTCAGTAGGTCAAAGTTAAAGAGTTTTGTATGAAAACACAACTGCGTATGAGAAACAAGCCTTAAAATGAAATTGAACCATAAAACTGACAGCTTTACTGCTCTTTGTCTGCTCCCTTCCTTTCACTCTGTCGTTCTCTTTTCAGCCACACACACCTTTTTATGTTTTCGCTTTTTTTTTTATCAATGCTAGAAATACAACAGTAACGACTCCATCACTATACTCGTGTACATATATAAAGATGCAACAAATCATATCCAGCTATGAGCAAAAAAGCCTGAAAAGCCAGCAGTTTTAATGGAAGCACATGGTCTTTGCTATGGAGATGGTGTGCCATCTCTTCTTATTGTGTTGGGGGGAACTGGCATGTTTTGTATTGGAGTATTGCAGGATATGCATTGCAAGTAGTTGCAAGTTTCAACTCATCTCTTCATAAATCTTTGGCCTGAAATGGGATGAAGAAATTTAAACCATGCAGAACTCTGCTGAGCTCCTGCGAGTTGAGTTAGAATTGAGTACTGTTTCTTTCCTAATGTGTTTCAGGCTGCTATCTGAGATTCTGAAACAGACAAGCGAGGACATCGAGGAGATTGAGTACTTAACTGACGGCTCCTGGCGACCCATCAGAGATGAAAAGGAGAGAGACAGGGAAAGGGAACGCAGCAACACACCAGAGTGTCCTGTTGTTGATATATGTAAGTGTCAGTCTTACCTCTCTTTCTCAACTTGTAGATTTTGTTTTCCTTTAACATACATTACTTTACTGTTGTAAGCACTCTTTGTTTGTAATTAATTGTAAAATCGTCTTTGTGTCCTGTAGGCATTCCTGAAGCAAATGGTTATTCACCGGCTCACAGCAGCACCAGCCTGACAGGCAAATCTGGAAGTGGTTCTGTGGCAATGACGGGAGTCACAGGAGGACCTGCTGTGGCACCTGGAGGAGGTGCAGTGGTAGATCTGACTCTTGACTCCTCCTCTGAGGAGGAAGGGGGCGGGGCAGGAGGAGATAGTGAGGACACTGAGGACAGCGCTGACAGTCCTGCCCCAAAGAGGGGCCGATACAACTACGACAAGGACCTGGTCACTGCCTACTGACCCCACAGCTCTGTCCCCTCACAGACTGACACACACACAGAGACAGAGAGGCAGGGGGCTACAAACTCGAGGACAGTAACACAGTAATCCACTAGATGCAACAACCTTCCATTATGCTCGAACATCAGAGCCTTTCAGCAGCTCTGCTTTTGATCCGACAACAGACACACACTCAAACATGCTCTGTCAATGAATCTTCAGTCTAGGGTGATTAGGATTCCTCTTTGTACTGTACACCACTGGAAACAACTCTAACTCTTTTTGGCCATCTGTCACCTTGCAGTGAATATCTGTACCGTCCTGCCTCTGTTTAAGAGACTGAATAAATTGAGCACACCACCACCACTACCACCACCACCACCACCACCATGCTTCCACCTCTCTCTCCAGATTTTTCCCTCTCTACCACCACATCTCTCTTGGAATTACAGGCTCTTTTAGCCGTGGGCGTTCAGTGTTGCGTCTCAGATTTTTGTCACATTTGTGATGAACAGGCAAGCCGAAAATTGAAGCTCCTCAATACTTTTTGGTAAAAGTTCAAAAACAACTTAAGGAAAAGAGCATGAATCATTTTTTGGGGGAGGACAAGGCAGAGATATCTGGAGTGTGATGCAAATTTAAACCTCTCCCATTGTGTTATTATATCTTTGTTCAGAGAACGAATCTAAAGCTTGAAATGGGTTTTTCAGGAATTTATCCTTTTAATTATGAAAGGGCAGAACACAATACTGGCCTCAATGTGTGATGCTTTCCATTTTTATTTTGTCCTTAGATAAAGAGAACCTACCTCAGTCATAAAACTTAGCAGACTGACCAGAGACTAGCTTAAAAAGAAGCATAGGACGGAAGAATTGAAGAGCCTCTTTGAAGCCAATTTTACACTGGAGATTTTTTTTTCCTTCTTTTTTATTTTTATTTTTTGCTTTGTTTTTTGTTTTAATCTTTTATTCCATTGTTCCATGCAGCTTTGTTCCCTCTGAAACAACAAAATCTGTGTCGAAGGGCGGGCTAGTCTGTGTAAAACCAAGCTAACTGTGGATGTCAGTGATGCAAAAAGTTGCAGGTGGTACTGTACCATTCTGTAAAACACGACTGCAGTTATCTCGCTCTAGCAGGATTTTCTGGGGGTAATATATTGGCATTGCATATGGATGTAACTCCTCAAAATGACTGTATGGCAGCTGTGCCAAAGCAGATGTATTTTAAGAATTCACTGATGGGAAATGGTTACGAGACTTTGGTGCCTTTTTTTGTTGTTGTTGTTGAACGGTGAAGATTGGAGCTGATTGTTTTGAGGCTAGCTTAGCTCGCCAGCAGACCCTAGTCTGAGAGGAGGTGTTGTATTTTATTTAGAATTCTTCCTTAGGTGTTTTTTTTTCCAGTAGGAGAAATGGACTAAAAAGCAGAAACACATCTGTGGTAAAGGGAGGGGAATCGAAGTGATATCAGTCTTTTCCCCCCACATTTCGATGTCCTTTTCTGGAAGTATCATATTTATTTAATTGCTTTGAAATCTCTTTAACAGTTGTTTGTATTAAGTCTCCATAACATTTGGCTGTCATTCTGTACAGTTGGGAGCTATTAGTTGGAGAAAGCAGGACACCTCTGCTGTGGTTTGAATGTTGGGTTATAATTAATCTGACTGATGGCTATGCTGTTGACCAACACTCCTTTCTTTTCCTCGGAATGAATCCAACCAAGGGTCAAAGCACCATTCAGAGTACTGTGCTGCAGTGGGTTCAACATGTCTGACACGACAAAACGTAATGAAGTGTCAATAAGTGCAACCCCACCGAGCCTAAAGTCATTGATTGGATTACAAATGGTCCTGTCTGGAACAAGTGAAGCTGCTCCAACCAACAAGCCCCTTCGGCTTCCTTTCAATGTAGATAAGGTCACATCTATTTGCTGGAATAGAATTGGTCTTTAATTGCTACATGCTGTAGGCTTACAACTAATATTCCTCTGCACCTGCACTAGTATTGTCAGTATGTGATGGCTGCTCCTCAGATAAGGATCTTCAGGCTGCTTGTGCAGGCGTTTTGTTTGTCTGCAGGAAGGTCATCTGTGTTTGCTTGAAGATGAGAAAAGGCTGTTGCTGTGTTGTTAGAGCTGTTTGCACTTTCATCTGATACTTCATCCCACTTTGTGGCTTGTTTATTTTAAAGCCATCCTTTAGTGAGTTTTAACTAAGGATCCCTGACTATTGTGATCAGTTCTCCTCAACCATCTCATGAATGGGAATCAGAAAATGTGAAACCAGTAAAACAGCAAACTACTCCAGAGCAAGATGCTAGGTGGAGAATAGAACAGTGGTTGCATTGTGTGTTTCCCTCTCCTGTAATCCCTTTGTTGCGGTTTGATCAGCACAGAATTTGGTCTTCTTTTTCTTTGCTCAGATGCTCAGAAAAATGACATTTACACATTGATCCACGGCCTCACTGTTGCAAGTGCATCCTGATAGTGTTGATGATTGAAAAAGTAGGTCGAGTCAAATCTGGTCTTCCATTTTTCTCCTGTGACACGCTGGCATAAAAAAATCAATATATTGATGAAAAAATTTTTGATAATCCACAAAAAACTGGTTGATGGCACTTTGGCTGTAATACATCAGAGTCTGTCCCTGAATCAGATCTTCTTACGTATCAAGCGTTTGAAGAAAAATAATATAAAGAACTCTAATGCCTGTCTTGAAATAGGCAATTTGTATTTGTATGTAACTGCTATACATATTCAGAATGACTTTGTTCATTTGTTTATAGGTATAGAGGGACATTATTTGAGCGGATCTCCTAAACTTTTCTTTGCATTACGGTTAAAGATGAGAGGTGGTGCAGGTTGCTTCTGTGGAACTGAGCCAGTGAAGTTTGCAGGCTGTTTGAGAGCTGGAGAGAGCTGAGGGTCTGGTCTTTTTTGTAGAGGCATCTCTTATAATTAATGCATAAGGTAGCATGGGCAGAGGCTTACAATCCATGATGTAAATGTTTTGTTTGATGTGTTTTTTTTATATGTTCATATTAAAAGACAATAAAATTTAAATAATATTTTATTAAGCCTTGAATTGCCTCCAGTTGTTCCTATAGGCAAAAAGACAATAAGACGCGGTTGAGGGCAGCAGCACCTGAAGCTGATGCTACAGAGGACTGGGAGGCCTGGTCAAGGTGGAGATTGTTATGTCCAGTACCAAATTCTCAGATCTGGGGACACATTTGATGCCTGTTCAGGATAAAACTGTAAAATTTAAAATGATCGTATTCTAACAGCTGTTATTGACGTGTGGAATTAATTAAAATCAGTTCTTAAAAACATGTCTGCCATCTTTTTATTTTGAAAATTGTATACCCAGCTATAGGGGACACTGGTAATGACAGGATCCACAGGGATAAATGCAACACACTTTATTTCCGGCGTTAATGTCTGCAGGTAAATGTATCAGGATAAACCTCAGGTGAGGCAAATGAGTCTGTCTTGAAGATACTCAGTCTTCCTATGAAACTGAGTTATTTTAGAGTCTTTTTTGGTCATAACTGGTCTAATGTAGTTTTGGGGGATTAATACCCTCATTAGACAGCGCACAGTGGATAGATGACAGGAAAATAAGGGAGACAAATGAATAACATGAGAGAAGAAATGCTTTGACTTTTCTTTGATCAGCACCTTGAATTGAATGTATTGTAATGTATTTTTTTATTGGAAGCATTAAATATTGAGATAGTGGTGCTATCAGCTTAGCGAGTGGATCACCTGAATACTAAGTTCAGTGTTGTAAGCAGTAGGTCTTCAGCATTACAATATCTTGTAAATTATAAAATGGAAGCTCTTGATTTGGGTATAAATAAAACCATGCACTAAAATATCCCCAAACCAAGAATTTTGTTGTCAGTTAAAATCTTTGCTTCCTTTTGGCACACTAGGTAGTTTTTTTTTTTATTTTGCTAAAATGGCTCTGTTTCACAACAGACATTTGGACTTGTCATTGTGGGAATAGCACTTGAGTTTCTGATAACATCAACAACACCTCAATACTGTTCAAGTGTTCCAGGAAAGCATAAGAGTGTGACAGTGAGCCAACATGAACCAAGAAACTGATGCTACTATATGGAATTTGGCCATAGCTCACATAGTTATTCACACTGCTGGCCTTCCTACTAAGACATTTAAAAAATATATTTATTTAAATAAATGTTTGATGAATTATCATGATTTTCTTTTGATTATACTGAGGTTAAGCTAAATCGTGTAATAAAGATTAACAGGAGTAATTTGAATCACCTATTTGTATTTTTTTTATTTCTCTTCTAACAGCATAATGGTTGGGATCTAAAGACTGTGACTTCAGGAACAGCCAAAAGGTCATGCTTTTGTTTTTTGCTTTTTCTTTTGTTTTCTGTAAATATGGTTTCTCATATTCATTACCTCAGAAACGTTGCATCAATAACTGGGGCAACAAGAGGAAGTTGAGTTGTGAGATGAATCAGACAGAGAGGATGTGAGGAAGCTCAGTTTACGTGCTTTACATCACAGATATTCTAAGAAGGAGTGTGGGTTATAGATGTGTGGGTTTGTCTTCCACGCAACAATGGTGAGAGGTGCAGGACTGCTTTTATTATTTGCCTCATTTATAATTATAAGTTGATGAGAAGATAGACAAGACATCTACAGTATGTTTAAGCTTATCAGATCAGCAGTAAACATAAAGGTGATAAAATGCAAGGTGATTCAGAGCAAGAACAGTCAAGCAGTTCAGCAATAAAGGGGCATGTTTGGTGAGAGAAACTTTAATTTATCACACTGTATGTCCATAGAGGAGGAAGACGTGCTACTGACTGAGGATGATGACACTTTGTTTAATAACAGTGGCACAATGGCAGTTAATAACAGTGGCATTGCTGAGGATATACTGACACCAATATTATGGGGATGGATATATAGATAAAAGGTACATTTATAATGATTTGTTAATGAAGCTACTGAAGGGAAATGTTTTGTTTAATAAAATTGCTCCATCTGAAAATTCTGTAAAAGATGCATCCAGTATATAAAAGTTTACTTAGGGAGATAACAAATGAAATTGAGAGTCAAAGTTCACTGAGATAATAAGATTTCCAATCAATCAGAAACAGCATTTGGGTGAATCCCATTGCAATTTCTATTTGCAGCTCTTCTTGGGCTGAAAAATTGGTTAATGGAATATTTAAAGAAATTGGGGTTTTGATTAATTTGTAGCTATTCATAAAATATTTTAAAAAGTACAAATCTAGTGTATTATCCAAAATCATCGCCCCAGGCTAAAAAAAAATCCTTTCTTCAATTTACTTGCAATCTTCTATCTATTGTAAATGTTCAGTTCCTTCTTCTTACCACTGGGTGGCAGTAATGTACTTTGAGACTATTAAACAACTTTAACATATAAGCAAACAGCGGGGATGGGTAAGATATGGTTAAACTGGTCTTTTACCTCACTAAAAGCAGCATACCGGAGATGTAATCACAAACTGCAGATGTCATGCTCCACTAGTATGATTTCTTCCTCTCTAGTATGAACTTGTCGGACGGCCTCAGTCTCGCGCTATTTATGAGGGGCTCTCCCGTCACACAGGTCTGATGCTGCAGCTGGCAGCTGCTTCTTCCTGTATTGAAGCACCACCAAGCTGAGCCAAAGCCCATTTCGCTACAGAGCCCCACACCCCGAAACGCGGAGGAATCTATTGCTCGGACGCGGTTCTCTTGTGGAGGGAGCGCAAGTCGAGTCGGTCTTCCGGTGCCGGTAGAACCGTGGTGGCCCGTTGTCTTGTGAAAGCTGAGAAGCGAGGAGCTGCACATTAGGACTGAGAGACGCAGGGCACGATTTTTCCAGGAGCTGGTGCTAGCTAGGAGCGGCTAGGCGGCTAGTGGCTAGTAGCAGCAGCAGCAGCAGCAGGTAGATAACCCCAGAAGAAGCAAAAAATAGAAATGTGTTAACTCCAAAATCTATACATGCATCGGAAAACGAGCTGAGATTTAAATCGCACCTCGGCATGATACTATATTTAAAAAAATAGCTAACTGTCATGCAACCGAAAGTATACTAACTTTGCTAACGTTAGCTAGCCAAGTCACTAGCCTTCCAGAGCTGATCCTGTTGCTTTTTGAGACTCAGTTTTCAGCAAGTTAACGACTAGATTTGCAGCTTTCAATCTAACTGCAGGTTCGTGTAACATTATTGTTCGAAGACAACGTTCAGGGAAGTTATTGAAATGCCTCCCAAAAGGAAACCCGTTCCCCTGAACATAAAGCCCATTGGGGAAGGACAGGCCACCTCCAACACAATTGATGCTGCATCTGAGTGAGTAGTCCTGATATGAGTAAAAAAAAAACGGTACCTATGTTTTTAGAGAGAATATCTGCATTTGTTCTGTATACAAAGTTGACCATTATCGTTTAAAAGTACTGTATAATATTATTCCCAATGCACACCCACATTAGAGATATTTTAAATGTATCTGTCATTCATTTTTCTCTCTGTCTGTAATAAATCCTGATGATCTGAATATTGTCTCCCTACAGAGCCAATCTCGAGGCCTTACAAAAGAAACTGGGTGAGCTGGACCTTGATGAACAACAGAGGAAACGACTGGAGGCCTTTCTCACCCAGAAAGCTCAGGTCGGGGAGCTGAAGGATGAGGATTTTGACCCCATATGTGAGTTGGGTGCTGGGAACGGAGGAGTGGTCAACAAAGTCCGCCACAAACCATCGGGTTTGGTCATGGCTCGCAAGGTGAAAGTATTGTATTATATTATTTCTGGTGTGGTGAAGTGTGACAGAAGAAAGCTAAATCAAAACACATTGTTCACTTCAAGTGCAGTCTTGATTTTATCAGTGCACCTGGTTATGTGGAGGAAAGTACGCAACGCTCCATGATGTGATTGCAACAATGATAAAAGCCCTAAATACCTGAAAATGCACATGGGCAGTTATTCTTTACAAGATTCAAAAGTTCAAAGGACTGGTCGTTACCTGTTTTATTTCTAAACATGTAGTCATACACTTAGATGAGACATGAATATGTTCTCATGACAGACTTGCCACAGAGTGCAGTTTGAGGAGTGTTAAGACCCTAATATTTAATCTACAAATCTGTGAGTCCAACAGCATAAGGAAATTGAGATTATCATATTGGATAAATCATTGTGGCAAATACGTTGGGCAATATTAGCCTTTGACAGAGAAATTATTGGCAGTGAATATGTCACAAGTGAAAAAGAAGTTCAGTGAAGAAATGCCAAAGAAATGTCTGAAATAATTTGTAACCAGTGACTCAGTCACACATCAACAGGTAAAACACTGTAAAATGTGAGGCTCAGTATAAAACTGCAGTCTCTCCGGTTAAAAAAAATTTAACAAACTTAAAATGATCCTATCATAAGTGTTAACCTATTTTATTTATGTATTGAAAAATTGAATATTCATCAGCATACTATTTGTTTTCTGTCATGGATGTGCATCTAAAAAATATTACAAGGGCACTTAAAGCTATCTTTGCATATTCTTGTACACTGTGAGCTGTGTAGCCTACTTTCGTCCTATTTTAATCATAAAGAGGTTTGCACAGCTGACAAAAAGGGACTGTTATGTAGACTCAGCCCAAAACAAGCACAAGCTTGTAGGCTGTCAAGCTTGACAATGTGTGTTGACATGAAAATTGTATTTCCACTGAAATTTCTCCCCAAATGAAGGGAAAAAATTGGCAATATGAGAAATCCTGTAGGCGTTACTACCTTTTTTAAAGAGTAAGTGTAAATTCTGAGAAATTCTGAGCATATGTAGGCTCATCTAGTTGATTGAAACTATATGAAGTGATAAATCCTTTGTAGTGTGTGTTGATTGCTCCCATAGTGTTATAGTTATGCCAGTCACCTCCTGAAATAGATAGATACTTTATTGATTTCCACAAGAAATTCACAAAAATCCACGAGAAATCCACGAGAAATTCACAAGAAATGTGCTATCTTGAGATGTGCGGAGGTGAGCGAGTAATTGAGCGATATGTGTTGTGTTTGTCACAACAGCAGCTTACGATCTTATTGTTTCCCTCCTTAGTTGATCCACCTGGAGATCAAGCCAGCCATCAGAAACCAGATTATCAGAGAGCTGCAGGTGCTGCATGAATGCAACTCCCCCTACATTGTGGGCTTCTATGGGGCCTTTTACAGCGATGGGGAGATAAGCATCTGTATGGAGCACATGGTAAGCGACAAAGACTGTCAGCAGGGCCTACTACCAAAGAACATAGTACTGATGTGTATGGATGCCAGATTTTTGTCATGTAGTCTTTAAGTGGGTTTTAATAGTGCAACTTGTCTCTACAGGATGGTGGATCCTTGGACCAGGTCCTCAAGGAAGCCAGACGAATCCCAGAAGAAATCCTGGGGAAAGTTAGCATAGCTGTATGTAGTTCACTAATTCTGTTACATTTACAAAAGGTGCTTCTGACATTGTGGGATTTTTTTTTTTTTCAGTTCGTGGAAGACAAGTGAACAGTTTGGCAGTAATATGAACATTCTCAGAGATTGTTACTATACATGTATTTGCGTATGTAGTTCTGATTGTGGGTGTGTGTCTCTTGTGGTATTGCATTACTAGCCGTCATGCATGAATCACATACAATCCAGGCTGCTGTATTTTACTCAACTTAAACTCTTGCATCAAGGAATTACCAACAAAATGCTTTTATTTATGTTGTTTATTTCTACATATAGAAAATTTATTTATATGTGTCTACCACTGACTCTGTAGAGATAAATGAAGTTTGGACCTTTTCAAGATTTGGTGTCTTGTTTAATGCTTTCTTCTCTTGGTTGCAGGTATTAAGGGGATTAGCCTACCTGCGGGAGAAGCACCAGATTATGCACAGAGGTGAGGATGTTGTCTAGCCACAGTGAATTGCATTGTTTTCCAAATCCCTTCTGCAACACATTTTAAATACTTGCAATACAAAAGATATTAAGCTCTCAAGTAGATGATCAAATTGTAGGTGATTGACTAACAGAGTTACATGGTTATTTTAATGTTGACAAGAGTGTATGATTACATAAAAGTGTGGTATGCTGTGTACAACTGTGTTTAGGCTGTGCTATTAGTCAATTTGTACAAGACAGTGTTTATCACACAATCACTTTTTGGATTATTTGTTGTAATAACAACCACTGAGGAGGTTATGTTTGGGTCATTTTTTGTCTATTTATTTATTTATTTTTTGTTTTGAGTGTTAGCAGAATTAAAGAAAAAAAATAGCAGATATTAGATATGACTTTTATCGCTTGAAAGTAATGAGCACATCAGCTTCTCACAACATTAGTAGCCTGATTTTATTGCTAATTTTAAATTTTGTAAAGACAGTTTCTTAGCCGCAAGGTAGTATAAGAAAGAGCTAAATCTGAATTATGTTTTGGTTGTTTTTGTCAGGTAATAGCCATAAAATGTATAGACATAACAAATGAGTCACCCATTAGAGCAAATTGCGTTATGTTCCAAATTAAAGGATTGTCATCCTTCTTTAAAAAATTATACAGTATAGATGTTTTTTGTTGTTGTTTTGTGTTGTTTTGTTTTTCATGAGTGTTTGTTGTGAGTCATATAATGAGTCCCATTCCTTCAGTATGAGTGGTGGCTAAATTTTGAAGCACCATGCAAATGTACAGTCTAAACACCCTATTAGAAATGAAAAGATAAAAAGGCAGATTATTTTTCTAATGACATTATCCTTTTGCTCTGGGGTAAACTCTCTAACAAAAAGCTTTAGATATGATTGCCGTTTCCAAACTTTTTGTGTCACTGAAACCACTTAAAATGTGGCTACAACAACTCAACTGGCTCCAGTTGTCCGTGGTCAAGTTTAGATATTTTATTAAAAGTGTTCATAATTTTTCCTCCATATGTACTGCATCAACATCTTAAGAGCTTTAGCACGCTCACCACAAGGCAAACTATTATTTGGAGACATCACAAGTTTATGATCATAGAAATTTTTGTAGCAAAAAGAAAAATGGGCTCAGTAAAACCATTGTCTTTGCATTCAAACAAAATCACAAGTCATGCTGTAGCAAAGTCTAAGGCAAACAAGTTATTCACAGCACACTGGTGAGGAACCTTGGGTGTGTTTTTTACGAAAAGTACTGGTGAAGGCAGCAGTCAGACCTGCATAGTGCAGTGAGGTCTCACAGAGCTCCAGGTTCGGTGGTACTGTAGGACAGTTATCTTTGAGCTCAGGCAGTAATTACAGTCTCTCAGATGTGATTATATAGCAGCCGCGCCTTGTTGACCCCTCCCTCTGTGTCTCCCTCCATCTTTCTCCCGCTTTTTCATGCCACTCGTTTCTCAGTCACTCCTCATTGGTAGGTAGGAAGGGGTCATACACCACGGAGGACAGATTGCAGGTCTCCATCTTACCCCATTATTTTGCTGGATGTCGTTCAGTGATGAGCGGGAAATATGGAGGACCAGGCTTGTTCATAGCAGTGGCTCAGCTTGATTTGTACCTTTTTTCTCCTTTACTCAATATACTTGATAAACTTGGCACAGCAGGC
>JAQNCA010000025.1:19220308-19246821 GCA_029783725.1 Acanthurus tractus
ATTTTATATGCACTACATTTTTACTCTAAATTGGTGTGTCTAACTGAAGAAATTTACAGGACATTTTACTTGTAAATTTATTGAATCCCTTTCACACAATATTAACTGCACTGACAACACTGAAATTTTATGCTTCATTCATAAATGTGATACATTGAGTTTTTTTGTTGTTGTTGTCAGAGCGTAGTTACCATTAAAAACACTAAGGTTGTGTCCCTTGGTGAGTTTTCAGGGAATTTGGAGTTTTGTAGTAACCTGGTGAAAAGTACCTGTTGGTATTATACATTTAAGTGCCTAGGTGTATTTAATTTATGTTACTTTTAAGCCAATACAATAGAAAAAAGAAAACAAAACTACAACCCCACCACTGTATATTGTCTGAAGAACGCTCTAACAGCATTTAGATCATGAAGACATTTACAAAGATGAATGAACAGAATAATAGATATGAATTTTCTAAATAATTAGAACATTTTTAGAGACTTTGTTGTCGGTGTCAAGTCAATATTTTCTCGGGCGGCAGGCAGTGACTGCTGATAGGACTCATGAGCAGCAATTTCTAAATCTATGTTGGTCCGTCATTTTTTGTTGTTTTCTTTTATTACAGGTAACCACGGCAACAACCCTGCGCTTAATTGTACCAGTCAAGCTAGTCAACTAAGTTAACTTTTAATAAACTGGCTACATATAGTTAAAAAGATGGTTGACAGCATACATGTGGATTATTTTCAACTCAAAAATGGTACGTGGTCTTTTTTAATATTTCTTTTATTACAAGTAATTGAAAATAGTCTTAATATAATCGCCATCTCAGTTAGCTAGGCATTGTACGGCGATATGGATAGCTTCGGCTAACATTAGCTTATCACAGGTTAATAAGAAAACGATTTTAAAGATACCAAAAATATTTTATTAGCCTGTTAGAATTTTACAGGCACAGCGGGATGATACAGTTTATGTCTTAACAATAAAGTATGTCAAAATTCAAGGAAGAACTCAGAAAAAATGACCCTTTTTGTTGACAATGTAACATATTTATAGAATGAGTGCTACCTAACGTTATCAGTTAGCTAAAGTTCTCCTGCTGAACACAGGGCTTAGTGTGTAGGCCTATAGCCACAGGCGCATAAGCCGTATGTAGGCAACTGACTTTTCTCCGTTTCAATGTTTTTCAAAAGATAGATGAAGTTAAGAGTGTTTCCTGGTATTTTGTTAACTGACTCCTTTTTTTGGGCTAGATTTAATCAAAACCATAATTTAGACAGTAATGACAAACACAGATGTGATGTTGGGTGTCTGGAGTTGGTGAAGACCAGCTTATATTGGACTGGAAGGCGACATTGCCATAAAAAGGCCTGACATCATTTCAGACTGCCATGGGATGACAGCAACTAATTTTGACTGTGGATACTCAGACCAAAACTGAATTGTAGGCAACCTGTTTAACTATAATGTATTCATATGAAAGTGTATATCCTGCTGTTTTAATTTCACTTGTGCTGCAACTTATCTACCTACATCCTCTTCACTTAGCAATGCAAATTATAGCAAGTCGTTATAACATACCTTCAAAAACTCCAATTCATATGTTTCTGAACTTTAAAGACTGTAACTTCCCTGTGCTTATGCAGAGACTGAGCTGAACAGTGCCCTCTAGACAGAGGGTGTGCCACTACCTCTCCCTGCCAAATAGCCCCTTGATTTCCCAGCATGGTTATCTTTGCAGTGCAGAGCCAGTGACAAACCCTGCTGCACTGTGGGACATGACTCCTGTAAGACTGGAGCCAAAAGGCAAGTGTTTACAGGCAGCAACATTGTGAAAAGTATGTGCTGTCAACCGCATATATGAAATCAATGAACTAAAAGGTTAAAGGTGCTTTCTGAGGAACTATGGTGCAACAAAATCATTGCATACGTCTTGTGCTCTATCCCACTCCATGGCATAATCAGTGGCCTGCACTGAGGGGGCATATGGGTGGGTGGTTGGAGGTGGCGCAACATTAAGAGCAGTTGCTGTACATTTATACTGAAAAACTTGCCGTTCCCCACTTTGCATAAAACGCTTTTAGACTTAGTAATGTCTTCCCTGATGCCTCACCTGTTGGAGCTTGGCAGGTATTATGAAGGGAGACCAGGCTGAGCCAGAAAATGGGGGGTTGCTGGCAGCCCCTTCTGCATGTGCTGGAATGTGCCAAGGCTTGCTTTTGGGGTGGGACACCATGACCTCAGGCAATAGGATGGGTGGGTGCGACTAGACTTTCATAGAAAAGGAAAGCATTATTGAGAGATGAGGCGGGTGAGAATTGACAAGAGTAACAACTCATTCACCCTTAAAACAAACATTTGAGAGTTCACAGAGGGAAACACTGGCTGACATTCATTGTGAAAGCAGAGTGGAAAGGCATGGGTTAATGATTTGTGTCATCGCTGATTGAGTTTATGAGTTTGACGACTGTCCACTTTTAAGTGTAAAGAAATTTTCTCTTCACTTTTGCTTCGCAGAGGGAGGAGGGAAAGAGACAGAGGGGGAATGCTGTTTCTTTAAGAGAGAGGGAGAGAGAGTGAGAGAGAGAGAGAGAGAGAGAAAGGGAGGGACCTCTTTGCCCTCCAGAAACCAGGAAGGGAATTGAGTTGATCTGCTGCTGCTTGGTTAGCGCATACGGGGCTTTAAGCTGCACAACAGTGAGAGGGAGAGGAGGAGAGGAGAGGGCTGAGCTAACCCACAACAAGCTTCACCACGGCCATCGCAGGTGAGCTAAAGGCACCCTGACATCCCCTCGCTGTCTGCCCTGGGCCTGTCGACCAGAGGGGAGCAGGGCAGAGGTGGAGAGGAGAGAGGGAGGAATGAGGGAGGGGGGCAGAAAGGAGAGCAGGGTGGGGGGGTTGGCCGGAGAGGAGAGGTGGGTCGCAGCAGTAGTCCCTAGTCAAGGTTCCTCTTTTTTTAATCCTCCTAAAGTACTTCCTCTGTACTGCTATTTACCTTTGGGGAATCTTGAGATAAAGTTTATAGGATGTGTTCAAGGCATTAACTTTTCAGGCAGGTGGAAGCACTTAGAGAAGGAGGAGGGGAGGGGGGGGGCTCTCGAGAGAGGGTGGGGGGTACTAAATGAGGGAAAGGAGGAACCAAAAATAATTCTATTGGACAAGGTATATGCAATAGCAATAACTTTTTGAGGCAGCCGCGATCGAAGCGCTCATTGTGTGGCAAGTTGTGTGCTCTGCGCGCAGGGCATGTTGTAGTAGCATTTGACTGTTTGGAATAGGAATAATTCATAATTTAGGTCAGGAGTTTTAAGTGTGTCTGAGATGTCACCAGAGTGTGAGCTGATGTAAGAATCCACCTCTGATGTTTGGTTACTGCTCTGACAGTTGGGGCTGCAATATTTTTTTTTTTTCATACGGAGCTCGGCCTTGTTTGATGGCTGGTCTGTACTTTAATACCTGGCAGCCTGCTAGCAACATACTGTAGTGTATAATTCAGCCCTGAGTGCTTACGTTAGAGCAGGCTTGGAGATAGTGGGGGTGGTGAGGACAGGGAGAGCTGGGACTTGTAGTTCCCAGCAGAGGCTGTTAAGCAGATGGAATGGGGTTTCAGAACTCTGTATCCCAGAGTGCCTTGCCCTTGGCCATCCAGGAAAGGGAACAGCCGCCAGCCTATCCCAACAAGGAGGTGTGGTGAGTGAGCAGCTGTCAAGCCAATGAGAGCGGTGGATGTAGAGCCGAGTTGTGGGCTGAAAACAGAGGGGGTTGGGTTGGTGGTGGTGGTTGGGGGGGTAGGTGTCTGTTTGTGTGGGATCAGGCAAGGGCTTGCCTGTATGACTAGGGCCACTCGCAAGTTTCCTGTTTGGTAAAGCTCTAGCCCTGCCCAGAGACGGAGGCGGCAGAGCTGGCCGGCAGGCAGGGGACGCAGATAGGGCCCGGGAAACATTTTCTGCCTATTTGGTAAGCACTCCAAAGACATCCACATACACACACTCTGTGACTGAGAGGAGAGGAGAGGCGAGCGGAGGAAATAAATACCATAGCGTGTTGTGTGTGAAGGAGAGTGAGAGAGATGGAGCTTGGTAGAGTTCAGAGTTCTTGACCCACTTGCACATAAAGGAAGGAATGGCAAATAGGTCAGTGCTGAGTAAGGTGCCGCACAGAAAACTGCTTGAAGAAATAGTTTTTGTCATAAAGTTTTCATTCTAACTTTTTAAGATATGGACATGCAAACTCATTGTGCATCAGTGTTGTTTTCATCTTATTATGGCACAACATTCTTTTAATGTCTCGATCTGCTGCTGTGATTAAGTGACAGTGCTGCTATTATTAGTGGAGTGAAAGGATGAAGACAGTTGAACATCCTGCACTGCTGCTTCTTCAGTGGTGTTGAAGTATTTCCACAAAACCACTGCATCAAATGTTTGCAACAGTGTGCCAGGGCAGCCATGCTGCTAACTGAAAGAGCACAGGTTGTTGCAGAAACAGTAATTGCCATCTTTTCGTGCTAAAGTGGAGAGTATGTCACTCATCTTTTGACAACTGCATTCACTGGTAGGATAGGCTGCTTTAATGCAATGCTTAAGTTAGATTGGGCTCTGGTAACTTTTTGCTATATGCTCAAGAGCTTTTGTACTTCATATTTGATTTCAGTTTTTTTAGCTGAAGAGCTTTTGTACATCATATTCGATTTCAGTTTTTTAAGTTACTCACACCACTGTCAATGACAATTTCTTTTTGACGAATCCACCCACCCACTTTCTCACCAGCATCTTTTTTAAAAGCAGATCGTAATCTCGCCTGTCATGTCCTGCTTGATTGTGGCCCGTGGTTTGAAGACTGAACAGGAACCCTGACTGCCTTGCTCGATAACCAGATGCATATTTTTTTGGCTTTGCATACTTGTTGAACCCGTTTTTTAAACGTGTGGGCATGGAGAGGGTACAAGAAGCACAGAACATGAAGACGCCCAAACGCTGGGAAAGTGGTTGGAATGCTTTTGCAAAGGCGGCAGCAAACAAGGTTGATGACAATTTCTATCCAGTTAGTTGTCACAGAACGAATCAGCTACAGTAAATATTGTCCTCGTGCAACCCCTAATGTCACTTCCTAGGTAAATCTACGGTAGAAAAGTATAGTTAGTTCAGCTAAACTCCAACAAGAGGTTAAACTAGGACGCCATATGTGTTTGTGTGTGTGCTTGTGTGCATGCGTGTGTGTCTGTGTTACCAACAATAGACTCCAGGGGAATTGCAGGGGACTTCAGTGGCTGTGGGCAGGTCCAAGACACCACCCATCAATTTGGCGGTGAGGCTGAATACAGTTTGATATTCCTGTATGTTTGTGCCCACACCACTATGGCCTGAAACTAGCAGGTTCAGACAGACTGTGAAGACAGGTTGCGTGATGTCGCCGTGGCAGTTAGAGTCTTTATTTTAGAGTGAAATGTTGGCTGTATACAATGCTTTACATGTAACAGTCATTATGTTAGCTAAAAGTTTTGTTCATGTGGTCAAATGATGTATTGTGGCTCGCATGGCGGAATCAAAATCTGTTTGGGTTTTTGTTTTTTTGTTTTTGTTTTTGTTTTGTTTTTTGCTTGTTTTTTTGTGCCAAGCAAAATTATTTTGGTGCTGCTATTCTATCTTTACATGTTTGCTCAAGTTAAAACACTAGTGTACTGTTTGAATACTTTAATCTGCCTCTTCCTTGGTAAATGCAGCTTCACTTCCCCCTAATGTTTAGTTCCCCTGGTCAGCTGCTCAGTATACCACAGCTTCCAGCTTAACTAAGCAGATAGACAGACCCCTCTCTGTTGTTTTTCTGTTGTTGTGCTGAAGTCTAGGGGGAGTAAAGGGGCTTCTTCTGTTCTCTTCTGGGACATTTATTATGGAGAGGCCAACACAACCTGATCAAATTAGAGTGGTAGAGGGAGAGGCTGGGATGTTTTTCAGGGTGGGGGCTAAGCTTGTCTTGAATTTCCACATTTTTCGAGTTTTGGTGTTATGTTTATTATATTTTTTGTTTAATTTTTAATGCACTATGAAAACACTAATAAGTTAAAAGTGATAGGTGTTTGCTAGCAGTTTAATGTATTGTTATACTGATAGGAAAAAGTGTAGCACAGAGATGTACCTGAGCAGGTGTTGCAGAGCCTCCTTTTAATTAAGCAGAAAGGCCAACTGATCAGGAAGTGGATGTGTGACCAATCTGACACTGTCTACATGTTGATTTAGTGAATTGGTTTTAGATGAATCAGGGGAAATATGGGTGGGTTGCATGATAGGGCAGTGAGATATGGGAGGGTGGGTGGGCATGCACTACTTTGCCTCCTCCTCCTCAGCAGTTAAATGGGGAAGTGGGTGATGTGGTGGATACCGTGCAGTGCAGTCTAAGACAGAGATGGAGCAATGATGAGATGAGAGCGACAGATGAGAGGAAGAGCAAGAGAGAGAAAGAGGGAGAGAGGGTCAGACAGTAGGACAGAGAGAGCAAGCAAGTAGAGAACTGGTCATCTGATAACAGAGCGGGTTCTGTTACACGCCTGCCACAGACACACAGGAAGTCCTCTTTCCCTGTAGGGTTGCGCATGCACAGTGTGGCGCAGCCAGGGCACGTTGGGCCCATGGACTGACCAACTGGCCAGCTTGAGTCGTGCTGGACGACACCGTGTTGCAGAGTAGTGCTGTTTCTGTAGCCATGTGTTAGATTTTGTTACACTTCCTGGTTGGCAGCACGGCAGTGTCAGAGCTTTTTACTTAGTCTAAAAGGAACTCAGACCGTAGATGTGGTTTTGTTACTGTGCAGCTTATGAGAGGGTACCGTCACAAGATGTGTTGTAGGACTCTCAATAAAAATATCAGCCCACTGAAAATATTCTATATAACATTGAAATAGTAATCTTTAATTAACAAACACTAACATAGAATAAATGCATAAATTAATTTGATGTCACTATGCTGTTGTTTCTCTTTTTGAAATGATCTCAAAAATAGGAACACTGCACAATGCTATTTTAAAGTAGTGCATCACACTCCACCTTATTTAAAATGATTGGTTTTTGCTTAGAATACCACTTTGTTCATTCATTGTCTTTACTTGTAATTTTTTTGTATTTTATTTTTTATTTAATGGAATTAAAGTGAAATACATTGTTATTATTCTGGTGAAATGTTTTTTTATTATTATTTTTGCCTGCTTCATTCGCATATGGGGGAGAAATGATGAGTTAAACAGTGTGACACAACTCATCACTTGAAAGTTAAAACTCAGAGGTTGCCTTTGAATTTAATCACCATCTTTGAGTTATTTTAATTAAAAGTTATTAATAAAAAGTTATTTTAAAATAACATTTTAAAAATGGTGTTAACACCAAATTAAAAAAGTTATTTTTGCAAACTAACAGTTTACAGCTGTTGTACTATTTTTTTTTTCTTTTGAATTCTATTTATGTTTTTTCTGCTTGTTGCTATGTAGTGGATCTTTTTTCAAAACGAGAAAGATCACAAAATGCCGAAAAACTTTGAACACTGTGCAAGTACTAAGCAATTGGTGCAAATTTCACCTTTCCACATTTTTTGTTGTCCAAAGAAAAAGTAAAAATAGACCTTTGCTACAGTTCAAGGACATCATAAAATCCCTTGCTAGTTTCGTTTTGTTAAACTTTGCCCAACTTGTGGGAGGTTACCCCTCCTTATGATGAAGCAGGTTACACCAGGTAACAGAATCAAATCTGAGTTTATCATTGACATCTAAGCCGGATTCCTAGGCCACCATACGCTCAGGAGTTATGAGTTTCACGCCCTGCCTCACCCACTACCTTTTCACTTGCTTTGTATCTGTGTTTTGGCAGCATTTCCTGGTTAGTTTCTAGTAAAAGCTGCCAGGCCTAGACCAGCCCTCTCAGCTTCAGCTTTATCAGTAACATGCCCTCTTCCTGCTTCGCTTCTAAAATGACCAATCAAGTTTCCTTCCACGACTGGCAGCAGTGAGTCACTTGGCTATGGCACTTGCTCAAAATCTACTTTTTTTCTAGGAACTGCTACCCCCCTCCCTATTCCGATTATCTTGCATTATCTAACCTTGAATTATCTTGACCTAAGAGAAGTGATTCCCCTGAAGCAGGGCGACTAGGCAGAGTTGTTACCATAGAGGCCGGCTGAGATAGACAGTGAAATGAGGACAGAGGAGGAAAGAGCCATGATAAAGAAATGGTTAGGGAAGCTTAGACATGAGCAAAAGGCTGACCAAATTCTTCAAGTTTGTTTTATTTTCAGAACTGTCATTCGTTTTCACTCCTCCTGCTGTATTTGTATTGCGATCTAAGCTAAAAAAAAGTCCCTGTGTTGTTTGATATATATGAGTTATTCTGATAGCATTGAGTTTTGACTGGAATAAATGGGGAGCAGCATGATAAAATTGACCTCCTTTAAAAACAAATAAACTAATAGCACTTCACAAGGTGTTTGTCGTAATATTAACAACTACTTTGTGTTTCAGTGTTAAAGGGTAGCCCATCTGTGCTCCATTAACATTTATGGTTAATAGATCAATGACTCAGTTGTGTCTGCTCTGATAGTTCCCTCTTAAAGTTGAGTTGCTAAGTAGTTTTTGATTGAGCATATTTTTATGAGCCAATCAAGTTTAAAAAACTAATAATTAAAAGTTTTTAAGAGGATATTTGCTGAGATATCCAGACTAAAACATTCCTTGGAATGGAAATATTAAATGCAGTACCCATTGTATTATTCTTTTTTTGTGATTGTCTGAGAGTTATTAGATTTACTATGTTCTTTCTTCTTAATTCAGTGAACATTTTAAACATTGTGTACAGTTTTGAGATAGTGCCATGAAGCTATTTATTTCCTTGTCTATCTAGGACATCTAAGGTCGCACAGGGTTAACAGTTTGTTCCTTTGTATTTAGGAATGACTGGTATGTGACAGCCAAAGACAGAGATACTTTGAGTGCAAATTCTACAGTTCCTCCATAGATGATATATATTTGGCAAAATAAAGCCACCTTTACCAACCAAATGCAACATAGCTTAATGTCAACTCTGGCAGGGGATGACGCTCAAATAGGGTGTGACTACCTTGGCATAAATATTACACACACATACACACACTCACACTCACACCCCAGAGTCAACTGAAGTAACAGCTAAACGGAAAGTGCTTTGTATGAGACCCTGAGTAGAAGTTTATTTTTTTATTTATTTTTTTTTATATCTGTTTTCTGTCCTGCTGTGTGTAGACATATGGGAAGGAATAGGGGGATGTCACGGATGAGATGGAGGTAATGAGGATGGGATGGGTAGGTCGTGTGTTTCGGTGGTTGTTTGACTTGCAAAACAGGCCTAGGTGCTCATGATCTGGGTACTGAGAAAAGGCCCTTCCCTGGAAGTGGAACTCCACAGACATGGACAGTTGCTGCACTGCTTTGTGTTGGGCTGCAGGCCTTGTCACCCACAGGCATGAATTAGTGATAAGAAATGTTTCAAGCCATGAGGAGGTGTCAGGATCAGGTTTGTTGCTCTGTGTTTCCTCTTTCTTAGTGCTCTTTACAGGTTATTTGAGGACAGGTGCTTCTGCATGCAGAGTAGTCCCTCCGTGCTTCGTACTTGGCACTGAATTAGGTTCGTGCGTGCGTGCATGCATGTGTGTTTGTGTGTGTGTGTGTGTGCATGGCACTGAACTGAGTTAGTGCGTGCGTACACCTGCATGTGTTTGTGTGTGTTTTATCTCCTCTCAGCTCAGCGTCTTTACCCCACAAAGCCGTGACCCAGGGTCAGCTGTGTATGTACTGGGGATAGTGCAGGTGCTGTGTGACTGTGTTAGAGAAAAGCAGGTTGGCTGGGGTCTGGATGGGCTCACAGAGATCTATTTCCACCTGTGAAGGACGTGACCGGTAGCCATGTGGTTGCCCTTTCTCTTGCTTTCTCTTCCTCCCTCCCTCCTGTGCCATCTCTCTTTGTCTTTGCCCTCGCTTCCCTCACCTCATTCAGCATATTCAGATGAAGGCTTGAATAATAAAATTTGCTCATTCCATGTCTGACAGTCCATTTTCAACAGAGCTTTATGAAAGACACTGGCAGTGTTTGCAGAGGCTTTGTGGTCATCTACCTGTAAAAACTGAATTAAGTCAAATGTGTACAGTAAGGACAACATGGTGGAACTGTTTTTTCATTTATCAAACACACCACTACTCCATGATTGGTGTTATTTGAATGTACAAACTTTTATTTGAGTGTTCTCTTTATCAGGGTTTTTTGACCAAATAAAACCAATTGCTACGAACATTATAATAAATTTTAACAAACATGTGCTCTCATCATCCTGCTTGCCTCTCCAGAGAGATCTTTTTTATGGCTTTACCTAACTCTGACCTGTGGGCAAACTGACATGTTAACAACCGTAAAGGTGTGGAGGCAGATAGGTGTTGCTTTTAAAGGAAAGAATGGCACATAGCAGAGGAGAGAAAAAGAGGAGGTAAACGCAGGTGAACACAGGTAGAAACGAGGAGGGGCCGCCAGGTTAGGCAGGTTTTGGTAGAGGGGTGTAGTGTACAAACATACTGGGAGGGTTGATCTGAAGGAATGTAATTTGAATGCCTTGTTCTTGTAGAGAGCAATACACTCGATGCACCCACATCAACCCCTGCTGGGTCTCCCTGCCAGATGGAGAAGGTGGGGTGGGGGGGTTGTGGGAGGGCATGAATGCCCTATATGTGTGTTGATATGTGTTTATTTTGTGTGTTATTGATGTTCCTCTGTTACAGTATTTGCTTGTGTGTATGTATTAGTGTGTTAATAGAGAAATTGAGGATGGCTTGTTCAGCTGAACCCCCCCTCCCACTGCACAGGCTTCAGTCGATCATTTTAATCTCCCCCCACACGTGAGCGAGGGGACAGCCTTTCCTGAAACTTGGCACACAGTACAGGGTGGGGTAACCAGCTCAGACCGGATTGACAACCTCCGTTTTTAATACTGTTCCCTCGCAGCTTGTTGCGTGTCCTCTTCCTCCTCCTGTGGAGTTTTTCCACAGGGTCTGCTCTGGCAGCCCCCCTCCCTCCCCCCTTTTCCTCCACCTCCCTCACTCTCCTCCCCAGCTCTCGACTGTTACAGAGTGCACAAGCTACACAGCCCAGCTCCCAGCATGCACTCTGATCCACACTGCCCTCTGCCTATCTGTCCTCCATGACCTCTTACTTGGTTTCTTGCATGAGTGCATGCACCCACACCCATAGATGCAAGCATGTACAGGCACCCAGCCACCTGCACACACATATATATACAGTACATAAACATCTTCCCTTAGTCATTTCCACAGTCATGGTGTTTTTCCAGGGGAAAATGCATTCAACTGGTTGTGAGCTCTTACATTTTTACTGCCACCAGAAACTTATGTATTGCACACTGTCTCACTGCTTTTGTATGGGTTTGAAGTAAATCTGTAAACACGCCTGTCGTGCCAGTAGATTTGCTTTAAGAACCATCTACAATGCTGCACTATACTGTGGTGTTACTGTATGCTGTCTTTCCAGTTATTTTGGACACTGTCAAGGCTTCTTAATCCAATAAAAAGGACTAAAATGTTTGAATTGGCTGATTTTCTGACTGTATTTAGTAAAGATGTATTACTTAGTACTTTACTTAGTAAAGATGATTTACAATGTTTAACATGTATGGCAAATGTAAGGCATTCACTTTGAAGTTCAGTTTCACATCAGGCAATCATAAAGCACAAAATGACATTTGTATCTTTAAATACTCATTTCAGGATGTGTGAAAGACATTCTGGTGAAAGGTTTTGATATGGCTGACTTGAATTTAAAAATAAACATTTACATGATGTGTTATCGAATCTTTTTTGGTTTATTTAAAGATTTAAAAAGTCAGCACACAATTTCCTTAGTAAAGATATGGTAGAGAAAAAATTAACACTTTACCAATTTTTTAGGGGTCATATTAGTTTGCGGACCAGTTCTGCTTATTCATCAACCATGTAGTGTTTGCTGGTATACAGCAGTTCGGACTTGTGTATAGTCATTTCTTGTTGTACCTGCAATTTATTTGCCTGATGTCTCCATGATTTTTGATGTGATGTTTGCTGTGCTTTTATCGAGTTGTCATACCCTGCTTCGATAAATATTTTCATTTTTCTACTTTTACTATTATAAAACTGTGTCCTCCGTGAATGTTTTGTGGGCACCAGGTTATGTAGAAGCAATGTGGTGTATATTTCTGGCTGTAGTATGTCATTATGCTTCTCTCTTTCTTTATCCATATAAAGAACGTCACAAACTGATCTGTTTCTTTCCTTTTTGTCTTTCCTCTCCATCCCATCCCTCTCATCAACATTTTCCCTTAGGCAGACAGACAGACGGCAGGACGGATACACGGGTGGGGGCTGTGTTAGGCGGCTCGGCGGCAGGCTGGTGGAAGATGTCGTCAGGAGCCGGTGGGAGAGGTGGAAGGCGGCTCAGGGGGACAGCAAGCAGTGGTGGTGGAGGAGGGCGAGGAGGGGCAGGAGAAGCAGAGGAAGGCCCTGTGGGGATCCCATTCCCTGAGCACAGTGCAGACATCCTTGGCAGCCTGAACAAGCAGCGGCTCAGTGGCCTACTGTGTGACGTGCTTCTGGTTGCCCAGGACCAGGAGTTCCCAGCTCACCGCTCCGTCCTGGCCTCCTGTAGCTCCTACTTCCATAAGCTCTTCACTTCGGGGGCTGCCGCTGACCAACAGAACGTCTACAACATCGACTTTGTGGCTGCGGAGGCTCTGGGAGCATTGCTGGACTTTGCTTACACAGCCACTTTGACAGTCAGTCACAGCAGTGTGGCTGACATCCTTGCCGCTGCGCGCCTACTGGAAATCCCACCAGTTCAGGACGTCTGTACACACCTGCTGGACACCAAAGTGCTCTCCCCGCCGGTACATTACCATCATAGATCTAGAATGATGTTTAAAAGTTGAATTTAAGCTGTGAGACAAGATTTGATCTTCTCTGCCTTACTTAGCTGATGACACTGTAAGCAATCCATCACAAGTTTTGAATGAATTTATAACAAAGCTCAAATGAGGTGTTTGGTCATCACACCATCCCCTTCATTAAATAGTCAGCATAGTCAAGCTTACATCATGGCTTTTATCAGTCTCTCTCACAATGCCAAACACACGCCCACAGCCTTGGGGTTAGTTCAACACTTACTCATTCTGAGCCAATAGTGTATGTGCAAGGACAGCATGCTCTTTCGCGGACTACAGACACAGCATATCACAGCTACACTTCAACAAGATGAAGTGTAGCTGCTATCTACTGTGTCTGAATCAATAATGCTCTATTTCATGTGATAATCACAGCTACACTTCACTGTGATGACCACATCATTCAGAGTATGTCAAAGACCTTTATTGTCTATTAGGTGTGTAATCACAAGGGTCCAAGCCTGTGATATTGCTGTTACAAACACATAGGTATGTGCTGTCTAATTGTCACACACCAGTTAGTTATGAGTGTCAGCAATTAGTTTCATTTCCTTATTTCCCCTACATGTGCTCACGGCCATGTTGAGCCCCTGGTTGCACATCAAGGGGGCCTGAACAATGATCTGCATATGCTAATAGACCTAACTGTTGTGGATTTAGTTCTTCATAGTCAGCGTTCACCCTTGCTGGTGTACTTCATAGGATGTAATTTTTCATTTTTCTGAAGGTTTTTTTTCTGCTTTGTAACTGTAATTACAGTATAGGCATCTATGCATCACTCCCCAGTGTTTTTTTGTGCAAACTTAAACTGACTTTATTCCTCCTTTCTTCACTTTCATTGTTCCCCAATATGTGTCACTAGGCGGGCAGTGAGCGAAGAGATGAAGATGACGATGATGAGGGAAAGAGCAGAGGAGGCAGGGAGCAGGGGAACCGGGTGCGGGCCCGGGAGTACCTGGAGTACTTCCAGAGAGGGGCGCACTGGAGCAGCAGTTGCAGCACACCAGAGCTCAGGGACCTGCCCACACACCTGCACTTTAACCATGGTAATGGGGGGGTCGCTAGCAATGGAGCCCCTGCTGGCCCTGGAGAGTACTACTCCCCCCTGGCCCTTGCCTTGGCCCAGCCACCCACACAGGAGCCAGAGGAAGAGGATGAGGATGAAGAGGAAGATGAGGATGTAGAGGCTGTGCAGGGGAACGGTGCAAATCTGGGGTCATCTTACTACTCTCCATCCCAAAACGGGCACTTATACCTCCCTACTGAGTCTAGGCTGGGGCCGGAGATGGAGGTAGAGGATGAGGGTAGACAGGTGATGACGAGGGAGAGGGGTTCTGCCAGTGCCCTCCTGCAGCAGATGATGGACTCCATCGAGAGGCAGAAGGAACGTGGAACAACTGGGGAGGAACAAGGAGATGGGGACGACCCCGACATGGAATTTTACTTGAATTATTTTAACAGCTCGCAGCACGAAGATGCAGCTTCTGCTGCTGTGACACAGGGTGGGCCACCGCTCTGGCTATCACGGGGCAGAACAGGCCAAGAGAGAGTAGCAGTAGGAGGTGAGAGGGGGGTTGGAGAGAGAGGCAGTGGGGTTGGAGGAGGAGGAGGAGGAGGCGGAGGGGAGAGAAAGATGCGGTCTAAGGCCTTCCAGAAATGCCCCATATGCTCCAAGGTTATTCAAGGAGCAGGCAAGCTTCCTCGCCACATCCGAACTCACACGGGAGAAAAACCCTATGAATGCGCCATCTGCAAAGTGCGCTTTACCAGGTAAGCCCAATTAATGAAGTGACTTCCCTATGTCACATGTACTAATAGTCTTGGACTTGGCACTGTAGACAGACCACCAGGCAGTAAACACAACAAAGCCAAGAGCAGGCGTATTAGCACTAACCAACTTAACTTTGCGTTAAGGTGGCAGGTCAGTTTGTGAGTCTAAATGTTTATCTTGATCATGGACTTACTGAGCAACCCTTACCAGTTTTTTTCCATGTCACATTCTAGCCAATGCTAATCAAAGTGCTGCGTTGGATATTCCAACTTTAAGGGAGAGGGTCAGATGATGATAAAGGTCTGTTTTATTGTGACACTCTTCATAGGGTTATATGTTCTCAAATTTTCCTTGAAGTTCCTATAAAAGAAGGCTGTGCCATGGTAGTGTTATCTAGAGGAGGGCTGCTATAAAGTGCAGGGTTCTGATACAGAGGGGGATTACAGGCCCTGGATGGTGCTCTATGTGCTCCAATGCAGTAATTTGAACTTTTGATCTCTGGTTATGTTGATTATTGCCCACGGCAGAGTAGTTACACCACTCCCATTCTCGCTCTCTGTTTCTCCTTTACCTCTAATGAAATCTGCCATGTGCCTCTCAGATAAATGTAGCAAGTCTAGATTGAGAGACCTTAGTGCACATGGTTTCCCCGTATTTGGGAGTCCTGCCTTTCCTTGAAATCATTCCTTTAATTAATTAATCAGTGGACTTGTGCTGGAAATAGATGCAATAGGCTAGAAATACCCAGAGCCTCTGCTGGCATGGCAGGTAGGGAGGACCAATCTGAATTTGCCTCCTAGCTAAATTGGACCGACAGTGGGAAGGGGGTATTGTAATCTTAATCCTGTTTGATCAGGGTTAAGAGTGTGCCTTGCACAGTAATAAATCACTCTGTCCTTTAAATAATTCAACTCTGTCAGTGTGCCACTTTGTTCCAAGGCTTCGACCTGCATGTGCATGTGTCTGTTTTTTTTCCCCACCTATGTACAGGTGTCTGTTAACTTTTATATTTTAGACACAGTTTGTACAGACTAGTTAGAGTTACAGTGGGCTTTTTTTTTTTTTTTGCTTGTATGACAGCTAATCTATTTACATGGTGTGTGTGTGTGTGTTCAAACAAAGTTGTCTTAACTATGCTTGCTTGTTTTTCGGAGCCCTCTGCCCTCAATGCAGAAGGGTTAAGTGATTAAAGAGCTCGGGAGCTCGAGAGATAGTACGGGCTAAAAGGGGAGGGAAGGACAAGAGTCAGACGAAGGCCAAGGTAGCCTGATAAAGTTTTGTGGGCGGTGCAACATTGCAAAATATAAAATGTTCCAGGATGTATTTAGATCACTTAGAGAAGTAAGTCATAGTTTGGTCTTTATTTCACCCGCGTGCAGTTGTCTTAGAGTTGGCAAATTTGTTGGAAAGTATGTCATCCATATCCGCTTATTTAGTTTGCATAAGTTACTCTTACTGTCATACTAAGTTAAATCAAAATACAGCTGATGAAGTGATATTTTCACACTAATCTATAACTCTGTGCTTGTCAAATCACTTCATATCATTCATTTCAGGTTTCAAACATAATTTTGGAATTTTTCAGCTGCACAGGAAATTAAGGGCTTCATTTTAATCACAAAATGCATGTATTTTTCAGTTCTGTCGCTGATTCTTGTGTTGTCTTCAAGGAAAAGTTAACAGAAATCGTACAAATGTCAACTGATCCAGTGAACATTGAGCTTTCTTGTCAGCTCACAGTTGTGCTCTTGTGTGCTGTTACACAGATAAAGATGTAAAGTTTATGGCTTCCCCTCAGTCCACCCAACTGTCCTCAGAATAATCGCATTGGAAAAGATCCAATAGATGGCTATTAAATGGGAAATAAAACCATCTAAGGCATATTAGGCTGACCACTCTACATGTGACAATTAATATTATATTTTGAGTTAATCATATACTCTGTTATAATGTTATGTACCCTGGTCTCACCAAGTCTGGAAATAAAACCTGTGGCTGTGCCTTGAGTCTATTCAAATGGGTGTGAGCTGATCCTCTTGGGCATTTGAATTTTTGTGTGTACATTCTGATGTGATCTTGTGTATTCTTTTCCTTCACAGGCAGGACAAGCTCAAGGTCCATATGCGGAAGCATACAGGAGAGAAGCCTTACCTGTGTACGCAATGTGGTGCTGCCTTTGCCCACAACTACGACCTGAAGAACCACATGCGCGTACACACTGGCCTGCGCCCCTATCAGTGCTCAAGCTGCTTTAAGACTTTCGTGCGCTCGGATCACCTGCACCGCCACCTTAAGAAGGATGGCTGCAATGGCATCCCCTCTCGTCGAGGACGAAAGCCTCGAGTTCGAGAGCCAGGGCTACTTGATGCCCCCCTGAGCCTGCTGAGCCCTGGCGCTGACACAGGCCCTGGGCCTCGTACCATCAGGGGACGGCGGCGCTCAGAGACATCCTCAGCGGCAGAGGTGGATGGGGCTGCTGGAGCCCATGCACACAGTCCTCAGCTGCAGGAGTTGGCAGGGGAGACAGGGCCCTGAGACTGTAGGGGCAACAAGGACACTGCTGGACACCATAGTCACTCTGCACCGCCTGTGAGACAGGCCAGTGAACAGAGAGGAGAAAAAACATGCAAAGGCAAACTTTGAAAAAAAAAAACGAAACAACTAACTATTCCTCTATAAACCAAATCAGGGTGTCACAAAATTCTAATCTTTATATTTCTTTCTCCTTTTACTTTAGGAAATGGAGTAGACTTGCAAGCACTTGAGTCGGTTTATCTGTTAAAGAGCAAAGAACGCTTCAAATCACGCACCCACGATGTCCACTTTCTGGGCCATTTCTTTCTTTATAATAGTAGGGGTTTTATACATTGGCATATGTGCTTAGGCAAATGTATGATAGATACAAAGAAACTCTGAGCAACTATGCAGTTGATTTAGATTTTTATTGGTTTCGTCCTCACAGCCTTCAAGCTCTTAGCAAGGTGTCTATCAGAGCCTTCTGGCTGCTGTACGGGTGAAGCGAGGACAAATCCTGCCAGTAAAAACAAGTCTTTTTCTATTCTTTTGCAGGTCTGAAATGTACAGTTACCATAGAAACAACATTGCCACAATATGGCATATGCAAGGAAAGTCACCACAATTTTGATGCAACAGTTTTTTCTCTCTAAATGTTCCAGAAAGACTCAGACAAGGGTTTGATTGAAGTGTTGCTTTCTCTATAAAATGCATTTTAAGAATCTATGGTTTGTCTTATTGAAAAACAAATTAATGTTGAGTCAAATCCACTTTATTGGGGACTCATCAATTGCAGGACTAGGGAATATGAGGGGTGGAGGGTTTGTGTTTTTAAAGCACTACCATCGTCAATGTATTCGTTGGCTTGACTACGTTGCCTCTTGTCCCTCTCACCCCTGCAATTTCAGCATTTCTGTTTTCCTTTTTTGATTTTGTCTTAATTTTTTTTGTTGTTCCTTTTTGTTGACTGCTTCGGGTACTTGACACTTTATAATTGTAAACATGTATATACAGCAGGTGGTGATATGACATTGATCCCCTCTTAATGCTGAGGTGTACTTATTGGGTTTTTCCTCTTAGGCTTGATGTCATATTTCTCACAGAGTGAAGCTTGTGGGTGAATGAAACAAACTGTATGAATGTTTGACAAAAAAGAAAAAAAAACCTTAAGTCACCCATTTGTCCTAAACTTAACACTTGACATGTATAGTTCCTGCCCAAAGGATGAGGAGGTCGAATGAATGAATGTGCATAACTTTGTGCAGTTTTTCGGAATCTGTCCTTGTGTGACAAGGCGCGGGTAGCATTTAACCAACCCAGGTTAAAGGAATGGCAGGGAGCCCGAGTGAGAGAGTGACAAAGAGTACGACGAAGAGATAGATGAGCACCTTTTTTCTATGTTTGCACAGCTTTACTAAAGATATCCAACAGAGCGAGAGAGAGGTATATTTAAAGGAAGTGGGCTGTTGTTGGGAGGGAGTAAGACGAGGTTTATGTATCATGCTTATTCCAATCTTTTTGCCCTGGGGACCACACAACCGTGAGGCAACCTGTATGATGAAGAGAGCAATAAATACCTGTCCAAGTTGGGAGGCCAAATAGGAGCGCAGCTGCAGCTGGTTGATGGGGGAGGGGAACAAGGGAAGGGGAGGGGGATCTCGCAATGTCTGTTGCATTCCAAAAAATAATCTCCCCCAGCTCAGCCACGTTTCCAGGCAGGAGGGGATCAAATCAGGCCTTTTCTCTCCCTCTCTCTCCCTCTGTAGTCCTCTAATGCCCCCGAACCAGCCTGGAGGGGATATTATTATATTAGAGCTTGGTGTTACTGTGGGTAGGACGCCTGGTGCTGGCAGTTTAGTGTGTGAGTGTGCTGACATGTACGTGTGTTTGTGTACATGTGTGTGCGTGGCAGCCGGGGTCGCTCTGGCCACATCATCACTGTGTGAGTCAGCCGCAGCCTGTTCAAACATGCACCCTGAGCTGCCAGCCCCAATGCACTTTCTCTGTCTTTCACACACACACACTCACACACTCTTGCTGGGTTCAGGTATCAAGGAGAGAAGGGGAAAAAGCACCCAGAGCTGACATATCCGTTTGAATACTGTCTGTGACTCCATGCATCTGGATTTGCTAGTCTTAAAAGATCCAAGTTGTGTTAATTTACTCCAAATCCAATGTTATTTTCCAAACTAACTCATTGGCCTTTGAGTTGAGAACAGAACATGCATGTGATTTAGAGCCCCCCTCGCCGTTACCTACTATAATTTCTGCAGTAGTACTGCAGTTCAACTATCGGTCCTTTGCACCTTAATTGGAAAGAGGCAGTTTGTGAATGCACTTTGTTACTGAGGAGGGCACTTTTGTCAACGAAACGGGTACTTTGAAACAAACCAGTTGCAAATGAGATCATTCCTTTCGTCTGTCCATGGTGGTGAAGTTGAGCTCCTTCACTTGTTTTGTTCAGGTTTTGACGCCAAGCTGCCAAAAATAAAACAGAAATATGCGAGTTCAGATCTCTAAAAGAGACGCCCAGTGGGTCCAGATAAAAACACGTTGGGTTTTGTGACCTTAAAAAAAAAAAAGACTAAATTCATGTAACTGATTGCACTTGAAGTAAGCTGTTAAAATAAATCTAGTGAGTTTTCTTTATGTCTTAATGCAAAGGAAGAGGATAGAAGGAGGAGGCATACAAAGAAGGAAGGGCACTGTGTGTGTGTATGTATGGGTGTCGAGCATTTTTTTTTTTTGTGCATGTGCACAAGCTTGTTTTTCTGGCTGGCAGGCTGGAGGGTCTCAGGACAAGCTTGGATGAACAAACTTTGTGTCTACCCCATCTGCTCACCAGCTACTCTCATAACTACACGTGTTCTCTGAGGATTCACGGTGATAATAGGTGCACGGTACCACAGAAGCAAAAATACCACATTGTAAAACAACTCATTGGACACTTGCTTGTTTACTTCACAGCTCTCTTGGTGCAGATTTGCATAAGTCTGCATTTACCCTTGTTGGTCATTGTCAGGGGTTGGCGAGGTCTAGAGAGTTTTAGTTTCTATTTTTGCTTCTTTGTTATGATAAAGATGGGGTTTATTAATGCGCAGTTTGACTCCCACAAGCAGACTAATGTAAACTGAGTCTGTCTACCTGGTTTGTGATCTTTTTGTAGTGGTACTTAGTATCGACTGCTAAACCCATTTGTCTTGATGTGGCAGAAGTGAGCCATCTTAAATACGTGTTTCTTTGGACCTTAATATTTCCCCAGAAGTCTTATGTTGTTTGTTGATTAACCAAAGCTTTTTGCCCTCAGTTTTAGTCTACTGTAGACTGTAGATGTTGAAAGTATGTCTAATTTTTCAGACTGGGCCTCCCTGACTAAGCCACATAGATGCCCTCCTCTTGAATACATATGCAGAAAAGTGTGTGGAATCATACAGATATTTACTTGAGTTCACTTTCTCTCACTCTTTGTATCCTTGTGGACAATAGAATCAGAGATTTAAGGATGTATTTTTTTCTGTCTGTCTACACTCGTTTTTCTTAAAATAACTTGTTGTGCTACAGCTGTTTTTTTTCTAACAATTTTACATGGCTGTGCGCGCGTGTGTGTGAATGTGTGTGTGGGTGTGCGTGTGTGGGTTGGGGTCATGGCTTTTGGTTGCTGTGCCAGGAGGGTGGGGTAAATGGGTGCTTGGGTGGGGTTATGGATATAAAGCCTGATAGCACTGGAAATGGTGCTTTAGCTGAGAGAGCAAAAGTTTGCACTAATGTTAAATGTCCTTGTCCTGCTTATGGGAGAAGGGCAGGAGACCTCAGAAAGGCCTGCGAGTTTCCATGAGCTCAGAGCAGTGTGGTTAATACTCAATGGTCTCATAAAGAGTCCATCCAACCCCTCCATAGAAATAATCATGCAAAGTATATTGAGAAATATATAGACGTCCAACACCAACAAATACCAAAGGAGAAAAAATGGCTTGCATTTAAGTCATTGGACATTTTAAGCTACCAATCTATTGTTGGATTAAAAGAGGTTTATTGTTCAATCTGAAGGCTCTTGAAAAGAGATTCTGGATGTAACTTTAAATGGAAACTAGAAGTTGTGTGATTACTGCTAATCATGTTTGCTCCTTACATTAAGAAATATTCCAAATATTTAACATTGAGGCACTTAGAAAATAACAGAGACTCATTAAACACATTTCAAGATCAGAGTTTGACTTTATCTGATGGCTGAGACGTGCTGTGTGCAGGTGCCAGAGAAATTGAACGCAATTCTTTTAGAATTAGAAATAGAGATGAGATTTTATCAACATTTGTCTCATGTTTAGTGAACTGATGATATGATCAAAGGATTATGAAAATTGCTGTCAAACACTTGTTTTGGTCATTGCTGAATTGGATGATTTCAGTTTAATTTCTGAAAAAAGATTGAATTGAAATGTTCTGTAGACATAGAAGACTGGGACTTTGTAGTATTGTTTGAGAGGCACCACAAACCTTTTTTTTTTTTTTTTTTTTTCCATTTTTGTTTCCAGACAGTTGTATTGCACGGTATGGGGCTGAGGCTCACTCCCACCAGGTGGACAATGCAAACATCAAGGGCCACAGTGTGCCTTACCTGGACAGGGACCTACAGAACTCACCACTTCTTTTTTTACCGTTAACACTTTTCTTCCCATAATTCAAACCAAATTGTCAAAGCTGATTGGCTTGGTACTGAAATCAAACATTTAGCTGTTTGAGCTTTACTTGAATTAATTTATTATAATGTCTCTGTACTAGCCACTACTCCAGAGCTGTCTCAGCTTCTATGCATCTACAACTGGTGTGTCCCAAGCCTCAGCCCCCAAACCAACAATGTTACTCTGACACAGGCTCCACTGAGACAGTCTCAGAACACTTGCAAGTGTTTTTTTTTCACAAATTGACCTTGATATGTTATATTTTCCTATGCTGTTATCAAAGATTCTTGGTGAATCTATCTGAGAAGGCCATAAAACAATGACGACCAACGACTATGATAACAATAATAACTGTAAATAATCAAACCAAGCAGGACGGGATGACTGTTAATACTGAGATTGGAAGGGGGACTATTTGCTTTGCTTTGTCATTTTCCTGCACACCTGATATTTTTTTTGTGTTTTCTATCAGGCTCTTGATGCGCAGCAAGCTGAGCGCAGCATATGCAGTACGGCGCTATGCGCAGCGTGGCTCTGGCACTTACACAGACAGCCCTGGGTCCTTCAGAGAGGCAGGCTGCTGTCTGTTGGCTGCTCTCAGCCAAGTGGGGACAGTTTGCACTTGGAGTCTTTCTCAGTCTCTGGGAATACAAAGGTTGGCATACAGGAGGGAGGATTAAATACGGGTGGTAGGGCAGGGCTGGATGTTGTTTTCAGGGATGAGGTTAGAAATCCCAGATGACGGACTTATTTGCTGAGCAATGGTTCACTGCTGGTCCTCTTAAGCTAGTAGGAATTGCATGCCACAATATGATAAGAATTGTAATACAAAGGAGGTCACATTGGGGAACTGCAACAAGGAGAATGTTGCTGATCTCTTTTGTCTCTATGTAAGTACTACTCAGGTGGAAAATAAACTGCTATGCATTGGGTTTCATTGTCTGCTAAGTTTATGGTATGTCTTATCACCCTCAAAGTTTCTTCTCTGGCTTTGCCTTTCATGTCCTTACGGATATTTAACATAATAATTCCCTAAACAAAACAAAAAAAAAGCACTAACAGCTCCCTCATTGGAAATTGGCTGTGACCAGCCTGTTCCTCCATTTAATATTGATCCAGTGAATTGTGTGTTGGAGGAAAGGAAGCTACTGTTGATTCAGTCTCAGCATCCTGACTGTAGCATTTCTGAAAGGAGATGAGGTTGGAAAGACATGGGGGGTTCTCTTACTTTCTTCTCCCATCGCCTCTCCCTCTCTCTGGACTCAGAGTCTACATCTTTGCTGCCGACTGGCCTTTGATCAAAGATCACACACCCTCAGCAGGGGAATCGACAGGAGAGAAAGGAGGGAGAGAGGATTGGATGAGGTATGAGGGAAGAGACAGTTTCAGTTTTCAGCCACCTGAATCAATTTAGGATACATTCCGTAACTTCATACTGTGATTCCCACTTTGGAGTCTTTGGCAGGTGTAAAGGATGTGAGTCGGAGACGGCAGGAGGAAATGGTCAACATTTTGCAGTTGGCTGTTTTAGTCAGTCTGTCAAGCCTCACCATCCTTCTACTGTGTGACAGACATGTAGACAGACAGTTCAAAAGGCCCCCGGCGTACCGCTATCCAACTGCCTTTTTTCAGCTTCTGCGATTGTAACAAAAAGCACTTTGCGAAAGGCCATCCTGAATTTTGTGTGCTTTTATTTTATGGTTATCACTATTGTTGTTATTTTGTTGTTCCTGTTGATGTTTTTTTTTGTTTGTTTTCTCAGTGCAGATGATTATTTAAATGCAAAAAAAACAACATGATGAAAATGGAAAAAAAGAAAAATAACTTGAATATTTGGTATCTAGATTAAAGGTGGTTTGAGCTGCCACCTCATCTGGACTTAAACAAACACATCTCTGTTATACTACCACCATACCTGTTATATGCAGCTTACTGCATAGTCACACAAAGGTAGGGGGGTGACAGGACAGATCTCCTCCTACCTGCACTCTGCTTACTGTCTCAGATCTTGTTGGGAGAAAGGTCATTTGATCTCATTTTGGGAGACTCTTTTTCTTGGAAAAGAAACTTGTATAACAGTTGCAAAGCTTTCTGAGAAGGCTCGCTGTGCTGAATGTTAAACATGCAGTGTGTATCCACTGCAGAATCTCTTTGTCTGCAATAACGCCCTGGCTGTGTAGTTAAAGGCTGGATCTGGTATCCGTACAGAGCGTAAATGATTATGAAAGACAGATGAAACGGCCAAATGACCATCATGCACTTTTGCAAATCAGTACAAAACAATTTGTTGGCCTTAGCATCTATGTCAAACCAAGATTATTGCAGTAAAGTGGAGGGGATAATATTGATTCTAATATACATTCAAAAAAAATCCGTAGTTCAGTAACTGGGGAGAGAAAGAAATAGGCTACTATTTATAATAGATTGATTTGTAACTGTGATTATTATGATAATCCTTTACAGAGGTTTTTCTGATGTACATTCAAAATGGCATAATATGTCCCAACTTTCAAACCTGAGCATTACTTGTAAATGCACACTGAGTCACATTAGCCAGTGGACTGCTGCTTCACTCCTCTTTGCATGTTAAAACTTTCATCCGTAACGCACATCTGACCACACCCCATTCCGTTCATCATAAGTGTATCCCAAAGGCAGATCACCTGCTGTGACATCACTAATCGAATGGAGTGCGGCCGGAAGTGCAACAACATTGAACGTTTTAACCTGCAAAGTGCAGCTGCCGTTTTATCTTCTGTGTGACTCAGCGTGAGTTTACTTTTTAAATGACCCCTTTCTCTTCTCAAAGATTTTTTTCTTAGCGTAGCAGTCTGTCAGTCCATATCTGTTAGAAGCTGCAGGGGGGTTTTGTTGGTGATTTTGGAGAATTTGCACTTTTTGGCGATGAAAAGAAATTGTATTGTATATGAGACCACTAAATCCACACAGTCTAAACCATATAATTCCATTTTGTGTCATTTTTTTTTGTTCTGTTCTTATTTTTTAATATATCCAAAAATGTCTGGCATCTGGTTGTCTGGTTTAAAGAATATAAAATCTTTCTATTAAAAGCGATGGTTGCAAAGTTTTGCGTGGACAATTTTGTCTCCAATTTATCAAATATAACATTATTTTGTTGCAGTAATAAAACCATGAGTCTTAAGTTTCTGTAGCAGTGTTATATGTAACTAGGAATTAATGGTAATTTCACAGTATTTTACAGTGGTTATAATATTCTGTCAAATAACTGTGAGTTACAGAAGTGTGCTATATGCTATCATTTTACATTACAGGTAAATAAACATCTGTCTGTCCAATCTATAAATTCAACAACAATCAAACATTACTAGCTTCTCAAAGATATATTACACTGTATGCATATAGTAGAATGACTTCATGGGATTTATAACCTTAACTCATTTGCTGTAAATAATACAGCCACTTGGATTAAGTCTATTCTGTACACCAGCCACAAGGTGGCAGTCACATCGCTGTTATCATCTGAAGGCGCAGTGATCCTTACAGTGCAGCCACACAACACTGCTGTGTGTGTACCTCCATCTCTCTCTCTCTTTCTTCCTTGCATTCATTCTTACCCTCACTCGCTAACCCTCTGAACTGATCATGACAACATAGATCAATTTGATATTTATATTTTGTCAAATGCATAAATATGGGTACATGCAACCATGCTTACACTCAAAATACAAACATGCATCATGTTTATTGCATTAATGTCTTTTGGCCCGGTATACACGTACATTGAGAGTGTAGAAGTATTTAGTGTAGAAGGTGTTATTTTAGGATATTTGCGTCGGGTTTAGGCCAACCTTAGTTCTTATAGATCTGATTCGTCCTAGAAGTAGAGCAACAGACTGCAACCACGGGCTTGTTGTCACCATGTCTTCCTGTTTGTCTCGGCCTGTCTCCCTGAGGCGATCCTGTGGGGTGACAGAGGTCACAGAACAGCTCATTAACCCCACCCCAACAGCCCACACATTGCTGCAGTCCTCAGGCCCTGACTACACACACACACACATTTTATAATGCTCCACTAATAGCAGTTAAGTCGACTTAAGCCCACTCCGTGAGCAGTACGTTTCCAGGGATGCTCCATGAGACATGTATGTGTCTTGTATGTCTTGTATTTAGTATCACTGCATCTGAATATGTTTCTGCTAGTCCTCATCAATGCTGCAAACTCACATTTTTCTTACTTGCATGACAAAAAGCATTTCACTTACAACAAGCATTTTCAGCATTTAGCGTAGGACTAATGCAAATCCACACAAGGTAATATGTTAGAATGTGACATGTTTTATTTAGTCATATCGAACCTGTTGGCCAGATGTCTCAGGGCTCCAAGTCATTAATTGTTATGTTCGTAAGGTATCTAAAAACACAGTGGGATATGGTGTTATTTTCCATGTTCAGACATCAGTGTTGCAGTCAAAACATATTGGATAAGAGGAACAGCAACACTTCAGGGGCTAGGAGATGCCTGGGAGCTGTTGTCTGGCGTCTCTAGTCATATTATTCCCTCACTCGTGTGCATGTGAATGTGCATGCGTGTGTGTACGC
>JAQNCA010000025.1:19246921-19276501 GCA_029783725.1 Acanthurus tractus
GGAGCTGTTGTCTGGCGTCTCTAGTCATATTATTCCCTCACTCGTGTGCATGTGAATGTGCATGCGTGTGTGTACGCGTGTGTGTACGCATGTGCCTGCAACTGTTTCTGTTTACATGTTTCCCTGTATGCTTCTGCGCAAGGTGTGGTTTTATAATCTCACTTGCCCGTGTGCATGTGCATGCACACCATCGTCATTAAGGCTCACAGCAAATGAGCCTCTTACTGTCCTCAGAATGAACACTAGGAGACAAGCTATAATGTAAAGGAAAACAGCGACACACACGCGCTCACACATACACACACTCACTAGCCTCATTTTCACCAGTACACACCTTTCTCCTGGGATATAAAATGCCCCTGCCTCTGCACACCGTGGGACATGAGTTTCATCCAAACTAGCTGCCGTCCTCAATAAAACCCACGTGAGCAATCTCTGCAGTATAGATTTCCAGTTTCTCTCAGGGTATATTTGGTTCAGATCAGGTGTTTAAACTGCTCAATATGACAATAATTAGGCAGCGCTGAAGACATGTGTTCTTTCTTATGTTGATAAGGGACATTGACCTTTAACCTGTGTACCCCTGTAGTCCCCCACCAACACAACCCACCCGTCCCATATGCCCCCAGCCAACCCCCCCCTCCTTAGTCTGTCCAGCTCCAATCAGGAAGGATAGAGGAGGGATTGGACCGGCTTGGAGCCTTGCCTCTGGCCATCTCTCCTCCTCCCCGGAGAACAGAGGACTGAGGTGCCTTTAAACCACTGCGGCAAAAACCCTACCAAAACCCTGCAGTCATTAATATGCAAAAATGCAAATGAGTAGGTAATTAAGAGCTGGAGCTCTCTGGAGGCTCTTTGATTGCTAATGAATTCTAATCTGCAAAGAAAGGGGGGAGGGGAGGAGAAAAAGAGATGAAAGAAATAGAGAAAACAACGAAAGAGAGAAGCCTAAACCCGAAAATTTGTCATATCCATAAGTTTTCATATCGGATTGGATTTTACCTGGAAGCTGTAATGTAAATTATTAGCTTAGTTATTCAAGACAATTACTTGATGATCAGTATACAGGCTGGGAGTATTTGGGGGAATATAAATGTATAATAAACTGCCTTCAGAACACATTAATATCAACTTAAAGGGTGGATTTGTTGTATTTATTATTACTGTTGGCATCCATGAAAATAAGAAGTCATGTTTTCTAAGGCAGAATCTATTGATAACATGAACATCAGTGGACAGATATCTGTTTGCAATGGACACAGTGCGGTCATTGTGTAGATATATGGTAGCTAATTAGAGGAGAACATGACAGGCGGGCAGACACTTCTGACCAGCGGCTACCAAAGAAAATAGAAGGTCAGATATCTCAACTGTGTGTTCTTTGCTGCAATAGCAGCTGTGTGCTGAGGTAAAGGAGATGTCATTTCATCACTTTTGTGAGCAATAACACATCCCCACTTCCACTCTAACTCATTCACTATGTCACTCACTCACACACACACACATGCACACACTGCTGTTATTGTTGTTGCAGTGCTCCCACGACACCAACAATCTCTGCTTCCCTCCCCCACACGGGCTCACATCTATCTCCCTTTCACTCCCTCTCTTCCCCCTCCTGTCCTGGGCAGCCCTGACATGCCTACTTCAATTGATTTAGAGTCAATTCAGCTTCTGATCTGATTGTTATCATGTGACTTTTTGCACACCTCCCCCTCAATATGTGACTACTGTATTATTTTCAGATTAGAGGAGAGATTTTTTTTTTTTCCAGGTAGGAATTCTTCTTTTCTACTTTGCACTTTTTCTCTGTTATCTTGCTCTATTCTGTTTCTCCATGTCTCTCACCTTCCTATTCTTTATCTCTCAAGGAAATAAGCATAAATTCAAATTCACCCACCGGCATCAGTCTCATGTCTGCTCTTTTCCTCCACTGTACTGTCTGATGGTTGGGCACTAGATTGCCCGGTTTTATAAACAGGAAACTGGTGCTCTGTTCGCTGTACCTGAAGCGTGGGTGGCAGAACAGGGGCACCCATACAACTGCGCAATAATGGGAATCCAAGATGGCAGGGAGGGGTCCCATAAAATCACTAGAGAGAGCAGAGGAAGGGAGCATGCAGAAAAGTCATTGCAAAAATTAGAGCAGATAGAAGTCAAAAGGATTGTTGGTTTAGGTTTTCCTCTAGCAAATAGATTGATGACTTGCTTTGTGTTTTTTTTTTCTGTCTGTACTGGATCTAGAATTGTAGTGTTTGGAGGGATTAATGTCATGGACAATCCCTCAAACTCATTTTCTTTCTCACTGTGGAGCTCTGCAGGAATTACAGTTTCAGGATAAGGGAGACACTGAATTTTCTGCTGGCAGTGGTGCTTTCTGTGATAAAGTGAAATCTGGGTTCATTGTGTGTTTGGCTGCGTTGAGCACTTGTTTGAATTCAAGAAGATATGCTGTCCTCACTTGTTCCAAAACAATTGCTCTGCCCCCTTATGTCTTCCACCAATCGCTGAAAGGAGATAGCATAACCTTGGTGGATTATTGCCCTGTTTAAATCACTCACTCTGCTCTCCCCACATTTTATTGTTGTTTAACATGTTTGGAAGTCAGTGCGAGTTTGGGTGTTTTCTGCTTGGCGAGCTGTAATAGGGGGAAGAAGCTTGACGGGAGTCAGTTTATCATGAGCACAGAGAGCACAACAGATAGATTCCCCCTGTCTCCTCCCCTTCAGCACAGATAGACTCAGAGCATGGGCACTCAGCCAACACTATCAATCTATCCGCTCCTACCCCCAGCCTCTAACTCTTATTGGAGGACAGCTTCCAAAGGGGCAAGGAAGCATGAATCATATGAGGGCTATGAGAAGCTGTTATACCTCTAAATACACTTGTTGTGGCTCAAAATCACCCCGTTGCTTCACCATTAATGACAATCCTCGCGACCGATTGTCACAATGCTGTAACAAAGTTGTAGCTTTTAGGAGGGGCTGAGGCTGTACGGGGAGAGGGATTGTTGGTCTTGGCCTAGTTTTCTTGTCTGATCAGAAACCTGTGCACCTCTGCCCTTCCCCCACCCAAACCTAAGCCTCTACTATTACAGGCTGTGAGGGGCTCAGTATGGAACGAGGTGAGCAGCTTGCCTCACCACCGAGCCCTGTGTGCGTTATGTGTGCTGCCTATACTATATGTTTATGGGCTTATCATTGTGTGTGATATGACCTGGTGATGTGGTTTAGCTTGCATGAGTGGTTTCCTTTGAGCGGGGCAGGAAGGCAATGAGAGCTAAAGATGTATAACATGAGAGTGTTGATGCAGGTAGCTAGCAATAAAACTAGCCATGAGAAAAAAAAAAGCTTTTTGATGGGAGCTTAAAGCAGCTAAAGTCAAAGGTGACATATGATGCAGAATTGACCTCTTTATTTGTTCTCCATTAGACATTATTGATTTTTTTAAAAATCCAGAGAGGATTAAGTAGCTTGTACACATTATGCACGCTGTTAATTGTGTGAATTTATGTAACTCAAAATATGTGTTTATATAGATATGCAATTAATATGCACAAATATATGACTGATTAGCACCAATGTGCCAAACATATGCTGATTTTCCATGCGCCTCTGTTGTTAATTACAGATTTTAAGCTGGGAATGGCTCAAAGGAATCAACAAGGGCATGTGTGACAGCATCCCTCCCCTTAACTGTCCATTGTACTGTGAATGTATTTTCAGATTACAGATGTTTGTGTTTTTGTTTGGTCCCTCCTGTATAATGATGCTGTAGGCTTTTATGCTACCACGCAGCACATTACTCATAGTTACTGTGGATAATGAAACATAATTTTAGCATAAAAATTGAGCTTTTAGAGGTCAGTTTGGGTTAATTTGTGTCTGTGTTAATTGGGAAACAAACAAAATAGTGGACTGCAGTATTATAATGATCACATAATTCTGGTTGCATGATTTATTTTGCAACAACTGAATGTAAAATTGTATTGCTGCCATGGTTTGGGGTTTGAGTTCAGATATTTCCTGTTTTATTTTGTAGTTTCTCTCCTCCTTTGCCATGTTTTGCTCCCCTTCCTGTGTGTGTTATTGGCTTTAACTCTTTTGATTGTTCACGAATTTCACCTGTCCCTCTTAACTCTCTCTCCCTTGTGTATGTGAGCTCCTGTTTTCCCTTCCTTTAGTTCTCAGTTTGTTTGTCTGTTCTTCACTGCTGTGTTTACCACTGTGTTTTATTCTTCACTTGTACTGCCTCTACTCATTTCAATCAGTTTGTTCCTAGTTTTTTGTTTCCTCTTTGTTTTTTTGGACTTGCCTCAGTATGCGTCTTCTGTTTCGTTGCATGTTGTTTTTTCTGAATTTTAGCTTATTATTAAAACTTGCTTTGTATTTTTAACCTGCTCGTTTGGAGTCCTACATTGAGTTAATTTGCTGTATTGTAACACTTGCTCAGTATCAGGGATTACATATTAAAGCAGCTATTGCCATTGACTTCAATGAGTAAGTGGTGCCTAATATGCTTGAAAACATGCAGGCAATATTGCTTAGGATAGAATTATGCTTCAAAACACATTTCTTCTGTCTTTGGCATCCTTAAAACAAAATTCCAGTTGTACCTCGTGTCACTGTTAGATGTTCTGTGAGTTAATTAGGGTGAAGATCCTCACTATATATGTTTTTTATTATTTTTCTACCACCCCCTCCCTCTCTTCAGCCTGACTGCCCTTGTACATGCTCTCCATGTCAGACCCAGCTGTTACTACAAACTACTTGGAGCCTCATTGCTAATACAGACAACAGCACTATTCTTACTCAAGGCCTAACGTCTACCGGAAAAAAGCAAGAATATGAGAGCTTTTCTCTGCCTCCACAAGAAATTCATTTCCCCAAACAGATGTTTCCATCTGTTCAAATCTAATCTTTTGATTAATACATTCCTCAATGAAAGGATTCCAAATAGGTGTTAGATAAATAACTCAAGATGCCCTTTCTTTGATAGCTGGGATTATTTTCTGATGCCACGGCTGTCTTTTCTTTCTTTTTCCCCCCTTTTTTTGTGAATGTGTGTGAGTACCTGTGCACGTTTGTCTGCTTATGTGCATGTGTGACCAAATGTGAACATGTGCATGGTATGTTTGTGAAGGTATTTATGGCCCATATGTGCGTTTGTTCTAAGCAGTAACCCCATTACATTCCTAAGACGGTCCATGAGACTAATTAATGTTCTGTGCCGGGGTTTTTCTTTTACCCAGGGGACTGCCAATGGATTATTTACCTGTATGTGCTATTGACAGCAAATCCCCCTTCCCATTGGTAACCTCTGTGCAAAAAGACAGTTTTAAGCATTAGGATGTATAATAACACATGGCAGCCATGTACAATTTGCATTAATTTGTTACACAGCTCACGTAAGACACAGGCAAACACTATGGTTTATTTAGAATCTTTGTCAGTATATCATAATAGTTTTGAAAGTTGTAGACCAGGAAAAAAAAGTGGTGGTAATCTTTACTTCCCTATTCTTTAACAACTTTTGTCCCTCAGGTTAAATACAACAGCTGTCTAACACCTACATACATTTTTCAAAAGAATGGTTATTGTATTTCTTTTTTGTGTCAGGGATGTTGTGTGCATATTGAATAAAGGCATAAAGCACACTGGTTACATATCAGGGTCTCATTACCTTGCTCCATTGAAAGTAGTTTGTTATCATCATGGGGATTGAACTGCAGTTAATTTCAAATATCTATCTATCAGTCTTGTTATCTTGTAAAAGCATTATTTTAACATTACAGACACATTTATGTTGATCATCTGGTGTACCCTCCTTGTTTTCCCTGAACTATTTCTCCCCCCAACTCTGTGATCCTATACTCTCTGCTCTCCCTCCTCTCCACTCTGCTCTGGAGCAGGCAGTTACTAGGGGTGTGTTGGTCTCATGTTTACCAGTCCATTCACAAAAAGACTGGCTACATGGAGCATTAGAGCAGATACTGAATTTTCTCTGGATTGAAAGTCAATCAGTAACTGTTCAGATCACTCTTTACATTTTTAAGTCAATATTAATGCAAAATTGCCACATTTTTGCCCATTCTAGCGTCCTTATTGTGAGAATATGATGCCTTTTTGTACTATTTACTAGTAAAGCCAAGACTTAAATGTTTCAACTGCTGTTCATATTAAACAAGTAATTTAAAAACATTCCTTTGGTTCTGGTATGGCTTTCACAATAGGCATTTTTCTGGCAATCTGTAGGCCTAGACAACTCGATTAATTGGTTGTAAGTCCTAAGTTGTGGAAATGTGCACCAGTTTATTCAAAATGTAATTCATTGTTAGATGCAGCGCCAGTGGAAATAATATTTCATGAATATAGTAAATGATTCTTTTATGAGCGGTCAAATAAAAAAAATGTTATTTTAAAACCAGACACTTCGAAAAGTATTAATTGTAGCATTTTATATGTAATTCTCAAAAAGTATTGAACCTCTTTAGATCAACCCATAAATCAGGAAATTAATATATTTTAAAAATCTTTCACCCTATGTGATACAAAAATATTGATGTAAAAAAGAAAATAGTTACTGCCACTTGGTATTTAACTAGCTTTAATTTAAGTGCAATCTAAATGTTGAGAAAAAAATATTTTTTAACTTTAACTTTTATTTTCTTTTATTTACAATGTTTTTCATGTTGAATTTTTTTAACGAAAAAAAAAAATTAAAGCCGTGTGTTGAAAAATGTTTTTCATGTTTATTTGAGAAAAGGAAAAGCGAACACACCAACCAAAGTAATAAAATGATGTCAGCGGGCATGTTGGAGCCCCCCTCAGCCAGCCTCCCTGAGCACACAGGGAAAGTGAGCGTCAAGAAGAAGGCGGGTGCAATATTAATTTTCAAGCAGCTTCTTGGCCGTTATTCCTGCCAATCAGGCACACACGCTTTCCCATTGGCTGAGCTCTTTCGCATTTATCGTGCCATCTCGTCAAGCTGCTGCTGTGTAATCGCAGGTAACTTTCTTACGATAACCTTCCGCTGGACGACCTAGGGCTCACAGCGCTACCGCATTTTGAGGATTGCAGATACAGTACACAAAATTGAACTCCGGGGTTGGACATTTATGTCGTTTTGGCCTTCGAAAGACGTTAAAGCTGCATTTTTCCCGCTGTAAAAATACCCCGTCTCTCAAAGGCGTTTGAAATCGGACACCGCTGGCATTGAGGCCCTCACTTTTGTGCGGAGGGATACGGTGTTGCGTCTGACAATGTGGACGGAGGTGGTGAAGATGTCTACGAGAAGAATGAAATCATCTCAGTTGTAACAACAAAAAAGGAAGACGCGAGATTAGTTACTATAATAGATTTGTTTGCACACAGACTTGTTACATTGAAGCAAACACGTGGGCGCTGTGTGAAAAACAGGCTTATCGGGACAAAAGGAAGACATCTACGGTGCTCCAATGCGTTTCATGCACTGAGGTCGAAATTCTCTTGAAGTTTTATGTTTTTCCCCTTGCGAGTCTCCGCTTTTCTTTTTACTGTTGGATATCAGACACTTGAAGAGGAGAGGTAAAAACACCTTCTTACACTTCATGTTTCGGGGGAAGTTGCATGAATTCGATGGGTTTCACTGACACCTTATTTGACGCCTGCAATTTTCGAAAAGTTTTTGGGAATGTGTGGTAAAAGCGGGGGATGCAAGTTTTTGTCTGGTTTGAGGTGGCGAGCCAAGTGTGTGATGGTCTCCGTATCGACCACGGAGAGGAGGAAATTACTCCTTTGTTCTGCAAAAAGACTCGACTAACGTTTAATGTTAGCCCTGCCGAACAAGCGTCATTTTGTTTTTCACCGTTTGTCTCCGTCACTAGCCGTAACGTTAGCCACTATTTAGATATATGAAATCTTTACGTTGTGTAACGTTGGTGAGCATTTTAGCTAACTTTGTTTGGGGGGGCTGCATGCATTTTCCATAGGAGCCAGAAACAAACTTTCCATAAAAACCCCTTTGTAGCCCTTTAAACATTCCTCTATGGAAGTGTCTGGCCACCAGCTAGACTTTATTTTATTGCACATTTGGCAGGAAATTCCTCATGCTCCCACCCCCACCGTCTCCTCCACTGAACTCCCTCATAATGCACGACTTGAACCCTATATGTGAAAGAAAGAGCTCAGTATTTGTTGCTTGAAGTTTGGAGCATTGCTCTTATTCTGCAGCGTTACGGTCGACACACTCGTTTTACACATCATTTGCTTGCATTAGGGAGAAACAACTGGAGACCGTGGTTTTGTTAGTCTTGGGGATGATGTCAACATAGTTCAAAATAAATGGTGAATGGGTTAGTTGTCAGCAGTAGCTTGGCCCTGGATGTGGCCTAGCGGAGATGATCAAATAATGTTCAGCCTGCATCCTGTGGTGGTCTAGATGTTTACTGTCAATTTTACAAACTATCTGACTCAGAGTGGATATTATTTATACAAACATGTTTCTGGCACAAGACGTTTACATCCGTCTCTTTCGGACAGTATTTGAATCAACAGTTGAATTTGCTTTTCTTTTCAGTTCACGGCGGCCCTTGTTGTTCCCGAATTTATAACTGACATAAAAACGTTGTAGTTACTTGCTTTATTGTTTAAACATTTGATATGATTAATAATAACAAAAACACACACAAGCCATGCGGAAGAGATCGTGCTTTAAAAATCGACATTTTTAAAATGTCAACAACAGTTATATCCTCAAGTAATTAGTTAGTGAAACAAGTAGAATTAAGTTCATTTTGGTCTGTTTTTGTTGTGTGTACAATTTATGTATAATCACCAACACATTTTAATCGTATATGCCAGGATGAATTTATATTACACACCAGTTTTGTGTATTAAGCAGCTGTTTAGCTCAGGGGGTTGTTTCACTGGAGGTGCAGGCTCTTTTGTGAGGAATGACCTGCCTTCGCTGCCCTGTGTGGGGTGACAAAGACTCCTAATCTGCTTGCTTCAAATATTGATCCAACAGTAGCTGAAGATGCCATTTTGTTACATTAAGCCCCCCGTGTGCTCTACTTAGTTTATCTTTGTGCTTAGATATTATTTGGATATCTTTTGTGTTTTTTTTTGTATGGCCTATTTTGTCATTGATTTGCCATTTTATCCAAAAGTTTGGAAAAGTAGTGACAGCCATGTTCTTAGCCTATTTACACTTGGAGCCATGTGTTGTGTGTGTGTATTCACTTCTTTTCCTTGTCTCAAGGTTACATTTGTTCAGTTCGACTGAGTTCACTAGACTTAGACTGCACTGTTTATCTTTCCTGACAGGACATGTGTCATTTGAATTTCCATACATGTAGAAAGTTATTTATGTCATCAAAAGCTTATCGTTTGTTTTTCTAAGGGATTCCTAATTCATGTTATTTTTTGATACAAATTAATGTATTAACTGGCCTCCTTGTTTACATTCTGCAACTGGCCTTTTGTCAAAAGCATCCATCTTTTTAAATTTTTTTTTGATTGCATCAATTACTATAGCTGTATTACAAAAGGGGCTGTAAAAGCACACCACCTGTTGGTGTCGAAGTGCCTCTATTTCTCCACTCGCTCCCCTTACCACTAGTTCCCTATGAGGCTTGCAGAACCACTGCTCAGCATCAGAGAGCGGCCTCGGGCTTGCGTTGGAATGCAAAACAGAGGATAAATCCAGTATTCATGCTCACTGTGTCATTTGACAAGGTTCTTTCTGAGTTGACATATGGTAATTTGGTAATGACGTGTTTGCATACAGTCATTAGCTCTGCCTTTCACCCCTATTTCCTTGGGCTAACAATAGTCCCAATTATGTCTGTAATTGTAAATGTATTACGTTCTCTTTCATGTAGCAATGATCGACATATGGTTGTGTTATTTGCTAAGGTTGCGTAAAAGGAAAGACATTTTTATGTCATTACTTGGTAGTAATTTGACTAAGGGCAGTGTATTCATCATTTCATGGTAGCGTTGTTTCTGTTTAGATGGGAAGGCAGTGTCTGGCTGAAATTACCATTTTTAAGTAGACCCGGCAAAAGGATTTTGCATTAAGTAGCCTAATTTTGTCTGTTTTCCCTCATCAGTCCCTAGTTCAGTGAGGTAGTAATTTAACCGGTATGTTTTGGCCGGCTGAGACCTCATAGATGAACATTGAATTTCATTTGTAACTTCCAGGCAAGACTTGATTATGACTGAAATTTACAAAGCAATTTGATGTGTTGGTAATGCAAAAAGTAGATTCTGTCACAGCTCTAAATTTATATCTTACTGGAAACTAACAACTTGCCAATGCAAGTCATCCGCAGGGTTTTTATTAAGCAAAGGTAGGGTAGTTTAAACCAATAATTTTCCTCATCCGTTTGGTTTTTTTAAAAACTACATGTAACTGCTCTTTGTGCTTGCTAGTGCCATTAAAACCCTCTATCTGCAAATTTCTCTCGTAGGGTTTATTAGAGACTGAAGGGTATGAACGAACAGCAGCAAAGAATGGCTGCAGTGGGAACTGACAAGGAACTCAGCGACCTCCTGGATTTCAGTGCGGTAAGAGAGTGGGAGAGCAGTCTGGGTGGTTCTGGGTGGCATTGGGAGGAAGAGCTAAAGAGTGCGATACAGTTCTGGGGACGGGCAGAAGAGAGCTGGAGGTCTGAATATAAGAAGTGGGTAATTGGGAAGTGGGGAATGAGGTGAGGAGAGAATATCAGTGGGAAAATCTGTAACAGAAATGGTGTAATCTTTTTACCAAAAGGTCGTATCAGCTCAAGATATTTCTATCCTTTTATTCTTGGCATTCAGAGGTAGTGCTGATTACATCAAAGTAAAATGCTGTTATACCTCAGGGTGACTGGTGAAAATGAATTCAGGGTTTTAAATATAGGTTATTCAATTATGTAAGTGATGCAGAGAAGCAGCAACACGGAAGTGGGTCCTTTCTATGAAGAACTGGTATCCACTGTAAAATGTAAATAGTGAATCAGGATTAACAGCAGGAAACTAGAAATAATTTCATCCCTGTTCATCTTGTTAACAGAATCTGAGCGAGTATTATTGTTACAGATGAACTGGGTTTAGCAGACAGCCTCTGCATTTCCTTTTGTCATATTTTTAGTCTTTTAGAAAGACATTTTCAGAGAGATGGCTTTCAGAGGTATCCTCCAGACAATACTACAAAGTGTATAGAGGTGTTCTGTTCAGCTTTTATTTACCCGTGTTTCATTTTGTTGTGAAGCCTTTGTCGAGCTTTTCACTGACATAAACATCTTTTGGCCCAACGGGGCTGTGTGTTTTTTTTTTTTTCTCCTCCTAAATAAATTGAATAGCTGGTAAGGCTAAATTGCCCGCCTCGGATAATTATTATATATGGGACACAATAGGTAATTCCGAACCTTGACTCCTAATGATATTTGTCAGCAGAGTTAATGTCCCATGAGATTTTTTTTGATAAAGTATGGTTGATTAATGCTGAAGTGTCTCTGCCATTGCTAAAGTCATTGCCATTTTATGATATGTAACACTGGGGGAAAATAAAACAGGACCAGCTTTATCTCTGTGATCTTTTTTCAATAGCATTGTTGTGTATTAATATTGTTGATGGAGCCCCTTTTGCAATGACTTGCTTTGTTAATGCAGTCCTGTTCTCTGCTACAGCATCGGTATTTAAAGGAAACCTTATCCTATGAAAGAAAAACACTCCTTGTGGTGTAGGGGGTTTAGGGAGGTTCTCATTAGGCGGTTGGGTTTGTGTTAGAAAAATCTCAGATTGATCAGCTGCCAATTTGTATCGGCAGATGTTCCTTCTAAATATGACATTGATAATTGGGTGAGAACAACGTACAAACAAATTTCCTCTGTGTTTGTATCTTGGCCAGTCAAAGAAATGGATGCTAGATTGGAGGTGGAATAAAGCAAAACTGAAAATGTTTGAGATATCTGTGACCAAATGTAACAGAAACAACAATGATGTCCAAATCTGTTGTTGGACTGTGTAGCCCTATCCTGTTAAAAACGAAGAGAAACAGATCGTATGTAGTAGTGGCAGATTGTGTCATGGTGTCCTAGATACAAAAAGGTTTGGTTTGTATAGTAGGGCTTGGCCATGTAACTGAAAGATGCCACAATGCTGATACTTAGACCTCACCACAGCCCCATTGTAGAGCCCACACTGGCTTGGTGACAAAACCAGTGGCCTCATCACAGTGTTTTGAAGGTTAAAGTTGACATTGCGCAAGAATATATGTCTGAAAAGTCTCATTTCAAATTGCTGTATATTGGTTATGGGAGAAGCCAAGCTCTGTATTGTTTCTTAAAGAAGACAGAGATTACTAATTTTTGAAATTGAATATTTACAAAGAAAGACCCTTGAGATAAGTTATAACTTCTTGAGGTCTCACTTTGTATGTTTTACAGTTATGCTGAAAAATATTTAATAAGTGGTGGAATCTTGTGGGGGGTTTTTTTGCACTTAATACCTCACGCAAGCATCAAGAAGTAAAATGCCTGTAGGAAAACAAAACAAAACACTACAATGAACGACAATTGTATGTGATGTTATTTATTAGTGGAAAAAGCATGTGTGAAGTGTGCCATCATTTGCTTTGTTAGTTACAGTATCCTTCCTCTTTTATAGATGTTCGCGCCTCCAGTAGCCAATGGGAAGAACAGGACAATGACACTCGCCAGCAGCCAGTTTGGTGGATCAGGTAAGCTTTTAAACTTGATATTGGAATCTATACTCAACTTCTGCTTTGTATGTAAGCTACTGCATGTCTTTGCAAATTTTGGTTTTCATTTGCATTGTTTTCTTAATGCAAACACGCTCGTGTCCTTTTTGTAATTTTTAACAGACATTAGTCAGGTTGCATACAAGTTTTGGCAGAGCAACAACAACTTATTTATTTTTAAATCTATGACCGTGAGCAGTTAGAGTAAATGTGAAAATAGAGTGCAAATTAACACATCTTCACAATTTACAGCTAACAGGAAAGAGCAAAGAATTCAAAAGTCAGTTCAGACAAATCACTAACAACTGTTTTCCCATACAACCCTCGTGGTATCCAGCATGCAGACATTATCTGTGTCCTTTGTTAGTTTTGAGATCCCTCTCAACATCTCAGTATGTAGAAGAGATTTGAATTTTATTATTATTATTTTTTTAATTAAACAGCCACATAAAATTTCCCTAAGCAAGTGCAGGTTTATTTAAAGACTCAGTCAATGACAGTTTTAACTGGAATGATTTTCTGTCAAAGAAAAATTTTGCAAAGTGGTTCTCCATGTATTTGTTCATTTTAATATTTGTAGTAGATTGAGTAGTGTACGGGAAACTCTGTTATTGACATGCATAGTTTGTTTTGTGTCTATTTATGAGGTTGTCTCTTTGTTCTTTTCTATATAGAAAAATGATCTATTTAGACTAAAAGCCCTTTTACTGTCTTAAATGTAGCTTTAGCACTTGTCACAGGGAAATGGACTGCAGCGCAAAGTTAGCTGGCCTAAGATATATTTTTTTAAGAAGAATTGAAACTTTGTAATCTGTTTTGTTCTATTTACATAGGTTTATTTGAACAGCTGTCCCATATTTATTTTTTCGTTGCTTTGGTTAGTCTCTTTTTAACTGTTATAAAGTGCAAAGTATCTGCAGTCAACCCCTTCAGGCACCTGAAGCCTTAAAGTGAGCTTTTTCTCTTCCTGAATGTTATTAGTAAGTGGTGTTACTTTCGTTCCTCTGTCACCCTGCCAACCTGGCGTGTGAAATCAAGTCACACTCCCTAGTGTTCCCCAGAGTGAGAACTTGGCCACTGAGGAACAAAGGCAAAAAGGGGGCTTATGGACTTGAAACGACTCCCCCACCCTGAAGTGTAAAACACTCCTCCCCCAACACGGCACAGGGCTCTTACCCCCACTGATCTGCAGGAAATGGCTTGAGTCCGAGACAATGTCCCTCATCCCCAGTTCGCAGCCTCTTAAACTGGCCCAGCATGCAATGAGTGGTCAGAGTGGAAGAGGGAGCATGTTGAATAGAGGGATCAGCCTGTGGAAGGCAGGATTCTGTTTGTTTCTATTACAGCAGACAATTACTAAGCAGAGAGGAGTTAATTCCTTCCCCCCTCCTCATGTCCTGAAGTGTGGCCCTCGGTCATTGACACCCATTTAAATGCAATACCTCAAGCTGTCCCATTTAACTTTAGGAGATCTGCAGGTATCCTTTAATAGCACTTGGGAGTCAAAATGCTAACATCTGTGAATTCCAGCCCAGGAGTTTTTGGAGATCTGTTTAATGTTATAACACAAATGGTACAGAGAATACTTTCTGTCCCTATGTATGAAGAAAAGGACTAACTGTTTGAGAAAGTAAAAAATGTGGAAGCTTAAGATGAGGTATGCATTATTTTTTATACATGTAATTTCTAGTTCTTTTTATAAATGATGGCTTAATTTATCAATTGGACCATCTTTTAAAAACTTTCTTTCAATAGATTGCTTATTATTCCAAAACACAATATGGCTTGGAGCAAAGAAACCTATTTATTATAGAAATGATGACCAATAAAGAGCCATGTCCATCTATGACGTCACTTCAGCGGCTTGTATATTCAGGGACCCAGCAGCGCGGGAACGGCAGTGAGCAGCCTAGTGGCCCACCAGACCACCTCTATTCATCAACACAAAAGTGCTCAGAGGGGTGCTAATTGCATTAGGCGTCCTTCTCCCTTCCTCAGTGGCTAGAGTGTGTGCATGCGTGTGTGTGTGTGTGTGTGATGTAGGGTGTGTCAGAAAGAGTGGAGGGGCAAGGAAAGAGGAGAGGATTGGAAAGAAGTGTGGGATGTTTGAGAAGTAGGGGAGGCAGAGTGTGACGGTGTGTGGTGGGAGCTGGCCAAGCCCACAAGCCTTCAGGCAGGCGTCCCCTCTGTCACCTCTGCAGCTGCTGGCAACGTCTCCAACCCCCTTTACACACACAAACAACCACCACACACACACAAATGACATGGGACACATCAGGCTCGCTTCCCTTAGATGACAACAAACAACATTGCGAATTTACACGCGATCTATCACAAAAACTAGCTTACTAGTTATGTGTTTGACTTTTGCAATCTTGGTTGTGTACCTCCATGCGCCTGCAGTATTGTCATGCATTTCTCTGTGCATTGGTTGGTTGTAGTTGGAAAATCTAAGCCCCCAGAAAGAGAAAATCTCAAAGGAGAGTGGCTTCCTTCTTCAAATAAATTAGATGTTTTCAGAGCCTGCAGCCGAGAGAAGGCTTTGTGGCTCAGAAAATAAATATTTTTCTGGGTTCTAGTTGTGAGTCAGTATTTGTCTTGCCATGTGACTTTCATTGGAAGTACATTCATACTAGCCATGCCAAAACCTGGATAGATGTGATATATACGTCCAGAGAACCTACTGTTATCATGCCAGCCCCATGTTTTTTTACATGTCTTACGTGCATGTCTAATTTGTGGTTCATTCGTATTTTAACACTAATCTTATTTTACCAGTTTGCCCATCTTGTCAGTTGACTGTTCAAATGCTTATCACTAAGTTCCCTTTGAACTTCCATAGCATCCTGTCTGGCTAAGACAGGATGCTATGGAAGTTTTTATTGCCTAAGCACTTAAATTAAACTGATGCAGTAATGTTGGATATCCTCTTAGGATGCAGTTCATACTGAGAGGGCACATTGACCTTAAGCATTTAGTGGTAATTAAATTTTGCCTAGCATCCTTTTTTCTCACAGTTGGCCTCAAAAAAATGTAAACATTTCTGTACAGTACACACATTTAACGTATCTACCAATATTTGTAACCCAGGGCGTTTCAGTGATAGGTTTCATTGTTCCCCATACCCTATTCATGATGTAATTTTAATCAAGAATGTTAACAGTTGAAAGCCTTTCTTGCTCCAACCAGTGTGATGTTAAGTGTTAAAAAGAGGTGTGCTAGCGCAGATATGTATCACACTGACAATGATATGTCATAATAATCAATTGCAACTATGTTAAAAGCATTTGCAATAACTGAGAACTGTGATTTTAGAGCTTTTACTTCAAGATTGTATGGACAGCAGCACCATCAGGCAACCAGAGAAATAAAAAGCTCGAGAGTGAAGAAAGTGACGAAATGAGGATGAAATAAAGCCCAGTTAAGGCAGATCTGTGTTTGTACTTTAAATTTAATTGAAAATGCAGCCTCTTAAAGTGTCCATAGCGAAATTTTAGGTCACAGGTGAAGGGTTTAAAACAAAGTAGTAAAAATGTTTTTACTGGCCCAAATAACAGATGTAGGAGTGCATGGTTGACCCACTTTAAACATTACATATCTCAATTTTTTCCTATAGTCTTTAAAAGTTGCTTAGACAAGTGCAGCAGCAACAAATCCATTTTATCATCAAATGTAGTGACCAAAGTTTGTTTACAGCATGTGAAGCTTGGTGGTCATTTTAAGAATTTTATTTAGCATTATTTTATCATTTTGCTTGTCTCTCATTATTACACATGACAAGAGACTAACAACAATAGAAGGATCTCTCTTTTGGCATAGCTGGGCTCTCCTAGGCTGGCTGAGCGTCAGTGTCACCTCAGCAGCTCTCCACCTTGTTTTAATTGCCTCCGAGTTAATTACTCCAGTAAGTGTGAAACAATGTTGTGAGACTTCTCCTGCACAGCCGTGCTTTCACTCCATCCTCTGCACCCCCGCTGGCCAAATGGAGGCTTCATAGGCGGATGAGTGGTGTATTGAAAAAAGCTGTGAAGATTATGAAGTTACTCTCTTAACTCTACTTGTCGGCTTGTTTGGCCTACTCAGTGCAGGTTGCTGTTGACGGCGATGATGTGTATCTGTGTGGGTTACCTGTTACAATTTGTAAGCAGGTCATGTACATGTGAAAATACTTTGTGGTCTACCAACAGTTTGGACGGAGCTCCAGCGTCTTGAAGTGGAGGCAAGAGAGGAAGGTGTTTGAGTTAAAGCACATCTATTCATTTTTGGGCTTGAGGTTGAATTAAATGAGCTCATTGTTGACTTCTCTCCTGTGAAGTGGATTTTTATCTCGCTAATTTGATAATACTTTTCATGGCACCAAGCTTTGGCTGAAGCATCTTCATTTAAGTCTGTCATCTTTATTTAGCAGCGCATCCGTCACCAGTGTCCTGTGCCATTGGACATGGTTGATGGTGGTGGAGCGCTTTATTAGCGCTGTGGCCTTTCAGCAGGGCCGATCTGACAGTGAGCGAGCCTGATCTTTTGAGGTCCCCTCTCCTCCCTGCTCGCCTGATTCTCCATGCCACTGGCATCAGCTCCATAGATCACGGCTGTCGCAGCGTGTGTAGGTGCTTGCACCGCTCTGTTAGTCTCATCACTCATTCTCACTCGTCAGCCAGGCTGCTGATCTTGCCCAGACCCCTCTCACTCTTCCTTCTCTCTTGTTCCTCCCTCTTTCTGGTCCCCTTGCTTTCTCCTTCCACCCGCTCCCTCTCTCTTTTGCTTTCTCACACACATTTTTTTAATTAGGCAAAAATCAAAGACGGAATATGAATATTCATAAGGAAACTGCATTAATATGCACAATTATGCAAATCAGCATGCAATTAAGGCTTGTGTCTCCAGAGAGCCTGGATAGCATTAGTGCATAAGACAGGGAGAAGGGGATGATGGGGGTATTTTGGAGTTTTCTGCTCCACCAGTCTTTTGGCTGTGTTTTTTCCTTTGTGTCACACATTGGATCTTTCTTTACCTAAAACACTGTGGTTCAAATTTTGGCTTTACACATTTTGTTATTGTGTTATTTTACATGTTTGTATATGTCAGATTGACTGAGAGGTATTTAAATATGGTGTAGTTGACATTTCATCCTCTTGGATTACATTAGGGACATGAATGGTTAATTTTCTGCTACTCAGTGACCGTAATAAACACTGATGGGTACACTGAGCAACTTTCCTATGCTTTTTTTTTTGTCCTGAAATGGTGTAACATTGCATTGCATCATGAATGCGACAGCAGCGTCTTTGATCAATAGTGATGCTCTCTCCTGGCTTGTACAAGCCCATTGTGGCCACTTAAAGACATTGAATGTTTAGAGTGGGACGCGTTGACAGTTTCTTTTGATAGGACTACTTCATCAGGGTATTTTTACATATCTGCAGTGACACATAGGGCAACAGTGATATACTTTCATTTGGGGATTTCTAACATTGATTACAGCATTAGTTCAACCTGCTATTTGCTTTTTTTAATCTCTACTTTGGACAAACTTTCTAGTTTGCCTACCTGCAAATAATAACCACATGTCTTTTCACAGCAATAGATGAGCGCAGCGGCTCTGGGTCTTGGGCCTCGGCAGAACAGAACAGCCCCTCTTTCAGCCAAGGACGGGTAAGATCTGAATACACAGACACTCACACTCCTAAGTCGCACATGATTTTAACTTTGGAGATCTAAGCATTAACACCAGATGCCATGATATTGTCACACACATGTTCACTTAATCACTCTGCCAAAGATAAACACACATGTACACACCCTCTTCCCCTACCACCACAACAGCTTAGTACTTCTTCATGCCGTGTGCCATGTTTGATTTGAAGCGGTAGTTTTACTTTCTACCTAATAACCTTGGCTCAGGATCCTGCATTGGCAAGCTCTCTGGTAGCCCAGAACCTCTGTGAAAGCCCACCGGTAATTGCAGCTTCACATCCGCTGTAACTGTTTTGGCTCTGTGTAAATACAAGGAACAGGGGGTGAAATAGATGCAGCAGGCTTTGATAACCACAAGTTGATAATTAAGAAAGTCGATTTGAATCCCCAGAGCTGATGCAGATTTGTTTGGCTCTGATCCTGTCAGTTAGACAGAAAAGCAAAGGGAGGGTAATCACCAGGCCATATAGGTGTGCTAATAAGATCTTAAATAGTAGCTATTAGTTAAGTCTTTAGATGTGTTACTTTCTTGTTTTCTTATGTAAGAACCTGAATGTTTCTATTTTCATTTTCTGAGTTATTTTAGGTAACTCATAATGTTTTGTGTTTTGTTGTTCCTACAGGGCTATGCTGAAGGATCCCACTACAATGAGCATGAAGGCTTATCCTCTCCATTCATTAGCTCAGGGGTCGCAGGTATGTATCTGTTTTGGCTGGCTTTGTATAACATAATAAAAAAGTGGACCACTTGTGTGTAAATTGTCACATAAGTTAAACAGTTTTGAAATAATGACAGTTAACCTGTTAGACTTTTAACCATCCATTCTACTATTTTAATCAGAGTAACAACAGGTCACCAGATGTTTTGGGGAAGTCCCTCTTTGTTTGACATGTGAATCTGACTTTCTCTAGAACTGATACACTTCCTAATTTTTTCAGCCCAATATCAAATTGGAAACTTTTAGTTTTTTTAAATCTTGCAGTAGTTTCTTGCTAGCAGTTTCTTGAATAGAGAGATGGTCTACGATTAATACCTTTACTTGACTCAACCACCTCAAATTGCGTGGTAAGAGGGACTACCGGGAAACTCAAAAAACCAAATAAACAACCCCTAAAGGTCTCAACTCATGACATCCCAATAGTTAGTGAGGTGGAGTTATTTACTTTATTCATCATTTCAAACAAAGAGGTGAAGTATCTTAAAATATTTTTTGCACTGAAAGAGAAGCGCTACCAATGCAAACTTCAACTTTAAACAAAGTATGTCTGGCATCAAAGGAGCTGCTGTAAATATTTTCGGTAAATTTTTCCAAGCTTCATTAGTAACTGTAGTACCTAATACTTTGTGCTAACAAGTGACTCTCACAAAGAAAAAATAGCTTGATAAAATTTTTTAGCACTTCATTGAAATGAGTAAATAAATTTGTTTCTCATTCCTGGAGGACATGTTGCTTTGTCACACTCCAGTTTTAAAAATAATGGCATTGGTAATGGCCGATTCGACTGTTGTGCATACTTTATGACCAGTTGTTTTCTGGGTGGCAAAATGTGTATGTGTCTACATGCATGTACGTGCATGTGTGTGACTGTGTGCATTCGTTGAGTGTTGGGGATGTTAGAGCACTGAAGCAGAAACCTTCCCTAGGGTTTTGTCTGGCAGGCGGCTTTATGCAGCTGAGCGTACTGAGAAAGGGGAGGGTATCTCTGGACTTTTTGTACTTTAGAAAACCTACGTTTCATTTGTTTTCGCACACACCATTGCCTCAAAATGTGTGTATGCATCTCATGGTTTTACTAGCATTAATGTTAAAACAATATTTCATTTTCATCACACAGGTAAAAATGAGAGGCCACCCTATGCTCCATTTGGAAGTCAGGTATGTTGCTATTTAGCTTTCTTCCTGCATATTCTTACAAGGTTATATATGTGTTAGCTAAACAATGTAATGTGTCATAGAAATGAAACCTTGTTTTCTCACTTCTCTTTTCACATTAAATACTTTGAATTAACTGTCTTCATTTCCTAGAAGAGACGTGGTTTCTGCTGGGCTCTCCCACGCTCCTGTTAGTATTATTAGTATAACCTTGTTTTTACGATCTTCTCTCCTCCTAGCCGGGTTTTCTACCTAGCGACATAGCGATGCCCAGCCCAGATGCCATGTCCCCCTCTGGCCTGAAATCTGGTTCCCAGTTTTACCCGTCATACCCAAACAACCCCAGGAGAAGGCCGCCTGATGGAGGCATAGGTAAGATAACTGGACAAGACGTGGCTCATGTTGTCAGGACAGTCCTTTCACTCTTTCCTCCGTTCTGTCTTTCTTCTTTCTTCCAGTCTTTTAGTTAATCTGTCAGTTACCCTTAATTTTTTTTGTTATGTGCTGTATATAAAAAGTAGAGACAATTTCTCAAAGGCCAAGGTGATCAGGTTGCTTTAATTGCCTGACCAGCAGTCTAAAACCCAAATATTTTGATTTTGACGGCTAAGAAAAAAATATCAAAATTTGAGGTGCTGGAAGAAATAAATATTTGACATTTTCACTTAAGAATTGGCTTAAAATTTTTTTCTCAAAAAAAGTTTCGTTTTTTGAAGATAATTTCAAAGAATATACAACTAATTGTTTCAATTGTATTTTTCATGATAAACTCTACAGTTTCTCTTGTTTTATTTACATTTGATCTACATTTGATAAATCTTTTTAATCTCTAGAGTTGAATGCACAGCTCTGCTTTTTCACACCAATACATGTGCACACAGACTAGCACACACTAATGCTGCGGTGTGTTCAGTGTTTTCTGTTATCTGTTCTGCAGTTTTAGAATCAGGGCACACAAAGAAACTACACCTGAACTGACATAACACCAGCAAACGTGTCTTTGCTAAATCCTTATTTGTGTTTTTGTCACCTTTTGTATGCAGACACCCAGCCAAAGAAGATTCGGAAACCCCCTGGCCTGCCGTCCTCGGTGAGAGCTTATTTCTGCTCGCCTTCACAGCTCAGAGCCAGTCCTCCTCTCTCTCTCTCACTTTCTCATACTCTGTCTTACTACACACACTTGCCACACATAGACACACACTTGCACACTGCCTTCCCCACTCTGCTTGAGCAGTTCGGTGACAGACAGGGGTAAAGACCCTCTGCTCTGTCAGACTCTCTGCAAGCTGACAGTCAGGCAACTCAGGCCCCAATAAACATCATCACTGTGGTTGTCTCTACACTGCGCTCAAGTGGTTTCAAGTGGTGTTCAGGGTCTGGTTGTCATGTAGACGAGCAAATTTATAGGATTTTGGAGTAATTTGTCAAGCCTACTAGCTTACCTTTTTCATTGGCTTTATTTGAAGTGCACTTTTTTTTTAGAACACAGAGGTCCTGGGTGTGGATAGTGAAGGTGCATATGTTTTAAGGCTGCCCAGTGCATAAAAGGTCCAGGCAGGTTAGTTTTAGGTGGCTGGTTTCAGCTCAAAGTTGTTAATAAGATACCTGGATTGTTTAAGCCCAGAGTTTTAGCTGTCTCTTGTGGAATATTACATTTGTTGTCCTTATATTTATAAGCAAAGGACAACACAGAAACCATTTAGGGTGTTATTTGGCTAAATAACAAATATGTAATCAGTTTCACTTCTTTGAATGTCAGTCTCATAGTTTTAGTTCCTAAATATTGGGGTTTGTATCTTTTGTCCCTTTAAATTTGTAAAAGGGAGGTCAGCTTTCAACTTGCGAAGTGTATTAGATATTGGATTCAGGGCTTTTTGAGCTCTAGTCCTTGGTCCAAGCAGTATGAAGTCTCATATAGTGCTTTGATTTACTGTACCAAGTGTCACCTCTTGTCAGAGGGCCCAGAATTCTCAGCAGCTGATGCAGCTGATGTGTGTGGATGATGGCAACCACACATTGCTGAAAACACAAGTCACTGTTGCATGTTCAAATATTTACTGAATGAATTTCACTGTTAGTTTGAACCCGAAGAAGTCAATCAGGCTTCAGTTGTCCATGTCATTCCCATTTTTAGGGTGTGTTGTTGACCAGCCAGGCCATGTGTATAGCTACTGTCACTGTATATGGTCAGTGATTCAGAGGCCCTTTGCTTGTTTTTTATGCTCCTATTGATATTTCCCTCTGCGGATACATGGAAGATCTTCATGGTACTGAATCAATAGATGCATTGCTTTGAAATATACCGAACATATTTCTAATCAGAAAGACCTTATAAGAGTAGTTGACTGTGTGTTGTGGATGAAATTAGAGCCCAGTCTTGCTGCTTGAGCTTCTACTTGATCATCTATATCAAATACTGCCATTACAAAAACATTTTCTGGAACCCCGTCCTCATGCTACTTTAGTTCTCAGAGGACAAGAGTGACCTCAAAGAAACTGGATATAGTATCTTTGCATCTAAAACACCTTGAAGCAGTCCAGCAGCAACACAGGCAGATGATAGAGAAATTGAGACAGTTAATTTACTTTTTTCTTTTTTTTTTTTTTTAATATTGGGTGGGCTTGTGCATCATGTTGTAAAAGTTTGGGTCAAATACTTGCACATTAGCCCTGTGTTACCCCTGTGATTTTATCATCTTTGTAAATGTTGCATAAATTTTGATAACAAAGGCAAAATGAAAAATAACTCATGACTGCTGATATTTTTTTTCAACGCATGGCTGAAGTAAATTCAGAGGATTTATATGGCTGACTAGGTCCAAATCACAGAGCCATGGATGCGTAATCTGGCAGGAAATGAAGTCAAGCGTTAATAGTGTTGTGTTCTGACTCCGTCTTAGTTTGAGACAAAGTTGGAACAGATGCAGCTACTGCAGTCAGCTGCATTTATTGGGAAGGTTTATATCAGAACAGCGAAACAGAGTTGGACTTGGTGAACTTGCTCATTTTTGATAACTTGCTCATAACAGAAAATCAGAAATCTGTTTTGAAAATGACCTTGTTGCTGAGTTCTACCTGTGGGTGTTTTCTTGTTGAAGTGGTGGCTGAAAGCTCAGCGTGTAGACACAGTTTGCTGTGGTGACTACGTCACAGATCATGTGTGAACACACTGTCTGGCTGAGGCCCCCTCTCTTTCACTGTCTGAACCTCAGTCATTCCCCACAGTGTGAACGATGGCCGCGTGGTTTTAATGCGAATGATGAGACGTCTGTGTGTGTGTGTATGTGTGTGCGTGAACCCCCCTCCCCCACTTCACCCAACCCTCCGCCTACGCTTCACCACATGATGGCCTGGGTGGGCCTCCCCCTGTGAGTGACCCAGTTGTGAGGCGCGGTGCTTGCGAGGCCTCTTAGCCCCGTGTCTGAGCCCAGATTAATGACTGCCGATGATGATCCCATACTCCCTCCCTTCCTGCTCCTCTTCACCACCCCTTCAACACACTCTTCTTCTTTCCTTTATCTACTTTTGCTACGTAAATCATGTTGCTGTACATTAATAAATGACAAATAAAAGATGTTCTGCAAAGGCCATTTCCCATTTTTCCTCAAACTTCCTGACTCCTGTAACCCACCAGTACCTGTGCACTAAATTCTTGCCCTAACCCTGTGAACTTTCACCCTCTCTTACTTGCAACAATCAGACAACATGGCAGAACTTCTCTTCTGCCCCCTAGTTGTCCTGTGGACTAATCACAAAAATTTGCGGGCAGTTTGATGTTAATCTTCATCTACTCCCCACCCCTCACAGCAACCCATGTTATTCTAGTGTAGAGACCTTTACACGGTCATAACCTGAATTACATTAAACCCCTATTAGTTGAGGATTTTACCCTAGAAATCCCCTTTTTTCCTGAGAATACAATTATCCAGCAGCACTAGTCATTGTGTAGTTCTCTGTTCCCATCTAGAGCAGCAGGATTCACTCGACATTGTTCCCCGTGAAAGAACAACTCAAAGCCTATTGTTAAATGAAGCCATCTCCGTCATGTTTTCCCCTGAATTAACCGTGATCATTTTAAATCCCCTGTTTCCTTCACACTCCCCTGGCCATATCAAGCTTTGTTTAAGTCATTTAGATTACCTTCTCCTGTCCCCCCCTCAACACCCCTTATCTCTCTACCCATTTCATATATCATCAGGGCCTTCATTTTTTTCCCCTCAATCCTCCCCCTTGCCCCTTTACCACCCCCTACCAACTGCAATCTCTCTCTCCCTCTCTCACTCCCTCTCTTTCTCTCTTTCTCTCTCTCCCTCTCTCGCTGACTGGATCCCAGCCCCCATCTCTCTCTCTCCCTCTCTTCGCTCCCTCTCCTCAGCCCAGCTGCCTGTGGAGTTGGATGTGGTCCAGGAACAGGCAGATGGCTCTGTAATTAGAAGTGCATCTCTCCATTCCCTTTCCACTTCTCCCTGTTAAATCAAATTACAGAAAAAAATCCCTTCTCTGGATTAGCATTCTTTGCAGCATAGCCTCCGTTCTCTTTCTCTCTTCCTCTATCTGCTGTGTACTACAGAGGAGGAGAGAAAAAGATGGGCCGAGTGGTAGCTGATGGTGTCAGGAAAACTGAGGGCTTCTCATGTCGGCTTCAGTCTGTGGCTTTGGAGCGCAGAGATGTGTGCCACTTAAGGCCCGGCATCCATTTTTGTGAGCAATATGTAGAAAGGATGTGTGATTGGACTCTTTAAGGTGCTAATATAAAATGTTTGATTTCATCAGAGATGTCCATTTCCATATCTTCTGTAATCAAATCCTCTGATGACATGTAGAATGTGATGGTGCTAGTTTGAGGGTATTGCATGTGGAGTGTTCATGGGTGGGTGTGTGTCTGTGTGTGTGTTGGCGTACTGAATGCGTGGTATGTGTGTGAGTGGATACTGAGTGTGTTAAAGGGAGGGGCTGCAGGCCAGGCAGTGCGATGTCACTGGGGTCCTGGGAGCTAGAGGAAGTGCTCACTGTGCACTGGGATTCGAGCCGTCGCTGTGCCCAGCATGGCATGGCCGCTGTGTTCTCCTCCACAGGCGAGGAGCCGGCCTGCCTCCACAGCCGGCAGACTCCCTCTTGCCATCTTGTGGCCACTTGAGGCTAGTGTAGTTAAATGGTTTTCAAAAAGAGAGGATACAGTGGATTGATAGTACTTTGCACAGAAAATACAGCCTTATTTTACACAGAACAAAAAAATATCAACGTCTAAGTAAATAATAATTATTTTAAAAAGTCGGAGTCTAACTGCTCACTGTCTGCATGTTATAGGTGTATGCCTCCACATCTGGTGATGAGTATGCCAGAGACAATGGAGGATATCCCGGTGCAAAGCCTGGAGCTGTCTACCCTGGCTCTTTTTATATGCAAGGTACCCTTAATTGCAATATCACAGGAATTAATTTGCCTCTTTATCCTATTTGTGAAAGTATTTTTAAATTTGCAAATGTGTCTCCACTTTTTTCAGAAGACCCCTGGTCGTCTTCTGGCTACTCTGCCATGCTGGGTAACTCTCCTCACATTGGACAGCCAGGCTCCTTCTCTGCAATAAATCCACAGGACAGGATGGTGAGTAGAAACAGCATCAATTTCTCTGTTTTGTGTCCGATATATTAAGTAACTTATAGTCTAATCTTTTGCAGAATATTATGTGAACTTGAAGGGTTAACTTTTCATTTAGAGCAAAGATATGAGTATCTGCTCTTCAAAATTTTCAGTTCCCTTTCTATTAAATTAGTTCATGCATCTTGGTTTATATATGGCTATATTTAAGTATTAATACTCTAGTTACTACATTAGGTCAAAGAACTGAACCTTGAACTTCCCTTTATAAAGCTACACACTTTTGTCACATTGGCATAGTTTTCTTTGAGGGGTGTTTGTGCCTCATGGAGCTACTTGTATCCCTTCTCCAGAAGCGTCAACCCCTGCCTCTGTCCCCACAGAACTATCCTCTGCACGGCAACGAAGTCAACGGCTTCCACTCAGCCCCCACCACCTACAACCACACACCCACCATCAATGGTGAAGGCATTATGGGTAAGGAACTTTCTGAAATGAACTTATCACACAAGTATCTTAGTTGTGTCTGTCAGATTTAACTCCCATGGTCATTTGATTTTGTTTTTTTTCACTCCCAAAAACAAATTAACGGGTCATCTGACTCACATTATTTATTTTGTCTCTGCAGCCAACCGAGGCACCACAGCTGGCAGTTCGGGGGATGAAATTGGAAAGGCTCTTGCCTCAGTGAGTTCTTTTCTGTTTGTTGTTGGTTATTTTAAATTAGAGCTGGGCAATAAAACAATTACAGTCATTTTCCCAAGAGTTTTATCTTCTCGGGCAAAATGAAGGTCATTTATGTTGGATGATTCATGTGACGGAGAAACAAATAAATGCAAATTCAACAAAAAAAATTGTGACGCTTACAAAAATGTTCCATTTGTGGTGTAGCATTAGTTTGGTTGTTCATTTTTTAATCCAAAACAGATGAATGTCAGTTGTAAAAACTCTGGAGAAACAATGAAGTTGCCTGTGAAATTAAGAGACCCCACATTTATTGTGGAGTGAAATAATTTGTATTTGTTTTATATTTGTCAATATATAATTTCAAACTGTCCAAACAATTTTTAAGTAATATTTTGGGGGGCTGATTTACCACAAATAAACCCAGAGCCCTGAAACTCAGTCAGGCTGACAGAAATAAATAAATTTGCCCAACAAGCTGTAAACTATTCTATAATTATTTAATTGCCCTCTTAGTTATTTCTCATTTCATTTACTGTAACTCTTGTTTTCCTAATAAAAGTTTAATGAAGGACATTTAACTAACAAAGCATAAATATTTCACATGATGAAGTTAACATTGTATCACACATATGGGGTCTTTTTCTGCCATAGTTCACATCACTAGTTTGAAGCATTGTGTTCAACTAGACTGTACTGAAAATCAATATATGTATTCTTATGGTGTTCTATAATGATGTGATGTTCTGATCAAATTCTCCAGATTTACCCGTCAGACCACAACAGTAATAACTTCTCCTCAGCTCCCTCTACTCCTGGATCTCCTCAGGCTATTGCAGGTACAGTTCAGTTCTCACACAAAATGAGCTTCAAATCATTACTACTCATACATGATAAGTCAAAATGTTATGTGGTTGAAGGCAGTGAAAGGCTTTAATCTCCAATCACTCAGTAATGTGTTACCTTAAACACCAATATGAAGAAATCTGCATTTTCATAAACACAGTATTTATTCTTTAGAATTACTGTCTTAGGATCAGTAAGGTGATACCTCGCTTTGATGTAAGATTCATATCAAGCTATAACAGCTGAGTAAATTTTGCCAATCAGAAGGTTGGTAAACTGAGTTCAGGTGGTTTTATCCTGCGCTCCGTTCTTACTCGTGCAACCACAAATTTGGATAATATTTCAATTTCAGCCACAGAATACCTACATCAATCCAATTTATTTAACTTGTTCAGTTTGATTACAGCCTTGTTTTTAGCACACAGAAATGAATCAGTTGAAATTGTTGCAGCAAAAATGATCATCTGCATGTTTAATGTTCTTCAGCACAGAAACGTGTCTACAGCTCCATCTGCTGCAAAGTTAAGAATTACCACCATACACTATCCCAATATTTCTCTCTGCAGGAGCTCAGTCTCAGTGGCAAAGACCAACCACACCCAACTATGAAGGGCAACCACACGCACTGGTATGTTTAAAAATTTGTCTGCCACATCAAAGTTATTTTGAAGCAAGATGCTGTCATAATAAATTCTTCCAGCCATCTTATTATAGTTAAGTGGACAGTAAAGTACAAACACACTGTTTATTTAATTAAATTATTGCTTAAAAACATGCTGTGTCCTAAAAAAAACTGTGTCTTAACTTGCATTTGTTTGTCATATTGGAACCTCTGTGCATACCTCTTTTATTTATGATATATAGCAGAATAAAATGGAGGACCGTTTGGAGGAGGCCATCCATGTACTGCGTAGCCATGCTGTTGGCCAGGGCCCTGGCTTAGAGGGCGCCCACTCCGACATGCACAGCCTGCTGTCCTCAGTACACAACGGGGGCCTCGGGGGCCTCTCTCCAGCTTTTCCCAATGCGAGCCTCGCCCTCAGCAACAGACATCCTGCTATGGTGAGTCACCCACTCTGCTCAAATTGTGTTTCATTTTTGTGTGTTTGAAAGAGACTTCAATTTTTGAGAGTGTATGACAACAACATGAAGTAAACAAAGTGTTCTTTTGTGTTCTTGGCTAATTACATGTGTTACAGTGTCTCAGTGGTTATTATGAAAAGTATGTACTTATTCTGTCAGTCACTCTGGAAGAAACTGTCAGCAATAAGGTGTAATTAAAAATACAGTACCATATATTTTAATGTGGTTTTAAGAACAATACCGTTTGCAGCACACTTTTTGATGTGTGTATGTGTTGACTTTGTGTTTGCTAGAGTAACTTGAATTTATTTAGCATTTCCATGTTGGTAAACAAATTGGCAAAGTTAGTTTTCTGTTCTAATTAGCAAGAAATATTGAGGGGGAAAAACAATCAAAAATTGTGTTCCTCCTGTTTATTTCCACAAGGACTGAACATGTCCATCAAAGTCTTATTTGTGCCATCTGCTGGTCAAAAGGAAAATTACAATCAATTAAGGGTAAATTGTATTTTTATGCATTGTGTTCAGTGAGGCAATTAACATTACTTACACAACAGTATTAGCAAACAACATGCAGAACATTTTGATTAGCTATATCATTAAGTTACTATTTGTTCTTGCACAGTTCTGGACGTGTCAGTTTGTTTTTTCTCCATAGCGACTCTATCTGACTTTGTCTGCAAGTTCCTCCTAATATTTTATTTGGTGAATTTTTGCAGTTGTTTTTGTAGAAGTGTGATTTTGTCTATCCATGTGACATTTGCATCATGGTTTCCCACTTTTACCTGCAGGGAGGGAAACACGAGGAGCCCACAGGCCTTCCTCCCAGCAGCACCCTTCTGCATGGTCATCACGCATCCGGACCCACACCGTCAGCTGGCCAACCAGAAGGCTTCACCAGTAAGTCCAACTAAAAGTTTGGTCACTCACAGCAAAGCATTAACGTTTTTGTTCAGTGAAGCTACATAATAGCTCGTCTAAGACTTAGTGAAATTATTGTAGCTTCTGGATATGAAAATCAGTCATTCTGGGGAGATGCCAGTGCAAATACATATTGATGTGCAATTGAACAATC
>JAQNCA010000025.1:19276601-19287059 GCA_029783725.1 Acanthurus tractus
GTAGCTTCTGGATATGAAAATCAGTCATTCTGGGGAGATGCCAGTGCAAATACATATTGATGTGCAATTGAACAATCTCCAGTGATCTCTGCTTAACTTTGTTAGTTTAACATTCACCAATTGTATGCAGGTTTCAGTGTTTAGAGCGCAATTTTTAGCAATGTGTTTGTTTCAAGGTCTGCCTGGTGGTATGGCACGCTCCACACACTCCTCCAGCAGCTCAGACATCAAAAGAGAAGACAAAGAGGATGATGAAAACTCATCTGTGGCTGACAAGTCAGATGACGAAAAGAAAGACTCGAAGGTAGCACGCAGTCGAACAAGGTAAGATGGTCCTCAGACTTTTTTTTAGTGTTAGTGCTTTGTCTGAACATTTCTTGAATTACTGTGAACAGCAAGTTTCTGCCTAAACTACAACTCCAGACTACAAACTGTTTTATCCTACAGAAGTGGGGATTTTCTGGATACAATTGACAACTATGAGAACATAAATGAGCCCATCTGATATATAAAATATATACAACAAGGTTTCAAGTGTCAGGTGTCCTGTGTGTCCCTGACTGCCCAGACTATGTTGGGTATTTAACAATGTCAAAATTCCCCTTCCCTTCATCTCACGTTTTCAGAAAGGAGGCGTTGACCCTCCAGATGTTCTCTGGCCTTTCAGACCAGAAAGATGAGTAAGTTTCTCCAATAGAGGATCAGTTTCTTGTGCTTTATGGGCTCTTGCCAGACATCACTCCAAGCACATGATCATGAAGCTGGTGTCTAAAATCTGACTTTGGTTTGCCAAAAATAATTATAGTAAAATTTTTAGGACCTGCACTTTACTATCTTTCACTGATTCCCAGTATTTTTGTAAGTGTGCTACAGATGAGTTAGATATGTTAAATGGAAAGACAAAACACTAAAAACAAATACTTTCAGCAAAATATTTGGAAATAATTGGAAACCACACATCAAAAGTATTTTTTGATTACTACAAAGATGCATGCTGAAGCTATAGCTCATTGTGCATTCCCTTCTTAAAGAACATATTTTGATATTAAAACTGTATACAGGCAGCGAACAATACAGGCAAAAGAATATAGTGATCGAAGAGAGTTCATTTATGGGGTACAAACATATTGATAAAATGATCATCTAAAGTGGGGTTTGTTACTACTTTGATATTTTTTCCAGCGTACACTTTTATTAAGTATTTCTTGCATTTCTCAAACTTCTTTTTACTGCATCCATTCAGTTCAAAGTTAAGTTGTGGGTGTAAAGTTCCTGCTATTGAAGCTAAATTCATATTAGCTAAATGCTAGTCATAGAGTGGCATGAAACCAAAGTGTTATGGTGATGTTATGTTTTGATAGTGTAAGATGATATTATGTTACATTGTCATCCTGCTTTTCGCTTAATCATTTAATCTCCATTTGTAATTAGTCCAGAAGAAGATGATGAGGATGTTCCCCCTGAGGTGAAGATGGAGCGTGAGCGGGAACGGCGAGTGGCTAACAACGCACGCGAGCGTCTCAGGGTACGGGACATCAACGAGGCATTTAAGGAGCTTGGGAGGATGTGCCAGCTGCACCTCAGCCACGACAAACCTCAGACCAAACTTCTCATCCTGCACCAAGCCGTCAATGTCATCCTCAATTTAGAACAACAAGTCAGAGGTCAGTCTGCAAGCAGCGCACTATTTCTGTTTTAAATATTAGCGTTCATAATTTTATACTGAGAGGGTCTGTTTCTGTTGTTCCTGTCCATGACAGAGCGTAACCTTAACCCCAAGGCAGCATGTTTAAAACGCCGTGAGGAGGAGAAGGTGTCAGGGGTTGTGGGTGAAACACCCATGCAGCTCTCAGGAGGCCATCCTAGTATGGGAGGGGATGGCCACAACCCAGTTGGCCACATGTAACACCAGGTAGGCCCTAACGATTGGCAGCTAAAGTGATTCTTAAGGATGTGACTTTCAGTTTGCATGTCACATACAGTTGCATTAGCGTTACAAACCTCAAGGTTTCCATTCTGACTGATCTGGGTACCGATGGTGACAACAAAGGTAGTTTATTGCCAAAAATTATCAGTATCACTGACTGTAGTAACTGCTGTCACACATACATCACATTTCTTGTGATTGGTTCACATTAAATATTCTTATGGTTCATCAGTTAAATACTTTTAAAGTTAAGTGTATGTGTGAAAAATGACTAAGTTTGCAAGAGCAATATTTATAAATGTAAATTCCTAATGCAAGTAAAGGCAACTTAGACACAGTATCCCACCGACATAAAAAACACTATATGAAAAATTTACTAGAAAATATAGATGCATCAAATGGCTACTGCTGGAATAAATGGGGTTATATTAATAAAATCCTTAAGTATTATAACTTATTAGAACAGAGTAGTGAGTGGGCTCAGTAATATTCTCAGTGTTATTCTTGTAGATGTCTTTGTAATGCCAGATTACTCAGACATATTGTTTGTGGTCTTTCCTTTTTACAGATTTGGTGGTGTTCCTTGGCTGTCAGAGGATGTGGCCTTAACAGATTTCTTCCACCCATTATTCTCAGTGTGTGTGTGTATATATGTGGACATGTCTGTGTATGGTCCGTTCAAGTTTCAAGATGCACATTCACACACTCGTACACACATGCATACTGCCAAAACTGACACAGCCTGTTTGTCGCACTCCCAACCATGACTACAAGCTCAAATGTGAAGAACTTTTTTTAGTTTTGCTTTGTTTTATACATGTAAGATCTTTTTTTTTCTCCTTCTTGGTTTCCACAAGATGATGGAAGACCGGAGTACTTTTTTGTCCTGCCACAAATTGGGACTTCACACACTGCCGAGCGGTTCTCTTGTGAAAGAAAGGAGACCTAAACAAACACAAATTGAATCAAGGATTTGTGCCTAATTGTTACATGTTTTCTATTTGACATTTAAGCAAATTGCTTTACATGTGAGGAACATTTATTGTGAGGAATTGCTTATGTGTATGAGCAATTATTTTTAATGTATGTCATTCCCAGCGTGATGGTACAGTCTTACATATGTTATGTAACCAAGCCCATAGTCTAAGTTGAATTGTCTAAATTCAGAGGCCTCTCCTCAAACTTATCAGCAAATGTTTGGGGACTTTGATGGAAGGGCAACAAGGGAGAGGTCAAAGATTGACAGTCAAAAAGAAAGACAGGAACTCTGACCCAGAGGCAGTTTCTGACTGAAGCCCAGTCTCATCCCACAAGGCATCTGGAGACTTGGAAAAGAAGACTCCTTCCTTGAAGGTTTGAAAAATCAAAGTGGTCTGTCAACTACAAATCTGCTGTTCTCATTTGTTGACCACAAATTCTAGAGTAACCACAGTGATCCCTTGTCACAGGTTTAGGTTTTATACTGCTTTATGTACTAAAGCATTCACAGACAAGACAAAGCACAGGTGAAGAGGTTTGAGCTGGAAGTTTATTGTTGATCTGTTGTGCTTTTCAGACCCTTGAAAGTCTTGTATAAAAGCCATTTGACACACTTGCTAAGTGAACAGCACCACTTAGTGCTCTTACTTACTTGAAATGGTTTACTGACGATGCCAGCAGACTTAACAGCTCGAGTTTTTTCCTTTCCCCTGTAATTGACTTTCTTTAAAAGAGGAAAAAAATCAGGTTCCTTTTGACAGAGGGATCTAATCAGTCCGCAGTTGTTTGAAGCAGACAAGCCTGTGTGTAACAGAGGCTTTCTTTTCCTAAATGAGCATTCCCACTGAAATACAGCCCCTCACCTTCCTCCTGAGTAGGTTTGTCGTCACGTTTCTTACTGAGAGAAGTGTGACATGTAAATTCACTTCATACATTACTCTGATATGTTTCATTTTCAAAATTAAATATATATAAAAATATATATTTTTTGTTAGTCTATACATTGTAGATTTTTTACATAAATGGCAATATTAGTTTGAAGTTTAGAGTGTATTGTAGATGAGCTGAATAAGGGGATATTTGACATTTAAATGAAATTGTTCAAAAAATTAATTCAAAATTGAACCAGAGCGGCAGAGGACAAGGGTCAACAGATGGAAAAAAAAAGTTGTAAGTGTTTGGTGTATCATTTATTCCAGTTTTAGTTGTAAGGCTTACCAGCTTCCCAGATGAATTTTTTTTCTTTCCATTTGGGGGTATGTGGACAGCGTTCGTGCCACAGTCCTGTTGAAGTGTTCTTACTTTAGCAATGAGGCACTGAGGAAAATGTGGGAAGGGATTTTTGTCTCTAACAGTAATTATGCAACTGGTTTTTGAATGTAGCTACCATACAAATGTGGATCACCTTCATTTTTAAACTTTTGTTCCTTTTTTTGTCAGTAACAGTATAGTAGTTTTCATTTCACCTTTTTTCTAATGTCTGCCCTCAACCAAGTGGCTCTGTGTGCAGCTCACTGTTAAGTAGCCTGCACATTTATTTTAGAGGCAGACGTCGGTATTTGGGTGTAAGGTAAAGGATAAAATGGAGAACAAAACAGTGTTATTGTGATGTTATTCCCATGTCATGTCATGTTGTGAATGGTTTTTACCAACATGTAATACTAAATGGGAGCTAGAGCATTTTGTGTGTTTAATTTCTACAAAAAGAGATGAAGAAAAAGACCTATACAAATCAATAGTGTGGCCTTTTCATTCTCAAGACTTAAGATGACATGATGGGAGAGTGATACCTTATCAGTGCCTGAACTTGTATTTTCATTTAAGACAGTTTTATTTTGTGAACCATATCATTTCATTTATCATGGAGATTAAAGAGGTACTTGTTCATTCCCCCACCCTCCCTTCTCCTAATGCTTTTTTCAGTTTTCAGGAAGAAGTTAAAATGGTATAAAGAGATTTTCTTTCAGTGTATCTAGTTAAATAAATAAATGTTACTTAGATCTTGTTTAGTTTTTATTCCTTTTTTTCTAATTATTCAACTGGATTATATTGTCCAAACTGCTGTTTTAGTTAAGGTCATGGGTCCAGGTCAACAGTTTTCTTTCTGTCTGCCCTAAATTGCTAAATCAGTTGACATTACGGAGTTCAAGAGATGTTGTTTGGCTCTGATTGTCTGCTTTTGATGCACATTAACATGTTTACATGTAAATGTTGCCTCAGTTTCAATGTAGAGAGCAAGTTTTAATTTCCATAGTAGCTGCAGCCTTGACTGGCTTTATAAGCATTAAAAAATTCTGTAAATCAGAGTGCAAGCCCTCTGCTGCAGTGACTTTCAGAATATTTAGTCTCCAGTGACAATTTTCACCTCTGACCTTTTACTCTTCCAGCTCTTTGATGGTGTTGATGGTGAATTTTTGTAAGAAATTCTGATCACTTCTTTCAAAGACTTGTGTTTGAAGTTCTGCTTTTCAATAACACAAGATCAATCCATGTATTAAGTATTGCCCATTTGTTCCAAGAGAAAATCTGACTTGATGTCACTGAGATTTTGTGAACATCCCATTAGCTTAGAATCTTTATACTCAGATAATTTCTTTGGGGGAACCTTATTTCTTAGCACCACTCTTGACATAGACAACATTTGAAATCTATTGGAAAGCAACCTGACCGCAGCAGGAGCACAAAAGTCAACAGAAAATTACAATATTATGATGGAAAATGTTCAGTTGATGGGCTTGAACTTGTTTTGGTATAAGAAAGCAGTAATAAAACACTTGCTTTCAACAACTTTGTCATATCTTTGTTAAACTAAAAAGAGGGAGATAATTGAGTGTTCAGTACATTCACAGGTAAAGAACCTGACATAATGGAGGGAGGACACACTGTTGACCCCTGTAGGGTCCTCAAGGTGCCTCACTCAATCTCTCTCTCTCTTTTTATATATATATAAATATATATAGTTGAGAACTGTCCTGTATATAACAGTAATGTAGCAATAAATGTGCCATTTTTAATAACAGATTATACCTTTTCCAATGTCTGGCTTTTGAATATTGTATACATAAAAGGAAAATAAAGGAAAACATTGTAATAAAGGGTTTATTGTAGTTCGGAAAATGAATTTGTCCATATTTTCGATTGCCAGTACCCGCCTAAGAAACAAATGCATTTGTGACTTTTTTTATGATTATGCAACCAAAACATCACATTAAAGAAATCGAGACATGGTACCATGTAGTACCACAGAATTCACAGAGTTAACACGCACTGGTCTTGAGTATTATAGCTAAGATGGCTGCTGAAGAAAAGGCGCTAAACTAACTACGATATAGACGATGATAAATAACAGCTTTGTGTTAGAAACGAAGAGCCTTGAAATTGTGTCCTCAAACGACCCTGAACTGTCGCGCGCAGCCAGTTTGTTATTTTAAACAGGCATAAAAAGAGGCAGCCCGCGGTCCTTCACAGCCATCAAGCGTTGTATGGATTTAAGACTTCCACTGAGAAGGTCAGGATGGTCCAGAAAATACTCAATAAATTCGTCGGTGCCAAGTACGTCACTATTCTAAGGACGTGGTAAGTTAAACCAATTATTTAAGTTGAATAAAGAGTAGTGAGTGTTTTTTCTTAAAGCTTTTGTCACGTTCATAATTATGCTGTCAACGCTTCTGTGTCCTTCTGTGTGACCCATTGGCTTACTAGCTAGCTTTAGCTTAGCCAGGTTGTTTATTTTCAACTGAATTAGCTAGCATTGGTAGTTAGCATTGCATGCTACCTGGACATCTGTACAGCTGATCTAGATAAATAAAAGGGCGACCACATTTACACTGTTAAGACTTGTATTTGTAAGTATTGTGCTGTCTAAAATGTGTCGGCGACTGGTTGTCAGTCAGTGACAAAATTATTTAAAGTTGTATGGTTCAAAACGACAGTGACTTCATTCAGTATCTATGCTAAACCACAAAACTGCTAACATTCCTTTTGTAGGAGCCTATCTTGTAGTTTACTTAAATTTCTTATCAGTCTGATAAACCCCTTTAAATCAGAAACCACGACAGATTTTAGATATCAGGGCATTAAGGTTTTCTGTTTTATTTTATATTCTTTGTTTGACCTACAGTGACCACTGTTAGGATTAAAGGTTGAACCTCAAATCAATTTTACTTGACTGCGGTATGGTTTTTGTAGAAACATCTTGGCTGAACCGCACTGTAATTGACCTTGCAAAGTGCACACAGTAAAAGATAATCACACAGAACAGTAATTAAAAAGATTTTATTATTTGTAATCAGTAAATGTGTTGATTTGCTTATAAAGACAAGTACTATTTAAAACATCATGAAAACCTCTTTTTCTTACCCACTATTTAATCCCTAAACCTCTTTGGTTTGTGCTCCATTTAAACAAGTATTGCAACTAATTAGTGTTATTATAGTCATCAGTATTTACAAAAAACGTGTATGAAAATTGCAGCCTCAGAAGATTAATTTCATGGCTTTCTTAAATAAGGACAAGTGGGTCACAGCTACTTTTTAAGCTGTCTGCTTGAACATTGACTTTGACATGTATGCAAGCTCAATAAAATGTCATCCTGACTAAGATATACTCTGTAAGATTTCATTCCAGCTAAATTACAATTTTGTGGTAAAATTTTTGTCTTATCTTAATTATAAATCCTATTGGTGTCTCCCATACAGGGTGCCAAATATGGTGGCCTGGGGAACAGTTGGAGGAGTGGCCCTCGTCCACTTTACAGATTGGCGATTAATCCTAGATTTTGTGCCATACATTAATGGGAAGTTCAAGAAGGACGAGTAAAGTCCCACACAACAAAATTGTGAGTGAATTGTGTAACTGAACTTTCATGCATGGACTCTTTTTGCAAAGTTCACCTGGTTTGTTCATTATCTGTAGCCCCACCCATGTACTCCTGATAAAGATGCAGACAGGTGCAGGCCATACCAGCTGTTGGAACTGGACATTCAAATTAGCACAAAGTTTGCCACCTTGCTTTTACATGACAATTTGTTGGAACTCCTCATGCATTTTCACAGGCAGCCCCACACTGGAGTCAGACATGGCTTCTATTCTAAAACATCTGCAGTGCTCATTAACCAATGTCTACTGTAGTCTGTAAGGATAATTTCCGCAGAGATTAATCTTTTTAGATGACAGCTATGCAGACCTGAAGATATTGTGTATATGTCTTAATATAAAGCTCTGCAAAGGTGTGAGATTAGTTTGAAGATAGAAACTGGGTCTGTTTGTGTCAAAATAAAGGTTTAGAAAATCGATGCATTCAGTGAAACTGGCTCAACTTTTTCAATTTTTAGTTGTATCAGTTTGAATTGAATGCAAGTTTACCCCACCCACCCACACACTCACCCCCACTGAATGTGGTATTGTTAGAAATCCAAAGTCAGACACAGATGATGTGCTTTTGACATATTCAAAGATATGTGTTTATGTTCATTTTGCTAATGGTAAGGGTATGTGTCTGCCTACAGGACCAGAGATTGGGAGTGGGCTCTTAGGTGGATTGATTGCACAACGCAAGCTTTAGGGGCATGAAGTGGCTCAACAATCTGTCGCTGAGGGCTTGTTAGGAATTTGGACAACGGGATGCACTCTGTATATTTGCTGTTCTTCATGAATTATTATGTACTGTGAATAAATCTTTAATATACCACAACTGTGTTCATTAATTCTGTGTAATTCCAACTATTCCTATGTTATGTTTAAACTGCTTGATAAATCTTTGTGTTCAGTGCTTAATATGCAAGTCTAGTATGTATATTTAATAAAATTCTTATGATCTGTATGTGGTTAATGACACAATTTTTCATTTGCATGGAGCAGTTGAAAAAAACGTGTCTTTGTGGACCCTATCTTCGCCAACTGGTTATACTTATATTGCAAAAGTAATATGTGATTTTTTTTTTTTTATTGAGAAAAGCACGTAATGTAAAGTCTTACAATGTAATTGATAATGCACGCCGAATTTAACATTAGTCACCGCGGTATTACGGGTTGCACCGAGAATACGTCAGGTTCGGCTAGACATTATACTCATTTATCGGCCAGACTGCGAAATTTGCGTGGATGTCTTTCATTTCTCCCATCGAAGGGGGAGGGGACTGAAAGAGGAGAGGGGAGAAGGGATTTAACATAGCGAGAGAGAGAAAACGAGATAGTCTTCAAGATGGATAAAAACGAGTAAGTACACAATTTTACAAGCAATGGAATCGTTAAGAAGGCTATTAATTGTTATTTTAGCGTTTAATGCGCGATGTGTCGTTTTCATAATACATTTGCAAAGTGTTTATTACCGAGTAGACAGATGCACTCGGCGGACTCGCGTTTGCAAATAGCAATGCTGTGGTCTCTAGCTAGGATGACGGTATTCTTTTGGCATTAGAGTAAGATGTTGTAATTTTCCCCCAAAAAATCACAGATAACGTTGAATCACGCATGGAGTCGGTGTGAGGTACTGCGTCAACGGTGCAATTTCGACATCGATTTGAATTGTGCAAAGCTGATATTTTTTTCATGCAGCGTTGTTTCATACATAAGGCTTTCATAAAAGCTTTTGAAATGATATCTTTGTTTAATGACTAAGATCTACTTTGTTCATTCATTAAAGCCGGCTTCAGGTCTGAATGACAACGGCAGGCATTGTGGTGAAACGGCTCTCCAATTTCATGTTGCTAGCTTACATGAAACTTTCACATTTTGCATTACTGAACAAGCTACAAGTGAGGTACGCAATTTTACTCCATCTTGTAGATTTAAATATTCTGCAGCGTCCATGATGGTTGTCACTGCATCTGTGTGATTACTATTTAAGGTCTATTTGAAGCAACAGCCTAATTTATGTTTCCCATAGGTTAACATCGATGTAGTCTAGTCACCAGCGTCAAGCTGGGCATATCAGAAAACAAAACTTCCGTTCAGACATAGTAAAATAAAACAGAAAAAAACCAAAACGTTTCTCGGTCGAGGACTGAACTGGCGATTTATTCAAGTAACCAAAGAGCTCAGCTAATAAATCAAAAATTAGATTGAAAGGCTTGTTAGAAAAAGTAAGATAAAGACAATGACACGGACTTTACCCAAGAGTGAGTTACTATTATTTTATTAAATGAAAGAATGAACATTTATGATAATTAACATTCAAACTCAACGGGATTTTCTTTATAAGTATTTTCGATGTTCACATATAATGCACAGCTGGTTTAAATGAAAATGTAAATAAACACAAAAAGGCCATTCTCTCTTGTAAATTTACTAAATTGTTGGCTGCTGTTTTTGTAAATGTCCTTTATTTTTAAATATAATCAATATCCATCTGCTTACAGCGTAATGCTTTTATTTTTTAAGACTATAAAAAGTACAAACAATTTTGAAAACGGCAGAATTATATTTTCAGAATTTTTTCTTTTAAATTATCTTTATCACATTTATTGAATTCCACCGTGATATCTATCTATCTATCTATCTATCTATCTATCTATCTATCTATCTATCTATCTATCTATCTATCTATCTATCTA
>JAQNCA010000025.1:19304632-19316767 GCA_029783725.1 Acanthurus tractus
AAAATCCCCAAATCATCAACAAACAATCACATTAAAACAACAAAAAAATTGCAGTCATCGCAGCTGAAAATCTGAAACACATTGTCAATATTTTTTCTTGAAAAATGATTTTAATACTCTATGAACAAAATTGCCAGTTTCTGTCAATCTCATAATCAACAGCTCATTTCAGCTCTAAACTGACTTTGTCCAAAGAATCTCATTCTCTTTTGTGCCAAATGTGATTTGAAACATATATAGTGAGTTTCTGTGGATTTGTGGAAATGCATGAGAATGACTCTGTTTTTCCCAGAATGACAAAAAAACTTCTCCTACAACAGTTGTGAGAGGATTCTTTACATCCTTCAGAAACCGCTTGTGGGATAATGAGTTCACAGTTTTGTTGCCTCTATGATTTTCAAGAACAAACTTTTTCTGTAGCTAACTCTTCTCCAGTTGATGAATATGACCTGGCCGTCTCCTCTCTGTCTGTGCTGCTCTTTCTGTCTGTGCTGCAGACATCCGCGTCGACATCGCCTTGTCTCTGCCTCCTGGTCTGCCTGCTAGCGTCGTCTTCCTGTGTGTTCGTCAGGCTGACTGCAGAGGAGACCAAACTCAGGCTCGCTCACTCTGTAGCACTGCCGTCACGGCCATGAAGGCATCTCTGAAGGTAAACATAAGCTCTGAATCTGTCTGGTGCACCATATGGTCGAGGTTTCATGCATAAGGGCAGTTCACTTTACGTCAGTTCAGTTGTCACTTACAGAGAAGCAACAACAACTGACTTTGAAATGTGATGTTTTGTCCTCTGTGTGTGTCCAACCCCACCAGTCTGGCTCCTCAGGAGACTGTAGACAACATTAAAAGCCCATATACTTCTTTCACACACACACACTCACACAGAAAAACAATGATTTTTTTTTTTCATTTGATCATATAAGTGTTGACTTTCAAGTGACAGTATTTTCATCTCATCTTCCCTGCAGAAACACTGTAACGATGTAGATATGACAGCTGTGTGGCTGAAAAACGCCTGTCTGCTGCACGATCTGTTAACCCAGCATTCCTTAAAAATGGTAAGAGCCACACGCATTTATGATCATTCAGCCAGATCTCACTGATATCTCATTGACGCAGAGCACTAAATGAGCTCTGGAGTGAGCTCATCTGAATGTAACAAATGTTAGAAACAGGTTTTTTTTTCATCATCTCCAACTTTTCCAGTCTTTTGTTGCCCTTAAGTCAACTTGTTGGTAACACGTTACTGGCATCAAGTTGATATATAAATACAGGATTGGATTTATTACTGTTTAGACCCTTGACTCAGATGAACTGGTTCCACTGACCAATGATTTGAGCGACTTGATCCGCGCTCTGAGTGACCTCTGCATCCAGGCCTATCAGCAGCTCCTCTCCATCTCTGAAAAACGTCTACAAATCATCATAGGTAACAATGACTACAATGACGACTGCTATCGCTGTGCTCCTTCTCCTTTTCTCCTCCTCTCTTACCTCCTGCTCCCTCTCTCCTTCAGTCCCTGCTGTGCTGGAGAGCGAGACCATCCCGGGTCTGTCTGGATATGCCGTAAAGTTGGTAACGGCCAGAAAGAGAGCAGGTTCAGACCCGAGGAGAGTAGGAGGAGACGCTCCCACCATGGCGTCGGTGCTGAGGGAGCTGGGAGCCCTTCATAAGGCTTTGTCCAATCAGGCTTTGCCCCTGACGCAGATGGAGCAGGCCTTCCACCAGCTCACCTACCTCATCTCTGCAACTGCTCTCAACAGCCTGCTGCTGAGAAAAGACATGTGCTGCTGGAGTCGTGGCATGCAAATACGGTACAGATACACACACATACCAATGTACACATATGCAACATTTTGTCACTTTCATTAATGCACCTTTAATTAAACTATACATGCGAATAGCTTGATTCTTATGGGGTTGGTCAAGATGAAGCCAGGTGCACAGTCTCCGTCCTCCTGTGATTTATGACAAAGAAAAAGCTGAAGTAGCGAATTTCTGATTGACAATTAACTGAAACTATTAAATCAAAAATAGTTAAAAAAAACTATTTCATGCATTTCAACTAACTTATTAAACAACCCTCTCAGACATATTTGAAGATGTGAAATTGAAAAATTCTATTGTTAAAATCCTTACAATTAAATCTACTTTTCTCCTAATTTGATAATCCTGAAGCAAGGATTATGTCAGTAAATGTCATTTTGAAAGTTAAACTTCCTCACAGGAGACTTCTCCCACTTCACTTAAGTCTGTTCCCACTATTTTTGCACTGGAGGCTTCGAGTTTGCACATCAAACTTTTCAAAGTTGAATATTAAACCAGGATTCCAAACTTTTTAAAACTAGATTTTCATCAAGTAAAAATAAGCTTTACACTTTCAGAAGACGAAGATGACGATGATGGGAAAAGTTTTATAGTGCCAAACTCTGCGCATAGATCACTCTGCAGAGAGTGGCTCAATAATTCAATTTTAGGAACAGTAACAGAAAATATTTTTGAGTAAGGGGAAAATTAATTCAATTAAATCACTTTATTTATTTTGATTCAAATAGTTTAATTTTTTAAATTCAACTAATGTATTATTTGACTAAATGTAAGACACTTCAGTTATTTTAATTAAATTAATTTATGTCATATGTTCTATAATTAATAACATCTAATTGTTTCAGATTCTGGGTAATTTTTGGTTCGACTTTAATTCAAGAATGTTCTTAAATTATCAAATTTGAAGCACCATCAACATCAATTAATTATATAGGTAATATTTTATTGCAATATACCTGCAGAAACCATGTTTATGTTATTGTGTGTAAACGTATTGCTTGTGAATCAGCTCATCTTTCTCATGTCCCTCAGGTATAATGTAAGTCTGCTTGAGGAGTGGCTGCGGAGCCGAGGTCTGCAGGCAGGGGGCGCTGTGGCAACACTGGAGCCCCTCATCCAGGCAGTTCAGCTTTTGCAGGCGGGGAAAAAGAGTGAGGCGGATGCACAGGCTCTAGTCCAGACCTGCACTGCCCTATCCAGCCAGCAGGTGGCTCTCTATCTGTCTCCATCTAATTAGAAAGAGAAATGCTGTGAGTTGATGTGTGTTTAACAGCATGCTGGTTTCTGTTTTGTTCAACAGATTGTGAAGATTCTGACCCTCTACACTCCCCACAGTGATCTGGATGAAAGAGTCACAGTGAATTTCATCCGCACCGTCCAGGTACTGCATACAGCTGCTGGTTTTAACTGTTTATCAATTTAAAAAGTGGTGTTTCTCACGGCTCTTCCTCTGCTGTTTCAGGGGCTTCTGAAAGGCCGTCCTGACAGTCACCTTCCACAGCTCCTCATGGATGTGAGGCGAGTTTTTCCTGTAACATTTCCCTACTCGCCTCCTCCCGTCCTACATGCGGAGCAGTTAGTCATCCCAGACTCCCTCAAGATCTCTTTTCTTCGCAGAGTTTAACAAACAGGATGACTCCCCTCCTCAGAAGGGCCAATTTGGAACCAAATATGTCACTTTTTTAAGGAAATTTAGCCCCAACCTATAGAATTTGTTTTTTTAAAATCTAAACAACTTCCAGGAGGTGTTTAGAACTAAATAACTATATATTTTATTTAGTAGGACTGTTTGCTTAATTAATCTGTTATCAGTGGATTAGGCTTTTATGCTAACAGATGAAGCTAAGATAACACGTATGCAAATAGGAAGCAGAAATCTAAAGTTTTTTTAAGTTTGATATTTTGTAAAAAAAACCTCAATAATAATAGGCAGCATTAGAGTCAGAAAAGGCAAAAGTGCTTTTATATTTTAACACAATGTGACGAAAAAGTAATGAAATTAAGTTTTTTTTCATATTTTATTGGAAGCAGAAACACAGTGAGACTGCAGTCCCAGTAACCTCGACCCCCAATAAGAACGACCAGAATAAAAAAAACCCAAAAAATTAGAAACATCTCGTGTATAAAAAAATTCTCATGCGAGTACTTTGTACCACTACACATCATCAGTAATACATATTTATATATTCACAAACATTTGAAAAATAGTAAAAACAAGAATGAAATATCAAAATAAAGGAGACGACAATTGGCATCAAACATCAAATAATTATGCGTGCTGGCACAATACATTTTTTTCTTTTTTGTTTTATTGTTCCCTCTTTCATGCACCATTCCTGGAAGTACGGGACTGGCCTTGCTGTGCCTGTCTGTCTTTCTGTCTGTCTGTCTGTGCGGCCTGGTTGGCTCTGACAGGACAGATCGTGCATGTGTCTGTCTGCTTTGCGTCTGTGTGCTTTTCATTGTGCTTCTAACATTTAGACCATCCTAAATTCCTGTTCCTGATCTGTACGCCAGTCCAGAACCCTAACACGCAGACTGAGCCTCTGAAGGAAGAGGAGGAAACCCCCCTTCATTTAAGTTTCATTGTCAACAGCAATAAATGAAGATTTTTTTTCGTGGCATTTCCAGCTGTGTGTACCTGTTGTTTAAAGTTATTAAAAGACTGTGCAGCTGTTCCCTTGAATAAAAGACCTTGTACACACAAGAGAGTGAAACAGCATGTTTGGATTCAGTTTAGGTGAATTAGGTAGTTTTTTTTCTTTGTGTTTCTTTGTTTTACAGCCTAAATGGACACTTTTCAATTAGTAACATGACCACTGCTGACTGTATGCATGTATGCAGACTGTATGCAGCAGCAAAATGCAACATAAATCCAACTTTGTTACACGAATGCGTGCTTGAAAACAGATAATTTTGTCTGGATGGACATTTCAGGAGAGATTGCAATACAAATTGCAATATGACTGAATGCGGGTATATAGGCTTATATGTTTTTCATATATTTAAAAAAAATCATTATCTGACACTGTTTAAAATTAAGGCGGATCCAAGACACCCTGTGAAGCACTGGCTGCCCCTAGTGGTAGTCTGTATGACAGCATGTAATGCCACTGTAAAAGTCAGATGCTAGTTATGTATTAAATGGGCTTTTAATCAAGGCCCCTTAAATAATGAGATTTGTGCAAACTGCTTGTAATTCACCTCCAGTGTGTACACAGCCTTCCTTTATCTTTCAATAGAAGCTACATATCCATATTGGGCACCCACACACACATAACTCCCATAGCATCTGCCCAGTCACCCAGAGCAAAAATTCAAGTTTACAAAAGAGCAGCAAACTTCACTTCACATAGTCTGACGTGTGTTTGTTACATCTGAGCTATTTACAATGCCAATCAAACAACAATTGTTCCAGATTATTTTCCTCCGCGCAGAAAAGCTGTACAAACAAATTTCAGTCTCTAATCAGCTCTACTACAGCTGTGATACTTGGCCCATTACGAGAGAGAGACAGCATTTACAACATATCAGACAAACACTTGTGCTGATATAATAAGAATATTAATCCACAATGTAAACATTATAAGACTGCTTCAAAGAAATGACTCTTCTACATAGATTTTCATTGATTAGATGCATAGAGTTCAGTTCTTACACCTTGTTCAAAAGACGGGGTCTGTTAATTTATTCATTTCTCAGATCAAGTGCTTTGGGGGAAGAGGCCCCTCGTCAGTGGCAAATTAATAAAGAAGCGAGGGACCCTGTAATTACTCAACTTGGACTCTTTTTTTTGTTACGAGTCAATCCTCGCTTGGGTGTTTGTTTGTTTTTTGTTTGATTACAACATACATACCTCTCACAGATTAACAAACTTATCGATCTTTTTAAAAAAGAGCATTCAAGAAAATAGAAGTTGAATTAAGAGACATGCTGGAAAAGTCAATAGACGATCCAAAATATTTTGTTTCACATCAAACTAATTCTTTATAATAATATTAACTGTAGAGTGTTTTAAAGCCTTGATGTGTAATTTCTATTATTTCATCAACAGTTACTGTGAACCAAACAAAAAGAAAAGATCATAGAGTATAAATGTGTTATTATGTGTGCATTAATAAAGACCCCTGTGCTTGTAAATGTTCACACTACATCTTTATGAAATGATAGGCCCTCATTTGAATGTCAGTGCCAGACCTGGTGGGGTCTGGATCTGCAGCCCTTTAGCAGAGGTCTGACTTCTCGGGGATCAGGGATCAGAGTAACAGCAGCTGTAGCTTTAGGGATCACGGGTGGTAGATAATTAGTGATTTGTGCTCTCCCCGGGGCGCAGGGTGTGAAGTTTTTTGTAAGTCACTTTGATATTTTACCTCAGAGGATGTTGCTTTTGCAAAACAGGATCTCTGGGACATGTTTTTTTTTTTTAATCATCCTCTTATGTGCAGGTTTGCATGCAGAAAAGGAGATGGCAGATTTTCTTTAACTATCCTGCACCTCTCACACACCCAGTTTAGGGCTGCCTAGCAGTGGAATGTTTACAGTAACAAAAAAACGAGCAAAACAGCTGTTGAAGGATATCAGACGCATCCTCCCAAAAGTAAAAGACTCTTAGAAAATCTAATCTGAATATGAACATCACCTTCTGAGTGATGTTCTTTGCTTGTGATGGCTTCCTGTGATTACATTTGCAGGTAACAGGCAACACGGGCGGCTACATGAGGTCAACATTGGAACATTTTACAAACGCACTCACACATTAGGAGCTCTGCACGCACTCAAAATGCAGATTTCACACTCACACACTTTCCCATACGTAGGCTCTGATGAATCACAGTGCTCGAAGATGTGTTTTCATCAGATTAATCACAAAACGGGACACAAACAAACCGTACGAGGGTCAACAAGACAGAAGGCATTAAGGGTGTCAGGCAGTGTGCTCTGTTACAGGGTGGACGGACATACAGACGGACAAGGTCAACCTTTCAGATACCACACATCCTCCGAGTAACCCTGCATATAACTTTTCGCACGTCCTTCATACATTATATTTTATGATATATATTTTAATATAAATATAATTTGGAAGAAATAAATAAATAAATATTAAAAATTTACTTAACTAAATAGTGCTTTCGTTCCCTGTATGTGTTCTCCCACCCAATATCTGGAATGTTTGAGGCCTTGCAGCCGTTTTCTATTGTCAATGGGTCTGATGGACATTTGGTCCTGTTGTGCTTCGGGCTGGTCTTGGCATATTTCAGTGGTTATACGTTGGCACTTGCGGTTCCTTAGCGGATGCAGGCCAGGGAAGGGATGAGAGGAAGTGGAAAGTAGAAGGGGTAAAGTAAAAAAGGCAGAGGAAAGTGAAAAAGAAAGCCAAATATTGAAGGCTACGAGATATTTCTCACCCTATTGTTAGACAAGATGTGTGTGTTTGTATCGCGTGACTCACCTCTGCAGACAGAAGAGAGTAGATATATGCTCTATGGTTTAACTCTATGAGATGTTCACCAAAGTGATGGCTGATAATAATCTGCAACAATAGAGACACTGGTGCTTTAATGAGAAAACTAGTGGTGATTTGTTTTGCACTGTGTCCTCTCCACTGACATGAATGTATTTACAACACTGGATGTGTGGTGACTGTTGTCTCATCTGTGCTTTTACAACACTGGATCATGAGGGCAGTGGCTAGCAGTAGCTCAGGGAGAGCTCCAGGGCAGTAGATGGCGACGTCTGATCGAAGCCTCAGACGGGGTTGTTTTTAAAATTTCGGTCGTGTCTCTTAGCTGCGGCCCTCCTCTGCAGAGCGCTGGTCCGACTTGAGCTTGACGAATTCCTTGGCGACGTCGTCGTTGTTGCGTTGGGAGAGGATACGCAGGACGGTGAGGCCCGTCTCGTCCATGTGGATGCGTTTGCCCAGCGGCAGCCAGCAGGCGACGCTGCCTTTGGAGGCCACGTCCTTCAGCTGCAGGACGGCCATTCCCACGGTGCGGTCCTCTCGGGCGAAGCAGTAGTCCTTCACACACACCTGCAGCTCGTAGCACTCAGGGCCCACCTCGTTACTCAGGGTGCTGCAGAGGAGAGGAGAGTTACCAACAATCTGTTCATAAGGTTTAGTACAAACTGTTTTTTACAAGCATCATTACTCACAAAGTGAAGGTCTCGTTGTATTTGGGAGCCCAGCTGTTGTTCTTCGACTTGGTGGCATATTTTCTCTTCTTGTCGCTGAGGTGAGGCCCGATGATGTAGACCTCCACAAAAGGCCGGAATATTCCCTGCGTCTGCCACCTCAGGTCATTGGCAGCCACCACTGAGACAGAGTGGGAGAGATGTGGAGAGAGGAAATGAAGGAAAGACAGTAGGAAGGTGTGGGAAGGAGAGAGAGAGAGAATCATGTCAGAGAAAAAGTGTGAGAAGTGAGAGACAGTGTGAGTGGCGAGATAAATTGAAAACTCCTCAGGCTCTCCCTCACATTTCATGTACAGCAGCTTGCTAAGAAAGTGAAGAAGGAGAATAGGATTTTTTTCTTATTACAAAGTCATGTTTTTCTCTGGCAGCTTTTATTACACAAGATATCAGTATGACTTTGCACAAACTTGTGTCTTTGACATTGAAATAATTGCATTTATTATCAACTTCAAAACTCTCACTTATATGCAGATTTTTTACTTTTTTTTTTTTTTTTTTACTTTCTTTAAAAAATGTTTGCACTACAGCCAACTGAAACCTCCTCACTGTGCAGGTCAATCCATTTTAACTACTTACGATGCCTGTAAAACCATCTGGCTAGTTCGGTAGTGAGGTGTTTCTTTACCTTTCACGGTGACCTTGTGCTCTCCAGTGTTGGGGTGAGTGAAAATCTCCACGTGGATGGACACCTCTCCCACGGCATCGTCCACCCCAGAGCCTGACGGGACAGACAGAGAGTGAGGGGCTTGTTAACACCTTTGGCTTTGGACATGTGGAGTCACAGACCAAACACTGATGCAAACCACTGTGGCCTCTTTTTCAAATTCTCCTGCTTATTTACAAAGGTTACAGGCCTACTCCATTTCAATTTTATGGGCTGAACATTGAAATGGATTTGGCTATGACATTTTGAATAACACAATTTAAACATTTCTCACTACTAAAGTAACCACAGTTGAAGAGGAGGATTTAAAATGAGGCATAGAGATCTGCTTTGTGCAGATGTTGTGGTCTGAAAGTGGAAAATCAGACAAGGCTACTATGAGTGGGCACACGTGTTTTGACATCACCATTCTCTGTAATGCATCGTTAGTGTTAATTGATGAAGCCCCTTGAGGTGGTGAAACATCTCTCAAAAACTCTACAACTTCAGTCCAGAAGATACTTTTGTGTTGACCTAAAATAACTGTATTAATTCCTTTAATAAGGCATTCTGCATTATCATTAGACCCTGACTAAAAAGCCTTAATACACATACAGAGACTTTAGAGGCAATGATTTGGACCCAGTGAGGATGGTAATTTGTGCCCACTCATAGTCGCAAGGTGTCTGTTTGGATGCAGGGTGGTAAGTAAGAGGCAGAGAAGAAGAAAAGGAGAGAAGCTGGAGAGGTGTGGTTCCCCCGACACAGATCAGGTCAAGGCATGCTCAGATGGATCGAGACAGGTGGAAACACCCATTCCTTGGTAAATACCTTTACCCAGGCATGGTCAGGGGAGGGGTCAGGGAGGGGGAGGAGCCTCTGGAGGGAGAAGCAGTTCAGCCTCTCAGATCAGTCGGTGAACGATGGCACGACTGGTTCCCTAATTTTCTAAGCGAAGTGAAGCATGTTTGCAAGGGTCAAATTTAAGCTCAAGTTCCAAACTTTTTAAATACAGTTTCACTTTGTTTGCGTAATTTAACTGTTGCGGTTCCTGTGAGTGAGACCTTTTCTCTGTTTGTTTTTCCTGAGCTTTCTTCTTCCTTTTCATCGTCTTTTCTTCTTTTTTAGTTTTTCCTTTTACAAAATGCTAGTCTAAAGATAGTGTCATATGTTGAACAAGCTGTAAAAACCCTTTTTGATTTTTTAATTATTCCCACATAGATTGCAATTGGTCAAAGTCGGTTTTCTTTGGATTTTAATCCCAAACACCAAATAGATTTATGTTGATCCTCCCCGCCTGGTCGAGATTACTCAAATCTGGTCCTTGGCCCAAGTTTAGGTCCAGGGGTCCTTGGCCCCATACTTCAGTTTGTGAGTGAAGATGATCATGATGGCTCCCCTCAGACGGAGGGACAGTGGACAAATCTTTCCTCGGTGACTCCGAGTGGGTTTGTGCTGCTTGTTGAACAAGTGGTCGCGATCCACATACACCTCCCGAAGAATACCGTGACAGATGGACATTAATTTTCTATGTTTTAATTAGTGTCTTCGCTCTGTCAACGGTATCTTTGTGGTGACGACCGGCAGCCTGCGTGTGTGTGTTTTCAACCGGCCACCCACTGAACAAGGTGTCTGTGGGAGTTAGACGGCAGAGTGTTCCTGGCATGCAGCTTTCTGGATCTCTCCAGGGAGCATTATGGGATTGTTGGTCTTGCTGCCAACAGGACCAAAGAGAGCAGCAGTCATCCATCTGGCCTTGTCTACTCCGTGGATAAGGTCCATAAAAGATGAGGAAGAAACTTTGCTGGCTTGGAGGCAGGAGGATGTTGCCAAGAAAAACACTGGCTCTTCTTCTTCAATAAACACAAAAATCAGAGGTGAAAATTTAGCAACATATTGCAAATCTTCACCAGGGTAAATGTTACATCCTGAACTTAATTGCAGCGAAGCATCACCGGGGCTCAGTGCATATCGGAAATCACCCTTGATTTTTGCTGCTACAAATTTTGCAGTTTGTATCCTGCGGTGAGGAAGTGATCAGTAAGTGATGACAGGGATCACTCAGCAGCGGCAGCCCAGTTCACAAGAATAAATTCTACTGAGTGTCTTCCAGTCATCTGCTCTAATCATTGGCTCTAATGCGTTTGGAAAAAAGTTTCCAGTGAACTCTGCTTGGCAGGAAGTTAATTTGCATCCTTGTTACAGTCAAAGACATCCAGCAGCTGGCGGAAAGGCTAAAGACACTCATTTGTTTTCTATATATACTGCCTCTATGGAAGCGAAGAAAGGCTATAAATAGCTGAATTTCATGAATAACTGTGAAATTTAACCACTACAGAAAACTTTGTGTTGAAATTTAAATATGACTGAGTGAAAAAAAGACTAAATGTTTTCCTTTAAAAATGATTTCATTGAATAACTACACTAAGATTGCCATTGGCTAAATTCAGTGGTTTCTTCTTCTCTTCTTCCAAACAGATTTGACTTGGTCCAACCCTCCCTGAACCAAGGTGAAGGTCCTGCAGTCCTTGGCTCTTTACTTGTAGCTGTAAGGCTGTTTTAATGTGAAGAAGACTGTGATCGTCTCATTGGCACTGATTGGACTGAGACAGAGACGCTGTGATATGCTACTGAAAAACCTGGAGGGGTTTTTTTTTGTGTTATTTTAACTTCCAAGCTTAAAATGACCCACTGGAAAGTTCAAAGAGGGCTACTGAAGCAGATGGTTTTCAAAGTAAAACATTTAAACACTTTTTACTCTATCTGGCCGTAATTTTAGCATAAAGTTTTCAGTAGTGGTTTGATTTCACAACTAGATTTTTGGCTGCTGCTAAAACTTAAGTCATGTCTGTCTTTGCTTGCAGACATGTGAGAAATATTGCACAAATTTGCATGTGGTGTATATTTTTTAAGTCTTCTGCTGGAGCTCAGTCATTTTGCCTTCCACTGTTTTCCATCCGGGAGGACTGTTAGTGTGCTGGAGCATTAGCTGAATGCAAACAGCTCCTGCATCATCCCGAGTGAGTGTTTGTGAGCAAGAGTCAAATCCTGTGATACTAATCTAAAGTGACAGAAATCAGACCACCTGACCTGAGGGGCCATTTCTTATTGGCTCAGTCTTTGGAGGGGGGATGAGCTGAGCACCCTCTCTCATCACTGCTGTAGGGAGGGCTGCACCACACGTGGTAGCCAGTTTGTGTGTGTGATGATAGAGCAGGCAAGGACAGGAAGCCCTCGCAGACAAACCAGAGCCAACAACCATCATCATCTTCAGAGTGATTCCAGTCCTCTTCATCAGCATCTTTCATTTCAAACACAGTCAGAAGGGCGAATAAATGCTGCGGAAAAGGGTTTTGTCTCTGTTTTCCGCGCTGGAGACAGACAATACACTGATACACTGATGCTTCCACTTCAACAACCTTTAGGACAGTCTCACTCAGTCACATTGGCTCTGCTCAGCCTCTCACTCACGTGC
>JAQNCA010000025.1:19332081-19343611 GCA_029783725.1 Acanthurus tractus
TAGGGCCTTTAGTCTGGCATTAAAGCCGTGACAATCTCTATTTTCTGACCCACAAGTGACTATATTTGGATGAGAGGGTAAAGCTGTGGTGGATATGCATTGCTACTAATAAATGTGTGAAGCAAACAAACAGCTAGTGGCAACTGTCATTCACAATGGCCACCTCTTCAAATTTGCCTCAATTAAAGGCCTTTGCACAATTTAAATGAGTGACTTATATTAAAATTCCTCTCCTGTGTAGTTGTCATGAACAGTAAAATTAACTATTGAGACTACCACAGTTTTTTAGCAGGCTGTAAACAGGCTTATTGGTGCTTTAAAGCTGGGCATTTTAATACGAGGCCTTATGGGAACTGACTTGCTTTTCTAGCCAGCATTAAGTGGTCATTTGTGGAATTGCGTTATTTTGGCACTTCAGTGTTCGCCTCATTTAACCTCGTTGGATTCAGGCACTTTAACTGTGGCACCTGCTGCGGTTTTGATTCTGCAGTGACTCACCCCAAAGTTTGAAGCAGCAAAGCGGTCGGAGGCAGAGACGTTGTTCGTTGCCTGGGTGGTGTGAGCATAGTAAGCATTGATGTTGGCCAGTAGGGTACTCATCACTGCAGGCACACCTGGGCACATGTACTTAGATGACAGGCAGGCAAAGTGACTGTGAAAGAGACACAGTTTACAGAGAGCTTGATGTTTAGAAACGACTAACAATGCACCCAAAAAAAACACACTGTGTTATTTCAATATGGCGATATTCAAAAGTCAGGCATTGAAACGGTAACATACGTCATGGCCTGGTAGATGGATTCCACCCCATAACGCATTGCAAACTCATCTACAATCTCTTGGGGAGTCTCCTCAAAGTAGACCTTCCATGCATCATCTCCCTTGGCATCAGGGATCTTCACAACACCGTTGTTTTGTATGTCTGTCACATAATGGAAGAGGTTCTACAGACAGGAAAACAGGACAGGGTCAGTGAGAGCAGAGTGAGAAGAATACAGAAGAGAAGGCAAAAAAAGCAACAAAAACAGAGACTGTTGGTTCAAGGAGAGCAGTTGAGATGTTTTCAATGAGTGTTTTCAGGGATATACTTGTGTTAAGGGAACACAGGAGTTGCAGTGACAGTGCTGATAAACAGTAAGTCATTACTCGCCATGACGTTCAAATGACTGTTCCTTAATTCCATCATTGTAAAGCTGGTCTGAGCGTTCACAAATCACTCAACTGTAATCAAAGTTTCTATACCTTTCATTGTACAAAAAGAGAACAGAGTAAAATCTACAATGTGAATATACTTGAATGGCTTTGCTACATGAATAATCATTAAACTTCATTATGAAGCCTACACAAGGTGCTGTCTTGACTACTCAACCATAAAACTTTATGCAGCTGTAAAACATCCTGAGTTGGCTTTGTGGTTTATGGCCACTTATGTTCAGCAATAACAGGGGCCATTTGTCTGTTAAGGTTCAGCTAATATGCTCTGTTGAGTAATATGCTCTGTTGAGTAATGGGCCAAGTAATGAGTCCATATAAGACTTTGATTGGTCCACAATCAATCAGAGTTTTCCGCACAGACTAGAAATGTGTCTGATGTCTGGAAGTGGTTTTATCCCATGAGGCAGAGCAAACTTCACGGAGTATTAACTTAAGTTCATTTGGAATTGATCCATAATGGAACTGAAGTAAATTAACCTGTTTGGCATGGCTCATTAGGATGTCTTTACACAGAGATGCACAGACACAGTGACCGGAAAAGTGCAAGTCTCCTTTCGTAAGAGGAACAACACATTCATCAATCAAGATAAAAATTCCACAATGACCAAATTTTTTAATTAAATGCTCAAATTATTAGTAGCAATAGTGATGTACACAAATATCACAAAATGAATACATGTGTCTTATTTTTAATGCACACACACTTACTTCATGCAAGCAGGTGTACTGAACATGATATGGGGCGACTGTCTCCTCTCCTTTGATCTCCACATTGATGTGCATGCGGATAGCTCCAGACACAGCTGACTTGTCTGTACGCTTGTCTATAAAAAACACAACAAATACAGCAATTATACAATTTGTTGTTGAAAACATCCAGAGACGGGAAGTTAGGTCAGTCATATTACTGCACGGTGAGTTGAACTGACCACAGCAGAGAGAAGCTGTGGTATAAATACATAATAAGTGAAGTGGGCTAAATTATTCAACTGACCCAGATTGTACCAGACGTCCATCTCTCCGCTCAGAGTGCGGACCTCGATGATAGTTTGACCCAGAAAGTCATCGGACTCCCGCTTGAACTTCTGCTTCACGCGAGACTTAATGTCGTCGTCCTCGTCCCAAACTCGCACCTTGATGCGGTCTGAGGAGTTGTGACACTCACTGCACAGCCAGAAAAAGAGAGTCTGACACAGCAACCAAATACAGAAGCTACACTGACAGTGGGCCAAGAAGATGGATTACTATCATGACTCACTAAATATCAGGAGCGTAAACAAAATACAAACCGTAATATATTTTATTTAATCAGCATAAAGCAAAGCAAACAGACATAGGAATCAATTTGAATGTACTTATTTTCTGTTTTCCACTATTATAAATTCTACATCTTTGGGTTTTTGGCTATTGTTTAGCTAAAATAAGTGATTTGGAGATGTTACCTCTGGCTTTTAAATTGTTTTTGGCGTCTTTTTCCGATTTTGCTGGCTAAACAACAACTCATTAGCTTGAAAAAATAACCCCCACTTTAACTAGAAATTAAAAAATTAATTATCATTTTAATTCTTTTCACAAGGTCTTGACTCACAAATTAAATGTCTCCTCCCACACTGGGTTGAGGTTGCCATAGATGGTCTTGGTCCTCTTTTTGGTCTTTCCAACCTGGACGGTGACGTAAGGATCACTGGAGCCTGTTTTATCCTTGGCTTGTAAACCCTGGGCACACAACACTGTGAAAAGGAAAAAAAAAGGCAAGCTGGTCAGCCCCAGCGTGTGCTTGTGTGTGTGTGTGTGAGTGTGTGTTTGAATGCACACAGATGCCTCTTTAATCATCTGACCTTCTGCTCTACTGCCCCACAAACGCCACCTGTGCTCTCTTCATACAAACGTCAGCTTGTCTCTTTTTATAAACACACACGCACGCACACACCTGACACGTGCTACCTCCACTCACTCTGATGTTGACAGTGCTAGCCGGCTACTTTCAAACCCGCTGTGCTCTGCTACTAATTCCCACTCCCCTCTAACCTGTGATGCTGATCTTGGCCGACCATTTAGAGGTGCCATCCAGCACGCTCTGCTTGATCTGCTTCATGTGGGTGACGTGGGTGGCCTTGACGATGGCGAACACCTCCTGAATGAGTTCAAAGATCTCAGGTTTGTTCCTCTCGCGGATCTTCATACGGTCTTTGAGAACCATGATGATATTCTGGGTCCGATCCTCTGCACCGTGTTTGGAGCTCTTCTCTGCAGCTCCTGGATTAGATGTGAAAATTAAGATGAAAACAAAGAAGAGGTTGCATGTGATGGGGGTAAAGGGAGGTTTCAATTATAAATACTCAACAGAGAAGAGTTTATCTCATGAATGAGAGGCAGACACTTTTGCAGAGCTATAAAATGCTGAGTAAAAAAGAGGTGGATGACAGCAAAGACAAATGGCTTTTAATATCCTCTCAAGAAAACAAAGAAAATAAGAGAGTAGGAGTGAGAAAAGGAGGAGGAGGAGGACTTTTTGTTTGGCACTGACAAATAGAGAAAAGAGAAAAAAGATAGACTTGATAGTTTACTATTATTAATAATGAAAAGGATTTGAAGAAACAGAAGTCTTAAAAATGCAGTCGGTGAATGGATGTTCAGCTCCTGTAAATATTTAATGTAATACTTTAACATCCCTTTTACTGAAATATCATGTGATTGCAGTGTGGCATCCAAGCTTTATCTCCAAGAATATTACTGGCTAAAAAACGTGAGCTTCAGATCAGGCAGTAAATATACAATAACATGATGACAAGAAAAAATGAGGAGATTTGGGAAAATAGGTTTAATTGCTTTCTTGCTGGGGAGCTGATGAGAGGATGGATAACAGTTGTGTCTTTATTAACACATCTAAAGCTAGCATGGCTCATTCAATAGGTAACAAAGTTAATCTACCAGCAACGATTTAGCTCACTATTCACATATTCTCTCTTGTCCAATCTGCACGAAAATGAAAGCATTTTTTTTTGATGAAGCTAGGCAGGCTACCTTTCACTCTCGTTTTCAGTCTTGATCATTGACTGTATAAAACACTTGATGATATCTTAGTCTTGATGATATGCAAAGCTAACTGTGACTTCAGACCTGTATTTAAAGGGGCTATGTGTTAGAAAAGGAAGGCATATCATAAAGGTGTCTGCTAACTGTTGCCCACTATACTCCTTGCTATATCTCTCCTTGGCTAATAGCTACCATTAGCTTCTTAAACTCACTTAGCAGTGCAGCTAGTAGCCCTTTAAGGTAGACAATCTGTGTGATCGGGAGCTCAGAGCACTAGAACAAATGTGTTTCTGCAGCAATGAACCCAGGTTCAGCAGATTGCAAACAGAGTCTCCAAGACTACCTGAGGCAAGTTTGACAACAGGGGTTGAAGTATTAAAGTGTTTCATAGCAGCTTTAACCCAGAGTTTGACTCTGGAGACCATGAAGACATAGTTAGCAAAGACTGAAGAGGCGTGGAGTGGGAGATGAGCGAGAGGACAGTCAGATGTCATCAGCAGGGAATTTTAGATCTGACAGTGCTAGCTGGTTAGCGTAAATATCTCTACAACACAGTACAGAGATGTCTTTGACATAATGTCAGAACTACTAATGCTTCATGAGTTTTTGTTCCTTTTTTGAATATTTTAACATAAATTATGGTGATATTGTTTCACACATACCACTTTGATATGCAGATAGAATAGTGGTAGAAAGTGTTTTGCTGAATTCAACAAAAATATCATACTATCAATCTACTCTATTATAAATATTTTTCAGGGGCTAAAATTGGTAATTCTTTCGGATATTTTGCTTACTTTGCAGACAATCAGCATTTAGTAGATCTTGGCACTTCTCGTGGCATTTCACTCCACACTCGGTACAGCGCATGCCCTGGCGAGCAATACCCCACAGCAGTCCTTCACACTCGTAGCAGTAAGTGGGCGTGGTGGCTGTCCATACCTCAAAATTGTGTGGGGTGGTGCAGGAGATGGGATATATGAGAGCCTGGAGGGTCTTCTTGTAGACATGGCTTTTCTATAAGCATACAGAGGAGAGAAGTTTAGGGTCAGAAGAGTGTTGAGTGTACTGGAGTGACTTAATGCACAATGTGAATTACTATCTTTATATATCTAAAGAGCACTGACCAGTTCTTCGTTGTGCAGGGTGCTGGACGTCAGAGCCGAGGTGATGCCTGCCTTCCTGGAGTTTTGAACCAAGGACTGAGTGGCAGAAAGAAGGAGGGGTCAGTTTCTCTAAGCTCCCACTTCAATATAATTTCTTATCAAGACAAATCTCAGTGCAGCCTGCGAGGCAGTGTGTATTACGACTGTCTGTCTGGAAATGCTGCCCGAAATAGCTACAGCAAACTAGAGGTGACATGTGCAAAATGTAAAGTGCTTCCTCTCATTAGAGTAATCAATTTGCCCGTGAGATGCAAAAATAGTATGTCTTCATGAGTACTTTGAGAGCAAATGGTGTTGGTGTTACTCACCATGGCCTGTGGCAGCGCAGTGAAGGTGGGTGGAACATGAGAGAGATTAATATTAGAAAGAGAGAGATTTAATATTAGAAAGAGGCAAAAAAGAGGGGGAGATTTTTATAGATAATTAGAAGTGCAAAAGAGATGGTGACAAAAGATGCATTAATTGTACATAAGCTGCTTTTTTAATAAAAGAAATAATAGCATAATAAATAATAAAAGCAGAGGAGCAAACACAAGGTGAATTAAGAGCAGATGTGAAGATTTTCAAAGCGAGAAAAATCACCCAAACTTGAGTATTTGGCATCTGAATGAAACAGCCTGTGATTGCTGCTCTTTCAGCCAGGACCCCACCCTGTCCGATCAATTTCTAGAGACACTCTGACACACTGTGAGTGTGTGTATGTGTGAAGACGAGAGACAGAGAGAAGATAAGAAACATCAGTGTACCTGCCTGTAACTGTCTGTTAGTGCTTTGTGACCATTTATTAATGAAGAAAGTCATCTGAGTTAATTACTTGTGTGTGGTAAAGCTTGGACCTGGCATGTCAGGGAGACTGGTACACTGGGCTTGGTAAGGTAGGCAGGTAATATAAAGAGCCAAGAGCCCTTGGTTCCACCAGCCCCCATCATGGGATATTTTTATGCTTTTAAGGCAATAGTTTGACATTTTGAAAAATATTAAATGCTTATTTGCTGTCTTCTCAAAAGTAAGAGAAGACTGAAATTCTGAATTCAGACACTAATCTGTCTGTGACATGTAAAGCTGTATCCTGCAATCAGTTAGCTTAGGGTAGCTTAGCAGACAGGTTAAAAAACAGGGGCAAACAGCTAACTTGGCTGATTCAGTTCACATGAACTAATACTATATTTCATTGTTAAATTCACACAAAAACAGAAGTTGAAAGACAAAACGTCACTGTTTGACACGAGGGTTTCCTGGTAAGCTGTTTTCCCCGCCTCCTAATTTGCAGTTGATATTTTTGAATTCTGCCTTTGAGAAATTTTTCCATCATTTGTCTTTATGAAAAGCTGAAACATACTTGTTGGTTAAAAGTGAGCCTCATGACATTTTAACTCAACAGAAGGTAGAAAATTGGTGATGCTGTCCAGGCTGTGTGAAAATAAAAGGTACTCAAAGGAAGAAACTTGCAAGAATGTGTCGCAGCTGTCTCTGGAGGATTATGTTTCTCACAGTCTTATCCTTAATGAGGTGGTGTCAGAGAGGCACAGGGATGTTGGCAGTGTGGGGTAATGAAAGGTCTGTTATGTGACAGCCTCTGGCAGACATGGATGTCAGTCAGAGGAAACCCTTTGGCCTTGCCTGTGGCCCCTTAGCCCTGCAGCTTGCCTTGTCAGGCTGTAATAGCAGGGAAATGTTTCATCTGTTAGCAGAGTGGATGCAGTGCAGAGGGCTTAAAGTCAGAGATGAAAAGGTGTAAAAAGAGGGGAGGATGATGAAAACATAAGGTAGAGAGAATAAGATGAGAGAGGACTGCAGAGAATTAGAAAGCAGCAGTAGGTTTAGTAGATGAGAGAGCTGACTGCAGAGCTGTGTGATAGATGGACTGGGGAGATGTGAGACACTTAGTCAGGGGAATATAAAGAGATTAGTGCAGAAACTCACCAGATCTCTGACCAGAGGCATAGCTTTCCTCTTCCTGAGGTCTGGCATGCTGTCAATGCTATACAGAGCGCCACCCATCCTGGAGACAAAACATCCACAAAGCAGGATTCAATACCCGCAGTAATTTTAGCTGCAGCTGTTAACTAGAACCTGGACATAACAAATCAATTAGTCAGTAAATGCATTCAGACATTAAAGACATGGGCTTGCTTTTAGGGTGGTAAAATATAGATTTTTCAATGACCGTAGTAGCAACAGCTTCATGCTTACTTACCCTGCTGACAAAAGCAGGGAGGCGATGCCAACACTTTCTCCTCGGGCCTGAGGAGAAAGAGAAAGAGGAGATGAAAAAGAGAGGCAAGCAAAAGGCCGTAAGAACTGCAGCAGCTGGAAAAATTGGAAAGCTTAGCATGTCATAGAACAAGTTCATGGTGCTTTTATATTGTATTTTACACTGAGAGCAACAGAATAGAGAGCTACTCCGAGGTGTTAATTGGCAAAAAGCATTATGTTATGGTGAATCTCACTAATTTCTGTAGCCACAATCACTATAATTGTTCCCAGAATTCACAAATTAATACTACAACAGTGGTGGGCAGTACAGAGAAAAAGGGGGTAGATTAGGAGATTGGTTTGGCTGAGTTGTGTCTTTTTGTGTGAGTGTGGTGATTACTGACATCAGCAGTAGCTTCTCTGTGTTTGAGAATCATAGTAAAAGTAGATTACAGCCAGATGGCTATCCATGTAATCATTCTTCTAATCCTATCTGCTCTAATTTTGAAAGGCATGTTCTTTGTCTGCCTGTCTGCTCACAGGATGACACACAGCATCGATACTCACGTCACAGTTGCGCACAAAAATAGTCATGATTGATACAAACGCCAGCATTGAGAATAAGACTTAGCAGGCATGCAGCAGCTTCCTATGTGCTGCTTGGCTCATCGTAAACATCCATGAGTTGCACAGGATACATATTATATCAATTGAATTGATTAACACACTACTGGCCGCACCCACCTGAGCGCCTGCTCCAGCCATGGGTAATCAGAATGGACTACATGCAAATCGCTACGAGGATGGCAAACAACTGAAAAGAAAATAATGAAATGGCAAAAAAATACAAAGGGTAAACAGAAACTATTAAATAAACACAAAAAAATATAATCCACAGAAATAACCGACCAATAACTGAGAAACGTGGTGGACCAGTCAACAAAAGCTGGAAAAAACACAGTCACAGTAAGACATGCAGGGACTGATGCAACAAGTCAAATAGTAGACTTATGAATTAAAGCAGAGCAACAGCAGAGAAGACATATTAGCTCCTCAGAGCTCAGGCATTCACCTGGCATGGGTGCATAGACACACATCTAAGTGCCATAAATACACTAAAAAACACAAACACACACACAAGCTGTACCTCTTGCAGCTGTAGTCGCACTCTGCTGAAAAGTCGAAGCCAGTTGGCTTTGGCTCTGGCAGGACCAGGTTCCATGATTTCCCTCTTTGGGAAGCTAAAACAATAATTGAGGAGGGAAAAACAATTTCAAGAAGTTATTCCTACAGGTGTTAGTATCTAGTCTATGGTATGTAATTTGAAAATAACTTTTGTATAGTATCAAAGTACTCCACTGATTTGTACACTGAGTCTTAATTATTTGTCATGAAAACTACAAGTTTTAAGAAAATATCCCTGATAAGATAACTGAGATCAGGCATTTTTTTGAGGTTTCATAGAACCAAAAAGTCAGACCATTGTGGCCTTGGTTGCTTTAGTTTTTTGTTATTCTTTTAAAAACTATCTCACCCGAGATGTCCAACTTTGTTAGACTGCAATATTTCTAAATCACTGGAATGGTCTTTAATTTGAGGATTAACTGAGATGTACATGTATCCTTCATGGAGCTAGTCTCAAATAAAAATTAACCTTTACCATCTGTTTACTGAAAATAGATGGTTCAAGATACGTAGATAAACATTTATAAGATTATATTGAATTTGTACTTGTAATGGTTCTATGAACAGGCCCTAAATGTTCTCATTTATCACTTCCCCTTCTTCAGAGTTTGTTTTCTATGTTCATCTGTTTCATATTCAACTATGTGGACCTCATTGGTTGTTGTCTGTCTGCTTGAATGAACTCTTGGATTAAAAATGTATGAACACAGTTCACCTTGGAGCAGGTGGCTCCTCTGTTTTCTCTTCAGGAGCTGGAGGGACACTCTCTGTCTCTGGAGGCTGCTCAGGGGGTCGAGGTTCCTCCAGCAGCTCCTCAGACTTGAGCTCAGGCTGCAGGAGCTCTGTATCTGGAGCTGGGATCTGTGATGTAGTCATGGGGGTGGATGTAGTGGTGGTGGTGGGCAGAGCTGGCTGGGTGGGTGCAAATGGGGGCTTGGTGGATTCTGCAGTGAAAGAGGGCAGTTTGTCATCCTGTGTGACTGAAGGGAAACTGGGAGCTGTGCTGGGGGGCTGAAGCTCGTCTTGGCCTGGCCGCTGCTGATGCAACGACGCCTGCTTTTCCAGTGGTGGTCTGGTGGAGGATTGGCTATCAGAAGGAGGCATCAGGGTGGGGGCAGTGCTTGTGGGTGTGGGGGTGTAGGGCGGCTCCAGATCTTCACTGAGCGTGCCGTCAAGTGGATACATATCTTCATCTTGCTCATAAGGCATCTCCTCCTCGTCTTCATAGTTGTACTCTCCTTCCTCCCCGTACATGTCGCCCTCCTCATCGGCATACAGCGCCCCCTCTTCCCCTCCATCTTTGAGGTATCCTCCTTCATCACTGTAGACGCCTTGAGGGTCCTCACCGTCCCAGCCAGGAGAATCCTCTTTGCCGTAGCTGACGGAGGAGTGGCAGGAGTGGTAGGAGTCGTTTTCGTCGTAGAACTCGGAACCTCGCAAGCTCTCGCCGTCCTCAGGAGCAAACTCCTCACTGAGCTGAGAGCTTCCTCGGCTCAACTCACCTGACGAGGCGTAACGACTGTCTGTGGGACTGAGGAGGGGGATACAGACACTTATTACATACACACACCCACACAGGTTGCGAGGTAAACTATGGGATTTCCCACAATTACACAATAAGGAGTTTGGCTTTCACAGTGACACTGAAGGAACTTGTGTTGGGGTCAGGGATGGAGACGGCTGACCAATAGAAAGAGGAGCAGCTTTGGACCAACCATCAAGAAAACTCAGACCAGGGTTAGGGTTAAGTCTAATGATGCATCTATGTAACTGCAAGGGGAATCGTGTAATTAGTAATGGGAGAGGTCACTATGGATACTAGTTCACACGCAAATGAATACAGAAACACACAGCATACAGAAAGATTTAAATAGACCTCCTCAAATGAGAGCCAGGAGCTGGAGAGTCTGAGGGCAATTTATTAGCCTGACAGAACAAAAAACAGACCTTTTTCTGCAAATAAATATGTGAATAAAACTTATTCACGATGATGAATGAGGCTATTAGACATTGAGACAGATCATGAGTCAGAGAGATTTGAAACACATGCAAAAAAAAACTCTGAAACACACGCATATGCATACGCAGACACGCAGACACGCATACAAGCAGACACGCAGACACGCAGACACGCAGACACGCAGACAAGCAGACACACAGTCAAACTTTTTTTCCCCTCTGTGTTAATTACAGTCATGTTGTTTCAATAATGCAGTGAGCAGGAGCAGTAAAACGGAGGAACTGCATCATGGCTTGAGGCTGTAAGCCAGAGGGAATATATAAGTATGTGTGAACACTCAATCACGACAACACTGGTTTTTTCTGTTCATTATTTATCTCACAACCACCCATCCAACACAAGAGTGGCACAGACAGTGAAAAATGCTTGCATAACATGTGTCTAAATACATATCTGCAGTCTTTCCACTTGAACAAAAAAAAAACATGGTGGAACTAAGATGCAAACAAAAGTAATCTGTCTTCGCCTCTCTGCCAGGGCCCCATTATCGTCCTGAAGGCCTACCGCTGTCTTACTAGTGGAGATTAAATGTGTGTAATTACCAAGCATGGGACACCCAAAATGAGAGAGGGTTCTTCTTAAAGTCTCACATTCAGGATGAGGCTGTAATAATAGGCTGTCGCTTCGACAGATTTACACACACACACACACACACACACACACACACACACACACACACACACACACACACGCACACACACACACACACACA
>JAQNCA010000025.1:19356971-19377353 GCA_029783725.1 Acanthurus tractus
TTTTTTTTCTTTCTACCCCAATAATGAATAATAATCAACATCCTATAAAGAATGCCACAATGTTGTTATTATGATATGTTTTAAATAAGTTTAAGGGACAGTTGAGGAAATATGGAGACGTGGGTGACTATACCTTAGCAGTGAGTCAGTAAAGTGACATTCATTTTGCATACAATGACTGCAAGAGTGTGACTTATTAGAGCCCCTTATGATGTTTCTCTTCAGCAGATTTTTTTTATGAAATCACAGTATTCAAAAAGACAGGTGGCCCCACTGAGATGCCCCTGTGCAACTTGATCACATTTGGTTTTACAGAAAATAATCTTACAGTTAAAGTTAAAACTTATTGGGCTTCACGCATCAGAAAATTAAAGGTTTAAGATTTTTAGTTTTAAGGTAGTTTCCACTATGGAGATAATGTTGGTGCACAAGACACAAACAGGAGTTAAATAATACTTGACTTGACAAAAATAATCTGTTGGTGTTAGTTTACAGAATACAGAAACAGCAAAATAAGTCATTTGGCTTTGGCATGATGTCTCATTGTCGCAATCTGAGCCAGACTCAGTGGAGGTGAACTGTGTTGAGTATCAACCACATGTCGCCCCACCTTCATTATTCTACTTCAGAAAAATCTCAGTAACCAGACTGTTAAAATCTTTAACCAGATCCAAGATTCAGGACTTTTTCTGTGAATCAACAGCTCCCCCTTCGGGATCACAACATCCACTTCATGCTTACCTTCTCTCCTTTTGGGTAAGGTCTCCAAAATAACTTAAAAAGCATATTTTGCCAGTTCCAGCAGAAACTAGTCATTTGTAATTGAGAGGTGACAAGAAATTGTTTTGTAATTTAACAATTTTTAAAAAGGCTGCTGAATAAACTTGTCTCACAATTTTTTTAAGCAAAATTGCACACATTTACCTTTTCTTGGAAACTTTTTCAGTAAGGTTTAATGAACATTTCAGAAAATACAAATAGACTGCACAAATATATAATATCCTGACAAGATGTAAAACTGCTTATCCATTCAACAACCTGCTATTATCAGTCTAAATTCAAACATGTATACTCCAACATTTTATTTTTGTTGCCTTTCCAGTTTTTTTTTTCATGCACTCTAAATAACACTACACACACATTCCCCCACCACCAAATGCCAAATGGCATTTATTGTAAATTTATGTAAACTAAAAATAAGGCTTGCCTTATTGGACAAGTCATGAGCATTTAGTAATTGCTGATATGGTTACGATGAATTGCAGTGTACTTAATTCAAGCGGTTCAGGAGATAAAACTGCAATACATTTAAGGAAATTCCTGAACTGTAAAAAACCCTCAATACTGCCACACAGATTTACGTTTACAAAAACTTGCGTATGAACAGACCTTTTCTACAAAATAAAGATATTCCTAGACAGGAGGCATGTAGACATGGACTGTGTGTGTGGAGCCTTTTGAAGTGTGTTTGTACCCTTGCCTTTACAATCTCTGAGATATCTACATGCTCTGCTGAGTGGCACTGATGTGACCTCATACCATGGAGCTTATTTTCCTCTGGAGCAGGAATGAAAAGGTCTCAAGTTGGAAATGTCTTCATAACTTCTCACTGACAATGAATTGAAATAAGTAGTTAGAAAAAAGAAAAAAACACTTGGGAGCAACACATTAAATAGACAATTACACTGGATTAAGCTCAACAATGATGATAATAGATGATAAAGGATGTGAAATAATGAACCTGCTTCTGACCTGACTATGGACACAAGTTTTATTTTACTCAGTCTATCTATGGTCTGTTTCAGAATCAGAACACATCATATACATTTTTGTGTGGTCAAAAGTTTGGGATCACTTTGAATTTTTTTGTTTTCAATGGAAACACACACAAGATTATCCTACATAGGAAATATAGCTACTATAGCTATAAACTGGACATGATGACATTGTCAAAGTTTTAAACAAAATTAGGACTTTGTGCTTTCAACATTGCCTTCATCAAATTAACCACATTTTGCAGCAATTACAGCCTGGCAAACCTTCTAGCATTCTAGCTGTCAATTTTTCTAGGAAATCTGATGGTCACCCAGACTGACTCTCATGCTAGCTCTACCATGTTTGACAGATGGCATTAAGCATTGGTCTGGCATTTGAGGTGGTAATCGGGAGATTTGTATAGAGTGAAAAGGGGTCTTGAAGAAGGAAGGCCATCATACCCATGCCATGGCATGCTCTGTGGACAGCATTTGATTGGCGGGCAATAGGAAATGGATTAAACTGGCCCCAGTCAAGTGCTGTTCACAGGGCAAAGCATGATGTGAGTATTGTAGCCTTCCTTTTTTAAGACCCCTTCTGACAGCCAGAATGCTTAAGGTTTGCCAGGCTGTAATTGCTGCGAAATGTGGTTATTTTGATGAAGGCAACATTTGAAGAACAAAGCCATAATTTCAATTAAAATCATAATTTCTTACTCTAACAATGTCATCATATCCTGTTGATAGCTATATTTGCTATATTTCCTATGCAGGATAATCTCCTGTGTGTTTCCACTGAAAACAAGAAAATTCAAAAGCCTGATAACATACGATTAGCCCAGAATGACAAAAAGGTTGGCAATTTCATTTTTAAAAAGCACTTTAAAAAGCAACCTTACAAGGTTGAGTCTGAAAGATACTAGTTACCTGTCCAAGTGAGAGAGAACTTCACAAAGCTGGGTGAGCAGAGCACGATGCTTGTGAGGGTTTCCTTCCAGAACTCCACTGAGACGACTCAGGTATGAGTCCAGGTTTCCAAGAGACGCTGTCTCACCTGTACCTGTTACGAAAAGGCACTTCAGAACTTCCTTTCAGAGCTATTTAAGAACTGAAATGGTGATTCAGTTCTTAAAATAATAGTCTTATGAGTATTTCTGAAAGCATATTTGTTTTGTAGCAAAATGCTGAAAACTAAAGTTGACTGTAAATTTGGTCATGTTTACATTAACTAAAACAAATTAATGTTAATATTATATTTTATCAAAGCATTAATAAATTAGAAATAAACAAAATAAACCTAAAAAGAACATATCGTCTGACAGAAAACAGATCTGTATTCCCTCCTTCTCCCCTCACTAAACATAGCCAAATAAGTAATAACCTGGTAGTGGGACTGATGACAAACTGTTGACCAGTGTGTGTTTAATGGCCAGCAAGTGTTGGTGAAGAGCCTGGGTTCGCTTCTCGTCCAACCCCAGCTCAGCCTCCAGGCGCTCTTTAGCGGTGTACATGTCCTTAATGTGCCGCTGAAGCACAGCATTCTGCTCCTCAAACTCTATGTTGGCTTTACGGAGCCGTCGCAGCTCAGCCTCTCGGGCTGAATTCACAGAGAGAGAGAGAGAAAAAAAGGGATTTGATGAGTACAAGATTATTTCTGAAGTTTAATTTGAAATAAAACTCACTTTAAAGTGTCAGAAAATCTGTTATAATATTGTTTCAGCCAATCAGGTAATTTTGTCTGAGCTGTATTCCCCGGCTATGTTCAAGTGGCTTTGCTATATACTAGAAAGATCATTTCATGTTTTCAGGTCCTAAGTTACCTTTGTTCTGATCGAGGAACTCCTCTGTGAAGATAGGGATGTCAAATCGGCTTGAGAGGTCAGAGGCCTAAAGGACATAATTCCACAACATTAATTTTTTAAATCTATCTGGAAACAACTTTGCGGATTACACTGTAATATCATATGGATGTGTTAAGTACCTTTGATAAAGATGAATCTGAACTAGTACCAATGATGACAGAGGGGGCGTCTTCTGAATGAGAAAGATGCTGTTATGTTACAGCTCACATGACATACAGTTGTTAAAGGAGCAAATACAGAATCTGTACTTACTTGCTCTGATAATACACTGATTTTTCTTGAGAAAAAATAGACATGCTCAGGAATTAACCAATGTGGCACAAATTACATAATAAGAGTGCAGTTGTCACCTTTTTTAATCCTCTTGTCTTGAATCTTTGCACTGGTGATCTGATAGGCCTCCGTCTGCTGATATTCCTTAAGTTCCTGAGCATACTGCATCTTCTCCCGTTCTGCCTCATCCAGGTAACGCTGTCAGTGCACAAATGATCTTTTACTGCTTAACTGAGAGAAAATTTCTGTCTTGCTGATGTAAGGACATTAGATTAAAAATGAAATTGCCAACAAGTTTATTTCACAACCATAGAGCTTAAAAAACACCCAACCAATATTAATTCACAGAGTTTAAAATTCAATCAGTCAATCATAATTAAATACGGAGTGTTCACAGTGGGTGTAGTACTGATTGTACTACGTTAACAAAGACTTGTAACATGTGTAACGGCAAAACTTGAGAAAAAATACCTTTTTGTCATTCTGGGCTAATCGTGTCCACTCTGCTCCAAGTCTCTTGGTGATTTCTGGGAAAGGCAAGTCAGGGTATCGCGCCCGCATATGTTCTCGACGTTCATTCAGGAAGCGAACATATCCAGTTACTGGTGCCTTGGGACCATTTGGCAGCACCTTCTTTCTTTTCTTTCCTTTTGGCCAGCCTCTTTTCTTTGGCTGTGGAGATAATAAGCAGCGCTCTCATTTAGTCAGGGGCTGCCTACCCAACTCCGCTACTCCTCCTTGTTCAATAAGAAACCACCACATCAACCTACCAGGGTTAAAACTAACAGTAATGCTGTAACAGAATGGTCCTCTCTAGCTTGGAGGAAAAGATGCCAATACATTTTCAAAAATCTTATCTCATCTTATCCAACCACAACACACTCCTCCATTTTTCTTCAGACCATCAAAGATGAGCTCAGAGTTAAAGAAGTGGATCGTATTTTTTTCCATCTGTGTGTGTATCTGTTTAAGATCTGTTTAACAGTTGGACAATTTGCCCTCACAGTTTTATACAGAAGGGAGAATCTCATCCTTTCCATAATTTGTGAACTGAAACTTTCGGGGATGCCCCCCCTTTCAATCATAATACTATCACCTGTTATCTGTAAACCTGTTTACCTGTGGAAGGTTTCCAAAGGCATTTCACAACTTTGCAATCTTTTTTTTTGCCCCTGTCATAACTTTATTGAGACATATTACTAGCATTGTAGTACATACACTCTCACATAACAAACCTGTAATAAAATCTGCCTTATGAGAGTTATAATGCTATGCATGTTTAACACTGTCTGTCCACTTTGTTTGTATTACAATTCTGCTCAAATGTTAACAGGACATGGACAAGCAGGACACATGTATATGGTCAGTCAGCCTACCCTGTAAAAATATAAAATGCTGTTAATGCTGGTCGGATGCGGCAGTACCCACCTCCTCATGAGTTTGATCTGCTGAATGTGAAGGTTTAGGCTGCTGTGAAGCATCATTCTGCTCGTGTTTAATTCCTCCCATAATCTTCGTCCTTGCAACAGACTTTGCAAGAGTTAAAAAATAATCTTCATTGGTTAGGGCTATGCCCTAGGAAGACATCTGTTTAGAATAACAAAGGGATAATTATTGTCAAAGAGCGAGCAGTTGGAAATTTCAGAGTTATTTCTCCACAGGGAGGCCGCTTTTTTTTTTTTTTTTTTTAGCTAACCTGACTGCTAGCAGTTCAGTGCGGCTAACTGTTCGCACTGTTCGCACTCACATACAACGGACAATATCCAGACAAATATGTTTAGTCACAATGCTCACTCTGTAAAAGGAAAAAATAAGATTATCTCTTTGCGCGTGTAACAATTCAAAAAGTATACGCTTGAGAATAGGGTGGTATTGTACAATTATTTCTACTTGTTAGGATAAACGTTTTTCCTACTCACCCGAGAAAGAGTCCCCGGACAAACAGGAAGAAAAACCTTTCCTGTCATCTGATTGGTCGGTACACAGAGACATGATTGGTTGGCTGGACCCCAAAGGGACTATATTTTAGTAGAAAATTAGGGAAACAATTAAAACCCTTTTTTAAAAAAAAAGTACGTAAAAACGTGCGTTATAATCCTCTTCGACTTATGTAAAGAAGTCATTTTTTCCGCCTATTAAGAGATGTTTCCCATTTTATAAGACCCCATTTGATAAGCGTCAATAGTGTTTGCACTTTATTGTTCTAATATGCCACATTTTAAAAGTGACCTTCTGGATTTGTTCTTTATGATTCGTCATATTTAAGTCATTATATCAGTTTCAATTGTTATTTACGGCGCTCTCGTTACATTCTTACAAATTTCTCACTGTTGAATACTGAAGGGTGACATGATAGCGAAATTTTCCAGATTTTAATTCTGTAGCTGATTGTATATTTAGCTTTAAAAGATTATAATTAAAAGGTACAATATGTATCTCATTTTAATACGATAAAATCAAGTACCCACCACGAACAGCCGGAGTAATAGGGCTTACTTCACGAGTTGTATCTTAAGTATGGCCCGGATGTTAAAAAATTGTCTGGATCTGTTTTATACAATCAATGGTCTTGATGCCCGTTTGACGCCCTAATGTTTGTCATTAGTGAATTACTACTCATGATAGTCTCCAGTTCACTCATTGCTTTCTACTTATATTGCTAAGGCTTCACTCAGCAGTAGGCTATTAGTTTAGCTAGATTTCGGACTTAACGCGACGCTTTGCATTGTTGGATGCTTGTAAGTTTCATTCCATTGTGAAATTTTAAAGCCATTATCTATGTATATAAAGTGGGTAAATATTCCCACTCGGAATTCGGGTTTTAAATGTAGTTTTTAACGGTAAATCTAGCTCATACAGTAAATAGGAAGTGCTATAACACAGACAGTGTATTTGGGGAGTAGATAAATTATATGTGTTCACTGCCCCCCACTGGTCACATTGAAGAACTGCAGTAAAACTTTTCATTGGCTGAAGCCATGCCTCCAGTAAATCAGTAAATACCAGAATACAGCGACGAAACTGAGAAGATTAGACTACATCACCGCGGTAAAGGTCATGACATGATGAAGCTCATTGATTTTACCTATTCTTTTTTAAAACTAGTGTCACTAACTCCAAGATGGACAACAACTTTTAGACAGAGTATGTTAAGACTTATTATTTCACGGAACAAGTTCTTCAAGATGAGTCGGCCTCAAAAGAAAACCTGCACAGCCCCAAAAGACTGAGGATAGAGTCTTAATATTCTCTGCGTTACGTAATGATTGTATCAGAAGACATAAGAGACCAGTTTTGTAGAATCGGGGAATTCACGCCCATCAGACTAGAGCCAGTTTGGCCGAGATTGACCGAGTACTATTATAATATTAATGGTCTTTTAGTATCCGAGACGCCAGAAAATGGATTCACTTACTTTTCCACAATAGGACAACTTACAATGATATTGATGTTACTTGTGCGTGCTTTGTAGATTTGTTGTAGAACAACCGAACTGTTTTCTCAGTTAACATGTCTCAAAGTAATCAGAAACTGTCAAAAAATTACCATTGTTGTTTGCCAGAAAATTGTGTTCATGTTTTTCCTTTTGTCAGGCTAAGAATGTAAAAGATATTCAGTTAATGATAAAAAGGAGAGCAGTTTGTCTCGCAAACACTGTGTCCCAACTCTTAAATATGAGAGTATACATAATTTGACTTTAGTGCAAACAAAAATTTTTGTAGATATTCTTGGAATTCAGACTGTTTCTTGCTGCAAATCCAGTTACCTCATCTAAAAAGGACATTACATGTTCTATTATAAATTAATTACTTTTCATGTGATGTTAAGTAAAATAAGTACAAATGACAGTGGTGACACATAAACCAAGGTTACATAAACCATGTGTTCAAAATGATTTCATAAGCTCCGTTATGGGAAAAACAGGTTAGGGCACTATCATGTGGCCCTTGAATTAATAGCTTAAACTTTTTGCTGTGGTTTTAAGTGATGCAGATCCAATACTCCATTTATCATCTATTCTCCGCACATATTGCATATCACCTGAACCCCACCCCTAAAACAAATAAAACATTCTCTGGGGCCACATGTATTGAAACCAATATTTGTTGAAATGATACTGTTTTAACAGTTCAGCTATACTTCTTGCACTTAAGTCCTAGCAGACAAGTCATTTTCCAGTTTACTGATTTTTATGTGGTTTAGGGACCAATTCAGCATTTTAAAAAGGGGGCTGACAAAGTCAATTTTGGAAAGCAAAAAAAACCAACACACAAAACCAAAAACCTTAGTAAAAACTGCTAATATCTAGTTTAAAACAAAATACTGCAAAGACTTATAAGGTCTGTATACTATACACTTTTATGAAGAAATGTCACCATAAACTTAGTTGCAATATAAAATTAACCCAAATGAGATTTTTTGGACCCATGAATCCATTTATTCCTTGGATTGAAGTCACTATAAAATTGTTAAAACCCCCGAGGAAAAAGTTCATCCAAATAATTAAAAAACAAACAAAAAAAATCCAAAACAGTCTAAACATTTCAAGTTTTTATTTTCCTTTATAGTTTACAATTTTTGTAGTCATTTATTCATTATTTTGAACCCTTTTGGCAATCTTTAGTGCTCACTGTATTCTGTATAGTCCGGTCCCACAAAGTATATTTAAATTGGATGAAAATGTAGGAATGAAGAAAGAGCCACAGGAGCCCTAGGGCTTTTACATTTTGTCCAGGTAGTTGTCCAAGGCTGGGATACCTTCTTTGAGACCCTTGCGTTTGCGTGTTTCAATCACAACCTGACCAGGTTTGGATGAAGAATCCATTGGGTTTCCAGCTAGGATCTGCCAATGGTCAAACACACACTGTGGGAAGGCCTGGCCACCAGTGTTGGAACGAAGGTCAGCTGTGAAACCTGGGAATGGAGAGAGCAAAGCCCGGGAGTAAAAAACCTCATCTTTTCCCTTAAATGTTGCTAAAACTAACCAGACTACGACAGTCAAAAAATGACAAACTTGACATGGCCAGACATGCCAGATTTGCTTGGATAAAGAATATACATTCATTAAGGACTTACCGAATGACTCCATGACAGGCAGGTAGGCCTTAGTTACGCGCATGGGTGTTCCTGCGACTCCAAGTTCTTCAATCACATGACCACGCCTCCTGTTCAACACTGAGTAAATTCCACCCACTGCAGTTGCAGGACACTGCAAAGTAAATGGGCAATTTTGAGTCAAACATAACACTCAATTTTGTGACAAGACAGCAATGTAATAATTCAAAAAACAATTCTGGCGCACATATAGCCATGTGCAACATGTAAAAATACCAAAAAATTTATCTATGCACAGTTAGCTGCAAGAAGGGATTTACAATTGAGATCGGGTTCAGAAAAAAAATTAAGGATTTACAGGGACAAACTCTTCTGATTTTTCCACCGAAGGAGAAAACCTAAAAAAGCCCAAGGAAAAAAAAATGGTCAGACTACATGTAATACTAACCTGAACCTCCACAAGGTAGACAGGCTCCATCAGCCTGGGCTCGGCTGTAAGCTCACAAGCATAGAGAGCTCTGCGAGCTGTGGGAATAATCTGACCACCTCCACGATGAATGGCATCTGCATGCAGGGTCACGTCATGAACGTCGAAGCGAATGGCACGCATGTTCTCTTCACAGAGGACACCCTATAGACAACAATGAGAAACTAACCTGTGATTATCAAGTACATCACCTCATCACTGGGTAAAAAAAAATGATAATTAAATCTTACAATCTGTTCAGGACATATGAGTTTAGTAATATGAGCAGAGGATATCTGCCTGCTTACCTCCTTGACAGCCCACTGGAAGCCAGCCACCACACTATCTTTGATCTCATTAAGGTACTGCACTCCCTTGGTAACATCCACCAACAGGTTGGGACCAGTTCCATCAGGTCCAAAGCACCAAATCTTTCTGGCCTCACTGACATCCCACTCATAGGTGTCAGCAAGGTAGCGGGCACGAGCCTTGAGCTCCTGACGACTGCTGACCTCACCCTTCTCAATGTCTTCTGCCAGGCCATCACCGAAGGGACGGGCCTTCATGAATAGACGGTTGTGCTTGTTGGGTGACTTTGACAGACACATAACGCTTGATTCTTCAGAGACAGTCTCTCTGTAGGACACCACTGGGTCAGATTTCTAAAAGGAAAGCAAATTACAGTGCAGAAATGTTAACTTTAAGAGAGTATCAAAATTATTTTTTTTACATTGGATTTTTGTTGATCTTTATGCAAGTAGATTTCTTGCAACAAATTTTGCTCTTACTAACCTTGAGAGGAATGCAAGCATGATCCTCCTCCAGATCCTTCAGGCAAATCTCCAGATGTAGCTCTCCAGCACCAGCGACAATGTGTTCTCCAGACTCTTCAATAATGCACTGCACCATAGGATCAGACTTTGACAAACGCTTCAAGCCCTCCACCAGCTTGGGCAGGTCAGCAGGGTTTTTGGCCTCCACTGCAACTCTCACCACAGGGCTGACACTGAACTTCATCACTCTCATGTTGTGTGCGTGCTCAAAGGTGGTGATTGTTCCAGTCTTGACAAGAAACTGGTCCACTCCAACCAGACCCACGATGTTTCCACAAGGCACATCTTCGATGGGCTCAACATAACGACCCATCATCAAAATGGTCCTGGTGAAGAGAATTGTTTAGAGTTAGACCCGACTTATGTCTGATAAATTGACTTCACATTACTCATATCAACCAGTACACAAGTTAAATGACCAGCAGGCAAGATAAAGATACTAACCTCTGAATGGGCTTCAAGTAGAGATCCTCCTTCTTTCCAGGGACATAGTTTGGTCCCATAATGCGTACCTTCAACCCAGTGGAGACAGAACCAGAGAACACTCGCCCAAATGCATAGAAGCGACCTTTGTCACTGGTGGGGACCATCTTTGAGATGTACATCACCAAGGGGGCCTTGGGGTCACAGTTCTTGATGCCTGATTAAGTTAAACAGAAAAACTGTTTAACAAGTTTTCATCCAAGAACAGTCACTACATAGGGCTCAAAATTAATTTTACTTGGTGGCACTTGTGCTCCCAACTTCAATAAGTAAAGAGCACCCACTGAACAATACAGCACATTGCAAATGCATTATGTATTAAGATCACGCTATTACACATAACACTAATCAGGCACCCTATGTGGCCAATGATCGCTTCGCAGACAATAGTCAAAGTGCGCCTAAGCCATCAGTTACCAATTAGCGTGTTTTATCAGGCAAGCCACTGAGCTATGTCTTCATATTCATGTAGTATCAAGTTAAGAAAACAGACTCCAAAAGGAGCTACATGTTAACCATGTGCATCATAGATGCACTGAAGTACTACGAAACACTTGTACTATACCCCTTATTTATTCTTTTCATCTTCTCATGACATTAAAGTGAAAGGCAGAGATTGAAGGCTAATACTTAAACTTAAATCAGCATTTAAAAATGTCAAGCTGGCATTTGATTGGTTATGTAAGTGCTGGATTGAATGAAATGGTGGTTGATCACGGTGGCTGAGCAGGCACACAAATGCACCTAAATATCTTTTTAAGGTGGCAAATTTGAGCCCTGCCACAATTTCAGCCACATCGCCTTACTACTCAACCACTGATGCCATGCACATGTTCTTCATGTTCAAGCTTTTTGTTTCTGTGCTTATGCAGAAAAAGAATAAGCTTCATACCAATGGCTGCTTCATCATCTCCGGGTCCTTCATAGAGCAACTCGCAGCGGTACTTCTGGGCAGTGACAGGAGAAGGCAGGTGGATGGTGATCATTTGCAGGAGAGCTTCTCCAGCAGGCAGCCAGCGGCGCATCACGGCCTTCAGGAGAGGCTTGCCCTCTTTCTCCTTGTCCTCATTGTCCAGCTTGATATCCAGCTTCTCAATCAGTTTGGCAGTTTCATCCTTCTTAAAGTTCATGATGGCATCAAACACCTAAAGGGGCAGTTTATCTGGATTAATTTAACATGATTAAGTCAAGAATGTTCAAATAAAACCATTGTGTCTGTGCCCTGTTCAGATGGAAGGTTATCATCACTGGTTACTCAGGTCAAAGTGAAGAATGTTTAAGTCATCACTTGCAGGCACATGTTAAAATTTGAGCAACATTTACACGGACATAGCATTCACTGACAACAACGCAGCCTCATTTTTAAAATGTATTGTGCCACAGTCTTTTAGAAACTTAAGAATTATGTTACCTTGAAGATGGGGTCCAGGACAAGAGCAACAAAAGTGCGGGGATACTTAGAGCCCTCACCTCCTTTTTCAGATTTGTGAAACTTTCCAGTGCTCGCGTCATAGTACCTATTACGATAAATAAGGTTTTAAGTTTTAATATACAGTGGTCAGAGAAACCACAAGACAAAATAAGCAAAATATTAACATTAAAAAACAAGTCTCTCTGGTTCCCTGGGTTACAGTGGTCTTGGTCTGTGGAACATGTCACTATTCAAAAAACTGATTCTTGTGGTTCACTTTCCATCAAATGCCCTTTAATTTTAAATAAGGCTGTTTAGTGACTCACCTATCACCCCACAGCTTCTTCATCATGTCTTCGACCTTCTTACAATGCTCAGCTGGTGTCATCTGGGTGTTGCCCTTGGCAGCAAACTTGGCTGTGTACATCTCAGCAAACTGCTTTAGGGAGAAAGCCCAGCCGTGGAGTCCAGAGCCAAAGCCAACTGTACCAATCACTGGATCAATCTAGGAGAATTGATGCCATCACATCAGGACATAAATGCATATTTATAAGAATCAGTAATAAAATGTATGATTTAGTTATGCTGGCCATTTAAAATAACTTAAGCTAAATCTCTTAATTCTATCGAAGTTGAATGACATTGTAACAAAGTAAAATCACACACGTTGAAACAGACTTAGAGATCATGAGTCTATTTTACAATTCGTGTTCGTAGCTAAACCCGTTCCATCAAAACAGGGAATATTTTTTTTAAATGCGAAAATGATGGCTGAGTCATTTCAGAACAGAGAAATCAATATAGAGGGAAAACCTTTGCTTTGAAATAAAGATGGTCAAACATTTCAGTTGTACATCCGAAACAGCTAGTCATAGGTGTCAAAATGCATGAAGATGCTCAGCAAACAAAAATTTTAAAAAGGACACTCATTGCAAGGGTACATTAATGCTTTTATATTATGACTACCTCTGTCTGTAAAGCGTATCCTGTGTATATTCAATAAGCAACCAGACACTATGAGGCCTTTGCATAGTACTCAAGATAAAAAAAAAGTTCAGCCACTCACCATCAGATTGCCCATAGGCCCATCATCATCTCCATAAGTAGAAATAATGACATTGACATTCTCAACAATACGCTGGAAGGTCTGGTAAAGGTCTTCAGGTTCAAGCTGCAACTCCAACAAGGCACGGTCCATCTTGTTCATCATCAGGACTGGCTTGATACGCTCAGCAATGGCCTGACGAAGCACTGTCTCAGTTTGCACACAAACACCTGGCAGGGATACAAAAGAGAATTTAACTAATGGGAGAACAGATTATGTTTCGAGTTTAGCATTAATTATGTAGTGCAATGGTTAACAACATAGGAAGAAAACTGAGAATTTATACTTTAAAGTGGCAAATTGTGTTTTCCCATAGCATACACACAAATCAATGCAGGCCCACTTGTTAGAAACATGTTAACAGTTGATATTCTTTTGAAGACACGTAAACTAGCTGACTATTTATTTACATGGCAAACATATTTTGAGTTAGACTTACTATACACACACCACCAACATAAAAAAAAAACAAAAAAACAACAACAAACGGATCAACTTTTGCATTATTGTGAATCTGGTACAATATACTAATTCATGCAATAGATAAAACATTTCAAGTAATAATGGCATTACTGAGGATTGTGCAGCTATGACCTTACCAGACACGCAATCAACAACAACCAGGGCTCCATCAGTGACACGGAGAGCAGCTGTTACTTCAGAGGAGAAGTCAACGTGTCCTGGTGAGTCAATCAAGTTGATCAAGAACCCGTTGCCATCCTTTGCCTGCTTAATGAAGGCCAAGTCATTGTCACCCAGTTCGTAGAAGAGGGAGATGGCGCTACAAGACAAGGCAGCTTGTTAGACATCTAAGAGCACCCAATTTAACAAAAATATGATGCCAAAAATGCGCTTCTGTGACAGAATTCTTTACTTTCCTGTCCTTAGTGTTCAGCAAGTCCTAACATGTTTGCATAATATAGCATTAAAATTACATTTTATACAGTGCCATGGAACTTTTTCAGCCAAGTGTTTTCTTCTTACTAAAATAACTATATCTGTTTAATGTGGTAAACAAATAGTGGAGCTGGTCCATGAAATGTACTGACACTTTGTAGACTGAAGAGCAAGCAAGTACTGTGTGAGAAAAATATAAGCCCACACCATATCATTAGTGCAAAACAGTAGGAGTGTGACAGTGTAAATGGATTTGGGATAAATAAGATGATATTTACGTGGACTTGATGGTGATACAACGTTCCTGCTCATCTTTTCTTGTGTCTGTGAATCTGGTCTCTCCAGCACGAGCTGAAGCAATGATGCCAGCCTTTGACACAAGCGAGTCTGTCAGGGTTGACTTTCCATGATCTACGTGCGCAATCACAGACATGTTACGGATGTTGGCCTTCTTGTCCATGATGGCACGGATCTGGTCGACGGTAAAGTTCACCTGAGAGAGCAGAATGAGATTAGGGCATTTGCTAGAAAAAACAAAACAAAATCAAATAAGCCACTAGTGTCAATAACTGTTTCAGTCGTTATGCGATTGTCATTAGATAGCTTCAGGCTACACATAACTGCACCAAAATCATGTCGGAAATTGCTGCTGACGCAACGTGAACCGTTCGCCTCTTCCACCCATGGCGTTAGGTAACGGCATCATCACGGCCGAAATGTTTTTCAGTCCTAATTCAGTTATTTTCGTTACGTTTTCTGTTTAATGTTAACAGTAACATCTTAAGTACGCTAACATAGCGATCAATCATATAAAAATGCAACCAAGCACAGCCCGGCATAATACGTCGGCATAAACAGGCCACGTGTACAGACTTTGACACTATGCTAAATGCTAACACTAGCTCAAATAGCCGGCCAGGCCAGTCACGCGAAATGCCGGCATATTGACAAGTTACTTCGGCCTTATTCACCCTCAAACAAGTGCCGATCTTACACACTTCACCAGCAACAAATAGAAAAGAATGACACCTGCACAAGCATATCTTTAATCGTATTTATATTAGTTAAAATAATCATGTGACTACATCTAATACTTTAGCAAAAAGCCGCCAGAGCAAAAGTTAGCCAACAACGCAACACATCAGCGTCAACCAACGTTTTAACTTCGCCATTTAAACATTTTCAATACAGTCAAAAGGCAAATCAACGCTTTAAATTGTAATAACTTGTACAGCTCCGTCAAATAAGAAAAGCGCCTGGTCGAGCAAGTCAAGACATTTTTTTTGTCTTTTAAGGCCAGCGGTACAGATGACAGAGGGTCTGCCATTTTGATCAAAGCGCCATACATAGAACTCGCATACATGTATATAGCGCAGTAATCGTCACACTTGTTACTGTTAATATTATCGTTATGGACACATTATATACCCGTCAGCTTATTTAACATACGGAGAAATGGGACAAACTTACCATTTTGACGGATGGTTTTGGATTCGCTTAGTGCCAAAACAGACAGAAAATTTTACGCTGCCCACCTCACGAGGGCAAAGGCAGGGAAGAGGCCGCTGACGTCAGAAAACATGGATTTATAAGACGTGCGTCAGGCCTGTGCGTCGACACGTAACATTACGCTTGTTGAGCCCAGTTGAGCTGCTGCTGCTGCCTCTGCATTTAAACGAAAGCTCATTCATTTAAAGTCAAAGCATCTTCACAATCATTCTTTATTAGTATCACGCGAGTCAGTTTTTTTCATACCACAAAACAAAACAAAACAAACAAAAAAAGCACCAAAAAAAAGCTAATCATATATATTACTCTTTAAATTGTATTTTTCTCTTTACAGTAGATTTTGTAAGCACGGACATTATGAATTCGCTAAGGAATTTGTAAATTCCTAACCCCTGGGGATTATTAATAGATTTAGATGATAATTAATTTACATAGACAATATATCACTGCTCTTTGTCAGCAATATTACTTTTTAAAAAATTTTGCAACAAATTTTGATAAGGGCAAAAAAGGTGTTATTTAAATTTTTGAATCTGAGATGTATAATACCACATTATGGTATGCCTGGCATTTATAAACTGCCTCATTCTGATTTGTGCCACTGACGATATTAGTACATCAACAGTGATTTTATATTTTTCTAAAAATGGTTTTAGGTGTATATTAGAAATGAAGATGTATGATTATATGTACATAATTGAGGTATTTGTAATTTACTTGACTGTGTCCAGTTTGTCACTTTTCTTTTGCTTCACAACATTTACTTACCTTTAGCTTCACCATGTTTATATGTCATAGTTACCATTCCCTCTGCAGATTCATATTACTTATTCAAAAAATAAATTATATTTATAAATCTGTATGTTTTAACACAAATTCAGCCACACTACAGTACAATTCAATGAAAGTCCCACGGTTACTCGCTGCAACATAAAGAGATACTTTGTCATGATATTAATCAAAATAAACAGCTCTAGGGCAATACAATGAATTAAACATGTAATAGATTACACACTTTTATCAAGCAATCTTTTTTAAAATAACTGACTGCAGCTGTTTGTTGTAAATCCTTGTAGTTTGACTTCTCTGAGGAAAAGGATGAACTAAGGACAGAAATAAAAGTATGTAACAATGTAAAGTATCACTTGTTTAAAGTTATTTCTAAGGAATCTTATTGCTGTGTCCAAAAAAAACTCTGGCCTACAAGTCTGCAGGTCATAGTAGACAACCAATAATCAAAAATGCCGTAGAACAGATTATTTGAATGTGAGCAACAGTCATCACACAACATGCTGCTGGAAAAACAGTACATTTTAGTTAATTAGTTATTAGTTATGTTTTGAAGTTCTTGGTCTTGTTTGGTTCTTCTGTATTGTACATTTCATGTTGCCAGAATACATTTCACCAGCAGATGGTGTCCTATTTTAACCTTCAGAAACCCCAGCTATCAGCACACCAGTCCCATAAAGCACAAGTGATACTCATCCAAATACTGAATGAATCAGTGTTTATGCTTTACAGAGATGTTTTATTGGCTAATAGTCAAATACATTGTCAATTTCATAATGATCATTGTTTCACCCTGCTTATTGTCATTGATCATGCTGGAATTAATGCAGTATTGGTCTCCAAGTAAACTAACCTTACCAAAAGATGCATTTGCTGCCCTACTTTTTTCTTCCTCTTCTCCTGATTTAATTGAACCTTGCTTCCATCATAACCAAGCCTTCCTCCAACTGTGTGACTTTTAAGTCCATATTCAGAAGCACAAAGAACATAGGGAGAAACAATAAAATAAGCTCTGTGTGAGCTAACAGTTTGGTGGAGAGGGAAATCAGTGAGAGGTTCTGTTCTGTTTACCTTCAAAGGATTTGTTTGACTTTATGCTCTCAGTGGAATAGAGCAAAGGAAACATGAATGATAGAGAACAGTGTTCGTTGTCAAAAATCAACCAAATCATTCAGGAGTCATCTCTAAAATTTTGACAGTTTTGGTTTTTTGTCCCCCGCATCCCCATCCCCTCATGGGTTTTTATTCCCTCACATCATTACATGTGTACATTCAAGGAAATATGCTGTGTGATTATCCTTAATTTAAGTATAGCCTCCAATATACAATATATTGTGTAATATATACAATATATATTACCATATATTTTAAATCTAAAAACTAGCGTAGAAGGATGTCTCAAATTTATACATTTCAGGCATGCTTATTTTATTGTTTATTTTATTGTTTTTCAGACAAGGAAAATTAATGACTGGAGGCTAAATTGTATGGCGTCTATAAGACCATCTTTTGCTTAACTAACAGTCAGGGTCAGATTAAATGGCAGTTTCCACTGCCACAGAAAACAAAGCATACCTGCACAATACCAAAGATGTCTGCATATGGTCAGTCCTTGACTGAAAAGCTGTCTATAAGTCGTTAATGATTAAGTAAAGAAGAGTGGGTTTTCATATTCAGCTATGCTATTCTAGGAAATGACTCATTGAGGGCTTGAGACTGCAACATATGGAGTGTATAAAACCATCTCTTGTTGTTACCAGCGGTCAGGGTTGGTTTCAGTGGCTGTTTGCATTAACACAACTCTGTATACCTGCATAATAAGAATGATGCCAGCATGAGACAGGTCCTTTTGCTATCTGTAAGTCCTTACAAATGAATCACTTCAAAAATACAGTATAGCGGGTTTCCTTTTTTAATGGAATGCTTGATTTCTATAATGAGTTTGATATGAGTAATATGCCAGACCACCTTAAAGATGTGTTTATTTTTTACTGAACAATCTTTAGATTCCAATGTTCGAACTGTGAAAGTCAGATCTTTCATCATGGTTCAAATAATTGGATGGATGGGTTAAAAAGGCAGGATGATTCAAACCTACAGCAGGTATACCAGTTCATGCAGAATATTATTGTGTGTGTATATGAGGGCTTTGATTGCATTCATTTCCATTCCCTCTCACATACATTGTATGATAAATTGTATGGGCATGTTTGTGCCACAATAACGCTCTCTAAAAAGCATAAAATTATTCCATGATTCATATTCTGAGGGGGGATCAGGGGGAGGAGTGGTGCAACAGGAACACAATTAGAAAATAATTAGGCCTAAAATGGACACATACACACAGGAATGCTCAAAAGCCACAAGCATAGAAAAATTAAACAACTCTGACAACGGTAGTAATCTGTGAGAACAGGAAGGAAACTGTGTAAAATTTTCACATTTAACACTTTGCACCTGTTCTATTTGTCCAGCCCTTTGTGTCCATCAAATTTAGAAAACATTCCCACAGAGTGATTGACAGGTGGGGATGGCAGGCTGCTCATCTTGAGTAATTGGCTATGGATTGAAATGACACCAAACCCATCTTAGAGAATTCATAGTTGTGCTGAGTTGAGGAAAAGTCCATGTCTTGCTGGTGCTTTGTGTGATGCTGTTCTGACATACTGTATCCCCACATCCCTAAGAGTGCAGACTGACCTAAACGTCTTCTGAAATATCTGTGATTTATTTACAGTCTCTTCTTGTCTCTTTCACTCTCTCACATTGTTCCTTGCCCTAATTTAACCCTCCTATGAGAACCTAACGTCAGATAAAGTAGTCAGTGGTATTTTAACACCAAAATATGTTATATATAAAGGGTTTAATAAAAGAAAGCAATTCTGAGCATCTTTCTTAGAAATAAAAAAAAAGCAAAATCAACGTCCAATCCATTAAGTTTGCAGGCATCCTCTCACACAGTAAACAGCATTTTTCACTGTTTTTATGCTCAGTAATTTTTATTTTCTTGTACTTGATGTATCTTTCATATAATGCTAAAATCCGCAGCATACATAACACAGTGCACAACACAGTGATGCTTATGTTAGGGAACACTGAAGGCATCAAGGTAAAGTGGTGAAAATATTGAAAAATAAAATGCACACTTCAACTGATATGGATTATTTTTTGGTAGGTGTTCTTCAAGGTGGATAAATTATATTTTCACCTCTGTTTGTACGCATACTTCTTTCTGCACCTGCAAACTGGGGTTTTCCGACAAGTGCTTCGCAAAGCCCTACTTAAAAAACCCAGAACTACCCCTACAAAGGTCAATACTAATTATTATCATTCTACATCTGACAACGTAAGTGCCATCAAGTGTGTTCTCTAGAGGCAGAATATAAATCACTGTATTTCTGCTCATAACCTTGAAGAAATAACTCTCATGCTTGTTTGTGCCCACCTATCTCTATGTTCTGCCCAGGGAAGAAATTAAGCAGTAGTGTTATAAAATTTATGCTCAAAATTAATTTAGCGCAATATAAAACATGGTTTGGTTTATTAAATGAAGCTTCAAGGCACAGCATTTCATTTACTGAATCATGTCTCACATTTTTTTCTTCCTCATAGTTGGTAATTGCTATGTCATTTGAAGCACCAGCTTGAAGGCACCCTGACTGCAGGGATCAGTCAAACCTTGACCTCAATTGTTTGGTTTTACCTCTGTGATTGTTACGGTACTCACAAAATTACAGAAAATTTGTTATGTTAGTTAAAAAAAGTCTGTAGGCTAAGTGAGATTTTAAAAGTACCAATTTTTATCAATTTTCACTAAATTTTGGGGTTGCCATATTTGAAGGGACACATACTGACCATAATAATTGTGTGCAACATGGTCATTTTCAAGATAACACTGATGCTTTAGGTGTTCAATAATAAGTTATTATAAGTCTGACTTGCACA
>JAQNCA010000025.1:19377453-19390629 GCA_029783725.1 Acanthurus tractus
TGTAATGTCCTCATATGAGTGTGCAGGGTCTCAAGAGGTTAAGTCAACTTAAACTTCAACGACCAATTACTTCATTTATTATTACTTACTTGACCTCAGAATTAGAACTGTATCTTTTCATGATAAGCAGAGCAAATCATGGCACTTAAATGTGTCTGTTACACGCTGTAGCAAGCAGCCACACTGATACTGTTCTGCTGTTAATGATCTGTTGTGTGTTGATGTCTGATCCATCATATGAGGACAATAAATTTACTGCATAGTTTTACAAAGCGAATATACTGCAACTTTTGACAGATTTTGTGCTTCTTTGAAATAAGATTTCAGTTTCTTAACGTTTTTCTGATTTTGGTTGAGGGTTCTTCAAATAGATCAGAGCCCTGAGGAGTATGTCAGTATCAGGCACTTTTTAAAATAGATGTAATTCAGTCCTGCAGCAACAGCACAAGCTTTTCATTTGCAAACACAGAAAAAGCAGTCAGATCACTGCATCACTATATTTTGGAGAGGTACATTCAGCAGAAACCAATGGTGCATGATAATGAAGTTGCATGATGATCATGATGATGAGGATAATTATGATGACAATCATCATCATTGTTAACAGCATCGGCAACAACAACGCCTTTCACTCTGAGAACATTTGTACCACAGGATGATACTCTGATCAGCCTACAAGTGTAAACAAGTGCAGAAAAATAATCCTTTATTTCTAATAGGCTCAGTAGCTATGCTAGCAGCTCTGTGAATCAGCTTGACATGGGCAAATTTTAAATGCTAGAATTGGCATGCTAACATGCTCACACTGACTAACAAGTGTACTGTTAATCTTGTTTTGAGTTTTAGCATTTGTAGTGAGTGCCTAACACAAAATATAGGAAATGCTGATGGGAGTGTCTTTAGCTCTGCAGTTATTTGCAAAATAATGCAACCTGTCTAGTGACACTAGAAGAACAGTGAAAGGACTACAATTCTTCAATTCATTCTAAGAGTGAAAGAATATCTATAAACAGAGTGAAATAGCTAACAGTTAAAACCATGCCCATAAGGAAAAAATTAATACCACAATAAATGCCAATAAAATGCCCCAAGCTGGCTCAAAATCTGATTTTATTTTCGACAAGTCTAATTCCTACAAAACTAATTTATGTTCAGTCTCACCGGTCTGCCCCACTGAAAGGCCAAAAGTAAACACTTTGATATCTATGACTACTTGATTGAGTTATATGTAATATCACCATAATATTAAAACCAGGACATGTAGAGTTTAGTTATTTATTTAACAAAACAAACTGACAAACTGTTTGCTGCCCATGTAAACTTCGTGAGCATCAGGATCCCACAGTTTTCAAATTTTTCTTGCTGATGCCTGATGCTTTATACCGTGTGCTCACTTCCTTCTTCTCAAATGCTTAGTTTTTCAGCTCAGCAGCTTACAATAACTAAGCTCTGGGTTCTTTGCCCTGTTAGAAGAGCATCCCACCCCACAGCATCTTTATGGCCCTTTTGTTTGCTAGCAGATGGACTTGACAAGATGGCATCTTCAAGCAATACAAAGTCAGTGGAGAGTGATGAACTTTCTTCCCCTCTCTGTGTGTGCCTGATGTAATGGGCTGTGTCTTTATAGTTTTTTTTAGAGATTTTTGTGCCAACTAGTGAACTGGCCACCCAATGCCGACATGAACAAAGCCATGCTGCTGGTGTGACTAAAATATTTAAATCTAATTATCCTTTAATCACTCTCAGCATCTGTTAAGTGGCATGCATTCATTCAAACAAGATGACAGAATGACAAGCTGTGAAAAACTAACATTTTCTGCGTATCTGACAACCATATCTCCATGCTTATGAGGTTGACCTGTGCTCAAATCACCTGCCTTCCCAGCTTAGCCTGGTGTGTGTGATAATCATGGCCCCAGATATGGATGACAGGATCTGTCCTGTTCTAACTTGGTCTATTTAAAGCTTTCTTTGTTTTGACCCAGGCTTCATTACATGGCAAGGGAGAACAGATAAAGCTTGAAACACTGGCTGGTATTTGGGGTAATCTATGTTCCTTAAGGCTGGGTGAGATCCTCATCAGCAGGGAAAGGTCAACAAATCGGCAGCGTTCAGGCCCAGAGCAGTTGCAAGTGATTGTGAACGCCTTATTTATTTTTTTTATTAAATGACACAGGCTTGATTTGTCCACTATTTTCCTTTTTTTCAGATTTTTCAATTTTATTTTTTATTAAAAGAACACTTTAAAGAGCAAACATGTTCACAGTCATATATGTATATAATGTTACTTTACTTCTTTTATTTTTTATTATATTATGTTACTTTTCCTTGTATTTAGTGGTACATATAAGCATGCTTATACTAAAACTAAAAGGACAGTCATGGTAAAGATAGCACATGCTTAGCATCGGTATCCTAATGAAGTGAGCATATTAGCGTCTAGTTCATAGCATTGCTGTGCCCAAATGTAGGTTTAAGATACTAATATGGCTGTCAACTTTTGTTCCCGTGTTTTGGTACATGACAACTCAAAAATATACTGTTTTCCTCTTTATGAGACTAAATCACCTTGACTGGTCATAAAAATTGCAACCACAGACCTTTTCCCGTCTACTTTCAACTGAAAACACATGTGGTGCAACTAAATATAATAAGTGGGCCTATAATTAAGCACATGCATAATTTACAGGTTTTTCTTTTTGGCTGAAATATTAACTTTTGTGCTGAGTCTAAGTCTTCTTAGTGTATACAACCTCCAACTTACATCAAGATTTTTCTCATCTATTTTGTAAGTTGCTCACTGAACAACACCATTAGGCAACCTCCATTTCTAATCTGTAGGGATTTCATGTTCATGTAAGAGCTGCTTGACAATGACCTGCTTCCTCTAGGAGACAGCAGAAGAAATCATGGTTTTTGAATCGTCCTTCTCTGCCGTGCCTGCTGAATGTGGACATCATACAGCGCTCACAAATGACACTTGAATGACTCAAACAAGCAGAGATTCAGACAAGTGAAAGGACGAGACAGGATTTTCTCAAGAAGTATCAGCATGTTCAAAGGACACACTGAATGTAACTGGACTTTATGTAACAGCTCTGATAAAAGTTTGTTAGTGCTCTTCTCAGAACAAACTTTATGCCTCATCAGGGCATAGAAAAACATAAAAAATTAGATACAAGAAAACATAAAAACTGCATGTTGGAGACAATGAATATAAGGAACTAAAATAGCTACGGATTAAAAAGAAGTTGTGTGTCTGACTTAATGGAAAGCCACAGTAAACAGCAATGATGTAAACCCTTATTTAATTAGCCAGCAGTTTTAGCAGACCTCAGGTATCCAGAAAGCCTTTCCACAGGCGGTGATCATGGAAACTAAAAGCAGCTTCACCTTGTTTGGGTTTGATCCTGGGGACCATGAAGACACACATGTCCCAGATGACATGAGAGGTCATCTGGGCAGCAGCAGCTCTCTTAGTTGCCAAAGTTTGCCTGGTGAAAAATGGAGCAAGTTACCTGTTTTGCTTAGATATCAGCCAGACAGCACACACTGAGAGAAGAAGCAGAAGATTTGGCAGAATATAAATTATGAAATGAAACAGGTAAGAGGAGAGCATCACAAGTGGAGTCCAAAGCTTTGCAGGAATCTGGGAAGGGAGTGTGAGAGAGGAAGTCGGCCTCTGACTCTGTGTCTGCGCTCAGCACTCATGAGGTCTCTTAATAGTCAGAGAGATAAGCACATTCTGTGGATTTGGGAGGGCAAATTGAATTCATTGATGGACTTTTGAAGATATGGGTGTCACTGTGCAACTGGATATGGCCGGATAAAAAATGGGGTCACACTGCTGATTGAAAATCATCGAACATTTCCCCTTAAACGTGAAAAAAATACATTGGAAATGAAAACAACTCCTGCAGAGAGTGGTGCTTTAAAGTGGTGCTTTGAATGAGTAATGAGTTTTAACCTTCGTGGTCTGCTGTAAAAAAAGAGGAAAGTGTATTTTTTAATTTATCAGGAATAAGATTGTTATTAAGAGAGCCATATTAAGAGAGATATGTGCACGTGCATGGGGGATTAAAATCCAAGAGGGCTTTAAATTTGAAAAAAAAAAATAGATTGGGATAATGGATGATAATGAATGATTATTAAAATTAGGAGATAAGGAAGCACAAGGAAATAGGAAACAAAGTGACAAAAAAATGGTTTTATGGCAGTGTGATACTGGTTTAAAGTGGGTGTGTTCTTATTTCTTTCTTTCAATTAACAGCCTTCTTGTGCTCTGCTTTCTTATGTGGACCAATGAGAAGCTTGCATACTTATGTGCTTTCAACTCTCAGACCTTTAACAGCAAATGTTAAGCATTTGTATCTTTTTTGTACTTTTTTAGATAATTCAATGTTTCTTTAGTTCTTCGTCTTTGTCTTAAAGCACTTCATATGGCCTTGTTTTTGAAAGATGCTACACAAATAAACATGCCTTTCATGAGCTGCCCGGTTTGCTGCCTCACATGTATAGATAATCCATTCAGCCACATGGATCCCTTTTCACCTCAGGAGCTTTTGATGAAAACAACGTGGCATTAACACGCTACGTGTCTCATTGGCTTCCAAAGAATCAAATACGTGGTTGAAAAAGTCAAGTCCGTGCCTCTGCCGAGTCTGAGCCCGTGAACGGCTAATGAGGAACTATTAAATATTCTAGAGATGTGAGTGTGTTAGTTTACGATCAGGCCACAGGGAAAGGTCAGCGCCAGGGTGTCATGCAACCTTCTACTAGGACTTCCTGCCCCAGCGGAAACTTGGAAGAGTATTGATTAAACAGCCTGACACAAGCGGCAGTAAAGTGCATGTTGTTACGACTATTAGTTTATTGTTAAAAGTCAATGAACTCTTGTTGCAGCAGTGCCATTTGATCTGTAAGTTTCTATTCAGATGTTCATTGTGAGAGGTGACAGGCGAGAAAATATGCTTTGCTATTCTGTCATGACCCTTTTAGGTATATTATGAGCTCAGATTTGAGAGTTGTGAGAGAGACATTTCTTTGGATTATGGCCGAAACATAGCAGAATATAAAAGATTAACCCGAAGGTACTGTCATAAAATAAGAGCTCAAAGTCTTCCTGCTGCCTTGGCTTACCTGTGTGTCAGCAAGTCCTCCATGTTCTGCCCCACAGGCATTTTCTCCTCTCTTTATTCATAGAAGGAAGTCTTTGGTTCATTTCCTGTCTGGGTCTGACTGTAAAATTGTCATTTTTTTCACTTTAACAATCCCCTCAAAGATGTGTTTTTCTTTTTGTCACCTGAAATGTCAGAGCTTGGCTGTACTGACTTGTATCTGTGCAAGATGAAGTCCAGAGGGACTGAAACATCACCGGTGAAAAGTATGAATGGTGTTTCTTTTTTGAAGAGCCTGTCCGACGCAACTAAGACAGCTTGATGTGTGAATATCTCCTGAAAAAAAGCACTTTTTCCAGGAAAACCTTGTTAAAGAAAATGTTTTTCATATCAGCTTTTTTTTAACGTACTTAAAAATGTGTCCGGAGAAGAACCTTGAATGAAAAAGTTAATATTTGGCTACCCTCAACTTTTTCACTCTTGCTCAGTCAGTCCATGTCCAGTTCATGCTGCCAAGGCTTATGAAAGAAAGATTAATCCCCAGAAGTTGGGCTCTGAGGGCAAACTGAGCTGCTGAGGACAATGTGTACTGTGTGAAAATGATTTCTGTTCACGTGGTTTACCCGCATGTGCACATAAAAGGAGTTTTAGCAGAAAATAGGTCAGGTGTAATTTAAAGAAAAGCAAATATTGTATATTCTTTTCTTTCTCTGACTGCTGTCAAGGGATATGAGGCCCATTAAGGATAACAAATAATGCCTAACAGTTTTTCTCTACATGGCACTTGTTCATTATCATTTTATGAGCTTTGCATGCTGAGTTTTCATTGCAGCCCCTTTTTGGCTGTTGGCCAGAAGGCCTGCCAGTTGTTTTTGGAACGAGGCTAGGTCTGAACCATTTTCTGCTGATTGCTCAGCAGGGTTTTGCAGGATGCACCTGCTGAAGCTGCAAACACGCTGGTATGGGTAATTGTAAAAGTGATCCTCCACAGCTGAGAGTAAAAAACGGTGACGAAGTGCATGAAGAGAAGATCCAGGTTTGATAGCAGTGGTTTCTCATAGAGGATCAGTGCTAATGTGAGGCATACATACTTTAAAATCTGCTCATGTCAGGCCAGAGAAACTGATCTGACTCTGCTGGATGCGCTTGTTACATACTTAGCTATTTGCATGAGCAGGGAGAAACACTGTCAAAGGAAAAGCTCAGTACAAAAGTTATCTTTTAATGATCAAAATTCCAAGTTAGCAATGCTATTTCAGAACCCATGTTCTGCGTAATGAAGACCCCTGAGATTCCAAGTAAATGGTGTTTTGACAAATAGAGTTTGACTCTGCTGTTGGAAATTTCTGGATGCACTACCACTTATTTAAGTCGGCATTTTTTCTGACTGGCTGGGTTACAAAAGTCACACATTCTGTTATTTGCTGAATATTTCAGAGATATTCAGTCCCAAGAATGGTCAGATTAACCCGCTGAGAGCCCTTGGGATAAAAAATTAGCTATGGGCTTCAGTAGTCTGCATATTTTCACTTCTTTGAGCATCATATATGTATCAGGTTGCCTCCACACACAACACACCACCAATGCAGATTATATTTTGCTCAGAGCTTCAAAAGCCAACCAGTGCAACTCATTCATAATATTTTCTGACTTTTGCTTAAGTATGAATGTGCACCATGCTAACACAACAAATGCTGAAATTAAAAATTCATTACATGTTTTTAACAGTGGGCACCATGCAAGACTGATTATCTAAGTAGGTCATAACACAGGACCCATAATGCTCTTCTCATTAAATAAGTTTAAGTGTAGCATATTCTCATACAAATAAGTAATTAATTAAATGACCACATATCCTTCTAAGTCCGATGCAAAGTCAAAATGAATTTTTTTTATCATGCACTTTTGAAGTGCAAATTAAAAATTGATTCTTCTCATTGTTTATTCTCTGAATATGAACTTTTTTCTTAAAGTGCGTGATAGAAAAAATCATCTTCATTTCAGATTGATTTTTGGAATTTCAACTTTTTTTTGTCGAATTGCATCACAAAAAATAAATCCTCCTTATTTTGACTTTATTCTTGAATTTTGACTTTTTTTTCTTGAATTGCAAAATGAAAAAAGTATCATCCTCCTCAGATTTTCTTTTTTTAAATTGAATCCATGATCCTAATACTCCTACGTAGATGGAGGTAGGAACTATTTATAAAGATTAAATTTTCCAAATCCTATTTAATTTTTGTGAAATAAAGGTAAAAACAGTATCAGAAAACTTTTACTAACTGTAATACTATTTTCCCCAAATAAATCATCACAGTCAACTAGGAGTGACTTCAGGTCCTTCTAGTGGAACCTGCCCCACAGCTTGGGAACCAGTGAACTAACCAGCAGAACTCTGATATCTAGGTTCATTTAAACAGAAGCTTCACTTTGCACCAAAAACATTTCAGAGAACATTTCTAACTCAGTAATACAATATTTCACAAGGTAATTACCGTTAAATATTTCAAGAATGCTGTGTTATATTTTCACTTGATATCACAGGGGCCTTGATGAAAATCAAATTCTTATTCGCTCCAGCTCATCAGAGAGGATTAAGAAAAGCTATCTGCTCTGACAGCAGTTCTTGTTAACAGTACTTCTGTCCCCTGTTCGTGGCTTATTCGATCTGATTTCCTTAATGATTGAAGAGGTACTGCACAAACAGAATGAGAAAATTAATATTAATAAAAAGAACGGAGGATGGTAGTGATGCTCTTCGGTCTGTATAGTACATTAATTCCACTTGAGTCTTCAGCTGCTCCACTGCCTAATTCATCTCCGTTTGTATGTGCTCTCAATTCCAGCCTGTTTTAATTATCCCAAATAATTCAGTTTAATGGCTTTTAATCAATCTTTACTTCATTTCATTTACAGTGTGTCAATTTATATAATTTTCCATTGAAACATCAAAACAAACAAATGTCCTCTTTAAGAGATCATGATGAGGGCTACAGAAAGGCAACATATTCACAGAAGATCACACAATCCAGTCAGTTTTTACTCCTTTTTATGCTCCTCTTCAATACACATAGCCGGGTCATTTAACATGAAGGAGGCTGGTGTCGGCATCAGCGAGCTGTTCATTGAGAAAAACAGAATTTTTATCAATGACCTGGTTATTTACGACGCAAGGATACATACATCTGCAAAATTAATGAAAATTCTGAATAATTGATCATGTTTGTCAATCTGCGGAGACAGCTACACATAAGCTGCACGTGTGTGTGTTTGAGTGTGCGAGCGTGCGGTCACTGGGGGTAAGAGAGAGAGAAAAGGATACACTGTTCTCTTTGTGTGCTTACAATAAAGCACATGTGCTCGCTGATGTGTTGCATGGTTGTATCAATTGCCTTTGAATTGCATCAAGGTTTGAAGGACAGCACTCGTCCCACACGATACACTTGTTGTACGGAAGCCTATTGTGTCATATTGCGTCGAAAAAGGACAGAACAATGAGAAACTGTTGTGGTATTCTGAGCTCAGAAATAAATTGCACAAGTATTGTACAGCACTTGCTTGAATTTTCTAAATCTTCAAACAAATTTATACCATTAGGGTTTTCAGTGACTTTGTTCTTTTGTTGTCTTTAAGATATGGAAAATGCCACTAATCACTATTAACCTACTTTTTAAATAATCTAAACTACAGTTTCCTTTTTTTCCTGTCTGCTTTTACTTTATAAAACAATGTACACATTTACACCAAAGAACAAGCACAAATACTTGAATTGGCCAGCACACTTCCTCCTCTGTAATCACATCCTTTTCTTTTTCCTCCTTTGGTTCTTTCAAACATAGTGAACAGCACTTACTCTGTTGTTATACAAGTATTTCCATCATTAATTCACAGCCAGAGATTTTATCAATGAAGTACCGTGTAAAGAACGCTTATTCCTACTCATGATGCAGAGGCTGTGGTAACTGTTAATTGAGGTTTACCATTCAATTTAACCGAGATCATCTCAGACAAGTGTCCGAGCGCTTCAGCTATTAGAATCATATTTATGACTGACACCAATACATATTCATGACAAATTATAAAAGAGCAGTTACACACCCTGCTCACAGAGAAAGAGTGAGAGAGAGAGAGAGAGAGAGAGAGAGAGAGATAGGTAGAGAGAGAGAGAGAAAGGAGAGTCATTGTATAACAATCGGACAAGGACGTGCACAAGGCCGAAATCAGATTGCTCCGACAACAGCCCAGTTGCCCTCTTAAGCTGAGATGACCCTCTGCAGAAGGAACAAATAATTATAGTAATAATTATAGTTTATTTTTTCCCATTCTGGCTGCATACCTATGAATAGCCAATTGATGCCAAAGTAAGACCATATGAAATTGCAGGACTATCCAAACTTTTACTACTTTTTGACAAGCATGCCTTTGCAGGACACAGATATTGTGGTCCAAAGTCTCATCCCACCGGGTATTCCATTATGATTTAGTTGTTTTCAAAAGGCCAAAAAGATTTTTGATGTTCCGTATTGACAAAAATGAGCTGAATGCACTATCACTGTCAACAGCTCCAGATCAATAGTTCAGTTCAGTTTTTTTACTTTTCCCCTCCTTCAGTGAGCCAGTCTTCCGAGTCAGACATCCATCTGGACCAGCACCAATGCAGGAGGTGCCTCAGCCACCTTGGCCCTGCGACGCAGCAGATGAGTCAGGCTCCTGAAGGACGGCGTAGCATGGAGGAGGAGCTCTTTGAGACCTGCCCGAAACTCTCGGCGAATCAGGCAGTAGAGCACGGGGTTGAGGCAGCTGTTGGTGTGTGCCAAACACACAGTCAGAGGAAAGGCGTAGGCCTGGGCATTGTAGAAGGCCTTGCTGAAGGGCACGAGGTCAAACTTAATGAGCACTCCCCACAGTGTCAGCGCCTGATTGGGAAGCCAGCAGAGAAAGAAGGAAAGAACCACAATAGCGATGGATTTGGTCACTTTGGAGCGACGTTTTTGTCGGCCCTGTTGAACCTCTGGACCCGCTGCACCTGTGATGCGTCGGCTGAGGATCAAGCGCAGCAGCAGCAGGTAACAGACAGTGATTATGATCAGAGGAATCAGAAAGCCCAGCAACACCTTTTGCAGCTGGTACAGACCTAAAAGAAGCTGTGGATTCCAGCTGCCCGAGTCTGGGAAGCGCACCAGGCAAAGCTCCTCATCTGACACCTGGGCGCTGGTGGAGTAGATGGCGTGAGGCAAAGTTGCCAGCAGAGAGACGGCCCAGATGCCCAGGCTCGTCCACTTGGCTCTGGTGGCCGCTGCCCGCCGGCTGTGCATCTTCAAAGCAGAGGAGATGGAGTAATAACGTGCCACGCTCATCGCTGTGAGGAAAAATACACTGGCGTACATGTTCATGGTGGTGACAGAGCTGATTATTTTGCACATCACACGGCCAAACGGCCAGCGGAAGTCCAGGGCCGTGTCCACTGCCCAGAACGGTAAAGTCAGAACAAACTGGAGGTCTGTGATAGCCAGTCCCATCACAAAGCAATTGATGGATGATTGCTTTTGCCTGTAACGTGAATGCAGCAGATACAAAGCCAGTGCATTTCCTACCAGCCCCAGTGCACAGACTATAGAGTAGACACATGCTATCATCACACGCACCACCAGACTGGAACTGTCCCCTTGAATTTCCATGACAGACTCCCTGGTGAGAAGCTGCAGCCAGCAGTGCAGCGACAGGTTGCCGGTGGAACCTCCGCTGCAGTTTCCAGCCTTGTCCTCCTGCACTAGTTCTAGCTCACATGGCTCTGAAGCCAGTGTTTGAACTCCAGTCTCATTCAGCTGCATGGCTTGACTCTTTTGCTCACATATCACCCTGCACAGCAAAGTTGGAGAGCAATGTGTTACAAGAGAGAGAGAAAACACTTTGTGATGACAGCATTTTTGATGAATCTTGTTATACCTGTGTCAGGTTGACTCCCACGGCGCTCCAGATGCAATCCTCTGCCACTTATCCTCTTCGCCCCTCACCACGACTACTCACAGCACTGCGCGCCACGGCCGTTTATAGGTTCCCCGTGAACGCGCACAGCTCAGTCGCGTGGTCGACGCTCTTCTCCTCAGCAGTCAGATTATTGGACCTGAGTAAATTCACGCTCTGATAGCCGAAGCCACTTTAAAGTCTTCAAGCAGGTCCGTCAGAAGCAAAGCTTAATATATTTTGACACCACACCGGCAACCTCTACATAATCATGTTTGTGCTGTGCCGGTTTTAGAAGGGAGAGTTGGAGACGTGAAGACAACATTGCGCATAAAATATGCAGAGGTGCGCAGAGGACAACTGCGCTGCATTCCGAGTGTCTATTAACACCAATGCTCTCGCTTCACACATCTGGTGAGGATGCAAAGTGGAGGTATCAGGCACCTTTTGTGAAAACAGTGAACGTTATCGGAGATTTATTTTCCAGAAAAAAGGACAACCTGTCTGAATGAGCACTTTGCGCTCTCACTTTAAATTTCAACAGGATAAATCCAACTTGCCTCCTCCTTGCATGTGATTTAAGCACATTCCCCGGTTGTTGTAACTTTTAAAAGAAAAAGAAAATGAGGTCAGGAACATCCTTGGAAAATTTCTGCACAAAAATAAACCTCTCTTCCATGAGGAACACACTGAAAATGAAGGACACATTGTCAATAATGGACTGATCGAGACCAGTTTTCTGTCATTAAAAAAAATTCCATCTTAAAATAGCACAAATATTAATACTAAAAAAGAGAACAAACAGCCTAAATAAATGTTCTTCACAAATGATCATAATATGCTTGGCACAAAATATCTGCACAAACAGGAAATATTCAAAATAAAGGAAGTTATTTACAAAGAAAAGGAAATACATGATGAACTCCAAGGACAATCTATTTACAAAAGTCTCATATCTTTTAATTGATGCGTCATTTAGGACTTCCTGCTTCTCTGTTTGTCCAAATTGTGATAATATGCTTCCTTATTAGCAAACAATCAACACTCACTTTTCCTCAGTTCCTGTTGGCTGCCAGCTGGCTTTAAGTGGGGAAACATGCTGTGCCACCTGTTGTAGCTGCTGTCATATTTTTACAATGGTGCATAGACATCAGAATAAAGGCAGAAACAATTTCTAAAAAAAAAATGGTGTTGTCCTCGCCCCTACAACAACTTTGTGGAATCATTTCCCTTGTCTGCAACTAATCCCTCCTATAAATTTTGGAGCAAATTTAAAAGACACGTCTGGATAAAAAAAAAAAAAAATTAATCTGCACTGTTTTTAATCCCCTGCAACCCAATTCCTGTCATCTTAACACCCCTTAAACCTCCAAATGTGCAAGCCCTGACAGTATGACTGGTTTTATGTTCTAAGCATTCAAAGCTCTGACAGAGAATTAGTCTGCAAAGGCTACTTACTAAGCACTTATTTTTTTTGAACGGGTTGAACACCAAACTAGTTTACATCTGCAGTGAAGGACAGTTTCCATAAACACTAAATGTGGATAAAGCCACCAATAACCTAATTGAAAGTAGGAAACTAAGCATATCAGACTTTTTTTTTTATTGCCTGCTTGTGTATATTTAGGGTTTATGCATATTAAATCTGGTATTTTATTATGTTAATTAATTATGTTAGTTTTTCTTGCCTCCAAGATCACAGACAGAGACTAAATGTAGTGCTACTTGGCACAAAGGCTTCTGAAATTATGTTGTGAGCCATACATTTACACAATGGTTAAGTAAAGCTGGGCAGACCTGTTCTCAGGGAAGTTTTTATCTCCCTGCCTAGAAATCACCAGATGAAAAGGCTCAGTGCTTTCTCGATACATTAATAATCGGCCAGGTTTACTTGGATGCATTGACAAGCTTGCCAGCTGACGTTAATTTTCCACATTAACTGTTAGACTAAGAAACTTTCAGAGAAAGTTATCTTTACACTGACCCTGTGCAAGGTGTTGGAATTTATGTTAAAATGAGAAAAATCTATCTATCTATCTATCTATCTATCTATCTATCTATCTATCTATCTATCTATCTATCTATCTATCTATCT